>CAWUFW010010811.1:77500-664742 GCA_963921515.1 Calotriton arnoldi | reverse complement strand
TACAACTTATCCTACTTGCGCGGAATTATGTCCGGTTCATGCCGCATTTTTGATGGGAACACAGACTACCGTTACCGGCATGCACTTAACACTTCCGGAGCATAGGTGGCGCTTGGAGTCCGTGTTCCGGAAAGGGCAGCCATTTAAGCAGTGTCGGGTCGATGAGACGCTGCAGATTATTCCTACTGCATGCTTCGGTTCGGAGGTTAGGAAACGGAGCGCTCTCCATTATCTGGGTCTGGTAAGGGTGCTATAGCACCGGTTCAGGTTATTATTTGAAGTTTCTATTTTTGGTTCCGTTTGATCGCAGTGATCCGGTGACATCTGTTGGAGGGTTTCTTTTGCCTCTCTCTTTCTTGTTAACTATGAATACGCCTACAGTTGAGCGTATCACAATCAAGGACTAAGAAGTGCTTTGCAGCCGTGAGGAAACGGCATATTCACTAGCACTAGAGTTAAACGACTTGTGACGAAGCCGGGTTGAGAACCGGCAGGGTTCTTTGGATACAAGCCGAAGCCGGGTTGAGAACTGGCAGTGCAATGAGGTATCTGGTTTACAGAAGCGAGCCGTGATAGTAACGGCGATTAACATTTCGAAATTAGAGTGTTCAGAGAAGAAATACCTTTGATATTTCCTGTGGCGTGTACACGCACATGTTTCTTTCGCTAATTTTTCAAACCATTCATTGATGCTTATTATTTATGCCTATTGTAACAGGGGTCTAAAACGGGATAGGTGATGCCATCCCCTGTGATGTTCAAAGAGGCACTATTAATGGTGGGTATAACAAGAGGTGGCATTGCCATGATCCTATAATAATTGTATTGGAATGATGGTAACGGCATCTCTGTTATTTGGATTCATAGTTGATGCCATTATTTCTTGGAACCATTTCATCCTATCTATCGTTTTCAGAAGAAAAGAAGAAGGTGTTTATTTTTCTTTACAGGTACTTAATAGAAGGCGTACCAAGGGGTTTAGTGGTTATATGAGTACATAGTGCAAGGGATAGTATTAATTGGTTGTTCTTTTACTTTCCAGATCTCCCTCCCTGCTGTCCCCTTCCTTTCCTTCCCCCACTTGATCATATCAACCTTCTGTGCTTTAATAGCAAACAGAATTGAGACGATTGAGAGGTGGACCCCTTTTGTGCATCGTGCCAACTCCGAGGTACCGTCAGAGGTTACAAGAGCTACAGGAGCTGACAGAATAATCTGCCTTAATACATATATATAATACCTCCCAGTTGGGTCGAGTCACAAAAGCTATGGCCACTTTAGAGGACGTGTTAGCTGCGCTAGAGGTTGTCCAAACAGAGCTAGCCGCCTCAAGAGCAGAGACAGCTGCGTTACATGACAGGGTGGAAAGGATGCAAAGAAACCCCTTTACGATGGCAGGGAACAAGACAGAAGGTGGGTTCTCATGGACTAGTGGGGGGTCATCTTTTCCTTCCCTCCCTTGACAGTGGAAATTCCAACTCCCATTCCGCTAGCCGCACCAGAACGATTTTATGGAGACACAAACAAGGTACAGGTGTTTCTCACACAAATCCTACTCCATTTCACATGTCGCCCTAAGGTGTTTAGCACTAATCAAGCACGAGTTGCATTTTTGGTTTCTTATCTAGCAGGAGACGCGGCTCAATGGGCTGTGCCTTTAGTAAGGAGAGACGATCCTATGTTACACGATTGGGAAGGGTTCAAGGAGGAATTTGAAAGAATGTTCGATCGTAGAGCCAATTCTTTCTCGGTAGACCGGGAGTTATTGGAGCTTAAACAAGGGAACAAAGAACTAGTGGTATACATAAACACGTTTCAGAGATTAGTCACAGAAACCAATTGGCCTGAAGAGAAGCAAGCAGCTATATTTCATCATGGTCTCAGGGATGAGTTAAAGGATGTAATAGCTCAAATTGATCCTCAACCTAAGACCTGCATAGATTTAATTAACCTGGCTATGCGATTAGATTATCGTTTAGGAGAGAGGAAAGGAGAACGTAGAAAATACGAACGACCTCCGCCTAAATATGAAAGACCCCGCAATTCGTTTGGTGCTTCTAGTACTCCCTCAGAGCCTATGGAGATCGGATCAGTAAGAGCCTCTCTAACATCAGAGGAAAGAGACCAAAGAAGGAAACAGGGCCTCTGCATGTATTGCGGGAAAAAGGGGCATTTTGTGAAGGACTGCTTGGCTAAACCAAGACCTAAGGAAGGTAGTCATTTGAAGGCTACTCCTATGACAGTTCAGAAACAGGAAAACTAGGGGGCCAGGGGTTAGTGAAGGAAATGCCGTGGGCCGTAATGAAATACCTTCAGTTATAGTAAAGAAAGAGCATTTCTATACGGAGATCCAACTAGTAGTTGACTCCGTTCCGCATGTAGTGAACGCCCTCATTGACTCTGGTGCTACAGGATTATTCATTGATAATGAGGTAGTACAGAAATTAGGCATCCCTAACATTGCTAAGGAGTATCCAGAAACAGTGCTGGCGGTAGATGGTAGAAATCTTGCCTCAGGTCCTATTTGTTTTCAAACTTCTAATATAGAAGTGGTGTGTCAAAAAAACCATCATGAAATATTGTTTTTTAACATTATCAAGGCACCATTGTATGGAGTGATTTTAGGTTTGCCGTGGTTAGCTAAACACAATCCTACTATTGACTGGAAGGTAAGGAGTATCACATTCGATTCTCCTTTTTGTGACCAAAGATGTCGGCGACCTGCAGCTAGCCCTATACATTATCTTACCTCAGGACATGCTATAGCCACCGCCGCGGAAAAAGACATCGAGTTACCAGTTGAGTACAAGGACTACAAGGATGTGTTCAGTGAAAAACAAGCTGAGATACTTCCACCTCATCGACAGTATGACTGTCAAATCGATTTGATTCCAGGGGCAGTGGTTCCTTGTGGGAGAATCTATGCCCTATCAGAGACTGAAGACACGCATTTACGAGAATACCTGGAGAAATATCAAGCTAATGGGTTTATCCGTCGTTCCAAATCCCCCGCGGCATCTCCACTCTTCTTTATCCCGAAAGCAAATGGCGAGTTAAGAACTTGTATTGACTTCCGCGCACTTAACAAGGTAACCGTAAAAAATAGATATCCCTTACCCTTAATTTCGGTACTCCTAGATCAAGTGAAAAAGGCAGTGGTGTTTACAAAACTCGATCTGAAAGGGGCATATCATCTCGTACATATGAGACGTGGGGATGAATGGAAGACTGCATTTCGCACCCGACATGGGCTATACGAATATCAAGTGATACCTTTCGGATTATGTAACGCCCCCGCTGCCTTCCAGTACTTTCTTAACGATGTTTTGAGGGAATATTTGGATGTATTCGTCATAGTATATATTGACGATATCCTGGTCTATTCTCACACTACTAAAGAGCATAGTCAACATGTATGCAAGGTGTTAACAGCCCTGAGAAATAACCACCTTTACTGTAAGCTCAGTAAATGTGAGTTTCATGTGGACCAAGTAGAGTTCCTAGGGGTAATGCTGTCGGCTCAAGGACAAGAGATGGCTGAAAGAAAGATCACGGCTGTCCGAAACTGGCCAGTACCTGCCAATGTCCATGATGTTCAATGTTTCTTGGGCTTCGCGAATTTTTATCGCAGGTTCATTAATCAGTTTTCAGATGTGGTCGCCCCTATCACTAAGTTGCTCAGAAAAAAGGTACCGTTTGCTTGGAGTGAAGAGGCAAACCAGGCGTTTGTTAAATTGAAAGAAGCCTTTACCTCCGCTCCCATACTGTCCCATCCAGATCCGGAGAAATCATATCTGGTAGAAGCAGACGCGTCCGAGGTAGCAATCGGAGCAGTTCTGTCCCAAAGAGATGCTGAGAATGGGTTATTACATCCCATTGCTTATATGTCCAGGAAGCTAAACGACGCGGAGATGCGTTATACCATAGCAGAGAAAGAGCTCCTAGCAATTCGAGATGCCTTTAAAGAATGGAGACATTATCTGATGGGGGCAAAACACATGACCACGGTATATACCGACCATAGGAACTTACAGTTTATGACATCCGCTCGCCTCTTATCTCCTAGACAGTTGAGATGGATGCTGTTTTTTGAGGAGTTTCAGTTCATTCTTACCTATAGACCAGGAAGCGAAAACAAAAAGGCAGACGCCCTTACTAGACAAGAGTCTACATCAACACCAAAAGACTTAACCACACATTCTATCATCAATCCTCAAAAGGCTCTCTGTGTGCTACAAACTGATCAGTTCTTAGACAAGGTAGGCCAAGCTATCAAGGGCCCTAAGTGGAGGACCTGGTTGACTCATAATAAGGAATGGAAGGTAAGAGACGGGTTGCCCATCCGAGGAACGCAACTGTTAGTTCCTACAAGAGAACTCAGAAAGGAAGTACTACAGTGGTGTCATTCTGCACCATTTTCCGGACATAACGGAGTGGAAAAGACCATAGACAGGATCTTACGACAGTTTTGGTGGCCATCATTAAAGACTGATGTACAAAACATGATCCAACGATGCGAGATATGTGCACAATCAAAACCAGACCGAGGTAGGCCTTATGGTTTACTCCATCCATTACCCACGCCGGGAATGCCTTGGGAACATATCTCCTTGGATTTCATAGTTGGATTGCCTAAAGATCAAGGATGCACATCGATCCTTGTGGTTATAGATAGTTTGACTAAGATGGGGCATTTTATAGCTTGTGTGGATACCCCGACCTCAGGACAGGTAGCACAGTTGTTACTTCAGCACATAGTGAGACTACATGGCCTCCCTAGAGTCATCGTCTCCGACCGGGGTACACAGTTCACAGCACAATTCTGGAGGGTATGGTGTTCAGCATTGCAGGTTTCGTCTAATATGTCTACGAGTTTCCATCCTCAGACGGATGGACAGACTGGACGTCTTAATCAAACATTGAAGCAGTATCTGAAATGTTACGTGGACAATAACACAGAAGCATGGGTGGAATGGCTTTGGATAGCAGAGGTGGCGTACAACAGTGCACGACATAGCACCACCAAGTTAGCCCCTTTACTGCACCTACGGTTTCCATCCTCGCTTCTTACCTTTGATACATCCTGAAGGAAGCCAAAAACTCCCTGAAGTACAGACTAGAGTGAAACACATACAAAAGATGATGAGAGCCACGCAAGCAAATGTCAGAAAGGCTAAGGTCAGATATAAGAAACAGGCTGACAGGCATCGTAGAAAGGAACCCCATTATAAAGTTGGGGATGGGGTTTGGCTGTCTACCAGGAATATACGCTTTAGGAAATACAGCATATTCAATCCCAGGTACATCGGTCCCTATAAGATAATTAAGGTAGTGAATCCTGTGGCCGTTAAACTCGCCTTACCTAAACATATGAGAATGCATCCTGTATTCCACGTTTCGTTGGTTAAGCCCTCTTTTTCTCCCGTACGGAAACCAACGGCACCAGTATGGGTAGACCAGGAACCTGAATATGAGGTGCAGGCTATTGTAGACTCCAAGAAAAGAGGTACCAGGTTGTATTACCTGATATCATGGAAAGGTTATGGGCCAGAAGAAAATTCATGGGAGCCAGCTACTGGGGTACACGCACCCAAACTGATCAAAAGGTTTCATGCGGCGTATCCTGCTAAGCCTAAACCCTGACAACGTTCTCTTGGAGAGGGGTGTACTGTTACAACTTATCCTACTTGCGCGGAACGTTGTCCGGTTCATGCCGCATTTTTGATGGGAACACAGACTACCGTTCCCGGCATGCACTTAACACTTCCGGAGCATAGGTGGCGCTTGGAGTCCGTGTTCCGGAAAGGGCAGCCATTTAAGCAGTGTCAGGTCGATGAGACGCTGCAGATTATTCCTACTGCATGCTTCGGTTCAGAGGTTAGGAAACGGAGCGCTCTCCATTATCTGGGTCTGGTAAGGGTGCTATAGCACCGGTTCAGGTTATTATTTGAAGTTTCTATTTTTGGTTCCGTTTGATCGCAGTGATCCGGTGACATCTGTTGGAGGGTTTTCTTTTGCCTCTCTCTTTCTTGTTAACTACGAATACGCCTACAGTTGAGCGTATCACAATCAAGGACTAAGAAGTGCTTTGCAGCCGTGAGGGAAACGGCATATTCACTAGCACTAGAGTTAAACGACTTGTGACGAAGCCGGGTTGAGAACCGGCAGGGTTCTTTGGATACAAGCCGAAGCCGGGTTGAGAACTGGCAGTGCAATGAGGTATCTGGTTTACAGAAGCGAGCCGTGATAGTAACGGCGATTAACATTTCGAAATTAGAGTGTTCAGAGAAGAAATACCTTTGATATTTCCTGTGGCGTGTACACGCACATGTTTCTTTCGCTAATTTTTCAAACCATTCATTGATGCTTATTATTTATGCCTATTGTAACAGGGGTCTAAAACGGGATAGGTGATGCCATCCCCTGTGATGTTCAAAGAGGCACTATTAATGGTGGGTATAACAAGAGGTGGCATTGCCATGATCCTATAATAATTGTATTGGAATGATGGTAACGGCATCTCTGTTATTTGGATTCACAGTTGATGCCATTATTTCTTGGAACCATTTCATCCTATCTATCGTTTTCAGAAGAAAAGAAGAAGGTGTTTATTTTTCTTTACAGGTACTTAATAGAAGGCGTACCAAGGGGTTTAGTGGTTATATGAGTACATAGTGCAAGGGATAGTATTAATTGGTTGTTCTTTTACTTTCCAGATCTCCCTCCCTGCTGTCCCCTTCCTTTCCTTCCCCCACTTGATCATATCAACCTTTTGTGCTTTAATAGCAAACAGAATTGAGACGATTGAGAGGTGGACCCCTTTTGTGCATCGTGCCAACTCCGAGGTACCGTCAGAGGTTACAAGAGCTACAGGAGCTGACAATCGTAGAATATATAATCATCTGTTTTGGTTGGTGGTTTGAGTGTCCTCATAAAGCAGAGATGTGAATCAAATGAAAACACCCGGGCTTTACAGACACCACATTCAAGGCCTTCACATTCATGACTTTCGGGGCCATAGAGACCGCATGAATCACACAACTTTTTGCTGAGACAGCTCACTTTCCCCGCCTCGGCTAATGCACGATGACGCTCTAAACACTCCATAGAATGACAAAACAGCCGGCACTGCAGACACCTTTGGAGATCATTAGCAAGGTCGCGGCAGTCGTTTGCAATGCAAGCTTTGCAGAAGTCTGCGCACTTAGTGGTTGTATTTGTGGGTATAGGCCGAATGGCAATATTCGCAGTAATACCTAGCGCCGAGGATTTTTTTTATATCTTTCACACCATAAAAATGGTTTTCATGTAAAAGAACAAACAGAATTTTAGATTTGGTAGCGGTTCCGCTAGTGAAATAACGCCGTTTTGACAAAAACAAGGGAACCCAATTAGGTAAGCAAGGACCTTGGGTATCAATTTATATCTGGACAGTGGTCCTTGTCGAAGGTAGATGGAACTAGCGAAATAATTATAGAACAGATCGATTCTATATGATTACTATCCAGCCGGATAGTCGGATTTATTCAAACTTATTCTCAGATATCAAAGCACACAACATTATACAGTGGGATACAATCCTGTATCCAGGGACATAAAAGGTGAGGTAGTTTGTGACAAATAATAATAACACATAAAAAAACATAAAAAAACGAAACATTCAGGCAAAAACAGAGAGCTTGTTAATGGATATTTAGAAAATGGAACAAGCGTGATAGTTGAGACAACCATGACACATGGTGTACAATAGGTTTGTGTGCACGGTGTTTTAAAAGGTCGACGACGTTTCGATCCCGTTTACACAGATTATGGGATCATCATCAGGACAGAAAATGAACAATGCCTGAACAACATTTAGGACTGAGATGGAATGGTAGCGCCGCTGTCGAGTGGTCTTATTACAGATGATTTAAACCCGCTGGGTCCTTAGTCGAAATCGGGAACGGAGCCTGGGTTGTTAGCAACCACGGTGGTACCGGTGGCCGTAGGGGCGGTTAGTACATGGCAAGGGAGAGCTCGATGGCTATCGGCCGATGCCGGGACGGTGGACGGCGGTGAATTACGGCAAGGAAAATGCCTCAAGGAAAAAGCCTTGGTAACGTGTGATCACGTCGGTGCCAATGGCTAGGGGTCCTAAGGCGGTCGATTGCCGTCTGAGCTTCTCTCTCTAAGGACCCAGCGGGTTCAAATCATCTGTAATAAGACCACTCGACAGCGGCGCTACCATTCCATCTCAGTCCTAAATGTTGTTCAGGCATTGTTCATTTTCCTGATGATGATCCCATAATCTGTGTAAACGGGATCGAAACGTCGTCGACCTTTTAAAACACCGTGCACACAAACCTATTGTACACCATGTGTCACGGTTGTCTCAACTATCACGCTTGTTCCATTTTCTAAATATCCATTAACAAGCTCTCTGTTTTTGCCTGAATGTTTACGTTTTTATGTTTTTATGTGTTATTATTATTTGTCACAAACTACCTCACCTTTATGTCCCTGGATACAGGATTGTATCCCACTGTATAATGTTGTGTGCTTTGATATCTGAGAATAAGTTTGAATAAATCCGACTATCCGGCTGGATAGTAATCATATAGAATCGATTCTGTTCTATAATTATTTCGCTAGTTCCATCTACCTTCGACAAGGACCACTGTCCAGATATAAAGTGAAATAACGCCAGCCGCCTTCGTGGTATAATACTTTAATCATCACACCTAAGTAATTTTCAAATGACTGTATGTCTTGCAAAGAGACATCCGTATCTGGGGGGATGTTTAGGGCATCGTGCATTACCTGAGCCTGCTCTGTCAATGTTGTATCCGTAGATTGACCATGATCCAATAACCCAGCCAAGCACCCTGCCAGGCACAAATTTCCAGCTGTGTTGTTTAAGTCACTCAACCACCGACGTTTCTTTTGGATGATCTTACTAAACAATACAGAATTTAGAGTCCGTCTGGCACCACCCCCCCTACTTTTTATCACAGTCACAAAAAGTGTTAAACTTTGTGACCCCAGAATCTCAGCATTGCTATTCATCATGTCAACAACTTTGTTTAAGAAATCTGAGGCGTCTAGGTCATGATGTGGTAGCCTGCGAGTGTAAAAAGAGTTAGCCAGCCCACCGCCGATCAGGCTAATTTGTACATAATCGTTGGGACCGATTTTGGGGGCCATTTGGTCGAGCAGTTGTTGGATAGAGTTAATAACCACTTCTAGGGCTAGTCTAATAGAATCTATGAGGTGAAGATTGACAAAACGAAATTCTTCATAAAATTCTATAGCTTTACATTTTTTGATAACTCTTTGATATTGGCGGACGCTTTCTAAAAACACAGGCGCGGGGTTGTTACTGAAGCAGGAATTATCGTGAGTGGCGGCGGCTCTCTGAGGTGGTGGCTCTAACAGCGTGGGGCTCGGTGGTAAATAGCCGTCATTGGCTTGAATATTACGGCGTATATTTCTCAAATGGTTTTTGGCTCTTTTTAGGTTTTTGGCTAAACGATTTCTGACTACTTTAGCAGCTAACCATTTCTCTTTACGTTTGGCGCTTGTAGTTTCAGACCTTCTTGGTGACCTATGCTCTTTGGGGGGCATTATCAGTTTCCCGAGTCGAGACTCAAGGAATCAAGGCTGGCTTGGGCATCTGCTAAAATAGATGCAATCGAAGTCTGAGTATTTTGGATCACATGCTCTACAGCTAGTTTGACATCTGTTATGCCGCCGATATGATCGGAAGCTTCCCGTTCACGTAGAACATTAAAAATGCATACACTGATCGGTGCCGAGTTCAAGCCCAGTACCTCGAGGGGGTTTATTAGGAGGAAAACGGCGTAAAACACCTGAAGTACAGATGCATCGCTGGGGGGTGAAGTTTAACTGCTGCAGCAGCAGCGCTACGGGGGTCATGTGCTGGCTTTATCTCAACGTTAAGTGTTTTTTTGACACTTAGGACATCATCTATGGCGCTTGAGGAGACAGAGGATTCAAGCTGATTTTGAGCAGTTACTAAAGTAGCAGAAATTGATTTCTGTAAATTTTGTTGTATACGCACGATGCCGGCTTTGATGCTTTCAATGGTTTGTATCTGAGCTACTGTATCACGATTACTTAAAGCAAAAATAATAGCTTCACAGATAGGTGCTGTGTTCAGACTGCTTCTCCTGAGGGCTGTTATTAAAGGTAAAATATTGTGGCTTGCTGATGTCACAGCAGTAATGTTTAGGGCTGGTGTGGGGTTATGTCTAGGAGCTTGTAGCTCAGCTGTGGACTCCTCAGTTGCTGCTGTGCTGGGGGCAATTTCAGTCTTTAAATTATGGTAATTAGCACCAGGGGCAACCCTTAGTGGGGGGTTGGTGATGCAGGGTCCTCCTATTGTAACATCTGTCTGACACCCCCTTGTGAGTGTGGGTTCTTGGAGCGTTCGCTGTGTACAGCCGCCCCCGCTTTTGATCTGTTTTGTTGAACAGGTACATTTGCATTTTCCCCCCAACCTTTATCATCGTCAAGAAGTGAAATGATATCTAGTTCGTTGTGGGGTTTGACTGTGTTGGATGGTTGATTGTGCAATCTCTTTGATGGTTGAGAGTGAGACTTAGGGGTAGGAGTAGGTGGGGGGTGCACTAATACAGGAGTGGCACTGCAAGGGTGCAATGTGACACCTAGAATCTGTTCTGAATTTCGGCGGGGGAGAACACCGCCTGGGGTACGCATGTTTAAATTAGAAACCTGGAAGGCCTGTAGGGTAGCAGAATTGTTATTTGTAGCATTTGCTTTCCTATTGCGCTTTAGAACAGCCTGCTCTCTACAGCCAGAGCGTCTCTTTCTCAAACTGCCATTTACAGACACAGGTGGTAACTTATGAAATGCAGTCCCCCCACCAGTACTCCCCCCTAAATTCCCCGGCAGCGGTTGCGGCACCTGTAGCCCTTGCAGCCTCTCTTCTTTACGCTTCTGACCTTTGCTTTTCAGATCATCAGCCGGCAGCCTTGAACTCCTTTGTACAACCGGTCGTCGGGTACTCGACTGCTGCATTTGTCGGTTGGAGATTGCTGCATCATTGGCATTATCTAAGTTAGAGAAAAAACACGATTTTAATTCAAGCATTGAACAGTCTGAAGCGTCCTCAATAGTCATCAGCGCTAAAACAAGACTCTGAGCGCACTCGCACTCACACAAACACGCACAAGCGCACACACACAGACACACACACACACACACATACACACACGCACGCACATGCACACCCCCCAGCACTGTCTATTGTAAAAAAGAGAATTAATTCTCACCATCCTGCGTACTGAAGCCGCAAATGTGACTGAATGCGATAGGGTTAGGGCCTTCAAGCGCTGTGTTAGATAGAAGCGCTTCTGCCGCCGCCTGCGAAGACAATATTCAAAGAGCTGTAACACATTTCCTATAATGGGTTAAATTATATTAATTGATAGCACAGCTATACATATTTACACACTCATGCAAGCACAAGCATGCGCGCGCGCACACACACTTGACAGAGGCAAGAGACACCCTATCCTCGGTTGCCCTCATCGTGACGCCCCTGAGGTTAGACAGATACGCACTCTTGACAGAGGCAAGAGACACCCTATCCTCGGTTGCCATCATCGTGACGCCCCTGCGGTTAGACAGACACGCACTCTTGACAGAGGCAAGAGACACCCTACCCTCGGTTGCCATCATCGTGACGCCCCTGAGGTTAGACAGACACACACTCTTGACAGAGGCAAGAGACACCCTACCCTCGGTTGCCCTCATCGTGACGCCCCTGAGGTTAGGCAGACACGCACTCTTGACAGAGGCAAGAGACACCCTACCCTCGATTGCCCTCATCGTGACGCCCCTGAGGTTAGACAGACACGCACTCTTGACAGAGGCAAGAGACACCCTATCCTCGGTTGCCCTCATCGTGACGCCCCTGAGGTTAGACAGACATGCACTCTTGACAGAGGCAAGAGACACCCTATCCTCGGTTGCCCTCATTGTGACGCCTCTGAGGTTAGACAGACACGCACTCTTGACAGAGGCAAGGGACACCCTATCCTCAGTTGCCCTCATTGTGACGCCCCTGAGGTTAGACAGACACGCACTCTTGACAGAGGCAAGAGACACCCTATCCTCGGTTGCCCTCATCGTGATGCCCCTGAGGTTAGACAGACATACACTCTTGACGAATGCAAGAGACACCCTTCCCACGGTTGTCAAATTAGCTGCTTTTCAAGCCTCATCTTGACCCCGAACTCATGCACCAGGATATACAGTGACATTATTTAAGACATTGGGCGTTATTAAATGATGATCAGAAAAACAAGTAGACTTAAAAACACAAATCAATGCACAGCCAGTCTTTGAGGTTAAGAGCTAGTGCAAATTCGAAACACACCAAGTGCTACAAAAAAAATTCTATTGATTAAAACGCAAGCTCATGCAACATTACTAGAAACCTTTGGCTGCGAAGCGAAAGACTTAATTAGAACCACATGTTAGAACTATGCCCAGGGGCTACAGCCTCATTCGTTTTATTCTGACAGGCTGGAGCGTCGAAGCTGACCTAAAATTTTATTTTTAGCTTAATTCCGCCTGGCACCCCGACAAAAAAACATTTGTAGCTCTTCTTTGTAAAAACAGCCTTTGACCTCCTCTCCAGCATAGTCTTTTAAGTTGAAAACTGTAACGCCCGAATGTGTGGAAATCTTGTCTATCACAAAGATCTCATCTGTAAGAGTCTGCTCGTACCCCTTTTGAAATACCCCCTTGCATCTAGATATCCTAACATGATCACCTTTTTTGAATATGCTTTTTGAAACAAGATTGTTGTTGAACACGGACCCGTACACAGTTCTCCAAATTTTCAACTCATTTTGCGGGGTCACTTCTACCGGGGCCGTCTTAATGGTTCTATGGTAGCTACGGTTGTAACTTTCAATAAAATCTTGTAAGCGATCTATATAACGAAATGTGTTGTATGCGGTAAAATACCGCCAAATTCAAGTCTTGAGAGTTCTGTGGAATCTTTCTACAATTGCCGCCTTAACTTCGTTGTTTGTGACAAAATGTTTTACCACATACTGGTCCAGCAGAGCTTTTAGCGTCTTGTTTTCAAACTCTTTTCCTCTATCTGTTTGTAACTTTTTAGGGATTCTTCCGCTGCTGAAAATGTAATCAAATGCTTTTGTGACCGAACTCCCTAATTTTTCCTTCAAGCCAACTGCAAATGCATACTTTGACAGTACGTCTATCACAGTTAATATAAATTTTACACCATCATTATCCGCGGCGGGTTCATGGACATCTAGAAGGTATGCTTGCCATTGATGATTTAAGCCGCTGACTAAAACAGCCGTCTTTGAAAGCGCTTTCTAGATCCCTTATGTAGTGTGTAGGCATCTTTGCCTGATAACCAGTTGCGTACCCGTGTTCTTTTAACGGCGCCGTTGTGGATTTTGCTCTCCTTGTACAAGGCGTCTACACCGCCAAAACTACCAACCTTTAAGGGGTTGTAATAAACTCTTTTGAAAAGCTTCTGCATCGTAGCGCTTCTTAAACTAAAATACCACAACACCTACTCCCCCGCCGCTTCTCTATTAATTCACTTTTTTTATTTATTATTTTCTTTATCATATAATCAGGACTAGGAGACGGTTTATGCTACAATAGAAGATTATTTAATAAAACAATAATTAAACAGTGTATGATTTAAACTGTGAAATATAGGAATGTACAATGCTATGAACGATGATGACGACCAAAACATAGATATTTAACACAGCTCTCTCAAAAACTCATGACGTAGAATCAGGACGCGGATTTTGCTCGCTGTGAACGGTACCAGTCTTCTTACATCTTCCCCACGCCCCCTAAAGAAGGCTCGACAGAACAAATTGGATATCGTATTCATGAAATTGAAAAACTGTTTCTTATTCGGAGTTGTTCCTATGGTGCAAAATGTCCGCGTCATATAATTGTTGATGCAGTCTTCGAGCACGTCGTCAGTGTCCAAGAAGATTCTGCTCTTTTCAACGTTGTAAAAGCCTCTCGGCTTCTGACTCAGCTCTTCTTCAAACTCTTCAATGATTTCACATCGCTTGTTATGGCATAGCGAGGTCGGGCGAAACACTGGTTTGGGGTATGGCATCTTTGCTCTGATCAGAAAATAAAAAGCATCTTCCAGGCATTTAACACTCGGCCGCACCTCGATCTCTACCATGTGGCGATACAAACTTTCCTGCAACAGAAAAACACACATACATAATAGTAGCAAACGCGAACATCAACATGTTTTCATTTACTCCGCATTAATAAATGTCATGTTCCTCGGTTTTAAACTCCTACAAAGATACTTGATCTTAAAATATCTACGATAATTCTTCTTCCTCAGATGCTGTTTCATTATCAAACGTATGTCCTCCTCACCCGTCTCATACATACTTTTCACATTCTCTGACGGGGACTGTACTCTTTTAATATACTTTAAAACATTCACAATCATCTTAAAACAATCGTTGGGTACAAACATTTCTTTCACGCCATAGACAGCCCCCAACGCTTCCGTAATTTTATAGGGTTCCAGCTTGTAACATAGTTTTCGTATCAACCTTTCTTCATAATCACCACCCATCGTGAGACAGTCGTGATGCAACTGACTCGGGTCATCAATTTTACAACCTTCGCAATCATCGTACCACCCCGCCTTTAAGCACAATTTTATGATCGCCGCTATCACAATCAAAAGTGTGCGATACTGATTCAACTGTCAACTTTCACCACGCCAAAGTTGTACAATTGCGTCTAAGCGCTTACAGCTGCAGTTTTTATGAGTTACGGCAAGTTTTTTCTGTCTTGAGCAGCAGAGACATGAAAAACGTAGCGATGGGTGTGTAACTTCCATTGTCCTGCTAGCGGCTTTGTCGCCTGGGGCTCCTCCCCCTCTCTTTTGCTGATAAAAAGAAAAAAGTTTTTTTTGACCTCAACCTTCCTCATAACTACACTCCTCATCATCACACTCCCCAGAGGTTTGCTGAAAAAATGCGGCTCGTACTTACTTTTCGTTTTCTAACTTCACACTTTTCTTCTTGAGCATCCGGTGACTTCTCTGGCTCATTTACAGATTCTTCACTGGAATCCATCTCTGTACAGTCGCTAGAGTCCTCGGGTTCTGGCTCTTGCAGGTCAATACTCTCGTCATCTTTACTCGGCTCCGGTCTCCCTCCGCCGTCTATAGCATCAGAGGTATTGTTCAGCATCTTAGCAACACCCCCAGCCGCCTCTTCACCGACGCCGGTCTCGGGCTTTTTATTCAGCAGAGCCGACACCGCGATGCCGGTCTCGGGCTTTTTATTCAGCAGAGCCGACGCCGCCTCTGCTGCAGAATCCTCAGGCAGTGTTGGCGCACAATTTTCCTTATCACTATCGTCGAGTTCTGCAGCGGCGTCTGCGGCGTTTGTGTCATCCTTCAGCATCGCTGTTATAGGTTCTCCAAGGGGTCCGGCTTCCACGCTACTGCAAGACATTCTCAAAGTTGTCTTAAAGCTTGGGTTTTCTTCGTCGGAAAAGCTGGAATTTCTTAACACACGGTCTGCAGAATGCTGGCTTAAATCCTCTGTGAACATACTAGACATGCCCCCGGTATGTTTGTAGACTCGTATTTCACACAACCCCCACTTCTTAGCAACCCGCCAGCATGCCTGGTCATTTTATACGCTTTTCATTTCATTACTGTATCATTTTATAAGCCTTGATGCACAAATCCTACCTCGTCATTTTATACGCTTTTGATTTCACCGCTGTATCATTTTATAAGACTTGATTCACAAATTAACATTAACCTTTAAAACAGCGAAACACGATAATCTTATCAAAACATTATAAGGACCGATTAAAAACAGATTTGGACCGATTCCAATATAGCCACGTGGCCCAAAGGGGCGTGGCCACGTAGCAACACGGACCAAAGGGGCGTGGCCACCTGTCACATCCAATTAGCGAAAATACATGGTGATGAGTAGTATACAACCTATACTACTAGCACTTCTCCGCAAACCTTGATGCAGAGGAAAAAATGCAAAAGGGGGACGAGAAACACGAAACAGTGACAAAGAGAGAAAGTAGGGATGAAAAAGAACCTGCAACAGTGAGATGAAAGGGCAGGGAGTGTCTGGTGGTGGATTAAAGGGGCATGAGGAGGGATCAAGACTACACACACGGCCTTCAATAGCGCCTGCTGCGAGTCTCTTAACAAACGTTTGGGCAGGGCACTTATTCTTTTACAAATTAAGCACTGGCTTCTTATATTGCCAAGTGTGGCTATCTACTCCGTTGCAAGTGATACCCAGACTTTTTCAAGATTAAGCTTTTGAAATTACTCAGGCTGCTCAAAGTTTGTCCCTGATAATACACACAACTGACAGAAGGCTCTGCTATTGATAACACATAGATTTACTTACCCATATTTCTATTCTTGATATTGCATAATTTCACTCTAATTTTTACTCGTGATGATTCCAAATTGTGATCTCATGAAAACGTGATACAATACTTCCCAATTCCACAAAGTGAACAAATGCAGACTCAAAAACTTTACTATGCCTATTTGAAACATTGGTTGGTCAAATGAAGCCCTGGATGAACAATATAAGAATGAGTGTTGAATAGCAGAAATTCTTTTGAACTGAAACATTGAGCAAGAACAGATGTAATACAGATCATGCATACTCAGTGAGGGATAGAATAGCCACCATATTTACTATGAACTGTAGCAGTGATGTGCAATTGTATGGTACTAGTAGAAGATAGTGTGTAATGGAACAATGATACTCGGTTTCAGACACAGTCCACATACCCAAAGAATACTGTGCTATAGAGCATGGCCTCAAAGAATACCTTTCACTATAATCATGATCATGGTTATATGCGGAAATCAGGCTGTATAGAGGATCCTTGCACCATAAATCATCCCATTTCAATTTTTTGACTTGTAATTCTAATCATGTAGACACTGGTAACTAATCTTCAAAAAAGAGTATTTCAAAATTATGTGTGGGTGCATTTTTAATTCAGCCACAAATAATTTTGTAATAATTCTGCAGTATGATGCTCCATAGTTGTTCTTACTTGTGACAGTGGCTCCAATGTTTCGAATACCTTGGGTATTGCAGTCACCCAGAGCTCTCTTCTTTAATAACACCCAGATAAACCCCAGAGTGACTGAAAAAGAACAGCTCCATTCAGAAATGTGTTCCAGAACCCAGGATCACTAAGATCTTAAAAGTAGCAGAATTACTAAGAACTCCAGTCCTGATAATATTATGACTCACTTGGAGCCCTGCCCTTGATAACATGCAGACACACTCAGGGTCCCTACTTATGATACCCAAACCTCAAACAGATTACACATGATAACACACAGAATATTTCAAACAGAGCTCTGTTCTTGATAGCACCCAGAATAAATCACAAGCCTATATTTGATATTGCACAGACTCATTTAAACATTTCTTCTCTGTACTACTCAGACCCACAAGCTCTATTTCTGACACTATCTAGACTCCCTTTGTGTATGAATTAAATTGGCATTTTGAACTGCTTTCCACCTGGTAGCAGTGGATTACATTAATTGGACACCCCATTACTAGAAAGGTGGTACATAACAAAACACACTATGCAGTAATACAGAAATATAAGGACGTGGGTGCTACATTAAACCATATCCTTGCCGCCCAAAGGATACCCAATAGAGATTGATCAGACACCGCATCCAACGCAATGCCAAGATGGTTCTGAACACACCATTATAGTTAATTGATCATCCACACATCAGTCCCAAGAAGAACAAATTATTACAAAAAACGGACAGTGCCCACAGGCGATCCAGCCGTAACTGCAGAAGAAAAAGTACATAAACAGGACCAATAATGTTGTATTGTGGCCAAATGTTGTTGAAGGCTTAACAAATCGCAGATAATGATGCAATAAGAAGGTATTTGTGCAGATTGAAGACTTCTTAAAAGAGAAACACAGCCAACACGTGTTTTGTCCAAGCAACTTTTTCAATCTTGAATACTTTATTGGGAAAGTCAGATCAAAGTAAGTTTATGGCATAAAAATATATGCAGGGTGGTCGAGAATGACGATTCATATAGTTTTACTGAATAAAGAATGATGATTTTATTAAAGACAGGGAGGCTAGCATTATGCATAACCTTTTATTTACCACTTCTGAGCAGCAACCAATTAAAAGCTTTTCAAATAGAACCTAAAAACTTCACAAGGTGAAAAAGAATGTTCAGTCTCAACATATACTGTCCATCCTCCATCTTCCTCCACTTTTGTTTGTCCTTCGATGAAAACCCCTCTAAAATCACAGCATTATACTCTTCTCTATCCTCTGCTAGTTATCTGTTGCCAAAAACATCATATTTAAGAGAAAAACATATTACCACAATTCCTTAAACTAGGATTTATAATAATTATTTAAACAACTTTCATCCTGAACTAACAATTATCAAATACTCTCTCCTCCCATCCTTAAGAAGGGGATGGTGCAATAATGCTAACCTTCTTGTCTTTAATAAAATCTTGATTCTTTATTTAGTAAACCTATAAGAATCGTCATTTTATGTCAAGACAGGAGGCTAGCATTATGCATGTTCAAAGTTCTTCAAAACATATTTTGAAACATGGTCTACATCTCGGAAATAAAATTTCCTAAAGGTCTCCGCAGATAACCAACCTGCTGCTTTTAAAATATCATCCAATCGACCACTCGTCATACAAACCTTACTTGCCATAGCCCCTCTGACCGAATGAGCTGTAACCTTGGAGACATCCACTCCTGTCTCCTTCATAGTCTCCTTCGCCAACCTTGCAATCATAGCATTTGACACTGCCTTAAAGGGCTTCACATAAGAAATCAACAATTGATCAACCCCTGTGTTCCTCTCATCCAGCACTCTATTTTAGTCCTCCTTCAAACATCATACTACACAAAGCTTTGGAGCATCATCAAATCTTAGATAAAAAACCGAACTAGACACTGTCTTTGTCTGTTTGCACAAATCAAAAACCACATCATCTGGCTGAAAAAACCTATGAGACACTTCCAACGCCCTAACATCTGAAACTCTCCTGAAAGAACTAAGACATAATAATGTGGCCAATTTCCAAGTCAATTTCCTCACTTCTAGATATTTGTTGTTTGGCCAACCTTCAAACAAACGTAGAACCAAATCCACATCCCATAGAGTCTGATATTTTGCATGAGGTGCTCTCCTCAAGCGAATCCCCTTCATTACTCTACCGACCAAAGGGCTTTTACCTACAGAAATACCCTGAATCAAAGAATGCCCTGCTGTTACAGCTGACCTGTAACAGTTTACTGTTCTGTAAGACATTCCCTTCTCAAATAGCTCTGCAAAAAAATTAGCTACCTCTACATCATCTGCCTCCACGGGATCATAACGGGAAACAGCGTTTACAACGCTGTCATTACATCGCGCTACTATTACAACGCGGTCGTTACAACAACCGCGTTGTTAGTACACAATGCATTTACATCGCAAGTCATTACATGACTTGCACTAGGGGGCGCTGAGGTATTGGAAATTAATTCCAACACCTTCCCTACTGTTGCGCAAACTGGAGTAGGAATGGTAATTAATACTATTCCTAAGTCCAGCGTGCCCCCTAGTGAAAGTCGTTGTAATGACTTGCAATGTAAATGCATCGCGTACTAACAATGAGGTCGTTGTAACGACCGCGTTGTAAAAGCACGCAATGTAAAACATCGCGATGTAATGAGCCATATTCGATCCAAACTCCTCTGCACACAACAACGTAACCACACTTTCCAAATTTCTCTATACCTCTTCCTGGTCCCTGGAGCCCATGACTCATTGAGCAGACTTGAAGCTGACTCCGAAAGTCCTGTGCATCCTCTGGAACCCCTGATATCCTCCAGACTAGTAGGTTGAGAAAACCGGACTCCGCCAAAGGATGCTCCTCGCCTTCTATGCCCGACAACATCCCCTTGAAGGACGTTATCAAATATGGCTGTTCCCCTGCTAACCCCTTCACCGACGGGAAACAAGACTGAGTCTTCCAAAAAGGTGTCACTAAAACTAACTGACATTTCTGCCTCTTTACCTGAACCAAAATGCTATCAAAAAAGGGGTGTTACGTTCTTCTAGGGGGCCGGGTGGGACGTGATAAAGTTTACAAAAAACAAGAAGATACCTGGCCACCAGTTTTAGAGGCTGCTATTTATTTAAGCAGACTAAGGAACAGTGCATACAGTCACTGCACCATACTTAACTATTTTGTAAATATTCAAAACCAGTAATGCAACCATTTCATTATTCAACAGGGCATTCAAAGTATACAATCTTCATTTTACAGCCAAAATACAAAAAAACAATGTGAAATTTGAACAGAATGAAGTGAAAAATACATTCATAATAAAGTGAAACATACATTCATAACCTTATAAACAATTACACCAGTCTAATTAGTTAAACATAAGCTCTCTCAAAGGGCCTTGTACTTGGCTTCTATTTTAGAGACAAGCTGCCTATGGGGAATGAAGCGAGGTTAAAGTCTCTGCTGGGATGCTTTTGTGCTAATGACCCTCTCCAGAGTCTTTAGTTAATGACTGTCCCTCATAGGAAAAGATAGGAAAAATGCCGACGCATTTCCAATCCCCATGTGACTTTAGGGATTTTCGTCAGGGCTTGAACCACGGTGTAATCTGTCCTTTCAGATGGGTGCGTGAAACCTGTTTCTCTGTTCATTTCTTCAACGCAACCTTCGTCTCTGTACCATAAACCTTTTGCCAGACCAAAAGTCTTCAACCTTTGAAGGGCCCTGTAATGCAAAGTACTCAGAAACACTGCCTGTATTGAATAGGACAATAGACCTATCACTTGAGCCAATTTCCTCCTTTTACTGCGTTCCTCCTTGACATAAAGCTCACTTCCTGCCTTATTTTCTTCACCTTTTTTCTGGTAACCGTAACTGACTTACCATCGAGTTCACTATGAAACCTAGAAACTCCATCGACTGAGTTGGTACCATAACAGATTTGTCCATATTTATGACAAATCCTAGACTTTGTAGTAAACCTACAACCAACTCCAAATCCCTGCACAACTTTCAACTCTTGATTCATTATCAGTATGTTGTCTAAATAAACAATCATTCTTATTCCCCTCTCTCTCAATAATCCTACCACTAGATGCATTACCTTCGTGAAGCACCAAGGAGCTGTTGATAATCCGAAAGGAAGGCTTTGAATCTAATACAGCTGTCCTTTCCACCTGAACTGCAAATATCTTTGACTTTCCTCCGCTATTGGTACTGTGAAATATGTTTTTCAGATCTATTTTCACCGTCCAATCCATGTCTTGTGGTAAATCCCTCAATAAATGAATTCCTTACATTTTGAAATGCTGGTACGTCACGTACTGATTCAAATTCTGTAAGTTTACTACTGGTCTCCAACCCTTGTCTTTCTTTTCTATCAGAAACAGGGTACTTACAAACACCTTTTCCTCCTCCGAAACCTTTCAAATAGCATTCTTGTCCAACATCTGACTTACCTCTTGCTGAACCACAATTTGCACATCTTCCTGAAACACCAACTCGTTTGGTTCTGACAGTTGGCATGGCTCTAAATCTAACTCTATTCATTTACCCTCTATTGCCTGCAAAACCCATGCATCCTTTGTTATCGACTCTCATTGAGTCTTGAAATACCTCAACCTTCCTCCCACACTTGAAGGGATAGAACCAGACGTTGTCTTTGTACTCACCTTGCCCCTGACTGATTAAAGGATTGTCCCCTTCCTCGATTACTTCTTCTTCCTTGACTTCGGCCTCTTTGTGGGTAGAATTGTCCACCGCCAGGAATTTCCCTGTATGTTCCAAAACCTTGGCTTGAAGCATTGTGATAGTGGGCTCTGAAACCTGCTCGGCCAATAGGGTGCCCTCTCCTACCGGCCCTGCCATAAAAACTTCCACTTGAGGAAACTCTGCGCAAGGAGTACTGCGCCTTATCCAAATAATCCTAACGTACTTCGTTAAAGACCTCATCAAACCATCTCCGAAGAGTAACCCTTTTGCATCTTCTGATGACTCTCTTTTTGCTAGCTCACTCAATTGTGGATTAATCCTCATGAGCAAGGTCTTTCGTCTTTCTGCCAACAGGCCTGCGTTCGCATTCCCTAAAAAACAGATCGCCCTCTGGCACCATCCAATTAACAAGGTTTAGTCAGCCTAAGATCCCTTAAGAAATGCCTTCTACACAGAATCAAAAATATTTGCCAGGGGTCCTAAGACATCCAATAATTTGTCTTGACAGATTTTGAGAGATTTTTCTAACCCCTTCCTGGGATCCTTACCCAACTTAAACATGCACTTTAACTGACCGGGATCCATATTTGGGGTTATGGTCACCTTTTGTTCAATGATGGGCCTTGAACACTCAGCTCTCATAATATTGCGTTTCCCTTTCTCCAAGGATTTACGCAATCTTGCTCTTATATACTCTGCCACATGTTACAAAGGCCTCCAATCCTTGCCCCTGAGATGCCTTATAGGGTCAAAAAAAATTCCCCGAAAGGATCCACCACTTTCATAGAATCCTTAATCTTTGGCTTGCTGCTCATATCTCTTGCCTCATCTAATCCGTCTTTATATTCTAGATCAAGAACATATTCATCTAGCTCCTCACTAGCTCTGTCTCCTCTCACATCCGATTCATCCCTGAATCCTTCATCTCTCTCAGTGTTAAACTGACAACCTTGCGTGCCGCTTCGGACACCAACACTTTGCGAGCCGCTAGGGCCACCTTAGATTTGAATGAATCATCCAAATATCTCTTTTTTCTGAAACATTTACCTCCAGGTCCCATATTTGTGTCGTCCTCATCAGATACGGAGAAAAACTCCTCCTCTTCAATATCCTTACGCTCTCTTTTCCCTAAAACCTGTTTTACGACTCCTGAACAGCCTCAACCACCATTTTTCTTAACATCTCTTCTCTTTTCTCTTCCTCACTCTCACTCATATCCTTTTTTTTCTTTTTTAATTATTTATTTATGTTGCACAATTTTTTTTTTAATACTTTTTCTTTTATAAACTTCCAAACCTCAAATTCCGATTACCTGCCTTTAAAATAATAAATGTACAACCAAAAACTGTTTTCAAACAATATACATAAATATTCTTCTTGTTTCACAGATCCTAACTCCCCTTACGCAAACGCTGCAAAGCTGACCATTCTCGGCTAACGAACGCGCTACCACGCACTTTGTTGCTGTGAAACAGCCTCGCATCCCTATCGACTTTAGAAAATAAACTAAACCCAAAAAACAAGGTCTATTTATTTCTGAAAAGAGCCCTGATGCGTCAAGACATGAAGTCCGTTCATGCTGTCCTGCTCGCAATCAGGACTATTTCCACAGGAAAAAGACCCTTAAACAAACAATGACTCCTGGCGGCAGCAAACAAAAAGATGCTGCATGCTCCTACCGGTGTGGAAAAGAAGCTGCACGCTCCTCCCGGCCTCACGCGCTGCTGAGCTTGAGCTTAGGCTCGTCGAAGAGCCTAATTTGAATACTCAACGGCTCTTGAATTCGCTCGTGCCTCATTTTTAAATCTCAAAAGTAAGTCACCAGCTTTCTGGCTCAAAATAAGCTATCGTTTGTTATTTAAAACAATTTACTCTTGCAATATCATACATAAAATGAAATCAACAACAGTTTAAGGTTAACAACAACCCCAAACTCACTATTACAGATCACTCAAAACACTACCATTATTCTTTCATATGCAAAATATCACCCATAAATTGTGCAAAAAAAAAGTAAACCATTTCAAACTCCCAATAAATAATTCAAACACAACCAATCATTTCTTCCTTATAAATCCTCTATATACTTATCTGCTCAGAATCAGCAAACAAAAGAGGAGGAAGATGGAGGATGGACAGTATATGTTGAGACTGAACATTCTTTTTCACATTGTGATGTTTTTTGGTTCTATTTGACAAGCTTTTAATGGTTTGCTGCTCAGAAGTGGTAAATAAAAGGTCATGCATAATGCTAGCCTCCTGTCTTGACATAAAATCACAAGTGAGAAACAGTTCCACCACAACCTGCCAGGAACTAACACGGACGTGACCTTGTTACTGCAAACCCGACCTCACCTTCTTTTGACAACATATGATGACATTTATTGTGTAAACATCATTTTTTCCCTCACTTGTGATTCTCGACCACACTGCATGTTTTTACACCATTATTGGTCCTGTTTATGTCCTTTTTCTACTGCAATTACAGATGGATCACCTGCGGACACTGTCAGGTTTTTGTAATACTTTGGTCTCCTTGGGACTGAAATAAAAGACCAAGAGCCAGATGTATGATCCACCAATTTGCTACTCGCAAATTGCGTTGCATTTGCGACTCGTAATTTGCAACTCGCAAATTGGGATGTATAACAGTGTCTCAGACACTGTTAGCGATTCCTAATGGGGTCGCAAATTGCATGCCTCATGAATATTAATGAGGCTTTCGCAATTTGCGACCCCATTAGGAATGGCTAGAACTCACAGGGATGGTGGCCTGCTGGGGTCAGCAGACCACCATGTCTGTGACTGCTTTTAAATAAAGCTGTTTTTTTTTTTAATGCAGCCCTTTTTCCTTAAAGGAAAATGGGATGCATTTAAATAAAGATAAATTAAACTTTTCAGTTTCATTTTTTTAAGGGCAGGCAGTGGTCCCTGGGACCACTGCCTGTTCTTAAAAATATTTTCTCACATATTCACAAAGGGGAAGGGGTCCCTGGGGACCCCTTCCTGTTTGCGAGTGGTTTACCACCTACTTGAAGTAGGTGGTAAACTGCGAGTGTTTTGGGGCCGCAAATGCAGTTGCAAAACAATTGTACATTGCATGGTGACTCGCTATTAGGAAGGGACGCCCCTACCTAATAGTGGGAGTCGCAAATGCTATTTTGCGAGTCAGTGACTCGCAAAATAGCATTTGTACATGCCATTACCCTTTTTTGCGGTCGCAAACAGGAGGATCTCCCGTTTGCGGCTGCAAAATAGGGTCGTACATCTGGCCCCAAAACTCATACCCTGTGTGGATGGTCAATTAACTATGGTGTTCTCTTGACCATTTTGGCATTGGTTTTCTGAACAGTTTTCCAGAGGGATATTTCTGTCCATAGCTTTGTTCAGTGTGGGATTAGTTGGGCTCAGGCATCAGATGATTTATCATTATGTGGCTCATATATAATGTAAGGGGTCTTTGTGAGCTCAGCGTGTAAATGGCAACAGCAACAGAGCGCTTGTTTGTGTAAAGGGGCAGGATGTGGAAGTAAATCAAGCAGTTGGATGGTTTAGATCAAACAGGATCAAAGGCGGTGATTTTCCAATCCATGCATGGGACTGCTAAGTGGGATGCATATTGAAACGTGATAGGCACAAGCCATCCAAAAGGTTAGTGGGTGTTGGCTGGACTTGGGCCTTAGACTGGCTGGATATGAGGGATGATAGAGTGAGCTGAAAATTACTGTTATGCCATTTAGAGATGAAAATCCTACTTAAAACACACTGCTTTGAAAACATAAGTCTTGAGTCTTGTAGTGAACTGTGGTAAATGAAAGAAAGTCCATTCCATGTTGTATGGTAGTCATTCCAAGTATTTATTTAAGTATAGAAGACATGTAGAGGAGAACCCCAACAGGAGCAGCCTCCTGCTGCTCAGCCCTACTGTAACTGACGCTCTGTCACACACCCAACATTCTATCATGCACTCTCTCACCAACATTCCACACAGGCTGAACAGCAGGTATAACATGAACCTATATAAGTCCTCTGAATCTCAGATGAGCAGCAATCACCTTCCAGGATGGTGAATACTGACTTTGAAACGATTTTCCACCAAATATCTCTTACCCTTCTGAGCAGATGGTAACTAGGTTCCAAGTGGCTACCTTCAGAAGTTAGCTTGCTTTTTGCCTTTCTCCTACATTATTGCTCTCACCTGCCCCTTACGGAAGGGTTCTCCCTTCTGTACTGACCATAAAGCTTAAAAGTGAAAGTACTAATAACAAAGTTTAAAAAATGTCCTCAATCCACAGCGTAGGTTGTCAGGAATTGATGTCTTATACTCTGTGAATGGTTACTCCGGTTGTTGGGATACTGAAACCATCCATGTTTTTCTATCGCAGGAAAGGTAATGTATGTGTATTACCTTGTGAGTCACATGGAAGGACTCGCAAGGTATACATTGCAACTTGCAAAGTCCGTTGTGAATTGAAGTGCACATCTGTAAATTGTTAATCAATGCTTTCTATGCACAAAGCCATCTGCATTAGCTTGCAAATGCAAAGTATCTTAATAAATCTGGCCTTACGTAGCATAACATGAGACCTTATTCAGAATCCCAAGAAAAATGCCAAATCAAACATCAATGTTTGCATCTGATCTGGCATTTCATGTTCTGAGAAAATAGCTTTTGCATCTGTAATTTTCGGGAAACAGCGTTTGCAACGCTGTCATTACTTCGCTGTACCATTGTAACGACCGCATTGTTAGTACGCGATGCATTTACATCGCAAGTCATTACAACGACTTGCACTAGGGGGCGCTGAGGTATTGGAAATGAATTCCAACACCTTCCCTACTGTTGCGCAAACTGAAGTAGGAATAGTAATTAATACTATTCCTAAGTCCAGCGCGCCCCCTAGTGCAAGTCGTTGTAATGACTGCGTTGTAAAAGCACGCGATGTAATACATCGCGTTGCAATGTACCATATTCGTACCTTTCCCCCTATGTGCTCTCCATGTTTTGTAGCTTAGGGTGTAACACCTAAACCCATATGATCTCTATTCCTGAGCTGTAAAACTCAGTCTATAAAGGTAAATTCACCCTGGAGAAAAAACACACATGTTCTGGTACAAGTGTTTTCTCCACAGTGTTGAGCTAACAAATACCCTGATTTAGTAAACCGTACTAAGGTCAATTTGCACTGAAAAGTGCAGAACTATTCTCAAATTAAAGAGGTGTTAATATTATATGCCAATATGCCTCATTTTCACTTCCAATGAAGGTGGGATCTTTTAGCATATTTGTACTCCTAAAAACGAAGGAAAAGATTTTTCACATACCTGTGTGTTTTAAGAAACCTCTGACTTAATTTCTAACCTTTCACCTTCCCCTGTGTCTCAGCCAGTGTGATTAGTTACAAGTTTCTAAAAACTCACATTTTGCTGTGGGACAAACAAAAAGATCTGCATAATACATAAAAATAGCTAGCAGTAGGTTGTTGGAAAAAAATCAATCTGTGCTGAGCTAACAGTTGACTTTTCATGAAAGTTTAAATGGAGATGTTGCCCCCCAAAAAACTGAAAAACAGTTATATTCTATTCTCATACTCCTCTCCTATGAAATGAGGGGGTGCTGGCCTCCTGTACCCCTAGTTACATTGCCACTGCAGAAGGCTAGCAAATGACACAAAAACATTCTTGCCTGTCCGTCCCATATTGTCCAGCCTTCCCCAACTAATGGACAGCACAGTAGTGGAAGTGGGACACACCAGTGGTGGAAGAGGCCTGGTCCCTCCTTAGAAATGTGTTAGCACATTCTTAATTATGGTGTTCATTTTTGGCATTATAACTTCCCTAGTGATCTACACAGCAACGCAGATGCCATCTCTTGTAGGCCAC
The DNA here is from genome assembly GCA_963921515.1 of Calotriton arnoldi. Taxonomy (NCBI): domain Eukaryota; kingdom Metazoa; phylum Chordata; class Amphibia; order Caudata; family Salamandridae; genus Calotriton; species Calotriton arnoldi. Next base: position 636,995 of record CAWUFW010010811.1, on the reverse strand, counting down.
TACAGGCAATTGATGCTGTACAATGTACAAGAGAACAGCGCATGCCTGACTCCAGAGATTTTACCAAGACGGACCTGTGGCACAGCCCCTTACTCTTTTAAGCATATGCATAATGTAAAAAAAGTTTGACCAGCATAGCCTCTTTCTGAGTATAGCCCATTTGAAAATCAGGGGCGGGGGAACACCCATTACACCTCAGTGTCACTAACAACCAGATTTGGTGCCTGATGTACGAATACCCAGTTTACAGATTCTTAAAGTGCAATACATACAAAATCGCAATTTAGGACACGCTAAAGCTGATTTAAGTACTATTAGGACCATACCCTATTCAGGTATTTACTTGCAGCAGCAGCCCACAGAAAGAGTTTGCCTCCCTATTTCCAAATGTATCTTTTGACGAGCCCCAGGAGGACGAAGGGAGGAAGCAGTTAGAACATTTTCTGATGTTGAGCTTGAGATTCCAGTGGAAGAGTGTGTGAGTGTGCACGACCACCTATTTGAAAATGCTTCTATAAATGTTCCTGAGTCCAGCAGAAAACAGATATGGACCAGGATACAGCAACAAATAAATGATGTAGGAGTTATGGATTGGGGGAAAAATAAGCAAGAGGTTGTAAGACCTCGGCTCCCGTACAAAGGAGAAGTTAGCAAACAGAAGGAAGGAAGCATTAGCTACTGGAAGAGGCCAATGGTAAAGAACCACCAACCACCCCTATGGAAGCGATTATCAAGTCCACCTTGAAACCAGAAGCCAGCTCAGGTTTATCTACTATTGATACTTCTGTCCCTGCATCAGATCCTCAAGGTTAGCTGTATATTGTTTACATTTATAAATATAATGCCTAACGTTTTGCCTAAACATTACAACAAACATATAGTAATTATTTATTTTAAAACTATTTTATTAAATAAATGATCACTATTAGATTATTAAAATGAAGTTTAAACAACATTGTTAAAAAAATCGGCTTTTCCTCAAGTTGTATACAATGCATTGTTGCATTGTGGGTAATTGTGGGTAAAAAAACTAATCTCAATAATACTCTTGGTATAGTCGATGTTTAAACACTGTTGTCTGCCCATTTGCTGGTCCACATTAGGACAAAAACATAATTTGTTGGGTCTGTGGTTAAATGAAAAACAGAGAGATATGTTTAAGGAGGTATTGTCACTATTCATGAAGGCATAAACTACCAGGCTCATTTAGAGTTTGGTGGGACATAACCATTGGTTGGCGGTGATCCCGCTCCACCAAATTAGTGGTTTCCTTGCATCATTTAGAAGTGGGGGAACTGGAGAGTTTCCAACGGTAGGGCCTCGGTTGTCTCTGCTGTCACAAATCCTTGATCTATCACCACTTGGCCGCCTGACAGTTCATAAAGACGGTCACCATGAACCTCCCCGCGGCCCATCCCCTAACTGCTCCCATGACTGACTATTTTTACTTGTACTGGAGGATCTCTCTGCAAGTGGAACATATTGCTGATCCGAAGAACAAGTTTTCCACCTGCCTTAGAGACATATGGACATACAGGTCTTTACCCGTGGGTCTGAGAAAGGTCTCCTGTGGTGGATCAGATGGATTTAAGGTAGAAACATCAGGCCCCTCTTTACTTCAGCTGGTGTCCCGATTCAGAGGCAGCTGCCTTGGATACCTTCCTTCAGTACTGGTCAGGCCTCTGACTATATGTGTGAGGACTGGGCATCCTTTTGGGCATAACCTTCTATGGAGGCTTTTGATCTTGCTCACATGACCAAGAAAAAGGTTTGAGACACTTTCCACATGATTGGCGTTTATGGAGAACAATGTTATGGAAGGCACATCTGTGGGTGGTTCGTGCTCTAGTAGTTCAGGATAGAACACACATTTTCGAAAACTCATTGTTCACTTCCAAGTTGAGAGACACACCGCCAACCCAAGAAGAGGTTTTAGGAGTAGCTCAGTGCCTAGCAACTGTGCCCTTTTGCCGAGGTTTCCCATTGATGCACTAGTTTACCGCCAGTTCCCCTTCTCCTTCATGTTTGTTTCATTTTCACTTTGGACAGTTTCTTTACCCTAGGTCTCTCCCTTAACCACCATTGTGCTTCCCCTCTGCTGTTTTTTTTTTGCTCTGTGCGTCTTCCTTAATGTCTGCTGGGAAGCGAGTCTCAGCTGTTACTGTGGACGTGTATTCAGTTGCTGGTCTTCTTCCACATTCTTCATCATTCATGTTGGCAACAGTCTGGTAGGCAAAAATCATAGTAATTACACAGTTACAGTGCACCTTCCGATGGGCTTTCCTTGATATTTTACAATGTATACAATATTCTCTTACTTACATAGCTGCTCACTTGCCCAAGAAGTACTAAACGATGACTTTCCTGCTCTAACTATAAGCCCTTCTAGCAATTATGCTCCAGTGTTTTGTCCCTTTAATGTTTCCCCCATTGGGTTGTGCAGAACCTTTTACTGACCCATGGGAGGGTAGGGACAATTACTTAAATCCTTTTCAAACCATGGATCAAAGTATTGCAAAGATTTAAGAAAAATAAATGACATGTTCCCAGATGTGAATAGCAAAACTGCACCAAATAACTGACTGTACTATAATAATTTTCAGAGTGCTCCAAACATGTAGGGATATTTGTGGTAAAAGTGCCTACTGAAAACAAGGCACAACAGAAAAAGAATTTGAAATGAAGGCTTGAAAACTGGTATCAGGAGAGTGAAATTGGAGAGATCAGCTGCTTCCACAGGCACAAAGAATCAAGGTTATGCCAATGCCAGCGAGGCCAAGAGAGCTTCTACAGAACATTTCCTCATACAGGATCTCCATATACAATGGTCTTCAGCATTTCACCAGAGCTCCTGAGGCATTGCAGCACAATAAGACTGTTCTCTCACACATCTGCGTGAGTTAACAAGGTGGTGTGCTCCACACCTTGATTGACATACAAGATCATTAACCTGAAATCCAGGTTCTTTACTTCTCTTCCTCTTTGCTCACTTGAAATAGATTGAGCTTGTTGTGAATGTTTATATGACTCACGTGGGAAGTACCCAGAGCTGAATGTTTTGCATTATTATAGGTATATTCAGCAATGGTTAAAAATTCATATCAAGTGTCTGGAAAATCAAGCGCAAAATATTGTAGTTACTGTTCTAGTTTATAGCTCAAGCTTTCGGTTGCCCATCCATTTGAGAATGGAGTGCTGTGAATAATGAAGACTCCATTTTGAGTTGTTGTGAAATTCCTCTCCAAAACTTGGACATAAACTGAGTTCCTCTGTCAATGGTAATTCTTTTCAGTAAATTAGAAGAATTGCAGAAATAAAAAGTCAGGCACAATCTTTGGCAGATGGAATCTTAGGAGTAGCTGCAAAATGTGTCATCTTCATGGTGTAATCAACAAACAATGGGATTGTGGTCATTGTATTAGAAGGGGAAGGTCAGTAATAAAGTCTACTTAAATTTAGGACCATGGTTGTGCCATGGTTGTGCCAGTGAACGTACTTGCATGAGTCCTTCATTAGTATGTGAGGGTTTCAATACTGCACAGGAGCGGACATAAATATTCTTCTTTCATGTAATGCCACCAAAAATAACAGTGAATCAGGTCTAATGTCACACGGTGACCCAAATGTCCAGCACTAGACGCATAATGACACCATCTCATTTGCAATCCCAGAAGGTGCTACACTTTGTCTTTTATCAAATAAAAGTTATCTTGATCTTCATTGAAATACGAGGGCTGCTGTTGTTTTAAAAACTGCAGTTAACAAACTGATGTAGCCCTTGTTGTATCTTATGATAATCACCTTGTATTAATGAAATACCTTGTTAAGGAGCTAGAATAAAAGGCACCTCAGAATTATTTTTTAACACACTGCAAGATCATGCATCTGCTTGCTGATTATTTTTTTCACGAATTATAAGTCACTACAAATTCAAAACATAAAAACAATAATGTCCAGCTTACTAGTTCTTGATTTAAGCATTTTAGTGTATGAAGGTGCACATTTTTTTTAATGATTCCTATATACTATCACTGAAAAATGTGGGCTTACTATAAATGCAGCTCAGATGGAGAAAGAGTTCTTTTTTAGGATAGTGTAATTTATCTCACCCTAAGTGAGTTGTCAGGAATAAAATGCCATTGGTTATAATTCCATATTATTTTCCACTCTCTAAAATGAAATGGCTCCCAAAGCATAATATGCTGCATCTGTCTTCACGTAAAGTTGTTATTTTTCTCGAGGATGTGCCAAAATTGCATCCTGTAAAAAAATATCTTAAGTGATGAAAAGCATTGTCAGGAAAGTTTCTGTCGTGACATTGAATATGTAGCGCTGGATTAAGAAGTTAACCCACCAATCTCCCTTTGCAGCCTTCTCAAGGCCTTAACTAACTCAAGAACGAAATACTCTGAGAGGAAAAGGGTGTTTGGGGGTCAGGAAAGTGAGAGAGAACAGAACACGCCTGAAACTGACACCACAGGAGGGCCACTCAGTACTTGCAGAGGAAATGGTGATGAAAGATAGCATTGGGGTCTGAGAAGAGTCCTATTATAACAGATAGCAGGTCAATATCAGAGAAGGAATAGAGTACCAATGAAAAATAAAATGCAAATATGTAGAGGTCAGAAATGATTTACCAGATACATTAGATGGATTAGCAATGGAGAGCCCTGTAAACACCTGGAAATGCCCTGGCACCCTGAAGGAAAGAGCAAGGAGACCTCAACCTCAATGGCGATGATCCATCTGGTATTCACTGAGTGCAGGATTAAAATGTAGCACAGGTAGTAGCATAATGGGTAACAAAGGGAGCACAAACTGAGGAAGGTGCAAAACAACAAAGGTGAGGGACGCAAGATGGTGACGAACTTAGCAACAGCTGGTGCCATACAAGGAGCTGCCAAGCACCATCCTGCTAGTTCTGGCCCCTTTTATGGAAACCTTTAACCAATATTCTTGTGCTACTAGCTTTGACCCGGAACTGACGGTCTCTGATCCCGTAGGTGTTTGCGTGGACCATCTCCCACGAGCCAGTCCTACACAGTCTCTAATCTTTCTAGTGAACTCGAGTATGTCTGTAGTGATTTTGGATGTTCTTACACAGAAGTCTCTTTCCTGGCTTTCCCCTTGATCAGTGCTTAATTTGAGCCGGTGCTTTCTGGTGCTCAGCACCGGCACCTAATCCTCAGCACCGGCGCTTCTAGCACCAGTTAAGGGCACATTCCTTTGGAAGGCACGTGATTTTCCCCAGAATCACAGGATGTTGAGCCACACCGAGACTCGAACCCGGTTCCTCAACTCTGAAATGGGCAGCTCTAGCCATTAGGCCAAGTCCTCTCCAGAATAATAAGTGCCGGGGCTCTAGCCAGGAGGCAGATTGCACCAACACATTTCTCCTGTTAGCGCTGCCTCCTGAGGAGAGCCCGACACTTTTTATTTTACAAATTAACCCCTGCCCTTGATGAATACCTAACAAACTTGCTCAGTTTCTGTTCTGTATTTGAAATGTTAATTTCTTTGTTAATTGTACAATGGATTAGCTAGACAAGAGAAATGGCCCAAAAACACTAAACGTCTGTGACATTCTGTGGATCTACCCATTGTATGACTGTTTCTTCTATCCATTGTTCCATGACAATTCCTTTTTGACTGAGATGGATTAATCAACTTTGTTTTGATTAGAGGACCATTTTCCCAGTTCATATAACTGAAGATCTCTTGGTTATTGAACGACATATCAAACATGTTTATAATGTTTTTATACTTGAAGGAATATATTAAAATATCATCCAAATGAATAAAATTTATATGAGATCTTTAAAATTTTAATTGAGGAAACAGTGAAATGTTGAAGGTCCATTAAATAATGAAAATGACATTACCAAATGTTCCTAATAACCCAATTGAGTGTGCAAAGCTGTCTCCACTCATTCCTGGGTCTTACACGTAGGAGAATATCCACTCTTCGAAGATCCAACTTAATATACCAGCAAGCTCCATGTATATATTCCATTAAATGGAGGAGGGATGGTGGGTAACTATTCTTAATTTTTCATGGCATTTACTTGCCTACTAGCAATATAGGGTATCAATCGCCCCTCCATTTTCATACCAAACAAGTATTGTGCTCCTGCTGGCGACTGAGATACAAGAATATGTAGACTGCTCTTTATATATTCAACACACTATATACTTAAAACTTCTCTTTCAGGCCCAGTTTAAGGATCAACGTCCTGTGGAGTATGGGAGCATCTGGTTTTAGATCATCTGGACAGTCAAATGGTCTATTTGCAGGGAGTTTTTCTGCCTCGTTTTGACTGAATGCATCTTACAATTCAGCATATTCAATTGGTAGACTAGAAGGAGACACGTTGTCTGTAAATAAGAAGTGCTATCAGGTGAGCATGGGAAACAATGTTGGAAACAATAGTTCAAATCCAAGGTAATGATCTGCAGCAATTATCCTCCTTGACTTAAGTGCCGCCTTCGACACTGTAAACCACAACATCTTATTACAACGACTCACCAGTCTGGGAGTCTCAGGGAAAGCAATAGCTTGGTTTGAATCCTTTCTTTCAGACCGTTCCTTCCAGGTTTTTGAGGGTGATATCACCTCCCCCAGTAAGCCTCTTGGCTGCGGTGTGCCACAGGGCTCCTCGCTGAGCCCTACGCTTTTTAATATCTATATGAGCCCACTAGCTGAGATAGTTCGTCCGTTCGGGATAAAAATAATCACCTATGCCGATGACACCCAGCTAGTGGTGGCTCTCAATCAGCTACACACCGCGCACAACAGCCTGAGGGACTGCCTGGAAGAAGTGACTAAATGGATGACATCGTCATGTCTCAAATTGAACGGAGACAAAACCGAGCTGATGCTCCTGGGCAATACCCCCATGCTTACGATCAACTCATTGTGGCCCACCTGCCTTGGCCCTGCTCCCATGCCAAAGGACACAATCAAGAGCCTAGGCATTTGGCTGGATAAGTCTCTTAATTTCAATTGTCAAGCAGCCAAGCTATCAGCCACCTGCTTTGGCCTACTTAGGCTACTGCGGAAGATTCTTCCTCTATTGCCTTTCCAAGCAAGACAGATCATGGTCCAGGGTCTCATCCTGTCTCGTCTGGATTTTGGGAATGCTCTCTATTTGAGGGCCCCCAAACCACCTTGCGCAAGCTCCAGATTATACAGAACTGCGCTGCCCGAACACTGCTTCAGATCCCTCTTCGACTGTCAATAAAACCCGGACTAAAGAGCCTTCACTGGCTCCCAGTCAGGAAAGAATTAATTTAAAACTCTGTGTATCGCCCATCGAGCCTTCTGGAAAACAGGTGCTGGTATCAATCATTCATTAATTACCCCCTACCATCCGAGACAGACAACTCAGATCAGCATCCTCCTTCCTCACGACAGTACCCAGGATCAAGAGAGCCAGATGTGGGGGTCGGTCGTTCTCTTATAACTCGGCCAAGCTTTGGAACTCCCTTCCCTTTCATATACGTTCAGAGCCCAATTTACTTTGGTTTCGAAAACATCTAAAAACCCTGCTTTTTAACAAACCTGAATAAACTTCAATTGTTTCCTCTATATGCATTGTCCGTAGCGCTAGGACGCCTGAGGGTAGCTATCGCGCTTAATAAATAGTCATTTCATTCATTTCATTTCATTTCATTTCATTTCATGAATCTCAATTATCAATTTATGCTTAGCTAACCAAGATACCCCAAGAATTATTGGACAAGTTGATGTCTGAATTATGCTAAACGTTATCAAGGAATACAGCATCTGCCAACAAATTCTTTGAACTAGCAATATAAGTGACAGGGAAATCATATAGAGCAAAGAAAAATGCCCATCTAGCTTGACAACTATTCCTCATCTTAAGATATAGCGAACACAGCAAATTTCGATGAGCACAATGGAATTTAAATGGTTCTCTAGTGCCCATCAAAAGACGTCTCCATTACATACAAGCAGGACCATTGGAATTATGTGGCAGGGGAGGGCCAAATTATGTGAAAGGGTTCGCTAAATTATGGGGCAAGGAAAAACAAATCATGTGTTGTAATGCAGTACATTATGTGACAGTATGAATTATTTTGCAGTTATTGCACGTTAACACTGTCCATGAAAAGGTTTCACATCATAAGTACCTGTTTAACATCTACATACAGCAATAAGCAACTGAAAGTTGAGTCATTGCAAAAAGGTCTTCCACTACACTGTAACATATGTTGCTGTGTTTTTTTATGAACTTTTGATCAGTTTGAGCTAGAAACACATTTTTTCTTGTTAGAGTATGCACATTATGCAGCAGATGATAGATTATGTGGCAAGCCACGGCTGCAGAATCGCATAATTCAATTGGCCGTGCATACAAGCCATCTTCATGGCTAAAGGTTTTCTTTTAAGAAATGAATAGTTCCATTTACATTCTGACAAAACATGAGATACATAAAAGACAGGATGTTCTTGTCCATCATGTTTTTTACTCATTTCATTTCCAGCCTGAATGTGCCGGCATAACAACCTCTCTTGGTGTTTTACTTTTTCAAACAACAAATGATCTCACTGGCCATCTCTCCAAAATTCTTGATAAATTGATGATGAATTTTATAAGTTCAAGGGATCTTTTTTAACATGAGTAAGCTAAGGCCAATCCAAAACACATAAATCCTTCTTTGAATTCATGAAAAGGCCAGAAACATCATTCTAAATCCATGGTACTCCGTCCTTCTCAAACTCACACTTTTAAGGTTTGCAAGACAAATGACATTGCTGAAGTCATGATAACACCATCCTCACAAGTCTTGATGTTCTGCAAGGGTCTATGAAAACACTAGAATATCATGGAAATTCAAAAATCCCAACTCATTCAGAACATCAGGGATTATTCAATCCATAAAACACTGAAAAATGGCAGGTGCACTTCATAACTCAAATGGCTTTATATAATATTCAAAATCTCCAAATGGGTGTTAGAACTCAGCCAGGACACACCCAAAAAAGTAGATGTGTTGATGGAGACGTTCACACTGTAGGCCACAGAGGAATCCAGGGGCGACTCCAGCAGCATAATGTGTATAGGTTGGGGTGAAAGGGTGTCCCAACTCTGAAAGATATTGCATTGTGCTGTCTGTGGCATCTCAGGAGATGGAGGTTATGGGATTCATCAAAACAATAGCACACAAAAGGGAAGGGGAGAGGGTACGGTGCTCACCTACTCCAAACCCCCAGTCAAATACTTATAAACACCAAGAGGAGTAGGGAGTGAAAAAACGTGGTGTCGTGATATAGTGTGGAAACGTGCTGTGTGTTTTAATACTGCCCTCACTCACACCAAAGTGTGACATGCTTCATCATAGGGCTGCTTACAATACACCCCGGCGCAACCAACGCCTGAGGTGGAGCAATAGGGTCGGGGGAGACAAACACAACATAAAAAGAAGAAAACAATATTTCAAAATTGTGACTGGGAACGATGGAGGTGAAAGTTTTTTCTCTCCTATTTCCCCTTTACCCCCCTAGAGTGTGACAACGGGGGGTCTCTCCTGGCCCACCGCCATTTTTAGCTTGACCTAGGGGTAAACTCGGTGAGTACCCTACACCCGAGTGGACCTTCCGAATGGCAAGTACATGAAGTTTGGTATGTTTTGATGAATGTGTGAACTTAATTGGTGACTAGACCTACGTATTTCCGCATGATTTTGGAAATTGGAGAAGGAAATATGAAGATTGTAACCTAATAAAGGTAATCCCGGGCGCGCAAGGGTGTTGCGCCGGGTTTCGGTGTCTGGAATATTAGTGTGGAGCATGCTTTGGAAGATGCGTGCATGATGCAATTAGTTATTAGATAGAGTATGTCGAGGAAAGTACATAAGCCTAATCCTCGGACCATGTATCTTTTGATCTTTTGCAGTAAAACCCAAGGAATCTCTCGTGGGAAATTCCTCAGAGTAAGGACCAGGGTCTGATACACCTACTACCTCAAATGGAGGATTGAGTGTAAATATACGTCGGGGACCAGGAGAGTCCTGAAGAAGGCCGACGTGACCCCTATATTGGGCACATTTAGACGGCCGAAACATGTTGACCACCGGGCAGTAAGGAGGGGTGTAAGGAGCACATTATATCTCCCTAGCACCACCATCCTTCACGTTTTTAATCCTAGCCGGAGGATCCAGGAATAAAATAGATTTAGGGATACCTCCGAGTTAGTTTTAACACTCACCACACTGCACTTTCACCTCCATTGTTCCCAGTCACAATTTGGAAATATTGTTTTCTTCTTTTTATGTTGTGTTTGTCTCCACCGACCCTATTGCTCCACCTCAGGCGTTGGTTGCGCCGGGGTGTATTGTAAGCAGCCCTATGATGAAGCATGTCACACTTTGGTGTGAGTGAGGGCAGTATTAAAACACACAGCACGTTTCCACACTATATCACGACACCACGTTTTTTCACTCCCTACTCCTCTTGGTATATTCATCAAAACAATACATGGTATACTATGCAGCTCAAGATGCAGTAACCAGTGGTTTCTGTCATGTAGGTCAGGCCTATCCAAGATGGTGTCTGAGATCCTCTTCAGAGTCACAGGTAGCAGGAACAGTACAAGAAGCAGAGGGCTACAGATGCACTTTGCTTGCCAACTGTGCATTTTTGGAAACAGCCTTTACAACGCGGCTCGAACCACACTGTGCCTGTACAACACAGTCCGAACCACGAGTGCATCTTTACAACTCATTCCTTTACCACGCAAGTCGTTACAACGACTTGCCTTAGGGAAAGCGTTGTTGGACTGATGTTGGACTTTAAGTCCAACACTTTCCCTACTGTTGCTCAGACTGGATTTGGAATAGTAAATTATACTATTCCAAAGTCCTGAGCTTTCCCTAAGGCAAGTCATTGTAACGACTTGCGTGGTAAAGGAATGTGTTGTAAAGACGCATAGGCAGGTCAGTTGTTTGCTATTACTACTTACTGCTGGCTCTTTGTCTTCACCAGTTCTTCTTCAATGGAATCCTAAATTCAGCCGACAGGCGGAACATACCTGTAGCTGCCTGATGGTGAATCATATATTTAACTTATCTGACAACAAATAAGTATTGCATGTTTCCTATTCCCTAAATGTAATTAATTATGCCTTCTAGTTACAAGAGGCCCTGCAGCCACAAGCAAGTCAGAAGTCCAGTGTTTACCCCTTTCCCCTCTCTTGCCTGTGTCCCCAGGGCCTAGATCACAGCACCAGTATATCCTAAATATTACCTAGAGTGTGAGGCTTCAGGGAACCTTGTGGTACTATCTGCTTGGATTCATCCATCACTGGATCTTGACAATGGGGGCTGAAAAAGCCATTTTCCACCTGTGGCTTAACTTTATATGCAACAAATAATAAGCATGTCGTAAATCAAGTTTGGTAAAGACTCATGCTCTATGGACAAAGGATATCTATTTTTAATTGTAATGTGACTCAAGTCTCCTAGTCAATACAAGGACGAAGAACTTGACCTTTCTTAAGTATAAAAATCAAAAAGGTGCACCGGCAGTTATTAAGTTGGTACAATTAAAAAAAATTGCAAATTCTTTTGTAAATAAGACTGAAATGCCTTCTTTTCTTTCTCATTTAAAGAATAAATACATCCAGAAGGAACAACAGTGCCAGCTCTGACTGGTATGGTGCAATTATGTTCCCTGTGAGGGGGATATGAACAATTTTTGGGCTTAGAAAACACTTGATTAAAGGCATGGCACTGAAGTGGCATGGCAAAAAGGTTAGCCACTGTTACATTAGCGTTCAAGTCCTATTTCTCATCACTCACTGACCAGTAACTTCCTACAGCATAATGATCATGACAAAACTGTGATGACAAAGTCGTTGTTAAAGTAGACCAATTGACGATTATGTTCTTTAGGAAAGGAATTTTAAAAAAATGCAGCATAGTTGGGCAAGGCAATAATGTAAAAGATAACACCTCTGTATGATCCCAAAATGAGACTTGGATTGGAGAGGAGCCCTCTTATATCAGACCTGAGGTTAATGGTGAGTGATCAATAGTTTGAATCACTTAAAAAATCCTAACTGCCATAGGAATATTATTTTTAGTGGCCCAGTCTTGATCAATAAACAATCCACAGACATCACCATCCAGCTGTCAGGTTTGAGGAATGGGCACAGCAAATCTTCAATGTCAATCCCATACTTAACCCAAGATATAACTCTGAAAGTTGTGATAGAACTGGTTTCCAAGACTATATTCACAAGAGGAAGATAGGGGGTTAACGTGGATGGATAAAGGTCCAGGCTGGACTTCCATGGAACTCACACTCGGTTGTTATAGCTCTGTAATGTTGCAGAATGGTTACAGCTCAGTCTCACAATTCAGATGGTAAAAACACTGTAGTCCAAGTGCTGTAAAACCCATTAGCACATATATATCTGTTTCCAAACACCACCCTCTCCAGATCAACGTATATTTAACATTTGCTGACAGGGAATCTTACCTGATTCTCCTGGACAAAGATGGCAATGAGCCCAAGGATGAGGAGAATACAACTCTCAAACATGGAAGAAGCAGGTCAAGCTACTGCGGTACAAAAAGGGTAACAAAAGGAAACAACAGGTACAAGTCAACACTAACTAGCACAATGGAAATGAAGGGAGAAACAAAACAAATGTTAGTGAGCAAAAGCTGGGTGTGAGAAAGTGCCCTCTTTCTGCATGGTTGCCCCCACTTTTTGCTGAATTGCTGATGTGCTTTGACTGAGTGTGCCCTGGGCTCCTGCTAATAAGGTACCCAGGGCCTATGTTCTTTCCCTAAAACTGCATTGAAGCCTAGACCCAATTGGCATCTCTGGCCACAGGTCAGCCCCTGGTAAATGGTACCACAGGTACCCAGGGCACTGTGACCAAAGAAGGCCTCTAAGGACTGCAGTACTTATTGTGCTACTCATAGAGGTCCTGCACCTTCACACTCACACACTGCCTTTGCAGGCTGCGTGTTTTGGTGCAGAACAAAGTGAAGAGTCGACATGGCACACATCCCTGTGTGCCATGCCTACAACACACTGCCCTGGCATAGATCAGTCACCCCTCTAGCTGAGTGCACTATACCAGTGATGAGGGTACAGGTGCATGAGCCCTGTACCCCTACAGTGTCTAAGTCCATTCTTAGACATTGTAAGTGCAGTGCTGCCATTAAGAGTATATGGTGCTGGGAGTTTGTCATTATGAACTCCACAGCCCCATAATGCCTACACTGAAAACGGAGATGTTTGGTATCAAACTTATCAGCACATTAAACCTCCACTGATGCCAGTGTGGGATTTAATGAAAAATGCACACAGGGCATCTTAGAGATGCCCCCTGAAAACGAACCTACCGCTAGTGTCCAGGCTGAGTGGCTGCTTTCAGCTGCCACCACCAGACATGTTTCTGGACCCCTGGGTCGAGAGCCTGCTGCTCTTGGGGGCCTGAAACAATGCACATCCTGGGACGAGGTGCCAAGCCTCCTGCCCCAGGATGGGCAGGGTTCACGAAGGAGAAGCTTCAAAGGCTTGCCGCCTTTGTGAGCTTCCTCAGGCGACTTGCTGCTTTCAGCAACTGGTCCCCACTGGTTCTGACCCCACTTTGGGCGGAAGAACAGGCGGGAAAAACAAGTGAGGAAGAGAGGTGTGCCCACCTCTGCCAACTCCATCCCTCAGGTGGGGGAGGCGAGGTGTAGCACAACTCTCAATCCCCGCCATCTTGCAGATGGGGGGACTCAGCCAACCAGGGAAAGGCTTATGCCCCCGTCCCACTGGAGGGTGGCATAATAGGGGGTGTACCCATCTCAGGGAAGGGACCCATTGGTCCCAATCTTTTTACCTACCTGTAACGTCCCTAAATCTAGTATTTAGGGGCACCCCTGAACCATGCTTCCTCAGACCAGAAGAAACTACAAGAAAAGAAGAAGAAGGATCGAACAGCCGTGCCAAAGCTAACAAGAGGAAGACGCCCACTGACTTGGCCCCAGCCCTACCGGCCTGTCTCCACCTCGTACCTGCTCCTGCGAAATCCCGGTGTGTCCTGCAGCCAGCAATCTCGAAAACCCCGGAGGACCTGCCTGCCTTCAACCACAAAGACTGTGTCTCCCTTGAACAATGTATTTGTTCATCTCCAACCTCTGGCTCCGGCCGGACACCGGGAATCCGCCCCACTCTGCAAACGCCGTCCACGGCCCGAGCTCGAGTGGGCAAACACCACGAGGAGGTCTCCCCGGCGATCCTAACCTGAGATCCGGCAACCCCTGACCTGCCTCAAGTCTCCAGCCGACGCCTGCAGCCTAAATCCGGAAGGTCCCCCCAACCGCGACCAGGAGCTGGTAAGAAGATCCGACCCTAAAAGGCACCCCTGCACCCGACACCCCACGGCCTTGGGTGGCCCAACTGACGGTGCCTAACCAACCCCCAACTTCCCAACTTACCTCTCGAAGTGGTGGTCGCACCCAGAAGACCTTTGTCCCCAAGCCTGCAGTGCCTTTGGAAACCGGAGGTTCCCCATTACAAACAACAGGGCGCTCGACGTCGAAACAGCACCCTGCACCCGGTCGCCCTAGTGCAGCTGAGGGTGCACCTTTGGTGTTACTTTGTTTCCCCATTTGCCCTGAGCTAAAGTCCAGGAGCTTTGCTCCCACAACCAAGTGGCCTTCTCGTCAGCAGCCACCAACCGGAGGCCCCCTCTCCCCCACTGGATAACATTGGGCCTCAGCACTCTGCATCCGGCCGCCCTAGTGCCACTGAGGGTGTAACAATAGTGCATCCTTGACCCTGGGGGACCCCTGAGTCTACCCCCAGAACCTCAACTCCCACTACCAAACACTTACCTTAAAACCGATAACACTATTTTCCTCCATAGGATAACATTGACTGTTTTTCTGTGTGGAGTTTGAAAACCTAAAGAAATTCTTTAAAATTGTACTATTTAACAAAAACGATTTTACTTACCTGTTTACAGGAAATGTCCCAGAGTAGTATCCAGGTATACTACTCTGTGTAAGAAAAGTAATCTCAAAAGTAACTTACCTGTAATCTTACTGAAAATCCTATACAAAGTATATGTACTGTATTTACAAAGCATTGCATTTCTCAGAGACAATACTGTAAGTCAAAACAAGGTGCCTTTACAATTACAATTCAAACTGTTTACAAACTGCATTACTACTGTAAAGTATTTATTGCTTACCTGTGCCAGGCTTGCTTGGTTCTAGAAAATAAAATAACTAAAAGAATAATTTTTATACAAAAACAATTGGTCTGAAGTTCAGTCTTTAAGTGTGAATTCATTTGCTGACTGGGTGTGTACAACAAATGATTAACACTGTCCTCTGATACTGCGTTACTGCTCGACCACACTACCACAAATAGAGAGTGAGGTGCTATCTAACTTTACCTCTGCCTACCTTTGGGGTTTCACTGGACTCTGTGCACACTATACCTCACTTTGGTATAGTATATACAGAGCCAGCTTCCTACACTGGGTGTGAACTAAAACAGCAAGCGGGAACCTTACAACATACAAAAGATTCTAGGCAAGTTGTTACTAATGGACTCTGTCTAAACAACCTTGGAACTTCCCATGTTATATCTTCTATGACCTGTGTCTCCTAAGCTCCATCCCTCACCCAGCCTCCACAGCCCCAGTTGTTAGTGCCTCCAGTCACCTGATGCTGCTCTAACCTTACACCTCTCAAGCCTTGTTGGTGATATTCGGAATCTGTGAGGGCCAGGGCAAGACTAGCCTTTTATTCTATCAGGCATTTCCCCAGGTATGCTGGAGCCATTGGAGGCTAGTTTTGAAAGCCCAGAGCCACTGCTGATGCCTCTGTCACTTTTCCCAGCTCCTAGAAAATTATTGCAGAACTAGGCACAGCAGCGGGGGCTTTAAGAGAGGAAAGGGAGGGAGGTAGAGAGAAAGCAATCAGCGAGGGAGAAGAGAGCGAGAAAAGAAGCAGAGAGAGAGAGAGAATGAATAGATGAGAGAAGAGAGACGGAGCGAGGAAAGAAAGGGAATGGGGCTGGTTTAGCTTTTTTGCCTGGGCTGCTTTTGGTCCCCCAGTCCGGCTGAATCCATACATTAACCATGCAGAGGTATTAACACCCTTCCCTTATTCTGTTCTCATGAGAATAAGGAGAAGGACCAAATGATTATCAGTATTATCCATAGGAGATCCAATATGGGAAATCATCACACTCTTAATTTCCTTTTAGAAGACCGAGTTCTTCCAGCATTTCTCTGAGGCCGCTTAGTACAAGCCTGAATCATATGTCCAGCATCACTACAATATAAAGACAGACCAGGGTTTTTATGGCATTCCCTTTCATTTTCAGTTGAAGGACCTCTCACTGCTCCTACTTGTATAGGATCGTTGTGAGTCCGCGGGAACCTCTGATCAGGGGTGTCGAATTCCTATCGCCTGATGCCCAGGACATATTGTTTGGGGTCGGGGATAAAAACTTTTCATGTTTATTTTGTTCCCTGGACAAGCAGTTCCAACCCCAGCAGCACAAGCCCTTTGACTGACAGTGTTTAAAAAGGGATGATTGTTTGCCACTAAAGGCAAGATTGATATATAGATATAGATTTGAGGAGCCCCCAACCCTGCAGGCGGCTTCAGCAATGCGGGCACTGAGAAGCCCGTCATTTAAACACAGCAAAAAGAAGCGCTGAACCCCAGTTTCTGTAGTGCACCAAGCGTTTTTATTCCACAATGATCAGAGCAGCATGCCATCTTTCTACTTTCCTGACGCGTTTCGGCTCCAAGGAGCCTTGATCACAGGTGAATTCAATTCAATCACATGCTGACCACGCACTTATATCACCGGGCTGTCACATGACTTTCTACAGCCTCCAATTCCCATAGTGCACCCAAAATTGTTATACTTTTCTCCAAACCGCAGTGTATTATTCAAATAATGCTTAATAGCGTCAGGAAGGCAGAAAGATGGCATGCTGCTCTGATCATTGTGGAATAAAAACGCTTGGTGCACTACAGAAACTGGGCTTCAGAGCTTCTTTTTGATATATATATATATATATATATATATATATATATATATATATATATATATATGCTGTTCAAGCTTGGGAGTGTTGATTATTTAAAACTAAGGCTATTACTGTTGGGGTGAGCACTTTAAGGAAAGCAGTGAGCTCAGCTTGCATTACTGAAAGTGTTTTTAGTATAAAAACATGTACACGTTTGCAAAATTTAACAATTTCAGGCTAATTATAATGCACTCAGTATGCTCCCTTATTATATGTAACTGCATGCAGAAGTATGAACCCAGGACCGATGTTTGCTTCTGCAACTTGGAAAAAATATTTTGCTAAACTGTGCATATTTAAATATCATTTCTGTAGGGCATCATTTAGTAAAACGTGTGTTGCCTGCTAATATTTACATAAAAAAAATTAATAATGGAAGATTGGAATTAAACCATTAAAGGAAACTTGAAAATAAATTAGGGTCCCACTTCTTAAAGGGATTCACAAAAGTGCAACTTCAGGTGTATGTCCTTGCATTGGTGCAGATTTCCAACATTCAGAAAATCACAAGAATTTACAGCAGTAGGCTTGACAACTGTACTTTTAATAAATGTTTGTGATTTCCATTTTTGCATGAGTAAATATACACATTTATTTGCCAATGTAACAATGCACTAAGCTAGTGCAAATTCACTTTCCCTGCACCCCCGATTTTCACACTCTGGAAAAGGTTTTGTTCCTGCACTTGTCAGGAGTAAATTTGCTACCTTTTCCAATGTGGGAATAGGTTAGAGAGTAGTTGCTGTATACCCATAAACATTTAAGTTTGTGGGTGTGCACAGACTCACGAGGCATACCAACCCAAGAGCTACCACTTCCTGCCTACTTTCATGTCCTGTCTGTAGATTTGTGGGAAGGTGGAAAAATCGGTTGGAAAAATCACAACCTTGCTAAACTCCACACCATGATATAATATGAGCTCTGGCATAATCAATGAGGCTATTATCAGAGTTCTCATAATGTTTTGCCTTACTGCATGGCCACAAATGAACAAAGTAGATTTTTGAAGCATCCGGTCCTTTGGACAGCTGGATATTTTATAAAATGCCATACCTCTATTGAATCAAATGGATGAAGGAACACATGAAATCTAAAAAAAGCTTTGTCTGGTCTTCCTTCCTCTGTCTTGTAATCTGTGTTTATCCAACAGTACCAAATCAATTAGTTCAGAAAACATAATAGGACATTGGGAATGAATCGATTAGTCTTTAATTTCTTCTTTCAAACTATGTTGAAAAAGAATCATCCGAGTTCTTTCAATCCAGGTAATTTTGGCTGCCAATTGCCAAAAACGAGTCACATACGTTACTACATCCATTTCACCTTGTGAATATTGTACAATGCTTCCATACCAGAATACTCCAGGTTAAGACATTCAACATCTTAAATGCTAGTACGAAGGCCTAAGAGGCCCGCAAATTAGCATCTTAATTTGTTACTGAAGGAGTTGCCTCATCCATAAAGCAAACAACCAGGTAACCCACTTTTACTAGATATTGACTAAACTGATCAGGGAAAAAGGTCAATTGCACTGTATGAGAATACAACAATTCTCTGGATCACATGAAAAAAGCAGGGTACCTGAAGGACCTACTTGGATATTTGCAGACTATAATACCAAAGTCTGCTTTAACAGCTAATTCCCCACATATTATTGTTATAATTCCTGTGCTAGGTCCTGAAGCTTCTAATGTGTAAATAAACCTAAGGAGTCAGTGGCATTGTAATCTCTCAAGGACGGGACACTGAGAAGGTCTGTTGAGTCCCTTTTTAATTGCCAAGCGCGCATGGGTAGGGTGCTACTCCGGACCCTATACAGATCTGGGGCTTCTAAGTGTTGGGATACTATTTTCTTAACGTTTTTAACTTGGGGGCTGGGGCTCTTTTTATGGTATGTGCTTTGTTTTTGTGTGAAGTGAGGAGCATGGGTTAAGTGCCTGCTTCAACTGATTGGTGGCCATTTTGTGGTGCCGTAAGTCAGCGGAGGTCAGTGATCCAGTTGCTGCACGCGCGGCTCTATTTAGTATGGTTGTCGCGTGGACGCTCTCCGCATAGGTAGGGTTCTACTCCAGACCCTATACAGATCTGGGGCTTCTTAGTGTTGGGCTACTATTTTTTAATGTTTTAAATTTGGGGGCTGGGGCTCTTTTTATGGAATGTACTTTGTTTTTGTGTGAAGCGAGAAGCAAGGGTTAAGTGCCTGCTTCAACTGATTGGCAGCCATTTTGTGGTGCCGTCAGTCAGCGGAGGTCAGCGGTCCAGTTGCTGCACGCGCGGCTCTATTTAGTACGGCCATGGCCTGGACGGGCCGCTGGCACACCGAAGGCGCACCTAAGGCAAGCCCGTCTGCGCCGGACTGTGCCCAGGGCCAGGACCCCTGGCCTTTTCCAGAGGAATGCCCTATCGTACGATTCAGATCATCTGATGGCACTCCATCCGGTCTACTTGGAAGGCTGCCAGATGGGTCTGCATCCAATGTTAAACCCTGTTTCCTGCTCCCATTGTTCTTTTTCAGTTAAATCAGATGACTGTAATCATGTAGCAATACGAGATAACATTGATTCCAGCTGTATAGCTGGTAATGTTAGGGATAGTAATAGGGATGCTTTTTGCTTCTATAGCCTCAACTGCCGGTCTCTGCCCAGACACCAGCAACACCTGTTTGATTTCTTGGAGGAGAAGTCCCCGGATGCTTTAATTCTCACAGAGACTTGGCTTAATGAGGCCTCTGTGCCTGACATAATCGCTGCCCTTCCCTCAAGTTACTTGATGGTAAGAAGAGATAGACAACATAAAATGGGAGGTGGCATCGCTATAATTTTTAAAGATAAATTTAAATGTAAAACTGAAGATCTCCCTATTGAGGATTGTGAAGCGGTATACATTCACTATGTCTCACACACAATTTTACAGTTTCGGGAGCTCTGATCTACCGTCCACCAGGACATGCTGGTAACTGGTGTACCTACTATTTCAGATCACCTCTCTCCTTTGGTTCTTAGGTGTGCCAACTTTACTTTGCTGGGTGACCTTAATATTACAGTTGCTGCGGGCATTAATCGTGGGTGGGAGGCTGGGGGGGTCGCGCGGGGAGGCGGGTGGGTTATTTTAATAATAAATCAAAAACGTACCTGTCCGCCAGCCGGTACCGCGTTTTCTCGGCTCCTGCTCCTGCTCTCCTGCCTCCGGCTGGAACAGGAAGCAGGCAGCCTTCCTTCCCTCCCCTAAGCCAATCACAACGCTGCAATGGCAGCGTTGTGATTGGTTGGGACGTCGCCCATCTAGGGGCTTACAGGGAGGCCATGCAGTGCAATGCAGCCTGCATGGAGAAAGAGCAGAGTGCGCATGACTAGTTTGGGTGGCCCCAGAGGGCTGACCAAACAGTCATTGCGCCCTCAGGAGTGGGCACACCACTCCTCCCCTGCTCTTAGAGGAGCCCCGCCCACCAGCCCTCCTGCAACTAAACATAAAATGGTAATAACGGGAAGTTATTACCATTTTATGTTTCTGCTTCTCGCACTGCGAGAAAGCAGTGGGGCGATGCTCCTCCGCCCTTGTGGAGGAACCGCCCCTGTAATATTCACTTAGAGAACCCGATGTGTCGCCATGGTATTACACTCATTGGAGATCTGAAAGTACTAAACCTGGCTCTCTGCAACTCAACTCCCACCCATGAGGCGGGTCATCTTCTGGATCCCATTTTTCTTATATAGGGGATCTTTTTACAGCAGCACCTATTCTGCTTCCTTGGTCTGACCATCTGGCTTTTTCTCAACCATCTGCAGGCCCTCCTAAACCTACGATCAAGTTCAGGAATTGGTGTAAATTAGATGCCCCAGCTTTGGACACACTGCTTCGTAGTTCTAAACTAGAACTAATGCAGAAGGTCGAAGCAGATCAGCCTCTGATAGACCTTTGGATTGGATACTCTTTGGAGTCTGTTCTCACTCTGACAGCTAAGGTCACGGTGAGGTCGCACCACCAGCCCCTTGGTTTAATGATACGCTTCCTCTAGAAAAAAAACATTGTACAGGCCTCGAAAGACTTTGGAGGGAGACATACGAGTCGGAGGCTAAGGCCGAATACAAAACTGCTATTAATAAATATTATGCACTGTGCAGGGCAGCGGGAGCATCTTACTATTCAGAACAAATGTCCAATGCTCAGAACTGTCCTAAGACACTTTTCAGTGTAGTTAAAGAATTGTCTGACCCCAGTAAATTGTCTCCTGCACCTCTTCTGTCTCATTCACAATTTACAGAACTAGCGCTTTTTTGTGAACAAGGTAGCCACTATCCAATTGCAGCTGGCGGCTAACACTAGGGCAGGTTCACAAGTGGAGGACTCTGATAGTGCAACTCAGCAGTCTCCTCCATTCAATCCCAAACCTTCCCATTGTATGCTGGGCTCAGTTAAAAAAAAAGGGAGTCATGACCTCAGCTGGACCTTGCTGGCTTTTTGTCCATTCTGCAATCTATTAAATCAGGCTCTCCTTTAGATCTGCTTCCTCCAGATAAGCTGGAGCTTCTTGATCCTGACTTGCTACAAGTGGTGATAAATTTGCTCAACTCCTCACTCTACGAAGGTTTTGTTCCACGGACTTGGAAACATGCCATGGTCCTCCCACTTTTAAAGAAGCCCGATCTTGAACCTACTGATTGGGCTAATTTCAGACCCATCTCTTTGCTGCCCCTCGTCTTCAAATATTTAGAAAAGGTTATAAGTTCACGGCTTACCACTTTTGTAGAAGCCCAGCAGCTTCTCCACCCTTCCCAATGGGGGTGCAGATCGGGACACAGTACGGAGTCCGCCTTCCTGGGGGTCACAGAACATCTAAAACGACTCTTGGATGAGAGCGGAACAGCCGCGCTGATTCTGATGGATCTCAGCGCGGCCTTTGATACAGTGTCCCACCCCATCCTTGTGGACAGATTGAGGACTGCGGCCCTTGAGGGAACAGCGCTAGCTTGGCTTACCTCTTTCTTGAAAGATAGGTCATTTCAAGTTTTTTCATTAAATACTAGGTCTGGGACCTGTGCCCTGACCGTAGGTGTTCCCCAAGGCTCTGCGCTGAGCCCTATGCTGTTCAACCTTTATGTGCACACTCTTGCGGATGTGGTTGAGAGCTGTAGTCTGACATTGTTTTCTTACGCTGACAACACTCAAATTATTTTCTCTTTGTCGTCCTCACAGGAGCATAACCCTGAGTCTCTCAACCTCAGTCTCAGACGGGTTGCCTCCTGGATGGAAAGCAACTTGCTTAAACTTAACGGTGATAAAACCAAGGTTATGGTTCTAGGTAGGAACCCACAGCTTTGGGGCCTGGAACACTGGCCTGAGTCTTTGGGGGCCCTTCCAACGCTATTCCCCAAAGTTAAAAGCCTGGAATTTGGCTAGAAGAGACTCTGTCCATGTGTCCCCAAGTGGCCAAAGTGGCATCCACCTGTTTTGCCGTAATGAAGTGAGTGATGAAAATTATTTGGATTATTCCTCACTCGGCACAAAGAATACTGAATCAGGCCCTGATACTCTATAGACTGGACTACGGTAACGTTGTCTACCTGGGAGCTGACATGGCCTGCATTTGACACCTGCAGGTTGTGCAGAATTCAGCTGCAAGACTCCTAGCTCAGCTTTCAAAATATGCCCCGGCCTCTCCTACTCTCTGTGAGCTGCACTGGCTGCCAATTGGAAAGAGAGTGCAATTTAAAGCTCTCTGCTTTATGTTTAAAGCTAGAGCTTGACTAGGCCCCGCTATGTACAGGACCTAGTCTCTCCGCTAACAACCGTGCCGGAGACTGAGATCCGAGAATAAGGCTCTCTGTTGAGTGCCTAGAATTCGTCGGGCTCGTACTGGGGGACGTTCATTTACATATCTAGGTCCTAAACTTTGCAATGCCTTACCACAATTCCTAAGACCCTGCACCTCTCTGCTGATATTTCGCAAACATCTAAAAACTTGATTATTTTAATTCTTTGCCTGATCCCAGAAGCATCTCTACCTATGCTTAGCACCAGGAAACCCGCTGGGTAGCCGTGCGCTCTATAAGTGGGGAAAAAAAGGGCAACCCCTCCCACTAGACAAGGCAAACCCTGCACTAAATAGTACATGTAAAAGGTGTCAAAATAGTCCTTAAGAGGGTCCCAGGCAGAAGGGAAAAACACAACAGTTAAGAAAAAGCCTCCTCAACAATCCTTTTTTTCTATAACACACATTTTAATGATTTTGTGTGAAATATAAACAGGAATAACACAAGATGCATTTGAAAAGTAGTCACCTTAACAGAGATACCTTTTCCACACTCACTTGCAGATCACAGCATTTTTCAATAGCAATACCAAAACATTCCTACCAGGGCCCCAGATTTATCTGTGTTTATGGGGGCAATCTGTGGCCTGCTCATTTGATCTAAGATGGAGAAACGTTTAATCCATCTCTTGCTTCCGTTCATTTACTGGTAGCGACACTGTCGATTTTCAGTACTTGGCAATGCCTCTCTTAGCCAAAATATTGCTAATACCCTATTTCCTAGCATTCCTATAGGAGCCCTTGTTTCTCTTCCCATTTGTCTTTGGGGAACAAATCCGGCAGGATTGCTAATTGTGAGCGATATAACCATGGAATACCTCGTCTGCCCAGCTGGCCCAAGACCATTAAGTTGAACTTGAGGGGTTGTTTAATATCTACTTGGATGGTTGTAAGAGCATGTCATTATTGCAGGTATTCATAAAGTTGTAAATTGTATAAATCAATTCTGTTGGATCCTGTGGAGCATTTTGTGGCAGCAATATAACACCACTTTAGTCATGACCAGGAAGGTCTCAGAAATTATGTTTAAAAGAGAGCACAGGCACTTTGCCACTGATTAGCAGCGGTAAAGTGCACAGAGTTCTACAGTCAGCAAAACCAGTCAATGCAAAAATCTGGGGTACACCACACAAATGATGGACAATTCCTACAGATACTTTATTACCAAAGATCAGGAAGACAATGCAGTATGAAAGATGAACAGGCTCAACCGGGATAAGACTGGAGTTGGTTATCCTTAACAACTCCATCAAAAAAGTGAATAGAGGATCACCCTCAGGGAAAGTATCCGTTGCAAGCCTACAGTTTTGCTCATGGAGTGTAGGCTGATTAAAAAGAATCAATCAAGACTCAGAAGTCTTTCCTTATTGAAAAGAATGTCACTTCATTCCACTACAAGAAGCCTGAAGTGTGCAGGATTTTCCATTTATAGGATACAATGAATATCACAACTATGCAAATAGAGTAGTAAACAAAGGTTACCCATAGGGGACCTAGATATGTATCCTCTGCATTTCAATTACCAACATCACACATAAGTTCCAACATCTGAGACTTTGCCATATCACTACACTGATGAGGAAGCTTCATTGGTTACTGGTTGTACAACGCACCATCTTTAAGATAGGCTGTATCATTTTCAAATCCATCTACGGTGGAAGTCCTGCCTTCATTTCATCCAGAATTAGAAAATACATCCCTAACCACAATTTAAGGTCCACCAATATAAATCTCCTCTTCATCTCATCATTTAAAAAGAAGAGACTGGGAGGCTCCCGTTTCTCGGTCTTTGCTCCCCACATTTGGAACTCCTTTCCCCAGGAGATCAGATCCACCCCTTGCTATCTGAGATTCAGGCAACTCTTAAAGACTTGGCTATTTGAACAAGCCTATGACTAACTAACTGTTCTGAGGTGGGCTCAGCTTCTGTTACCTAGTGCCATGAAACAGATTGGTGTACATGCGCTCTACAAAAGTTTGCAACATAACATAACAAATGAATCCTGGACTTTGGTATTTAAAACTTAAGCACTGGATGTTACCCCACAAAATAACCATCATTTAAATTATTTTTTATATCAACTCGTCACCAGGAAAAAGAGAAAAGTCATGGAATAAAATACAGAATTTAATAATGGAGCTAAAACCCCAATACTATGATGCATTTTGGATTATACCGGGTGACTTAAAATCAAATCTAACGGTAGACAGTCAAGACGAGGAATTTGTAAGCGTGCAAAATGCTGGGTGGAACACCCAGCAAAAGGTCTTGACAGCCATCCCTTAATGAGACAAAATGGGAGAAACCCTCCTCTCAGTATGAAACCCACCTGAAACAAGAGTTCTAAATGGCAGATTTCAACATGACCAGCCAGTTCCCTTTACGCACGTGGCAGTTAAAAGTCAATCTATTCTCGATTACTCAAAAGTAAGTCAGCCAATATTAAAGTTCCCATAGCGCATTTCAAATAGAACATCGAAAAGAAAGTGATCATTTACTACAGATATTCACATTAGCCAATTCGAATGCTCGACACAAAGCAGCAAAATGCTTACTGTCCCAATCACAAACTGTTAACTTGAGATAGCTAAAACTAAAATGGGATAATGTATTACGCCACACTATTAGATGTTTGGCAAACTGAGGTAGTCAATTATGCGACAGAATGGGAACAATTCATACAAAAAGTTGTTACGAAATTTACCAACACAGATACCAAAGGGGTGCAATTATGTGAGCATTAAGAACAAGGAATGACTGGTTTGTTAAGACCCTCAAATTGTAAATGAAAGAGTTAAATCATGAATTAGGAAAATTGGACAGGATGCCAACCAATACCCTTGCATGGGGGGCGGAGCTTGCCTGACTCCAAGATCCGGCATAATCCTGGCATAAATCTTACCTGCTGCCCTCACCTGAGAGGTCGCTGCCACGGGGGCTACCTGGGGAGCCCGGCGGTTCCGAAATTGAAGCTGTCTGGCAGACGTTATAATCGGCGTCTGCCGAGGCGGTGTGCAGAAGCCTGAGGCCTCTATACTGCGAAGCGGAGAAGTACGCCCCAACGTCGGTCAGGAGAGCTGGGGGCGCGCGCCTCGACGCTGCAGCGCGGAGCCATTGGACACGCCGTCGATCCAAAGACAGCGGGGCGCTGTATGGAGATCCTGTCCTTGAGGCGAGCGGAGATGTACTGGGACACAGGAGGCGTGGTGCGCCCAGCTCCGCCGATTGGCGGTGCCGAGTGGAGCCTGGGGTGTGGGGCCTTCCCAGTGGGTCCGCGGCCGACCAGCAAGTGGAGGTGCCTTGCCGACCCATAGGTGGTCCCCCCACCCCAAAAATCTTATCTGGTTGTAGAAGTGGCCCAGGGTGGCTGTAACTGCGGTGTTCCACAAGCGTGAGGACCCGAGACAACGAGCGGCCATGAATAGCCCATCCAATAAGGTGAGGAGAAAGAGGGGGACGCTGCTGGTTTGCCCCGGCCGGCCCGCTATGAAAAGAAACTGAGCCTTCACACGTGCGATTGCTGAGGCCGGGAATGCGTAGGCACAATGAAGATACTGGTCCATGGTGACCTGGTAGCGCCTAGGGACTGAGGCCTAGTGCGGCAGCACCGGAGCAGTGATGCTCGTGCCACGCATGATAGTGATAGACCCCTGAGAGGTGTTTGGTCTCTCCCACCTTATTACATACTGGCGGACTAGATCTGGACTGGAGCGGGGACATACAGTATTGCCGCCCATATTGGTCTCCGTGGGCTGACTTGCGCTTCCTGTGAGGTGAAACACACTGGAGTCGGGCACCGCGAGTCAGTGTCCTGGTTGTGAAGGCGTCCCTGGGTCACGTAGAAGCCCTACAGTGCCAGATTCGTCTGCCTCTTGAAGCACTGCATTGCGCTGACGTAGAGAACCAAAGAGCTGGATTGCAGCGCACCTGCCCACAGCACAATGCGTAAATCGGACAAACTCCAATCAAAATTGCAGTTCGAGCTTCGCAAAACCCCTAGATCACGGGAACTCACCACTACTGAGCACGAAGCCACATCTGAGGACCAGGAAGCATCATCAGACACTGACTTGAAGCAAATATTGCGCACCATGCAACAAAGCCTTTCTAAAATAGACAGCAAAATCGATGCCTTGTCGTTTCGCATGGACAGGATGTCCGAGCGCCTTGACAAACATGGCGACAGGCTTAACGCGGCGGAGCAAAGAATATCAGATATGGAAGACATCGTGAGAGCAGATTCAGAGACAGACAAGGAAAGAGATAAAATTCTGCGAGCACTTCAATCCAAGGCAGAGGACCTTGAAGCGAGGTCTAGGTGGAATAATATCCGCATTTTGGGGGTGGCGGAGTCGTCCAACATTGGGAATATGGAACAACACGTAGAGAAGCTGCTCATCACTCTTCTGGGCAGGGATACCTTCTCAGAAATATTCATAGTGGAGCGGGCTCATCGCACCCTGGTGCCCCGTCCGATCCCTGGTGATGCTCTGCGACCCATAATAGCGAGACTGTTAAATTACAGAGATCGCGATGCTGCCCTGAGAAAGGCACGTGAACTGGGGACGCTCCGCCACGAAGGTGCAGACATATCCTTATTCCCAGACTTCACGATACAAGTTCAAGAAACAAGACGACTCTTCATTCCTGCCAATAAGAGACTCAGAGAGATGAACCTGGAGTACAGCATGCTATATCCAGCTAAGTTAAGGGTTAGATCGGACGGGAAGGTTCATTTCTTCACAGACCCCAAAACTGTCCTGCGCTTTCTGAAAGAAAAGGAGCAAAACTCGAGACAACGGGGGTCACCTAGCGGTTCTCGGCCAAACACGGACGCCCTCCCGGGTATTGATGATGAGCAAGAAGAGTGAAAGAAGTTGGGACTGGTACTCATGGGGGGCGGCACCGAAGGCGATGGGATGGTGAGAGCAACGCACACACCGTGAGACTCCGGTGCAGTGGGAACTGATAATCAATATTGCAGCATGGATGAGTAGTTTATTCTCTTTCTATCCGTTACAAGTAACGCACCGTTGGGAACTTTGTAGGACCTCTATGTAGGTGCTTGGTATAGTACGAACTGTTTCTCCGCAGTAGACCATTAAGTTGCTGGCCTGGTGAATCCCGCTGGGTGAGTAGAGTAGCCACACCTCAGCTCCAGTCACAGCAGTACTCATTATATACGGCAGCAAGTGGGAGGGATGCAATGGTGGCGTTGGGACCAAGGAGAAATGGCAACATCTGCCCCCAAGTGTATCACACTATGTTGCTTGTTTTGTTGGGGACTCTTTCAAATTAAAGGGGCTAAGGGAGGGGGGGAAGGGATGTCTGTAGCCACGAAAGTTGTGGGTTCCCGTGGTGTGAGTGGGAAGTTTAAATTTGCGTGTATTGTTGTGTTTAGATTAGAAGGCGAGATGCGACATTATTGTACCAGGCATGTCACACGAACATGGATCCGGTTTTAAAAGTTAACACACCTACTTAATGACACCTGAGGGCGGGAAAACGCAATCCTTGCATCCTATGACCTGGAACGTTCATGGTCTGAACGATAACAGGAAAGTGCGGAGGGTGGTTGCGTACTTAAAAAGACACTCTATAACTATTGCGGTTTTGTAGGAGGCACATCTCAGCGTGGAAAACAGCGGGGAAGTGCAGCGTAAACTGCAGGGTCAGTGCTACTCTGCCGACGATACCTCACATGCTAGAGGAGTGCTGTTGTGGGTAGATAAGAGGGCTGGGGTGGAAATGACCGGTCTTTTTAGGGACCCGCAAGGCAGGTATGCAGCAGCTCTCTGTAGCAAGGGGGATCTTAAATTTCTTTTGGTCAGTATCTATGGGCCGAATCATGATGATCCCCATTTTTATAACTCGCTAGCAGCGAAGCTGGTACAATGGGAGGGTATCCCACAGGTATGGGGTGGGGATTTTAACTGTATCCTTAACCCGGATATCGATAGATCCCAGGGCCCGCCCGGGCGCCCAGCGGCAGCGGCGGTAGCTATAATGGCCATCATGCGCACAGAGGGCATAGTCGACATTTGGAGACATAGATCACCCTCAGAGAGAGGCTACACGCACTACTCCTCAGCCTACGACACACGTACCCAAATCGATTATTGGTTAGTATCAGGGGGATTATGCAAGAGGGTTACAGCCTGCACTCACCTCCCTAGGACATACTCTGACCACTTTCCAGTTCAGCTTACATTACAGTACAGGTCACCCAGAATCCCTGCATTCTCTTGGCGCTTCCCACCCCATTCATTATTAGACACTGTCTTTAAGACAGGATTGATGACTGCAATAGAAGAATTTTTTGCAAATAATTTAGGCTCGGTCCCAACATTTGCTACAGTTTGGGAAACTTTTAAGGTGTACATCAGGGGGGTGGTGATCTCCTCGCATGCGGGGGTGCTTCGCTCCATCCGCAGCAGGTTAGCGACCTTGGCAGAATTTAAAGACACAGCAAACGACGAAATCAAACATATGGGGAAGTATGCCACTGCACGCTGTTACGGGGAGCGGGAGAGACCTGGAGCCACGCTAGCGGGGATATTGAGACCGAAGAGGGGCTTGGACAAAATGATAGGCATGACGGACAACGACGGGCACTCTCTGCACACAACTGAGGAAATCGCGGACCATTTTCGTTCCTATTACCAGACACTATACACATCACAAATCCCGACTGATAATGTTACCCTTGATGAATACTTGTCCGATATCAAAATGCCGTGGCTAGTGACGGAGCATAGGGAGCATTTGATGGCTCCCCTGGAATCAGACGAGATTAGGGACGCGCTGCATAGTATGGTGGCGGGGAAAGCTCCGGGGGCAGATGGGCTATCAGTGGCCTTTTATAAAGAGTTTCAAGATCTGCTGATCCCCTATTTCAAAATGCTTTACGAGGAGATGGCAGAATCAGGCATCATGCCCCCCCTCCTTACGCGAGGCTGTGATTGTCACACTATTAAAGGCAGGTAAACAACCCAACCACTGCTCCTCGTATAGGCCCTTGTCTCTCCTTAACGTAGATGCTAAAATCTACGCGAAAATTTCGGCAAATAGGCTGGCGACGTTATTGCCGGGCGTTATTCGCCCGGAGCAAGCGGGTTTCGTCCCTAGCCGTAATTTAACACAGAATCTGAGAACACTATTCGGTGTGGTGCAGAGATTGAACCCGGAGGTCAGAGCTGCGGCGGCATTTCTCGATGCCGAGAAAGCTTTTGATTCCGTGGAGTGGGGGTTCATGTTCGCTGTGCTGCGTAGGATTGGCATCGGGGAGATATTCCTATGCCTGGTGTCGGTGTTATACGCATCGCCCACTGCTAGAGTAAGGATTGGAGATGTAGTCTCCCATTCCTTTAACATCACGCGGGGCACAAGACAGGGATGTCCTCTGTCCCAACTTTTGTACGCGATTGTGGCTGAGCCATTGGCCTGCGTTATCTGCGACTATCATTCTCACAGAGGGCTGGGGTTCCCACAGTACATGCTGAACATATCTGCGTATGCAGACGATACCCTGCTGTATATCCGCAATCCAGACGAAAACCTGTCCCCCATATTGTGCGAGGTGGTCCAATTCGGCGGGCATTCGGGGCTGCGTATCAACGAGGACAAGTCTATCATATTTCCTCTCACTCCTGCCACGACGGTGCCGACTCTGGAGGTCCCACTGCGGTGGACTACTGAGTAAGTGTGGTATTTAAGCATCAGGATCCACACAGACCCTGCGGTAGTAATCCAGGAAAATTATGGAACGGCCGCGCAGAGACTCATAGAAGATGTGGATAGGTGAATTAGGCTCCCACTGTCATTAATGGGGAGAATTGCTATAATGAAAATAGTGGTCCTGCCGCGGTTTCTCTTTTTATTTCAAAACATACCAATCCCCCTACCGTGCACCCTATTTAAGCAATTGCGCACACAGCTAATCAGACTAGCTTGGGCGGGGAAACAGCCCCGGATTCGGTGGGACTCCCTCACTTTGCCCTACGAGTTGGGTGGGTTGGGTCCCCCAGATTTGGAGAAGTATTATAGAGTGGCAAACAGTACATTCGCTCATTATTAGGTACACGGCCTACATGACACGCCCTTTTTGTACCTGGAGAGCAACGCGGCGGAACGGCTTGCCCTGCCCCAGACGCTATTCCAACCAGCCTCTAGGCGATAGCAAATCTTTGACTCATTGGCCACTACAGCGCAGGCTTGGCAGACATTGCTACACATGCAGGCGGGGGCTTTCCTGTATTCACCAGAGATCCCATTAAACTGGTGCCTGTGGTTCCCACTGGGGCAAGATGGGGGAGCCAGGCAAGCGCTGCGGACTGTGGGCATCCAAAAAATGGGAGATTTCTTTAAGGATGGGACTATGTGTAGCTGGGAGGCTCTACAAAATCCGGAAGTGCAGCCGTCAGGCACAGCGCTGTTTCATTTTTTCAGGGCTAGACATACTTGGCATGCCCTTTTGCGTGATGATATGATGGAACCGCAGGCTATGGGTGCCCTCGCCATTCTCATCAAAGTCAGTGAACCCTCTAAACTGATCACTAGATTCTTCACTAGCATGTAGGAAACCTGTCAGGCGGAAGTTCTGAAAGTCAGGCGAGAATGGCAGCGTGACTTGGGTGCTCCACTAAGCGACAAAGAATGGCAATATTGCTCCTCCCGCACTCGGTCCGTCTCCCTTAACGGGAGACATAGGCTCATCCACTTTCAATTCCTGCACAGAGCCTACTGTACCTCAGAGCGGCAGTTTCGATATGGGTTATCAGAGAACTCCCATTGCCAAAGATGCGGGAGAGATGAGGCGGGCTTTCGGCACCTAGCTTGGCAGTGTCCCGGGATTCAATCATTCTGGGGTGCAGTGTTCCAGGAACTAGGGATCATTATCAGTGCGGACCTAGAACCTGATCCTAAGATGGCGTTGCTGGGTTGGGATCTGACCGTGGAGAAAGCGGCGCGCCTCTTACTTGCCATCGGTCTTCTTCTCGCTAAGCGCCGAGTGGCAATTAGATGGGCTGGGGGCCCACTACCAATAATAAAAGAATGGCAAGCAGACATGCTTTACTGCAACACACACGCTGATGTATACAATGAGCTGCTCCCTCCACCGAGTCGTCCCAAGAGTTGCTGGGGTCCATATCAAACTTACCTCCTTAGTAAGACTGGAAGTACAGGATTCGAACCTGCTGAGAGCACTAACACGGCTGAGACCCAGGGGGCACAGGTAAAGGTGGACACTGAGTATGGGGGTAGAAGTCGCCCCACAGGCACGACGGTGCGGTACATGGTCTGGGGTATGCAAGCAGCCCAGGGAGAAGCTGGCTCCAGCTAGGTCTGGCGTCATGAGAGTTGATTGGGGGATAGCATGCGGATGTACTATTTGTTCCAGGTGGTGCTTATACAAACGCTGTGTTTCTCATATGCTCGCCTTGTTATGTACCGGATTGTAAAAAGCATTATGTACTGTTATGCCTGGTCATGATGCATCTGTCTTTTAAGTTGCTTGTATAATAAAATTCAATAAAAAAAACAATACCCTTGCACATAAGAAAGAGCAAGCGCTAAGAAAGAAATATCAAAAGGTAGAATGGTCAGCAAGAAAATATCCCCAAGATCAATTTTGTACCCACATACTGAATATCAGAAAGGATAAGAAAACTAAGGAATTCTGGACAATAGTAAATAGAATTGACAAAGGCAGCTCTTAATCACATAATGCAATCATATCAGAAGATGCATGGATATGGCACTAAAACACACATTATGGTATTTCAACAAGTGCAAATAAAGTAAACCACCATGTGCAGAATGATCCAGAAAAAGCAATACAAGATGCTGAAGGTAGGATAGCCTGTAATGTGGAATGAGAATCCTTCGAAAATATGATGCAGAGTTCCTAGAAACCGGCCAAAGGTGGAAACTCACTGTTCTATGAAGTTGTACAACTTCAAAAAATACATTTAAAAAGTTGCTCAGAAGGAGCACTTAAGCCTAATGCCCTTCCTCAAGCCCTCTTCGAATTGAATCCAGACTTTTAGTCAAGTACATTAATTCATTTATATAAGTAAAGTCTTCAAACTGAGGTAATGCCGGACATGTGGAGCGGATCTATAATAGCCTTATAGCCTGCAATTGCGGGCTATACCAGCTATTAAAGCCCGCTCCAGCGTTAAAGGCCTGAGCTGAAGGCGACGGCCTTTAACAAGAGAGCTGGCATTTAATGGCCGGTATAGCCCGCTATGGTGGGCTAGAAGGGTATTAGAACATTCCGCCCCTAGAGGGCGAAAAGTTCTAATTAGTAAAACAAAAGACTCACGGAGCCCGAGGGGGTTGAAATCCCCTCGGGCTCAGTGAGGCCTTTCTTCACAGCAACAGCTGTGAAAGAAAAACATTGAAATGTTGATGCTCCGGGCTTCTACCAGCCTTTAGAACCCCGGAGCACTCGATTGTCTTCATGGGAGCGCTCAACAGTCCAATGTTCTAATATAGCTAGCCAGCCTACTATTACATGAGCTATAAGCACGGGCAATAGAACATAACATAGTTCCATTAAATCAAACAGATTTTTGCCCAGGCATGGGAACAATAACAAACATAATAGCTTTATCCTTGCCCATCAAGAAGGCTCTTTGCAGTCATTCCTTGCTGTACGCTTGTTTCGTGAATTTTCAACTTGCATTGAATAATGTTTCAAGAGAGACATTGTGGGCAAAACTGGCCCTGTGGGGATTCCCAGTGAATCTTTGAAAAGCCATACAGTTACTCTGTACTGACACGTGGACACAAGTTAAGACTGGATATGGTGGGACAATTTCCGTTAAGATACGCCCCATGAATGGATTAAAGCAGGGGTCATCTTCGCACAGCTCTTATTTAACCTTTATATTGCCGACCTACAGCAAGCACTAAACAACCCAAATACTCATTCGCCAAAGATGGGAGGGAAACAATTATCGAATTTACTATAGGCTGGCAGAGTAATCTTGCTTAGTAAAACACCAATGGAGTTACAAAGATTACTAACTTCTTTATCCTACTACACATCAACAAATGAGATGGAAATCAATTTGAATAAAACAAAGGCAGTATTCTTTTGGAAAAAATTAAAAGAAATAGACTCATGGTTCTTTCACATAAAACAGATTGACATAGAGGCAGAGTACAAATACCCTGGCATAATATTTGACAACTGTAGCAGCTTCTCCGCACATTGCACCTGTTATATTCCATATAGGTACCCTATATAGGCGCAGGTAGCATTGCAACCTTTCACCTATATTCTTCCCTACATTACATACATAACGGTTCTTAGGCACTGACCTTTTACCGAGATATGACACTGCATTCAGAACGCCGGTTTTTCCGTGGTTCGGATCTCATACATTATGCATGAGGCTTCTTGGAAGCACAGCAGGACTAACAGTAGGATTACCATCTCCTGTATAATATCTCTGTATAAAGTTCAGGCCCAACGTCATCCTTTAGGCTGACACAGTAACACAGCAAGGTAGGACCCCCTGGGGAGACCTATGGGTATATATACAGCACATCTTGCTTAGGAAGATAGAGGAGACCGTGACTTCCCGGCTGACACACTGACCAGAGACGCTGAGGTTCCTGCATGCAGACGCTCCAGCTCGCAGTGGTCTAACATCCCTCGCGGGGTGTCCAACTCGAGACCAGGACGGGGTCCCACATTCTCTAACTCTCAGGTAATGGGGGTTGACTAGATCCTAGAGGGATTCTTGGCATAACACCTACATAGATGCTAGGTACATTTAGGTACATCTAGTTAGGGAGACATCGTAGGAGTACGCACTTTTAGGTTGCACTTTTTATCATGTGTTTTATGTACTTGCATATATTCATGATTTCTGCAAGATGGTAGAACTATACCATCCCTTTACTTTTGTAGTATTGCTAATCATATATCTCTGCTACTGTCTAATGGTTGTTGCAGCTCATATACTCTACACTAGAATAACAACTGTTCAATAAATACTTATTGAAACGCCCAGCCTGTTTATTCTGTGTATCTCTCTGAGACAAACTAAGTGAGCACGAGTGACTGAGCGAAAGGTAGTATATTGTTTCCACGATCCTGGGGGATCAGGGTTGTCATGTTCTGAGGTTGCCAAAAACTATTCTCTCCCCGATAAGAGGAGACTCTAGTGGCACTGTGAGCTAGCTGATACAGACAGGCTAACGTATCCCGTGGGGTGCACAGAATCAGTCTGCCACCAAACACACAGTTTATGTTATCCAAACGCGCAGATCCTGTATAGGGTATATAGGAACTACACGACATGGCGCCGCCAACGTTGGTTGGGTACTTATTTAACAGTAGAATCTGAGTAGTTCAGTCGTGCTATTCTCAGAGACCCCTACTCACAAAACACCAGAGACGTCTGGAGTGGGTGGGCACAAACTCCACCACAGCTGAGTAGGTTGAAAAATCCTATTTATTGGCTGTTGGTTAATCAAGCTTGAAGGACAGAGTTCCTAAAATTGTGCATAAACACCTTATCTTGGTTCCCTTGAAAAGTTATTTAGTGTTCTAAAAACAATGACTAACCAGGAGTTAGACCCACTGTAACAAGTACTGCCCCTCACAGACGAGGAAGATGCAGACGCAATACAAATTGCATCAAATTTTAGAAATACAGTCACCCTGAAACTGCTAGAGCATGGTTTATCTTCTAGGGGTGGCATAGTAGTTTTCGTGATTGAGGCACCCGAATCAAACCGAACAGAGGTATTTTATTCGTGGGTTACATTCCCAGCAGCAAATGCAAGAACAAAAAAATTTCACTCTTACACAGAAGGAGATGCACCAATGGAATATTGTCCGTTCGAGGACATTGAGGTTCCACTCACGTACCAGGAACACTTATACTGGTTTAAAGGCGCCCTACCCCACATAAGAAGAAGAGTAAGACTCGGCTCGCTCGGAAGAGAAGGGGAAACATGGCCGATATTAGCAGCCTACACACCACATCCTGACATTGAAACAATGCCATCAGGAGACTTACTCACACAACACAAAGAATTAATTAAAATTTATAAGAACATGACGCAATTCGTCATGAGGACACTTACAGTCCAACCAGCAATAGTTGCAACTAATGGAACTCAAATTCAGGGTACAGCAACTAAAATTACACCACAAACATTACACACGGTAATGGGTAAAATGCCCACAAAACGTGAGCAAATACCATTCTGGGTAGCTCAGAAAATAACTCAGCTAGAGGCAGTATTCCCAAATTTTATTGTGCTTGCAAAATATGTTCCCACATAGGAAATGTAATTTTTGAAGGGTTTTCATTACGGTGTTCTTATCACCTTCGCCGCGATCGGAATTCCGCTCGGGTGCTGGACATTCCGATCGCGGGCGTGGTCGTGACGAGCTCAGCTCGTCATGCGCACACGCCCACCGCGCAGCATGACGAGCTGAGCTCGTCATGAGCATCGAAGGGGTTAATGTGATATTTGCATTTTATGTAACTTGTAATGATTTTAAGTATTCACACAATAAACTTGACTTGACTATTCCCGAATACTACTTCGTATGAAAAACACAGAATGTTAACAATCTGCTTGCCCATAGGGATAACTCCACAAGTAGAGGATTGTACCACTTGGAGTACAGTCTTTGCTGCCATTTATACCAAAACTCATGGTAGCCCATCATTAGCAGTAGTACTTGATGTATTAAGACAAATACAAAACGAGTACGGAGCAGAGCCTGCCCTAAACTTAGGGATGAAGTTACTAGGTAACTATGCCCAGGTATCAGCCATAATATTAGCTAATATTAAAGGGGAAGCAGCTTCAGTGGCTATCCGCCAACGCCTAAGGGAGTTCAGTCCTTTAGATAAACAACATGAACTACCCAAAATAATAGAAACTGCGTATGCAGAATAAGGCAGAGACAGTTTGGGTGGGAAAGCTTTAAAACCACAACTGATGGGCAGTCCTGAAAAGGACACTTCTAAGCAGACACCTACTTCAACTAAGAAGAAGTGGGACAATAAAAAACAACAAAACTTTAAAGAAAATAGATCTCAATCCCGGGGTAGATCTCCTCCACAGGAGCCCTCCGAAAAGAAGTATAACCTAAGGAATAGGGATAACATTAGGAAACCTGACAGGTATCAGGATACTGATACACGTTCCTCTCGTTCCTTTCAGGGTTCATCTAAAAACTCCGAGAGGGACGTACGGTCAGACAGACAAGAAGAGCGTACAAAGTCCAGAAACAAGCAGCACGCTCAACATTACACTTCTAAAAAAGAAGAAAAACCAAAGCAAAAGCCACAGTTCAAAAAGAAGAAAGTTGCAGGTCT
The DNA here is from genome assembly GCA_963921515.1 of Calotriton arnoldi. NCBI lineage: Eukaryota > Metazoa > Chordata > Amphibia > Caudata > Salamandridae > Calotriton > Calotriton arnoldi. The sequence goes on along the minus strand of CAWUFW010010811.1, from coordinate 599,738 downwards.
AAAAATCAGACATGCCCATAATTCTGAGGACTCGACTACTGAACGTGGAATAGGCTCTGACGATGCTAGACAGTGCGGCAGAAGTAACAATAGCTCGCCAGAACCTGAAGGAATTTCTGGTGACAGCGGACTTGAATGATTATATCACGGTAGAAACACCCGATACTAGGGTAAGTGTCCCACATAAAGTATATGAAATAACGCTCCAGATGGAGGGGGACAAACGTAGAACAGTGAGAGGTCTCTTTTGGGAGAACCTGACGTTTGGCTATGACATTTTGTTAGCTGAACAAGATTGGCCACCAGCATTCGTCATGGATTGCCCTAAAGGAGAAACAGTAATTCTTCCGGCATTCTCAGACCATATTCCCAGGCATTTACAACACATATATGCGCAGGCGTGGGCGTGGGCGGTAGCCCAGGCTCCGGCACTATACAAAAACCATGTTGGATGGGATGAGGATTCAACCCACCACTTTATTCCTTTAAAAAATACTCCAACTGCACAGAGGCAGTATCCAATAAAGCAAGAAGCTAAAAAACAGGTCAGGGAGATCTTAGATCAACTTGAATACCAGAGGGTGATTGAAACTTACACCTCACCAATGAACAATCCTTTGTTTCCTGTCATGAAACCTGACGACTCATATCGTCTAGTTTTAGATTATAGACATTTAAACACTTGCACTAAGACATTTGCAGTTCAAAATGCACACAGTGCCGCATTAATGAATAACATTGTGCGGAAAAAATATAAAACAACACTTGATATCTCAAATTGATTTTTCTGCCAAAATATAACGCCTGAAAGAAGGTATCTGACAGCCTTCTCTGCGCTAGGGACCCAGCGGCAATTTTGTCGACTCTCACAAGGATATAACAACAGCCCGGGGTTGTTTTCTGCCAGGGTAACAGAGTTACTTCAAAATTTGGATGAAGAGGCATTGTCCTATGTGGATGATATTTATCTAACGGACGATGACCTAGAGGGACACTTGAACAGAGTAAATACCATAATTCTGGGATTTGCATCTGAGGGCTACAAATTCAACTTTAAAAAATCAAAAATTGCCCATCTCAGTGTCCTGTTTTTAGGATATGAGCTTTCAAGTGAAGGAAAAACCTGGCAGCCAATTTTTTAGAAAAATGCACGCTGCTCCAACCTCCAAAATCATTGAAAAATTTACAGTCAATTCTGGGATTCCTAAATGTTGGTAGAAGATACATTTTAGATTACGCAGAAAGAGTAAAACCTTTCTACGATTTAATAAAACCTGATTTTTCAGTAAAACAATGGACATAGGAACATACAGATACACTTCGTTCCTTACAAGCTGACATGATAGCTTCCAAACACTTACAGACACGCGTAAACGTACGCAACCTGGTGATCCGTATAGTTGCGGGTCAATCTGGGTACACCTATCTAACATATAATGAAGGTGAGACAGTACCAGTTGCATACAAATCACATTTGTACACAAATGCTGAGATGCGCTTTGCATCTACAGAAAAACTTCTGACAGCAGTACAGACTGCTGTAGTGAGAGAAAGAGCACTGGCTCAGGGGAAACGAATAATAGTAGTTACTCCGGTTCCAGCCTTAGAGGCTGCGATAAAGGCAAGCGTTCCAAACGATAAAGCATTACATCCGAGATGGATACAATGGGCTAACTCTCTCACTGCAACAGACGTAGAATACAGGTACGACCCAAATTTAAAAACACAACTATTCCTGCAATACGAACAAGAATATCCTCTACCAAATGAAATAATGCCTCTTGATCAGTATGAATATATTATTTACACTGACGGATCTGCTCAACCGGCCATAGGAAGTAAGCAACAATATAGCGCAGCATGAGCAATCGTTAAAGGTCGCATGCGGGATGGAAAGTTCCATCCAAGTTGCACAAAAACGCAATCTCTAGGAGACTGCACGGCACAGCTGGCAGAGTTAAAAGCCTTGATACTGGCACTAGTAAATACGGATCAAGAATTCCCCACACTAATTGTGTGCGATCCCTTTTACTGTGTGCAGTCATATAATGAATATTTGCAGCACTGGGTTCAAAACGGGTCCAAAGACGCAAAAGGTGGCACAATCAAGCATAAAATGCTATGGGAACAGGTAGTGGAGTTGAAAACCAAACTACCAAGGGCTCACGTGATACATACACTGAGTCATCAGTGTGATGGCATTCACGTTGAAGGGAATTCATTGGCTGATGAAGCCGCAAAGGGGGCTGTACGCACGGCTTCCGTAGCTGCAATCACTCATTCTAAAACGAGAATAGACGGTGAGATTATGGTAGCTGTCATTGCTTCACGCAAAAACAGCAAAGCACTACCAAAGAAGTTTCCACTCAAGTACTCCTACAAGTTAGATGCCAATAACATTCCATTTACTCAGATTCCTGGAGTGGGGGATAGAGTAATTCCAAATATGGATCGTAGGTTAGGTTTGATTCTAGCAGCACACGAAGGGAGAGGTTCTGCACATGCAGGAGTTACGGCGACTGTTTCATTGTTGAAACAACGCTATTGGTGGCCTGGGTTAACAAAGCAGACTAAAGACTATGGGGCCGATTCCGATTCGGGCCGGAAAACGTATTGACCGACTCGGAGCCGGAATAAATACCGACCGACATGTACCGGTGCAGCCCGACCCGCAAAGTACGATAAGAAGCGTGCAAAATACGACCGACGCGTACGGAACACAAGCCGAACGACCGAACCGCGCGGAAAACAGCCATCCGGCCGGAAAACCACGTGAAACAAACCGACCGACACGCACCAGGAAGAATCCCGAACGAAACGTACCCGCGAACTCCTACCCGCCAAGTACGATGCAACACGTGGAAAACACGACCGAGTCGCACGGGGCCCAAGCCGCACGACCGACACGCATACAAAACTGCGAGCCGAAGCAACCCAAAACCCCGCGACCGACGCGTACGCAGCACAGAAAACAGCACAAACACAGCGTGAACGAATCTGAGAGGCTCGCACGAGACAACTGGAGGGTCCGACTCGGTCAGAAGAATGTCTCCTACATGCACAAAAAGAACCAAGGAAAAAAAAACACAAAAAAGGCCAAACAAGCAATCACAAAGCAAATAAATACTGGGTGGGGAAACAGGGAACAAAGACACACCCACAACTCCACCCATATAAAGGACACAAATCCCTACCATGATCCTTTGCAAATTCAAATTACCTGCCAGCACTCAACACCAACAGACAGCAACCACACACACACTCACAGCTCATCCATCACACAAGCCACACACCAGCAGCACCACAACAAATAGCACCCTCACATACACCCAGCAAAACACACCCTCACTTGCACACCAACACACACATCACACACCAGCACGACCCAACACCATGCCCCCAAAGAAGAATCACAAGTTCCTAGATAGTGAATTGGAAGTCCTGGTAGATGAGATCCTCAGGGTAGAGCCACAGCTGTTTGGTACATTGGTCCAACAGACACCCATGTCGCAGAAAACCAAGATGTGGGAGAGGATCGTCGACAGGGTGAACGCACAATCACCATGTTTGCGCACAAAGGTAGACATCCAGAACAGGTGGTATGACGTGCGCAGGAGGGTCAAGGAGCTGTTGAAGAAGGACTACATCGTGAGCCAACACACCGGCAGTGGCCCTCCTGCCAAACCAGTATACCTCAGGCCCTGGGAGGAGAAGGTGCGGGCCATCCTACCACCAGTGAGCGTCTATGGACTAGAAAACATCCCAGAGCCTGGTGAGTACACAACAAATGTACACAATATTGTGCCACAATACACACACATCACTGTCAAGGGGAGAGTCAAACCATGCACCCTTAGCAAATACACACCAACCAAAACAGATCATCCCAAAATGTGTATGTCAGCCAGATAAACACAATACATGCCAGCTCATAGTGAAATGTAACTGTGTCATGACATGTACAAACCTAACAACAAATAGAGCTAGGCAGTGGCACAAATCTAACCAACAAACACAGTCAGACATGTAGCCACCACCACAACACCACCTCACAGGAAGCTCACTGAAAGGAAGGAATACTGTGTATGCTGGGCAAGTCAGTGTAGCCAATAGCATCATGGGAGTCGTAGTCACAGAAATTGCCCACCCTCACAATGCGCACATCAACACCACCATGAACCATGCCCACATCACAGGGAGTGGAAAACAACTGACAAGATGGCTGACACTGGCTACTGCTGTGGGGAGCACAAGGCCCTGCTGGCAACTGTGCACCAACCAACAGCAGGACACCACTGACTGACATCCTGAAAGACAACTTGCACTCCCTGCAATGGAAGCACGTTCCATGGTGGGATATCTGGCTGGGTGGGAAGGAGGACTCACAGCACTGACCATAGTCACCAGCAGCTCCACCCACACACCCCCTAACACAAACTACACACAACTCACCTGGGAGAAAGCATTGCCTCACACACCAATCAAATATCCCACAAAGAACCACAACCCTGGGTCATGCAGTGTGAAGCACAGGGACACACATGGGACTTGTAGCAAAACAAACCCCAGGATAACACTGTCAGCCATCTTGTCAGCACAGGCACACAACCCCACAGGGAAGCAGAGTCAAAAGGAAGGAAGCATGGGCATGCTGGGAAGGGGGTGGAGGCAAAAGCATGATGGGAGTGGTAGTCACAGCCCAACATCCCCCACCCACATGGCCCAGCAAGAACACACCCAAGCATGCACACCTCACAGGGAGTCAAAAGCCACTTCAAAGATGTCTGACACTGGTGCTCTGTTGTGGGGAGCACAAGGCCATGCTGGGAACCGGCCAACAACCAACAGCAGGACACCACTGTCAGCCATCTTGCCATTGCTGTCACACCCACACACAGTACAGTGAAGTACACTCAAAAGGAAGGAAGTATGGGCATGCTGGGAAGGGGGGTGGAGGCAATAGCATGATGGGAGTGGTAGTCACAGATATTGCTCACCCTCACAATGCGCACATCAACACCACCATGAACCATGCCCACATCACAGGGAGTGGAAAACAACTGACAAGATGGCTGACACTGGCTACTGCTGTGGGGAGCACAAGGCCCTACTGGGAACTGTGCACCAACCAACAGCAGGACACCACTGACTGACATCTTGCCATTGCTGTCACACTCACACACAGTGAAGTCCACCCAAAAGCAAGTAAGTATGGGCATGCTGGGAAGTGGGGTGGAGGCAATAGCATGATGGGAGTGGTAGTCACAGATATTGGTCACCCCACAACTGTCCCATCAACACCACCCTGAACCATGCGCACATCACAGGGAGTGGAAAACAAGTGACAAGATGGCTGACACTGGCTACTGCTGTGGGGAGCACAAGGCCCTGCTGGCAACTGTGCACCAACCAACAGCAGGACATCACTGACTGACATCCTGAAAGACAACTTGCACTCCCTGCAATGGAAGCACGTTCCATGGTGGGATATCTGGCTGGGTGGGAAGGAGGACTCACAGCCCTGACCATAGTTACCAGCAGAGTTTCTCACACACACCCCTAACACAAACTCCACAAAACTCACCTGGGAGAATCCATTGCCTCACACTCCAATCAAATATCCCACAAAGAACCACAACCCTGGGTCATGCTGAGTGAAGCACAGGGACACACATGGGACTTGTAGCAAAACTAACCCCAGGATAACACTGTCAGCCATCTTGTCAGCACAGGCACACAACCCCACAGGGAAGCAGAGTCAAAGGGAAGGAAGCATGGGCATGCTGGGAAGGGGGTGGAGGCAATAGCATGATGGGAGTGTTAGTCACAGATATTGGTCACCCCCACAACTGTCCCATCAACACCACCCTGAACCATGCACACATCACAGGGAGTGGAAAACAACTCACAAGATGGCTGACACTGGCTACTGCTGTGGGGAGCACAAGGCCCTTCTGGCAACTGTGCACCAACCAACAGCAGGACACCACTGACTGACATCCTGAAAGACAACTTGCACTCCCTGCAATGGAAGCACGTTCCATGGTGGAATATCTGGCTGGGTGGGAAGGAGGGCCGGATGTCAACCAAATACAACCAATGCAGACCATGTACACACCCCAACATTCACATAGAAATGCCCAAATAATGCAGGACAATGTGCTACACCAATATCAACCCCTGACTGTGACAACTTAGGACAATGCAATGTACAGGCCCGCATCCAGAGGCACAGTCACAACTGTCAGGTGTGTCAACCATTTATGCCTGCAGAAACATAACATACATTGTGTGTGTCTCCCAAAAACAGGTGATGATGGGGACACAGCAGCAGACGCTGAGGAGTCCCCGTCCCAGGCTCAAGAGGATACGGAGCTCACTGGTGTGGAACAGCCTCTGCCCTCCTCGGATGAAGAAGACCCACCTGGCACCTCCGGAGCAAGTAATCATGCAGCACCAGCAGGACCACCAGCTGCACCCCCTGCACCCACCCCTCCAACGACTGTCAACACACATACCACCCCTGCCGACATGGACAGACCAAGGAGCATCACCACCACCAGCACAGGGACCCTGGACCAACGTGGGGCCATGGACACCAACACCACCAACAACCCCCAAGGGGGCCCAGGGTCACCTGTGCGTGCCACCTCAGGTACTGCACGTGTCGCCAGGGGTGGTGGGAGGGGTGGGAGACATAGGTCGCTGCTCGCAGAGGGGTCTGGACTGCATGATGACCCACAACTGGCACGCATAGCCGATGCGTACCAGTCCAGCACCGGAGAGCTCAGCCAGGTAGTGGGGCTCCTCAGGGACATTAAACAGCAGCAGGCTGCCCATCATGCCCGCTTGGACTCACACATGTCCCGCGTGGAGTCCAAGTGGGACACACTGCAAGAGATGACGGCGGTGCATAGGGACATATTACAATGCCTCCGCCAGATGAGCAGCAACCAGTCAACACCTCCCTGTGTGCCCACAACATCTGCTGCTGAAACAACTGCAACTGCCACAGGGAGGCAGGATGACTCTGGCAGAGAGTCCCCTGCACCGCAGCAGCCTGCACTTGAGGGTCCCCCCCAAAGAAGAGGGGTCGTCCGAGGAGGGGCAACTGAGAGGCCGATGGCCATGTGCAACCCCCAGGAAGCCAACACCTGTTCTGGATAATCACCTTTGTGCACAAACTGTTCACCCTGTTGACTGCAACACAACCCCCCCACATGACATGGGGAGTACAAGTTGGACCAATGTCTCAGATGACTGTGGACTTGATACAGGACATTTCTGCTACCAGGACTTCTAATTCATCTAGGAACTTAGGATTGCAATCAAAATGTACAGCACTCACCATCCTGTGCACTATTCGCACACATGTATGACAATAAACACACTAATACACCATGCCTGCCTCTGTCGTGATTCCAACGTGGTTACTGTCATGGAGATGATGACCAGCGAAATTACACTGTGCATGCTAACTGCTACAGCAAGTACAACACAGGCATGTGAGTCATGGCAACGTGACACATATGAGGGAGACTCACCACCACGGCTACACAACAAATACACACCTAGGCCATCTGACTCATTGCCTACACTGATGTTGCCAGGAAATACGGTGCAATGCACAGACACAACACCTATTCCCAGTCTTAGTCAACTAGCCCACTGGTGCAGTAAGCAAATGTCAGTCAAATGTGTGACCACAGACAACGCACATCACAAAGTGAAACACAGGTTTATTACACATTTGCAACATGTTGTAACCACTACAGATGCAAGGTAATCCCACCTGGCAGCGGGCACACAGTCAACAAGTGTAGAAGGAAGGTAGTCCATGGGTGTGGCGCACATCACCTGTAGGGACACGACAGCTACCACCCTGGAAGTTGAATCACGGTGTCGGGGATCACAGTTGACCAAACCACTCTGAAAGTACCCTGTGAAGGACAGAAATGACACACAGTCAAAAGCACTGAAGAACAGGACAGAACTGCAATACTCATGCCCAATACATGTCACAAGATACCCACCCAGAACCAAGTAAGCATGTCAACACTGTTGGGGAGTACAGACTACCTGTAAGGACACATCGCTACACGCATACAGTCATGTAGCACATGGACACACTCAAACAGCACCAGAGCACCAACAACACATATCATGCAAACTCACATCAGTTACATGACATCTCTGGATACTTACATTCAGCTGAAGAAGTTGGTGATGAGCTGTGTGCGGACATCACCATCATCATCATCATCATCACTGGCATCGTGGTCCAGGCCAGGATCCTCCACAGGTGGCGGACGTTGGTCATCGTCATCCAGGATGAGAGGCAACTCCTTCCGCACTGCCAGGTTGTGTAGCATGCAGCAGACGATGACAATCTTGCACACCTTTGCCGGGGCATATGGGAGGGACCCTCCTGTCTTGTCCAGGCAGCGGAAGCGGCTCTTCAGGAGACCAAATGTCCGCTCAATCACTCTCCTCGTCCGACCATGTGCCTCATTGTAGCGCATCTGGGCTGGTGTCACAGGGTTCCTGAGGGGCGTCAGCAACCACAGCATGTTGGGATATCCGGAGTCACCTACATACAGACAATTGCACATTAGCTGAGTTGGAAAAGAGGGTGGAACACTACATTGCAGAACACACACAATGATACAAAGTCAGTACACACCAACAAGCCAGGCACGCTGGTTCCGCATCTGTGACATCATCCTCGGGATGCGACTACTCCTAGGTAGGAAGTAGGAAAATCCTCGATGCAGGAGGTGCTGCAGCCATTATCCTATTGGATTTGAGCGCAGCATTCGACACGGTGAATCACCAGGTCTTGATTCACCGCCTCGGCAATCTGGGAGTAGGTGGAATCGCTCTGAGCTGGATTCGTTCCTTCCTGAAAGGGCGTTCATTCCAGGTTTTTGAAGAGGGCATGAGTTCTAAACCTCGGCCTCTCCAGTGTGGTGTACCGCAGGGCTCGTCATTGAGCCCTACACTTTTTAATGTTCCCATGGTCCCTTTGGCTTCAATCGTGGCTCCGTTTGGGATACATATGGTCACCTACGCCGACGACACTCAACTGGTCATAGCTCTTAACCAATCCACACAATACTCCACGACCCTGAAAGCATGTCTTACGGAAGTCGTAAAATGGATGGGGTCTTCCCACCTGAAATTAAATGGAGAAAAGACTGAGGTCATGACTCTGGGAAATTTTGACAATACGTCACTCAGAACCATCTGGCCAGTTTGCTTGGGCCCAGTCCCAATCCCTAAGCCTGAGATAAAGAGCCTGGGCATCTGGCTAGATCAGAATCTTACATTCCAAGTGCAAGCCAGTAAGACAGTAGCAATCTGTTTTGGCTTGATCAGAATGGCGAGGAAAGTGCTTCCTCTGCTCCCTCCTCAAGCCAAGAAAATCATGGTCCAGTCTATTCTACTCTCTAGATTGGATTATGGTAATGCGCTCTATCTGGGAGCTCCTACCTCAGTGATCAATAGATTGCAGATCATTCAGAATTGTGCAGCCAGATTGTTGACGGGAACACCTAGATCCCTTTCCGCAAAACCTGCTCTCCGATCTCTACACTGGCTTCCAGTAAAAGAAAGAATCAGCTTTAAATCATTGTGCATTGTTCACAAATCCCTTTTAGGGATAGGCCCTCCCCTGATCTCGGCCATAATTCATCCATATAAAGCAAGGAGAAAGCTTCGCTCGGATGATCTCCACCTAATTGACATCCCCAGAATCAAACGAGCCAGAAGTGGCGGCAGGCTCTTCTCTCTGAATGCAGGCAGACTCTGGAACGCCCTCCCCCTCCACCTCCGAAAAGAGTCTAGCCATCTTGCCTTCAGGAAACAACTCAAAACCCTTTTATTCCCTTAAACTAATCGTTCTGTCCCTCCCCCCGTCTACCAGTCATGCCAAGCGCTGGGAGGCCTTCTGGTAGCCATGCGCTCTATAAATGCCCTTTTCATTTCATTTCATTTCATTTCCTCATCACGTAGGCATCGTGTGCAGAACCGGGGAAACGGGCACACACGTGTGAGATGGTCATATCTGCAAGACAGACCACCAGTGCATTGACCAAGTGGTAGTGCTTGCGGTTCCTGTATGCCTGCTCCTGGGCCTGTGGTGGTACCAAAGCCACATGTGTCCCATCAATGGAGCCAATGACATGCGGCATCCTCCCCAGGGTATAGAAGTCACTCTTCACGTCAGTGAGTTGTTGGAGTCTAGGGAAATAGATGTACTGGTTCAGGTATATCAACATAGCCTCCAATACATCGCGGAGCACACGGCTGAACATGGTCTGTGACATCCCACCAGCAGTCGCCACAGTGTGTTGAAAGGTACCGGTGGCAAAGAAGTGTAGGGCTGCCATCACCTTCACCTTGGGGGTCAGCGCTGTAGGGTACGGCCGGCCAGGTTGCAGGTGTGGTGCCAAGCGCACTGCCAAATCATCAATCAGCTGCCTGGTGAAGCGGTACCGTCGGATGCTGTCACGTTCCACCATCGTTGCCAGGTCAGGGAATGGTCTATGGACAGCTGGTGCCCTGCAGTGCATAGGTGAAGAAAGAAAGATTGTCACTCACCCCACATATGTGGCATTGTACACACTCAATATCACACGATACATCATTATGAGGCACAAGTACATGATGTTCCGTAAGGACATGTATGGCACATACATGGCCAACATCCAACATCACAGTTCAACAAGTGGCATCAATAAGTCCCAGGTTGTGCCATTGGGTATCATGAGGACGTGTCACATTTCCCATCTCCTGCTGCCACGTTACAAACACACCCCACAGTGACATGTGAGGACAGATGTGCCCCAGGCATCACAGCTCAACGACAGGTAGATTCCCAGGGACCCTGTATTGCCACATGGACACTGGCATGACATGGCGTATCATGTATACACCACAGCAAAACAACCATGACCCCCACAGGTAGTGGTCCCTGTTGCCTCGGCAGGACAGACATGGACGTCTGTGACACACACACGCACAACATCAAAGTCCATGCACAAACAACGTGGATGTGGAGACTGTCTCCCATTGTGCACATGAAATCCGAGACATTGTAAACACAACATGCACACAGACTGTGGAGGACCATCACTATTGTGCCAATGGGTCACCCTGGGTTAAACATACCGTCCCACATGGGACTCAGGGGGCATGTGACATGACATACACATCCACCACCGTGAAATGTGACCATGCCACATGCTCAGATATGAACAGTTGCACATCACAGTGGTCATGTACACGAAACACCAAGGATACTGTCCCCATGAACACGTGCACAGCCTGGGGGTGGCTGCCCCAAGTGACACCCACAGAACAACATGTTCACCCCCATACACGGAATAGGTAATGCAGCCTTACATGCCTTAGGATACAGTTTGGACAGGCTGTGGTGTTGTAGGTGTGCCCCTCACTCCATGGGAAGTATATGTGGCTGGCATATGTTCACCTGTGACAGGCATGGTGACATATGCCAGTGACATGTACAGGGACGCGTTGGACAGCAATGGACCGATCGGTGCGCACACATTGGCCATTGCATTCAATTTGTGCTGGTACGCGTTGTATTCGCAATACGCTTTGGACAGCAATGGACCGATCGGTGTGTCCGGCCGGCCCATTGCATTCAATGTGTGCGGGTACGCGTTGTATCCTAGGTACGCGTTGAACAGCAATGCACCGATCGGTGTGCCCGGCCGGCCCATTGCATTCAATGTGTGCGGGTACTCGTTGTATCCTAGGTACGCGTTGAACAGCAATGGACCGATCGGTGTGCCCGGCCGGCCCATTGCATTCAATGTGTGCGGGTACGCGTTGTATCCTAGGTACGCGTTGAACAGCAATGGACCGATCGGTTCGCACCCATTGGCTATGGCCTGGCCTGGCAACGGACGCGTTTTCAAATCTTGAACGAGTCTGATGCTGGAAATTCAGTTGGTCACCCACAACAATGTTGCAAATTCATGGGTGTCATGAAGTTGAACTTTTGAAGGATGCTGTGGGCGTGTGTAAGTGGTGCAATTCCATGGATTGGCCAGATTCAGAAGATGCTAACGACTTGGACCTATCACTTTGGACACATGGGACAGTAAATGCCTCTGCAGCACATATATAATGCTGGCTGTTCCCCTGAGAGCTCACATGCCTGCACTACATGCTCCAGGACGATATCTGCCACCACCACTGCTGCTGTATCTGCACCCTCTGGACCCTGCAATGGCACATACTGTGGAGAGAGCCCCAGCCTTCAGCACTGAGGAGAACCAGGCCCTGCTGGACAGCCTCCTTCCACAGTACAGCAAGCTGTATGGGAAAGCAGGGGAGCAGGTGAGTGTTCTGTTCACTGCCTTCCTAAATGTGCATGTTGTCTGACTAGCAAGGCTAACAGTCTGCACGCCACTGGCTAGCAGGCTCACTGAGTAGTTGTCACCCCCCATAGTGTGTAGTTACATGCACTGGACAGGTATAGTGCAGTGACAGTGCATTTAGACAAGGTTTTACTTCCCAGGCAATGATACCATGTAGTAACTGCTGGCATACTGTCCATGGCCATCGTTGCAGTGCCTGTGTACATCATGTGCCCCTGTGATTGAGACATGTATACACAACTGTGTAATGCACGGATATGTTGCATGTGTAGTAATAGCATTCTCACTTTGTCATCCTCACAGGTTGATGCCCACCAGAAGCAGAAGATATGGCTGACCATCGTCCGGGCAGTGAGATCCGTGGGGGACTACAAGCGCCGGATCCGCAACTGCCAGAAGAGGTGGCTGGACCTTCGGGGCTGGAACCGGAGGATCGCACGGGTCCAGCTGAAGCTGTCGCCTCCTCGCAGGAGGGGCGGACACCGGACCCTGACCCCCACATGCTCAGGATCCTGGCGGTGGTCTTCCCTGATCTGGATGGGCAGCTGAAGGCCAGGGAGCAGCACGGAGGGGGTGAGTCCATGACTGCATTGTGAACTTTGTCTGCCATGCTATGTGCCCTCCTCTGGCCTGGTTAAACTTCCACAGCACATCAGTCATGTGGTCCAGGACCCATGTCCCTCGATTGTGCACTGCCCACTCCTCATCTGATACCCAGGTGTGGCCCTTGCAGTCAGGGAATTGTGTCACTTGGGTACTGTGTCCTTGCAGTTTGCTTGACTCAAGTTGGGGGACAGCATCTGTTCCCCTAACTGTGGTGGGCATCATGGGTGGGTCCATTGCTTACACAATGCCTGTGTTCTGACATGTAATCTGCGTGTTACTTTGATATGTGGTCCAATTGCTGAGCTGATCCACCACATGTGCCTGGGGTAACTGGCACACACCCAAGCTGCGGGTGGGAACAATGTTTGGGCCCCAGGAGTGTGTATATTACGTGTGTCACACATACTTAGCCAGCTGCCTACTGTCCAGGGTTCATCCCTCATTCATGTGGGGCAGGACAGTCATGCCTACTCCAGGCCATGCAATGCACTCTGTACTCCCACTCCCGTGTATCAGCTGACACGTTGTGCTCAGTGATATGTCCCCTCAGGTGTCAGCCTCTGTGTCAGTGTGCTGTGGCTTCGATGTCAGGACTGCTGGGGTGTTTATCGGTTGGGGCTCAGCATGCCACCGGAGATGTGACCATAGGAGACGATACTTGTGTGACACATAGGTGTTTGAACACCTGACCGTGCAGACTGGGGTATGCGAATGTGAAGTCCATGCAGCTGTTTCCCATTCACAGCAGATTGTGAGGTGCTCAGGTTCAGAGGCTTGTGTTACAGGTCACCCATATGTCCAATCAGTATGACCTGGACAGATAAGGGTTCAGATGATGTGGTGTGTGGGGGATGTACATGTGCACTTGTTCAGCTCCAGGACTTGCATTCCCCATGACCTACTATTGTGACACAGTGCAGACTGTTGTTGTGTGGCTGCCCTGCCCATGTGACTGGAGACAGTGATGTATGACTTAGCAGGCATGCCTGTGCCATGGCATGTGACTTCCTATGAGTGATCCTGCAGGGGAGTGACATGTGCTACAAGCACACCATAGTGGCAATGGCTATCAGCACATGGGTGCATCATGGTGTCTGTCGCTGGTATGCATCACATGCATTTCATATATCTGACTCTGGGCATCACTTTCATCCGGACACCTGTACTGACTCAGTGGCAAGAGTTGTGATGTGTGCATGTTCACATGCTTCACCGTGTTCTCTGCACCGTCCAACTACTGTGTAGGTGGTGCATGTGTCCACACTGGGGTATTGCCAGCCAACGGACGCCAGACAGATGGGTGCAAGGCCAGGTGGGATGTGAGTGCCATGGTTGACGATCAGACTGACAATTGGCTTCTCCTATTCTGTTTGGGCACTTTTAGCAATGTTCAACTAAGGATGCCAGGCCTTGCTCTGTATTGTGCTGTACTTACTGTGGTGTGTGCGTTCGGTGCAGGTGACTGATGTCTGTCTGTTTCCCTATTGTTTGCAGATACATCCACGGCCACAGGAGGGGACAGCTCCACGGACCAGGAGGAGCCGCAGAGCCAGACTGGGTCAGCAGCCGAGGAGTGGTCGGAAGGACCCAGTGGCACGGAGGGCGAGGGGAGCCACACCGAGGAGTCCTCAGCACCATCCACCTCAGCTGAGGACCACAGCAGCTCGGAGGATGACTCCCTTATGGAGGCGGGTGTCAGCAGCCACCACACCCCAGCTAGTGTTGCTGTCCCCGCCACCACCACCACCGCCCTCCCATCGGCTCCCATTCCCGAGGTCCGTGGAGGCTCCCATGTTCGGGAGCGTGTCTCCTTCGGGCCAGGCACCGCACCCCCTGCCCCTGTGTCCCCTGCTGCCCTGAGTGAGGAGTCTGTGTACCTCCTTCGCCAGCTCCATGTAGGGCAGACAGCGATGCTGAGTGTCCTCCATGCACACACCACTCTGTTGACTCAGCTGGTGTCGTTCATGGAGGGCATCTCATCGGGCATGTCTGCCCTACAGAGGGGCAATAGGTCCATGGACTCCTCCCTGACGGCAGCAGTATCCCTCCTCCAACAGTCCCTCACCCCTCCTGTCTCTGCCCCATCCACACTCCCCAGCACCTTACCTGTCCCAAGCATACACACACCGGCACAGGCACACACCAGCACAGACACGAGCAGCACACACACACACGCCACAGACAAGACGCACACGCACGCACAGTCAGGGGACTGAAACCACACTCACAAGGGATGGGGCCCGGTCACACACACACGCATCCACGAGCACTGCGCAGTCCACAGTTGCCTCTCCCTCCAAAGCCCCCTCCGTTGCCTCACCTGCAACCCCAAAGACCCAGCGGCTCTTCCTCAGTGACCTCGGCCTCTTCCCCTCCGATCCAGCTGATACAGCATTCAGGGGGAAGAGGAAGCCCACCCACACGGAGCGGAGTGCCCCTCGCCACCGGACACCCTCCCCGAGGCGCAGACCGACTGACGCCCCCATCCGCAAGTCCTCCCGGACCCGGAAGAGCAAGACCCCGCCGCCGCCCTGCAGCTCAGGCACCAAGTCTCCTTCCTCCATCCCTCAGGCCCCCACTCCACAGGTGCCCCCACCACCACACCCTGCCCCAGGTTCCCCCACCCACAGATACACCATCCCCAAGAGGATCAGGCCTTCTCCCCCTGCCACTTGCTCTTCCGGCCCCACACCCCCCGCTGCGCTTGTCTGTGCCACTGGTGTGGAGACGGTGTCCTCCCCCTCTGTCCTGCCCACCTTACCTGATCCCCATTCTCCTCCCCTGGAGGTAGGCACTGCAGTGGAGTCCACTACCACCCTGTCTGACTTGGGCACTGCAGTGGGGAACCTGTCCACTCCATCTGCACGGTCCCCTGCAGTCTTGCCGGCACCCACACCATCAGAGTCATGCCCCCCACTTGTGCCGGCACACACCATGTCAGACACCTCCACTGCAGTTGTCAGTGGCTCTCCAGCACCCACCACCCCTTCCCTGCCTCCTTCTGGTGAGCCATGATCCTGTCCCTGCGGTGCCTGGCCTGCCCCCCGTATGCCCCTCCGAGGGGATTGTCCCTGGTTTTCATCAGTGCAGGCATGCGTAGGGTGACATCTGCCACTGTCACCCTGTTTTGACTTTCATGTTGGACTGGCCATTGGCCTTTGTTAATTTTTTGCTGGACATCAACTGTTAGACCCACATATGCTGAATAAAGCACCTTTCTGTTCTCTAGTGCTTTTGCTTCTGATGTACATGTTGTTGATGATGCTAACCATGCCCTTGCTGCAGTGATGGTGATATTTGGTCTCATGATAATGAAGTGTTACTGTGCAGGAACACATGTGGTCCAGGGGGAATGTGTCCTATCCTGTGGTGTATCCATGTCATCCTTAGCAGCATCTGAGGGTGTCATGTGTTCAATATTTGGCAATGGGATTTCCTACTTACATTAGCAATTTCACATCTGTGGCTTCCACCCCTGCACATCTGTTGTGCCTGCCATTGTTCAATTAGTCTACTTCCCTGACCGTGTGGCCATCTCCACTGGACATGCAGGTTTGGGCATCAATGGGGAAGGACTCATCTGTGTTGTCAGTGCAACATTGCTATACAAGTGTGTTGGATCTGTGCTGATGATTTCGTTGGCACTCCCATGACCAGGCTGATGTGACGGGAGCCTTCATTTGGTGCTAATTGTTGACTGTGTGACCAAGTGCTCAGCTGACATGATGGAGCCCTACTGAGGCAACATATGGCACAGCTTTCCTCACACAGGAGTGGAGTTCCCTCATGGCAGTGTGTACTCCTGTGACATTGCCTGTGCCCAAGGTGTGTGTTGTATGAGCATGTCTGTGTGTTCACTTCCGTTTTGCTGTGCATGCTGGGATCCCTAGTGTTGTTCCTGTTTGTGATGCTTGCTGAGTTGACCTATGTTCCCCCCAAGTCTTCTCCCTGGATTCTCTGTGATGTGGGTGCATGGCACATTACTGGTCATCAGGGTGTCACCCATAGGTGTGTTTGCTGTCAGGGCTGAGTTTGTGTGCAGACGCAGATGGGTCACAGTCAGGATTCCCCTTGGCACTTGTTGTTTACACCTGTCATGTGATTTCCAGTTTGTGTTATCTTTCAGTGATTGTGACACGTTGTGTGTGTGACTGCTGGCACTCCTCAGGGTCCGGGCTGCAATGTTGGTAGTTGTCTATGTGTGTTCTTTGTGGGTGACCTTGGCTTCTTCATTGGTGTGGGACTGTGGCTGGGATCCCATTGGTTGGTGTGGTATTGCCGTCATGTCCATGTACAGCGTAGTGTGCAGTGTGTCAGACATTCAGGAGTCTTGTTGAGTGGCCATGTGTGATGTGTTTCTGCACCTTGGTTCCCACCCACCACCCTGGGATTGTCATGGGTGCATGTGCAATGTCACCAGTGCATGTGTGCTTCACTGCTGCACATTGTTGGAGGTCGAGGTGTGTGGTGTTGAGTGTGTGCAGATGAGAGTTGTTGCCCGGCTAGACCCCTGCCTCCATGTTGGCCTTGGCTTACTGGCCGTGCTGATTGATTTGTGCTTGTGTAGGTGTGATGGTAGTTTGTTGCTCAGGACACATGACTGTGGTTCACAGTGTGAACGACATTTAGCTTTGTCATCACAGTGGGATTGTAATGCAGCCCAGGGTCACCACATTGTGGGGGCCCTGGGGGTAGTGCTGTGGTGTGTCTGTGTCTTGCTGTGTCAGTTGCTGTTCCTACATGCTTGTGTGACATGTGTGATTTGTGCTCCCTCTCATCTGACAATGCCTGATTGCCCACATAGGGGATTTGGATCCATGAGTTACCTTTGTGTGGCACTGTATGCACATCTGTGTAATTGGTATTCAGGCCTCCTCATGTGTTGTGTGGTTGCCTGGGGACACTGGCACCCCCTCCCTCACCTGTTGTGTTTGATGTGCAGTGTGGGTCTGCCTGTTTGTGTTTGTGCATCTGCACCACTGCATTGGCATATCTTTGGTGTGCCATTGGCTGTATGTTGTTTGGTGGGTTTCCCCTGCTGTCCCTGGGACTCCTAGGTCATCGGTCAGCACAATGATCATTGTTTGTGTGTCCCATTGCTGCCATGGTATGGTATCTGTTCACCTCACATCTACAGTCTCCACAGGGTATCTGCATTTGTGTGCCCATTGGTGCAAATATGTGGGTCTGCATTCTGATGGTCACTTCTGTCATTGTGTCATTGATGAATGTTGACAGTGTCAGCCCCCATGGGTGATGTTTGTCTGCACATGGCCAAAGGTATGTCTTATTTGCACTGCAGTATTTGCCTCCCCCAATCTATGTTGCAATGGGACACATGCACTACTTTGCCACTGATGTGTTTTATGTTCTGTGACCAGGAATCATCCATGCAGTTTGGCAGTTGCAGCTTTTTCTTTGTCAACACTTGCATTTTGGTCACTGTGATGATGGGGGTTTGGACCCCATTGCCACAATGTTCAAAATGTGCTTCAGCTATGGACCCCACACTTACCTTTTGGTCACTGTGATGATGGGGGTTTGGACCCCATTGCCACAATGTTCAAAATGTGCTTCAGCTATGGACCCCACACTTACCTTTTGGTCACTGTGATGATGGGGGTTTAGACCCCATTGCCACAATGTTCAAACTGTGCTTCAGCTATGGACCCCACACTTACATTTTGGTCACTGTGATGATGGGGGTTTAGACCCCATTGCCACAATGTTCAAAATGTGCTTCAGCTATGGACCCCACACTTACCTTTTGGTCACTGTGATGATGAGGGTTTAGACCCCATTGCCACAATGTTCATACTGTGCTTCAGCTATGGACCCCACACTTACATTTTGGTCACTGTGATGATGGGGGTTTAGACCCCATTGCCACAATGTTCGAAATGTGCTTCAGCTATGGGCCCCCACACTTACATTTTGCTCACTGTGATGATGGGGTTTTGAACCCCATTGCCACAATGATCATGGCCTGCTTGCATTGTGGGGGCCACACACATATATGTGTGGCACATGTGATAGGGGGTCACATTGTATGTTCAAAGTCATGTTCAGTGTTGTAGGCATTTGACACAGTCTACACACGCTTGTCATGGTGTTGGGGGATGTCTTTTTCTTGCATTCCCTAGGTTGTAGTGTGCTGGTTGTGTCATGCATTGTCCATCCTATGAGTGGGGGTGGTGTTGGTGGTAGGCATCCAGCCCCCCATGGGTAGAGGTGGTAGTAGTGACAGGCATCCAGCCCCCCATGGGTAGAGGTGGTAGTAGTGGTAGGCATCTGGCACCCCCTGGGTAGGGTGGTAGTAGTGACAGGCATCCAGCCCCCCATGGGTAGAGGTGGTAGTAGTGGTAGGCATCTGGCACCCCCTGGGTAAGGGTGGTAGTAGTGACAGGCATCCAGCCCCCCATGGGTAGAGGTGGTAGTAGTGGTAGGCATCCAGCCCCCCATGGGTAGAGGTGGTAGTAGTGGTAGGCATCCAGCCCCCCATGGGTAGAGGTGGTAGTAGTGACAGGCATCCAGCCCCCCATGGGTAGGGGTGGTAGTAGTGACAGGCATCCAGCCCCCCATGAGTAGAGGTGGTAGTAGTGGTAGGCATCCAGCCCCCCATGGGTAGAGGTGGTAGTAGTGACAGGCATCCAGCCCCCCATGGGTAGAGGTGGTAGTAGTGGTAGGCATCCAGCCCCCCATGGGTAGAGGTGGTAGTAGTGGTAGGCATCTGGCACCCCCTGGGTAAGGGTGGTAGTAGTGACAGGCATCCAGCCCCCCATGGGTAGAGGTGGTAGTAGTGGTAGGCATCTGGCACCCCCTGGGTAGAGGTGGTAGTAGTGGTAGGCATCCAGCCCCCCATGAGTAGAGGTGGTAGTAGTGGTAGGCATCCAGCCCCCCATGGGTAGAGGTGGTAGTAGTGACAGGCATCCAGTCCCCCATGGGTAGGGGTGGTAGTAGTGACAGGCATCCAGCCCCCCATGGGTAGAGGTGGTAGTAGTGGTAGGCATCCAGCCCCCCATGGGTAGAGGTGGTAGTAGTGACAGGCATCCAGCCCCCCATGGGTAGAGGTGGTAGTAGTGGTAGGCATCTGGCACCCCCTGGGTAAGGGTGGTAGTGGTGGTTGGCATCCAGCCCCCCATGGGTAGAGGTGGTAGTAGTGGTAGGCATCTGGCACCCCCTGGGTAAGGGTGGTAGTAGTGACAGGCATCCAGCCCCCCATGGGTAGAGGTGGTAGTAGTGGTAGGCATCTGGCACCCCCTGGGTAAGGGTGGTAGTAGTGACAGGCATCCAGCCCCCCATGGGTAGAGGTGGTAGTAGTGGTAGGCATCTGGCACCCCCTGGGTAAGGGTGGTAGTAGTGACAGGCATCCAGCCCCCCATGGGTAGAGGTGGTAGTAGTGACAGGCATCCAGCCCCCCATGGGTAGAGGTGGTAGTAGTGGTAGGCATCTGGCACCCCCTGGGTAGAGGTGGTAGTAGTGGTAGGCACCTGGCACCCCCTGGGTAAGGGTGGTAGTGGTGGTTGGCATCCAGCCCCCATGGGTAGAGGTGGTAGTAGTGACAGGCATCCAGCCCCCCATGGGTAGAGGTGGTAGTAGTGGTAGGCATCTGGCACCCCTGGGTAAGGGTGGTAGTAGTGGTAGGCATCTGGCACCCCCTGGGTAGAGGTGGTAGTAGTGACAGGCATCCAGTCCCCCATGGGTAGAGGTGGTAGTAGTGGTAGGCATCTGGCACCCCCTGGGTAAGGGTGGTAGTAGTGACAGGCATCCAGCCCCCATGGGTAGAGGTGGTAGTAGTGGTAGGCATCTGGCACCCCCTGGGTAGAGGTGGTAGTAGTGGTAGGCATCTGGCACCCCCTGGGTAAGGGTGGTAGTAGTGGTAGGCATCCAGCCCCCCATGGGTAGAGGTGGTAGTGGTGACAGGCATCCAGCCCACCCTGGGTAGGGGTGGTAGTAGTGGTAGGCATACAGGCCCCTATGTGTATGTGTGGCATTGGTGAGGGCCATCCCGCCCCTATGGTGCTGCTGTTGCTGGTGTAGGTATTTCTGCATCCCTCTGTGTGTGATGTGTCGGGTACGTGTAGTTTGTTTTTGTTGTTGGTGTCTGACTTACCTTCTGCGCCGTACGCGTCCGTGCCTGTTCCGGTAATAGAGGTAGAATATTGGTAGGATCGGCACGAAGGGATTCATGGTTGGTTTGTCTCGTTCGTCTTTCTCTTTGCTTCGCCTCGTCCTCGTCGCTGGCGTGTTCGTCTCGTAGCCGTGGATCGTGTTGTGGCGCGAATCGGAGCTTTTGTGCGCCTCGACCGGATGCTTTGACGTGCCGTGCGTAGCGACGGGTTCGGCGCGTACGGGAAGCGCATCATACTTGTCCGGCCGGACGGGGCTGCATTTTTGCTTCCGTGCGGCTCGATTCTGCGATTCCGGATCCGCCTCAGTCTGAGTTCAGGTCCTGTATTGGGTGAGTACGACTGGGTCGGGATTTGGGCAGTTGTGCGCATCGTACTTGCTCGTTCGGACGTATGTGCGGATCGGTCGGGAAACAGGCATTCGCCTGGATTTTTTCCCGACCGAATGGTATTAGGTGCGCCTCCGATTGGAATCGACCCCTATGTCTTGAAATGCGACATCTGCCAGCAGATGAAAGGTTCCATCGTAACAGGTCCAGCACAGACACCATTGTTAATATCTGACAAACCACTAGCGTGTGTTTACTTGGACCACTGCGGCCCCTTAAAAAGAGATGGGGCTTACAGGTATATCATGGTTGCAGTGGATTCCTGCTCAAGATTCCTATGGGTGTTGTCCCAGCACTCGGCTGACGCTCGAACTGTTATAAAAGATTTGCGATTCTTCATAGGGACATACGCAATTGGCACATTACATTCTGACCAGGGTCCTGCGTTTAGCTCTCGGGCTTACAAGGAGGCCATGCGAGGATTGGGTGTAGCATTGCGGTACTCATCTCCGTACCATCCCGAGGAAAATTCGGTTGTGGAGAGAAAAAACCGGGACTTAAAGCAATCTTTAACAGCTAGAGTATTAGGCACTGTTGAAAGTTGTGTAAAACATTTGTATGGAGTCCAGCGAGCTTTGAACAACATGCCAAGAAGTTCTCTAGGGGGTGTCACTCCTTATGAGGTCCTATTTGGGACAAGAATGTGGGTACATGATCTTGATTGTGAAGGCGCAGTGGTGGATGAAAAGCCTTTTGACATCCATGATCGTTTGTCTGTTTTGCAGGATCTAAATGAATCCAGGACACAACAAAGTAATGTCCATCTGAAGCAGACCGCCAATGGGGAAGTCAAATCAGTCACGACAAGACCTGTCTGGATCCCAAAAGTCAGGGATCTGGTCAGAGAGAAAATAGCGGACAAGAAAGAATTTGGGCCATCTTACAGAAAACCTGTACAGGTCCTAGCAGTCGAAGGAAGAAGAACTGTACTTCTACCGCCTCTTGCCGGAAAAAAGGAGAAAAGATTTGTCTCAATCGACCTAATCAAACCACACTATGTGGCCGATACTGAGTAGTAGGCCGCGTGGACTCCAAAGTAGCAGACGCCCTCCTCTCGCTACAATCCAAGAAGTTCAAATGGAAAGACTCATCACGTTCGAAGAGTCACCTGTACGGAATGATGGGCTATGCAACAATGCTATGGAAATCGTTCCTCTTGAACCTGAAGCTCAACTTCAAAATCAAGCTCAAAATCAAAGACAAATTGCTGTCAGACCAAATAGAGATGTCTACATCAACATGCCTCAACATGAGCAAAGTACGATTTCAACAAATCCTGATGCAATTCCAACAATTGATCGAACTGCTTCTGGCTACATCATAAACTTTGATACGTTTTCTTTGGATCCAAGTGAACTTGAAACGACGCCAGCCCAAAAATAACGCAAGCAGCAAGTAAAAGACTTTCTGAACTTTCTTAGAAGAACTTACCTGGTATCACCGTGGGTAGAACTATGGATAATTACCGGGGTACTTTTCTTTCTTTTCTGGTTAGGTTTAGTGTTAGTTTTTAACATGCTTATTAATGGACAATACATTCGACAAAGCTCTGCAGCCCAAAAGGTGATTTTAATTTTAAAACCACATCAATCATCTCATCGAGAACAAAAAGACTTGTCATCAGTGAACATTACAGCAGTTCCTATACCTGATGGGATAGTGTGGGACAAGGTTGCTTTCGATATATTCGGCCCGACCGAACTTTTAAAAATACCACATTTATTTAAAATATCATTAAGTGATATCATTACCTCAAGTACATTTTCCGATGATTGGGATTTTGAAACTGTTAATAACATGTTGTCTGATTTGGAAAAATCTGCTGCATTTTCTAATAGTGAAACATTGGAAAGCACATCAGATTTCAATAGTATGTATTGTTATCAACACTATGGTCATAATTTTCTGCATAAATCTGCAAATCCTAGAAATGTGTTCACTTACCACCAGTGGGAACATTGTCCAACACCGCCGAAAGGCAGTTCAAAAACATTTGCACAGAAGTTTCCATATTTTTCAGGGTTTAATATGTCTGACCCAGCCTCATATTATTATAAGGTTGCACCAACATCAGCACAGAAAAATATGTTGACAAATACTAAACAGATTTACTCTGCTTCCTTTATTGCTCAGCTGTCTGAACAAGGTTTCGACTTATGGAAAGACACCATAGACTTAAAATCAGACTGGGGTACTAGAGAATGGCAGGTGCAGGGGACAGAAGTTTGTTTAGAGCATGCCTCATCCCTCAACAAATCATGTTTTTGAACGAGACAGTGCAACAGACGTCTTGCCTTGGACTAGCCAAGAACAAAGACTTGAACACACATCGGCTGCCGACTCCATCACACACTGAGGATAACATCTCATCACAGGAAGAAATTACGTTGAATGACATTATACACTACAACAGATCAGACCCTGATTGGGAAAAATGGTTGATTTGGCCCACAGACACTAATAGTTGTCAGGCAAGATTAATGGGTATAACCGAAGGGTTTAGTATCCATAGGCCAGATCCACGTATGTACAGAGACAACATCCAGGGGTAGTGACATCATACAGTGTTGGGAAGTTGTGCCTTGATTGGCTAAAAACCTCAATACTCACAAAGGTGAAACAACACTTATCCTTACTGTCACAGGATGTGGATCTCAGGGATTTTTTACTAGGTCCCAGGAAGCCACGTCAGAAACGTTTCTATTATGCTGTCTACAATGAAATATGGAAAATATCACAACAAGAGGCCGCAGAGAGGTTACGTGAAATAGACCTTATAAATCTAGAAAAAGCAGTGGTAGACAATGGGTTAACTACATTGACCTCCAGGATATATTCCTTGGGCAACATTGTATCTTCTGCGATAGACATACTAGAACAAGATTTGGCCATATTACAACACGGGCAATCACAGTTACGTTCTATTGTGTTATTGAGCTGGACGCTGCAATCTTTGCGTGCAGGCTACGTGCCTTGGCGTTATATCCACAGTACGTCTCTGTTTTCTGAATACAATTTAACAGATAAACAGATAGAAATGGCACAAAGGGGAGCAAAATATACAATGCTGCGTATCGAAAAACTGGATAGATTAGCATTTACAGTGGCGGAATCACCATCCACAGAATGGCTAATCCATGGCTACATCACTCTACCGGTCACTACTTTTCAGTTTCAGTATTGCCTTGAACAAAAGCAAGTAGGCAGATATGACGAAATGGGTAAAGAATACATTAAGGAATCATGGGTATTACCATACAGATTTCGATGCCGGAGTGGGGATCGAGAAGTGTTTCTGAGCGGTACAAACTGTGAGAACGCTTTAAGTGGATCGCTCATATGCCAGGATATAATGCTGCACGGGGCTTGTAATGGTTCTGTAGCGAACCTATCCTGTCATTTGAGGGGTGCTCCAGCTGCAGTGATTTCGCCAGCATTCAGGCTACTTTCGAATGGGAGTTACTTGATGACAGTCAAGGCTGCTGTGGAATGCTCCCGGGCATCGCATATCTGGTAACCGTGAGCTCCAGGGTTACTTGTTGTATGCAAGTATTGTTTCCACCGACACATACAGTCAGGGAGGCGCCATTATGGCCTTCACTCAATGTTTCTTTAATACGGTTTGATACTCTAAGCAGAATGAAAGCCATGCTTCTACAGAAGTCTGTGCCCTTAACATCCGCTCAAGAGACTTTTGATCTCCAGATCGCAAGGTCTTCGGCAGAGATACAGGCACTCATTCATACAAACTGCCCTTTCCATTTTGCAGAAATGGTAAATTGTATCTTTAACATGTCTGATGACAGGCATTGTCCACCTATTTAAGACCATAGGTTCTGGACTTATGAGCACCTTTCAGACGGTACTTCGAGTTATACCAAACTTCATTCATTCCGTATTCGGAAGCGTCTTTGGAGGACTTCCGCTGATCCTGTTTCTAATAGCGGGAATCCTGATTGTTATTTTTCTGCTACGCAATGGACGTCCCAGTCACCAAGGAGATGGAAAAAGCACTCCTGGATCCGTGATCGCATGATACAACATCTGGGCACGCCTCGCCTAAGAGAACTAAGTGCATTTTGGTTCTTGTCATTTCGACCAGTCTGGATGGACTGCATCTTACCTGTCATCCGATGCCTGTTTTGCGGAGAAGAATGCGTGTTAGACCTGTGTTTGACACTCCCAACATGTGCGCAACCGGACGTGAATGTGTTACTGGACCCGATAACGGCCCATGTTCTGCAGTGTCCCCAGCGTATTCCAATGTTGATGGCGGCATTCCTTGACCCACCGCAGGTAGTAACTGCACCTGTTGGTATGAACACCGGCTCCTCCACTGACACCCAGGCTTTGGACTCCACACAGGCTGTCATAGCACCGGCTGCGGACAGCGTGGAACATCATTTGTGCTCAATTGACCTTCTGTGCGAGGTGTTACAGGGGCCGTCTACTGCGGGAGCAAGCAACAGAAATGTTGCGTCTACCAGCCAGGTCACATAAACATTTGACTCATTTGGCTCGTCATGTGCTGGGAAGAAATTCGCCCTTTTTTTTAAACAAGCTCAAATTTGGAACTATGAAACTAAATTGACATTCCTTTCATTTTTTGGGCATACATGGCTTTGTAAAGCTTATAGTGATTCGGACTATACCAACGGACATTTTAGAGCTAGGGCTTGCAAACCTTTTTAGGACGTTTTTACGTTTTTTTTAGAAACATTTCTTAGAATTCTTTTTAACATTTTAGCTAAAGAGATGTTTTTATAAACTTTGTGCATACCACTATCTAGTTATGTTAGTAGTACAGTAATAGCTTACATAAGTCGTCCAGTCGGAAGAGGAGTGGGTGTTATATTCCATATAGGTACCCTATATAGGCGCAGGTGGCATTGCAACCTTTCACCTATATTCTTCCCTATATTACATACATAACAGTTCTTAGGCACTGACCTTTTACCCAGATATGACACTCCATTCAGAACGCCGGTTTTTCCCTGGTTCGATTCTCATACATTATGCATGAGGCTTCTTGAAAGCACAGCAGGACTAACAGTAGGATTACCATCTCCTGTATAATATCTCTGTATAAAGTTCAGGCCCAACGTCATCCTTTAGGCCGACACAGTAACACAGCAAGGTAGGACCCCTGGTGAGACCTATGGGTATATATACAGCACATCTTGCTTAGGAAGATAGAGGAGACCGTGACTTCCCGGCTGACACACTGACCAGAGACGCTGAGGTTCCTGCATGCAGATGCTCCAGCTCGCAGTGGTCTAACATCCCTCGCGGGGTGTCCAACTCGAGACCAGGACGGGGTCCCACATTCTCTAACTCTCAGGTAATGGGGGTTGACTAGATCCTAGAGGGATTCTTGGAATAACACCTACATAGATGCTAGGTACATTTAGGTACATTTAGGTACATCTAGTTAGGGAGACATCGTAGGAGTACGCACTTTTAGGTTGCACTTTTTATCATGTGTTTTATGTACTTGTATATATTTGTGATTTCTGCAAGATGGTAGAACTATACCATCCCTTTACTTTTGTAGTATTGCTAATCATCTATGCTACTGTCTAATGGTTGTTGCAGCTCATATATTCTACACTAGAATAACAACTGTTCAATAAATACTTATTGGAACGCCCAGCCTGTTTATTCTGTGTATCTCTCTGAGACAAACTAAGTGAGCACGAGTGACTGAGCGAAAGGTAGTATATTGTTTCCACGATCCTGGGGGATCAGGGTTGTCATGTTCTGAGGTTGCCAAGAACTATTCTCTCCCCGATAAGAGGAGACTCTAGTGGCACTGTGAGCTAGCTGATACAGACAGGCTAACGTATCCGGTGGGGGTGCACAGAATCAGTCTCCCACCAAACCCACAGTTTATGTTATCCAAACGCGCAGATCCTGTATAGGGTATATAGGAACTACACAACACACCCCTTAAAACGAAAGTGCGCATCTTAGGGATAGCATTCATAACTGTTTTAGTAACATTTGGAGTATGTCTTTAGAGCCCATTCTAAGAGGCATAAGCACTAAATTTCTCCAAACCATTACATATGGGTGCCAACCATCATTGGGAATGGAAGCAAACCTGCTTGACATAATCATCTGCAATATGTATGGACAACCCTTTCGCCTTTACAAGAAAACATCATACCCTTAAGTAAGATTAGAACATGTGCTAGTGAAACAAATTATAGGGCAACAAATGGTATATTTTAAAATGCGCCATTAACTAAGAGCATCACACAGACAAACAATGATCATTTCATTTGGACAGGACTCATGAGCCGAAGAGAAATATTTTTTCAAGAATCAATCTTGAAATAGCATTATAAAACTTACACTTTAAAGAACTTTGGGCACTGCCAGTAAGTTTTAGAGTATTAAAAAAAGGACAAAACAAAAGTTCCAAAACTATGTCAAGTCTTCAAGATAAAAATTACTTTTGTAAACGGTCACAGGCTTGGATGACTATTAGTACCTATGAAACCAATATTTGACAGGCTTAGCTTTGCAAACAATTTTCAAAACATTTAAACATAAATTGAAGACTTATAGGTTTTGGAAGTTTCCATTAGATAATTCAAATCCACCTTGGATTCAACCACCGGATAACAAAAAAATGCAAGACTGAAAGGATGCTGCACATCCTGTGCATGTGCCTTGTCCTTCTGAAGGAACAGAGGAGCAAGCTCTGCGCCATATTCAAACAAATGGGAATCCATACTTGTCTACAGGTGCTGATTCAATGTTTATACAGAAATACAGTGAGATCACTAAGTTAAACATAAGATTTACAATATTTATGGTACAAGAAGAAAAGATGCTTGAAGAAAAGTGACTTACTGACCTCACACTTTATATTTTTTTAATTACTTTTTTTATCAGAGATCCAGATTAAAACCTGATTAAAAGTGAAATGCACCTGAAAAAAAACTGTACAATTCATTTCATACAAGCTATCCAAAAAGAGAATTAATTTACACACTAGAACATCTCTGCAACAGAGAGTTCCTTTACTCCATGAAAAACCTACCTGAACATAAGTTTACTTAACAGAAGCAATTTAACCCATGTAAATTCTTTCCCCTTAACACAATAAGTCTGTTATTGCACTCCTCAATACAGTAAACAACTATATAATCTTCCCTATTCAACAAATCCTGCCCATCAGAGTCTTTAGTTGTCCATAAATTGAGCCCATGTCTTATTAAACCTTACAATGCCTCCACGTTGAATGGCATATACTGACACTTTCTCCCTTGCTTCATTTCCCCTACCCTTTCTGCAATAGAAGGAATTAATTGTGATGTCCACCTTTGAAACAGCAAGGCTCTAGCCCCAGCATTGAAACATATATACATTTTTGGTATCTTGGGGTCAGTTTTAATATGTGATTGTTAGAATTGGGGGTCTCTAGTTGGCAACGGTTTGCACCTTTGTCCAAGTAGGGACCCTTCTTCCTAGTCAGGGTAAGGGGGATACACTTCTAAAATAACCACTGCCCACCTCCTTGGTAGCCTGGCGCGAGCAGACAGGCTTATCTCAGAGGCAGTGTGTAAAGCATTTGTGAAAACATACAGTAATACAGTGAAAATACTACAAATGGACACCACACCAGTTTAGAAAAATAAGTAATCTTTATCTAAACCAAAACAAGACCAAAACGATAAAATCCAAAATACAGTACTAAAAATATGATACTTAAAAGGTAGAAACAGTTCTGTTCCAAGAAAATGTTGGATGCAACACTTTTACACAAAGTACCTTGGATTTGTTGAAAAATGAAATCAAAAAGGGTCGCAGGGAAGATGATGCGTCGGTTCCTTACACTCAGGAAAGGTGATGCGTCAGTTCCTTGCTCTGGGGGAGGTGATGCGTTGGTTCCTTACTGCTGCGCCGGGGAGGTGATGCGTCAGTTCCTTACTGGAGAGGAGATGAAGCATCGGTTTCTTACTGCGTGGGGAGGTGATGCGTCGGTTTCTTACTGAGTCCCCCAACGATGCGGCAGACTTGGCGCTTCGATGCGATGCATGAAGACCCGGGATGCACTGCGATGACTACAGCCGCATCCCCTTGATGCGTCGGTTCTTCTCCAACAGGGCGTGTCAGAATCGGTGCAGTGATCTCGGATGTCGAAGATTGGTGCACAGGATTTGTCGCACGGCAGATGCTTCAGCTGCGAGCAGGCTCTGCGTCCACTCTTCTGCAGTGACGATGCATCGGAAAATTCTTCTCGCACCGCTGTGATGCGTCGGGAACAGGTGATGCGTCGATTTTCACAGTTCTTGTAGTTTCCAGTCCCAAAACAACCTCCAGAGGTCCAGAACACTGGCAGGCACCTCTCAGCAGGTCAGAACTCCCAGCACAGGAGTTCAGGGGGGCTAGGGGTGAAGTCTTTGTGTCCCTGAGACTTCAGAACAGGAGGCAAGCTCAATTTCAAGCCCTCGGAGATCTTCCTCAAGCAGGGGACACAGCACACAGCAAAGTCCTTCTCCTTTCCTTGGCACAGAAAGGAGCCACTGCAGGCCAACCCCAGACAGCAAACAGCACAGGGGCAGTATTCCTCCTCAGTTTCTCCAGCTCTTCTCCTTCGCAAAGGTTCCTCTTGATTCCCAGAAGTGATCTAAAAGTCTGGGCCCCTCTTTTTATAATACAAAATCCTTTGTTCTCTGTCGCAGAGAAGCTGTTTGCTCAGCCAACACCAGTTCTGTCCTCTCTGGTGCAGCTTCCTGGCAGGAGGTGGAGACAGCATTGTCCTTGGCAGACCAGGCCCATTCAGGTGTGAAAGAAATCTCCTCCCCCTACTCTGAATGCAGCCCAGGTCTATTCAGCCCAGCCCTGACTCCGGCAGGACACACCTCAACCCCCCAAGTGGGTCTCTGAACAGAATGCATATCCCCAGCCCCTGTCACTCCAAAGCCAGACAGTAAATACACAACCTAGCAGAGGCACACCGGATGGTTAGGCAAGAAAATACCAACTTTCTAAAAGTGGTATTTTCAAACCCAGAATGTAAAAATCACCCTCACTAAAAGATGCATCTTAACATTCTGAGTTCAGGCATATCAAACTTTATTTTCCTATCTTGTTCCCATGGGCAGTAATGCTCATAAGATGTTATGAGCAAACTCCCCATTCTATCCTATGGGACAGATAGCCTTACAATAGTGAAAAATGAAATTTGCAGTATTTCACTATCAGGACATGCCACACACATCAGGGCATGTCCTACCTTTCCCATACACTGCACCCTGCCCACAGGGGTACCTTGGGCCTACCTTAGGGGTGACTCACATGTAAGAAAAGGGAAGGTTAGCGCCTGGCAAGTGGGTGCACATGCCAAGTCGACATGGCAGTACTAGACTGCACACAGGCACTGCAATGGCAGGCCCGAGACCTTGTTGCAAGGCTGCTTGTGTGGGTGGCACAATCAGTGCTGCAAGTCCACTAACAGCATTTGGTTTACAGACCCTGGGCACACATGGTGCACTGTACTAGGGACTTAACAGTAAACCAAATAAACCAATCATGGAAACACCAATCCATAACAACAATTGACAAAGGGAGCACTTGCACTTTTGCACTGAACAGCAGTGCCAAAGTGCCCAAAGCATCTAGACCAGCAAAACAAAATCCAACACACAGCAAAAACACAGGAGGCAAAAGCAAAAATACAGGGGAAATCCACGCCAATGATGCGAGGTCTAACAGTGGTCATATCTCAATAGCACCAAGGAAGTAATGGGTGCCAACTGTATTTGCAAAGCCTGCTCCATTAACTGAAAAACTGCATTCCAAAAATCTTGAAGAGCTACATGGTCCCACAATACATGGGACCAATTTGCTACTTCAATAGATTTACATCTGAAACATTATCCGGACAATCCTGGGTTAATTTCATGGAGGAATTTTAGAGTACGAAAAATCAACCACTTTGCATACAACTACATTCTCCACCAATTAGCGCCTCTAAGCACCATAAAATTCAATTTATTAACTTTACCCTAAACTTCCCTTGACAATACAAAGTCCTTCATATTTTTCCCACTTACTTACAGATTTTTGGTAAATATCTGCCACACTACTTTGTGCAAGAAGTTTTTTCCAACCACCAGGTTGCTTTGGGGCTCAGGTTTCAATTAGATTGACGACCACATTTTTACTTTTTAGTGGAGAATTTATATCAACTGTTTTTAATCTTAGAAGTAATATACTATAGGAGCACTGCAGCCAATAGTTTTCCCCTATCTGCACTATTTCGAGTCACATATCACCTGCCATAAAATCTATCAACTTAGAGAAACCCTTTGCCCTCTATTTGGATAAAGTACCTTGATCTATTCTGTTCCCTTGATCCCACACCAAATCGGACAGGTGTGCTGCAGCATTATTATAGGAAATCAAATCATTCCTATAAAAATGCATCTGCTGTTTATAAAAAACAATGTAAAGTTTTGTATCAAACTTTCTTGGAGATTTAGTCAACCTTAAAATATCAATTATATTATATTATTTTAAAATCAAATTAATCAGGTCATTCATAAAGATCAGATATGATTCAGGTATGGTACAAAATCTAAACATGTATTGTGCAAAATAAGCATAATAGTATTTTCTCAAATTGGTTAGGTCTAACCCACCTTCCACCGCACTTCTATATAAAGTGCTTAGTGCCAATCTGGTGCTTTTATCCTTTCAAATAAAAGATGTAATTTTGATTTGATTCTATTACCTTTAAAAAAAATGCTACATTCAACACACAGGGTATAGCTGAGAAAACAGAAATTAAACAAGGGAAGATTCGCCATTTTTATCAATGCCACCCTCCCCAATAGGGTAAGGAGAAGCAATTTTAACCACGCTAACAGAACTTTTATTTTAAATAGCGGGGGGCACTAATTTAACTTGTATATATCTTTAACACTGCTTGTATATCTAACTCCCAATAGCATTCAGGTTGATCATAAACACAATCCTGAAGATCTGGTAGTAAAATGTCTGCTCCACTATTGCACAAAATAATTTCAGCTTTAGTTTTGTGAATTCTGTAGCCTCCTTACACTTGAAACATAGAAGAAATCTCAAAAACTGTTTCTTGTGCTGTTTTCCTAGTATCTAAAATCAACATTATGGTACCCGTATAAAGTTTCATATTGTCCACTTGCGGTATGGGTGGAAAGATCTCCCATGTTTTCGTATTGAAATTGCCAGTGGTTCAATCAAAAAGGCAAAGAGGACCGGGGACAGGGGACAACCCTGTCTGGCCTCTTGTTTAATTTTTAACATCACAGTATCTGATGCGTTAATAAATATCTTTGCCTCTGCATTCTCATACATTTTCTGGATAAACCTTGTGACCTGAGAGGATATCCTAAATCTCTCTAGAGTACTAAAAAGAGTCTCCCAGGGCATGAGGTCAAAGGCCTTCTCAGTATCCAATAAAGAAATAGCAGCAGGTATTTCATTCACAGATAATCAAGAGCCTCTGTTAAATAATGCATTTTTGTTGCTAGCTGAGGACTGGTGATAAAATCACCCTGAACTAAATGTATCAATTTAGAGGCTGTCTCATTAAATCTTTTGCCAGTAATTTCATGATTATTTTATAATCTGAGTTTAATAGTGTTATAGGGAGATATGAGTTTGGAGCTTCAGCATTATTCCCTTTTCCCTTTTTTTAAAAAGCTAACCACATTGCCAAGAATAAAGGAAAATGGGATGGACCCTCCACCTAAAATAAAAGTGGATAGCAGAAGCGGATATTCATTTAAAAAATCTGAGAACTCTTTGCAAAACTCCAATGGAAAGCCATTGAAACCACAAAACTTGCAATTCTATAAATTACGAACCATCTCTTTCTGCTCGTCCTTGCTAAACGGGCTAATCATCTTTTGACTGTCTTCTTCAAAAGTGTTTCCATGCGTAGTCCTCTTAAAAACGCTTCCAGTACCTCTTTATTAACTGCCTGGTTATAATTATAAATCTGGTTATGATGTTCAAGGAAAATCGAATTTATTTTCCTCTTCTCCTTACAATGGAGCCCTGGACACTTTAAAGTGTGTATGGTGGTTTTTTGCTATTTTTTCCTGAGTTTGCCAGGCCATGAAGTTCCCAGCATAATTACTCTCTTCGTAAATCTGTTGCATATAAGCAGTGTTACTTGTATAGCTCTTAGTGCAGAAATAATGGCTTAACGCTTGCGTAGGTTTCTAGAGCATCCTTCTAATCTCCTCAGTATACTGTCGAGAGAGTGTATCAAAGGCTTCCCTCAACAAAAAAAAACATGCTTTTCCAGCTTCAATTTTTTCTCTTCAACTTCACGTCCTGAGATATCAATTGCCCCGCAAGTAAGCCTTTAATGTATCCCAGACTACATTTAGCCGGGCTATCCCTTGATTTCTTATCTCAAACTCTGGGATATCCTCTTTAAATAGTCTAACCCAATGCTCATCCTGCAAATAAGACTTATTAAAGACCCACCTCTTGTGCTGGTAATTTTGCCCCCCACCAATATTACCCAGCTCCTGAGCTGAGTAGTCTGAAAATCCATATGGGAGTGTTTGCAAGAATTTAAGGCCCAGGCTATGCGAGATTTTAAAAAAACAATCTGACTGGCTTGTATAACTTTAGCAATTAGGCTTATGTTGCCTTTTACTGCCTGAAGAAGGGTCTTCCCCTGGATCCTGCAAAAAATTCAAATCGCTCTGTATTATAATTTCACCCTGAATCTGCAATAAAAACTGAAATAAATCAACATATCTCATAATATCCTCCACTGAGGTATAGAAACTCACTAAGGTGAAGCTTGCTGAAGAAATAGCGCAATTGACCCAACACCAGCGACCCTTCGTGTCCCTCGCCCAGTCATGGTCCTCTACATTCAGCTTTTTAGTAATAGATACGCCAACTACTCGATGGGCTGCCTGAACTGCTGGGAAACCTGTGAAGCTAGCCCACTTTTTAAACATTGAAGCCTTAGCTAACTTTATTGAGGCAATATAGGTTTCTTGCAACAATACTAGTGATGGAATATGCTTCACAACC
This sequence comes from Calotriton arnoldi, assembly GCA_963921515.1. Taxonomy (NCBI): domain Eukaryota; kingdom Metazoa; phylum Chordata; class Amphibia; order Caudata; family Salamandridae; genus Calotriton; species Calotriton arnoldi. The sequence continues at coordinate 565,139 of CAWUFW010010811.1, read as the reverse complement.
CAGGCTTCAATAACATGCAATTCCCTTCTGTTGTTTAGTCCATTAACATTAAATGAGATAATCTTCAGTATATTTCTCTGCAATAATAACCCTTGAGCTCCCGACCTGTTCATGATACTACCGCTATTCAAAACCGTACTCATTCCGAGTGTTCCCCAATGTACCTGCTTCTGCCAGCCCCTCACTCAAAACGATAGAAATCCCAAACCAATCCGTTCCACCTTTTATGTGCAAATCTTGATTAGAAACCCTGTGCATATTCTGCTTAGCAGCATCCATTTAGCAGTTGACATTCCTCTGTGCACACATCACAGTCATCATCCAAACCCAGACTTCTCTCGCTTTTAAGTGCTTGAATATACCTGAAAGTGCTTTAAGGTGCTAAACCATCTTGTGCAAATAACAATTCCGTGCAAACCATCACATTACAAGGAACCCTACCTCCGAAAGTGCCCACTGTGCTTATCCACATAATTTGAACTTAAATTGAATAGCTTGTAGTCCCCCTTGTTTAACTATTCTGGACCACTTTTTTTTAGCTGCACCACATAACCCCTCCTTCCCAACCTTCCCTCCCTGGATGCTCTGGTGGAAGCCCCACCCTTTCTCCCACTCCAAGCACCCCTCCTCCCCATAGATGCATTGGCACCATGTCTAAGTGCCAAAGTATCCTGCCTGCCCTTCTTGAACCCCCCATCAAACATAAAAGAAACCAAGAAATTACCAAATTAGCCCATAGATTTCAAAAACATAGCAGCTTCCTAAATTGTACTGAAAGTGTGCTATGTGCCCCTGAACAGTACTTTAACTCTAGAATGCTGAATTATGGCTGCCTGAGCATCAGCTGCTTGAAATCTAGGAATCATGTTTTTAAACTATTTTTGCCTCCTAGACGTTTCTGTTGTCAAGCCTGAGAAGATTTGCAAAGCAAAGTTATTTTGTGTTGTGAATAATTACTCCCTGATAGCTTTTGTCAGTATCATCTCTTTAACTCTATAGTCTGCAAAATTCACCAGCATGGTCCTAGGGTATTTAGTTGGGCTGGAACTCTGTGCGCCCGCATAATTGCCAAATCCTGAGTATATTCCAGAATTACATATGTTTTAATTAAACCTTCCACCAGGCAGACCCATCCCACCCTATCCTCATTGTGTTCTGGAATTCCAATTATATGTAAATGAGAGTACCTTGAGTGGTTCTCTATTTGCTCTTGCTTATCTTTGAGCCACATTATCTCCTTTTGCAAATTCTCATTAACTTCTTCCAGTGAGTTTACCTTATCCTTTCACTCAGATACCCTTTGCACAATTTCATCAATTCTAGAAGAGAGGTGCCCCAATTGCGTACACAAATTATCCAGCTGCATCTTCAACTCATCAGCTGTCTCTTAGTGTTTTCAGTTGTTTTAACCTCTCTCAAGACCTCCTCTAACACACTTAGCAGACTGTTTGAGACATCTACAGCCACGGCTGGCGTTTTTAAAGTAGTTTACCTCCCCTGGTGTGCAGAGCTCTGCTGTTCCTCCTGTATGTGGTCACTGCAAATTGTGCTCCACATGGGTTCAACAGGCCATTCCTCCTGGGCAAGGCCTCTTTAACAGAAGCTGGCTCTTCCTGACCTCTCCCTATGTCTTTAGCACTAATCTTTGCCCCAGCGGGTAAATCTGGCTTACATCACCTTGTCCTTCTGCACTGTCGAAGGAGGAAATTTCCTCTTGCCTATTTCCTAGATGATTATTATTCAGCATTTCTCTGATCTCCACTCTGCTTTCCGAGACTTGCTCTGGTTAGTCCAATTGTCCTAGCTGTAGTGGTGCTTGTAATGCTTTTAATGCACCCACTGAGCCAGCTGTTACAGATCGACTGCCCCTTGTACTCAGGGATTCTGTCCCTAATCTATCTCTGGGGTTATCATGGGTTCCACTAGGACAGGTTGAGACTATAGTTGTTGTGGCAGCGGAGTCTTCCCTAAACTCTTCAACAGGACCAAGCACCATTATTGAATCTGCTGCTGCTGCTTTGACATACTCTAAAGAGACTTTCTGTATGCTCACTGGATCACCTAGCACGGTTTTCCTTCTCTCATTTGGGTGTTTTGATGCCTTTATTATCTTGTCTAGTTTATCTGGCATTGCCAATATAGGGCTTCCTTGTTGCTGGTGCCAGGGGGTACTGGTCACATTAAGGGAGGTTCTCCTGCGTTCTTAGCAGTTATATCACACAGTTCAAACACAGTCCAAACTTGGGGAGGGAGGAGGTGTCAACCACGTTGCAAACTAAACAAACTCCTATTCGCCTTTCTTTTTGCCCAGCGCTCCCCTTAGAGTTAGTCTAGTGAAGATACCTCCTTCTTGAAATATTGATGAGCTGTGAGTCAGGATTGGAAAGTGTAACCAAGAGAGGGGGACTTAGGGCTTTTACACAGGTCCAGCGTACATAGGTAATCAAGTAATAGGTAGTCAAGTAACAATGATGAACCACGCAAGGCACCCTAAGTGTGGTATCTGTAAACTTGTTCAGCCAACCCTACTTGGGTTACTGACTCAAAACAACGACTCCCGGCTTGTAAAGACACCTTGTCGTATAGTGTCGTGCTCTCACGGCGAGACTGGACCGGGAGTGTTTGGGGTAGGTCCGCCGACGGTCTCGCGGTGAGAGCACGAGTTTCTGCTCTTGAGGAGTCTCCACCTGGGGTGAACTACTTTCCTTCATTAAAACTACTTATAAGATGTTAACTTTCTTCTAGCAGGTTGGCCTACTAATTAAACGTTAGACGCGATAATGCTCTCTTTTAAATTGACTGCTATTCTTTGCTTTAATTGCCTTCAAAAGGTTTCTGATGTTTCTTCACTGGAGGTAATGTCTAGACCTTTTACCACTGAAGGCGTTTGAGGTTTTTTTGTACCCAGCCTCAGGACAAGCTCACACTGTGTGTTGCTTAGTGCCTTTGGGCTTGTGAACAGAGAACGGGGGCTCTTTAGACTTTCCCTTAACATCTGGTTTCTTTCTCGGTTTCTTCTTAGGCTTGTGAGATGCACACCCTCCTCCAGCTGAAGGTGGACTACGGAGAGTATGGCACGCATTCTGCACCTGACATAATAAGCTCCAAAGCCTTCATTTTAGAGTCCCCGGGATATACCAAAGGCAGCCGGTAGACTGGTCCTGTGTATCGACATCTAAGCCCCTATTTTGCAAGACTTTGACCTTGCACACTGTAAGCCTTCATGGCTTGAATTAAAATATAGATTTCCCCTTTTGGTTAGGAAATCATAATTTTAAATTGGATACAGAGGCTAATATTACCCCTCCCTTGTGGGTCACACCCCTTATGGGATTTCTATGTTCTATTCTCATTTGCACTGCCTTTCTGGTGGAGGTAGCCTTTTAAATGAGAATGTTCAGATTGCAGAAACTTTAAATCTGTTTGCATGTTTTAGCATAACTATAACATGCTTCAGCAATGTTTTCTTGCTTATGCCAACATTGCCCATAGGATATGCCTGTCTCTGATGCTGAAGTGTGTTTTGGCACTCGAGGCATGAAGTTGGGAATGAGCTTGCTCAGATGAAAACTGTTCTCAGGACCTTCTGCCAACCTCAACAGGTTGTCACCAGAGGTGTTCCGATTCCAAGGGGCTCAAGGAACAGTGTGAACATACCTTCCCACCTCCCATGAATATAGCTGGTGCTGTCGCACTCTCCCTATTCCTTTTTACCCTTCTTTCCCACCTCCTCCACTGGTATGAGAGTTGCAGCACAAGGCAGCAGACTACTTACGTTCTTTCCTGGTTGTAACTGGAAATGGTGCATTGTGTGCTGGAGGGTTGACTAATAAGGAGCAGGCAGGGTGCACATAAGAAAGTGAGGGTGGCACGCTGCTGCGTGATTGACTACAGTATTACAAGCACAAGTGTGAGACATGAGACTGAAACAACTCTACACTTGCCACATTTAGTGCACTCTTGATCATTGCCCCAATGTACAGAAATACATATTTAGAGTGTTTGATCACGTATTCAGACTAATACCCGGGATAGTTTGAGACCGACAGCTGGATGAGGGCTTAGAGGCACTGAACGTTTGCTCAGACCTAAAAGAAGGGCACCTTATCTCAGTGATGAGGATGGCAATGATACTCGGTACCCTTTATGACAAAACTCTGGTCCTGGAGAATCTGCAGAATATCATCACCAATTCCCTAAAATACAAAAGAACACCCAGAAGTTCAAGGAAGAAATATAAACTGTCTCTGAATATCACAATCCTAACTGGCCACATGTAAACCAATTACTATAGGTCATTATGATATGAGAGGTGAAATATCTGCAAGTAATCAAGGCAAACTGGCCTTAACAAAGTCCTAGAGATAATGCTACTTTGATTGCTGCTAGATGTGCTTTTTTGGTTGCTGTTAGAGGTGCTTTATTGAATGCTATCAGTGACATTTGTCCACTAAAGTTTATTGAACCAAATTTAACAACTGTAACCACTTTCCAGGTACTGGAAAAACTGGATTACAGGAAGGAGACTTTGTGCTGGCAAAAATCAGCACAAAACAGCTCTCACTAGTAGAGGACAAGGCCTGCATCGCCACACGCAAACACGGCTGGATGACAATGCGCAACTACAAACATCTGAAACCACAGTGCTACTAAAACAAACTTTACAACGATTGGACAAAGGCCCAGTTTATGAAATTAATGATGGGGGTAACCCCCATCCAAATTCATTATCCAGCCTGGAAAAGGGGTGAGGAACAGGCAACGTGTCGGCTATGCAAACAGCAAAAAGAGGACATAATACATGTACTGTGCTTGTGCCCCACTCTTCTAGAGGATAGGAGGAAGTTGTTACGAAGGGGAAGGGCTGCCAAGGGCACAAGATCCTGCAGGGAAGCAGTGCTGGCCTGTTTTTACCCATCAAATACCATCCTAAACTGCGCCCTGGTCACATTCATTTATCGTTTTTCAAGAAAGGTAGAGGCCCTGAATCATGCAGCTCAAGGGCTGGGAGGTGACTAAGCCATCGACGTGCCTGGTACTGGGCCCCCGAATCCATCTTTGTCTGAATGAACTCTCTTTCAATGCTCCTTTTCCTGAAAACTGTCATAATCGGGTGCAGGCTGATACCATCTGGCCTGGGAGCCTAGGCGTCTAGACAAAGCATAAACTCTTGTTGCAGTGACAAAGGCTACACTTTTAATTGTTTTTAGACACAGCACTTTACTTATACTTGCCTTAAAGCCTACGGCACAAGGCTTTTTTTAACCACTTTTAGACGCACTTACTGCACTTTATCATCGACTTGGCCTGCTTCCGTGCAAAGGCGCTATATGTCCGTTTTTTTATATATGTACTTTTTAAAGCAGCACCCTCTCCTCGAAATATGTAATCTCCGATATAATGTTATTTCACTCATGTGTAACATATTGCAAGGGTTTCTTTTAATCAAGCAATAAAGTTATTGTTATCTAGTCCAAAAACTGGATTACAGGAAGGAGACTGGAATGCTGTAGGAGGATCACCAAAAGTAGCAGGAGGGATGAACACTAGGGAAACAAGCATTGGCATAGCCAATAGGTCTCGCCTTTGGGACCTTATAAGTGTTTAGTTATGCAACACTTGATGTTGTTGCACCAAGGATATTGTGCTGGATAATTAAACACTTCTAAGGTCCCAAAGGTGAGACCTATTGTCTATGCCAATGCTTGTTTTGTATATATTAATAATGTCCTTACATATATTAAAGCAAAGCTAAACAGCCGCTCAGGGCATTGCCAGAAAGGGCATACCAGATTGCCACTACAAGCAACAAACAGGCATATTGGCAGAGAAACTAATATAAAAATTTCACTTTGACTACGAAATTAAAAATCCTTGCCAGGGGCACGCTTCCAAGCTACTAATGCAGAAGTTAAACTTGCAATTTAATTTTTGTTTAGCATTATTGCGCCAACACAGAAGGCGCTAGGCATTCAATGCTAAGCATTTCTGAAACATGCCCTTTCTTAGGGGAATTCTTCTGCAAAGCACAGTATTTATCAAGGGAATTATTGGTCTCTGCACAGTATTCAGATGAGTGTTATTCTAAATCGCAACAACATACTTAGTGCCTGAGACACCTCTTCCAACAACTTATTTCCATGATGAATGCCAGGCGTTCCTAGAAGAGCCCAAGTTTATGGCACTTCGGGCTTTAAGATGGCACTCTTCGTATCATAATAACGTGTTTTTGTATCTCATTCTTAATATTGTGCATCAAACCATAGTTCCGCCGTTTCTAAGCGCTGAAAATAACAGATGTTGCTATTGCATTCAAAAACACAGCAAACAGAAAAAGAGAACATTATTAAATGACGTTTTGTCGGCTTCAGTTTTCTCTGACTTAACTGTAAGTGCTTAGAACACAGCAAACAGAAAAAGAGAACATTATTCAATGACGTTTTGTCGGCTTCAGTTTTCTCTGACTTAACTGGAAGCGCTTAGAAACATGCTGCTAAAGCGCGCCACTAACAAAAATAATTCACGCTTGTGTTAGGCGCAACGGCGAGAAAAGCAGGCCAGCATTACTGTAAGACTGCAGCTTTAAAATCCGAGTTATTTTCGCCCTCGAGGGGCCACTTGTCACACGCAGCGTTTCAAGCCCACAAGTAGCATTCTGCAGCTTTAAAAACCAAGTTATTTTCGACCTCGAGGGGCCACTTGTCACATGCAGCGTTTGAAGCCCACAACATGCAGCGTTTCAAGCCCACAAGTACGCACGCTGTAAATAACAGCAAACAGAACAAGTAGAAAAAAGAACTCACTCGGCGTAGCCCGCGGGTTAACAAGTGGGAAGGGTGGGGAGAGTGCGGCCGAGAGCACACACAGCGTTTCCCTTGCAGGAGCGAGCAGGGGCACCATCTGTTTGCAAGATAATTACAAACAGATGTCGCCAAAGCTCGCTCCCGCAAGGGAAACGCCAAACGTGCACGCGTTGCAATTGAAAGCAATGCAAAGCGTGCATGTTTTTGGGCAAAAAAGCTGATCGATTCCAAGAGGTCCCCTCCTAAGCAGCGCATGCGCGCTGCGTAGGCGAGACCTAAAAAGCACAAGCGTTGCGACCATTTTAGATAGGGAAATATGTAATAGCTGGCTATGTAGGGGCCACCATCTCGGATTGGGCTTTACTTTAAGTCCAGAATTCCCCGTAGGAAATTCTGGGAAGCATAAGGCCTGGGGCAAACAGAGGCGCCAATGGCGTCCTCCAGCAGCAGCCCTCCCGGATCCACAAGAGACACAACTGCACCGGCGGCCCGGCCGCCACACAGTGAGTACAGGCAAGCGCCGCGGCGGCCCGCTGGCACATTGCTCGAGCTCCCTACCAACATCCGGCAGCGCATCACATTACTTCACTGATTAATTTGCTAGGATGGGATTTGCTATGCAAACTGCATTGTATGGTATATTGTTCTATCAAAGGTGTTTATTTGGATGTTCCAATTGAAAATTAAAATGCTATAAGTTATGTGAAAAAGATTGCACTTCGAACAATAGTGTGAAAAATTCATCTCAAACTTTGGTCCAAGTTCTGTCATATTTGTGGCCTCAGCACAAAAGTGACATAGATTGTATTTCAACTGCTGACCCTTTTTTTTTTTTTTGTCCTCATCTCACCATATAGCGTCTGCAAAACAAGCAAAAGGCCAACCTTCCGGCCTGGGCACCCCGGGCTTCTGCTACTGCATTGGCTTTAGGCCTAACCAGGCCAGCTTCTTTGTATAAAGCTTGGTGTAATCATTGGACCGAGGGGCATTGAACTAGCCTCATTTCATTACCCCATGATAGTAACAATGACCAGATGTTAAAATTATTATCATTCAAGTGTCCCTGGTCTAAACGAGCCATACCAAATGCAGCACTCAGCCAGTTCTCATACAAAGGCGGCCTAGGGTCTTTCCACAGTTTACAAATCTCCCTCCGGGCAATAAGGATCAAATATAGTAGCAGGCCTTTTTGAGTTGCCAACAACGAATTTGTCAGATCATTATCCATACCAAATATGACTAGTGCGAGATTCAAATTAAGCTTAACTTTAAAAATTGCTCCAAGAGCACGCTCCACGTTCTTCCAAAATCCTCTTAGGATAGCGCATTCAAAGAATATGTGAATATCGTCCGCCGCAGTAAAATCACATCTTGGACACTTCGAAGAAGAGAGAGGGGCAAATCTTGCTATTTTCATGGGGGTATAATATAATCTGTTGATAACATAAAAGTGATTCTTTTTAAGGGATGCTGGCTTAACATACTTATATAGTGTTTGGAGAGATAGACCATACAAATCAACAGCTATACCATCCAAGACTGATAGGTTCCAAACAGAATAGTGTGGAGGGAGGTCTGCGATGTCGGCATCCAATAAATTCTTATACCAGTACCCTACCTCCTTTTTATGGGTTTTAGATTTTGAAGACGATGCTCAATTTCCCAATTTCCACCTATATACTCTTTCTCGGCTGTATACCAGGAGGACAGTTGTAAATATTTAAATTTTGAAAAGGAGCTTCCTATTTTTAATCTTAAAACCTCCCATGGGTGAACTCCGTCTAATGATATAAGATCAGACCAAATCGCGATGCCAGCCTTTTTAATAGGCAACGCAAGACTATCTTCCAAACATGTAGGTAACCCGGGAGAATCCCAAATGGGAGCGAAGTCAGAATAATAGCCAATCCCCAATTTCCTTCTAACCCTATACCACACTTTAAGTGCTGTTCTTAAAACTTTCAGACGGACCTTTTTAAAAAACCTTGGAGCCCCAAACTTATATAGGAAGCCCACTCCCCCCCCTTCGAAAGTGACCATCTCACTCAGAATCTTCCCCAATTGGTTTCGGCGGTGATAGTGAGCAATGTCCGTATATTTTTAAACTGAAAAGCAAAAGAATACCAAAGCAAATCCGGGAGAGCTAAACCACCCTTCAGAAGCTTGCGTCTTAACTTCTTCCAGGATAGCCTTGCACTTTTATTAGACCAAATAAAGCTTCCTATTTTGCCTTGGATTTTACTCACAACCTTACTGGGAAAATCAAGGGGATGGTGCTAAACAAATATGTCAGTTTTGGCAGAACAACCATCTTTACAAGATTGACCCGGCCATAGATAGTCAGAGGTAGATTCTGCCATCTTGTGAAAAGATGATCTATTTCTTTAGATACCTTCTTCAGGTTGATCTGAGGAATATCATCTAGATCTTTAACTATGATTATCCCTAGGTATCTGAATTCCTTGCTCATCCTGCCGGCCCAATTGTTGATGTTCCAGCACATTACCTCTGTCTTAGAGGAATTAACAAGGTACCCTGAATACAAACCAAATTCCTCCAAGAGGGCTTCCACCCTTGGGAGTACCTCCGCTGGGTTGTTGGTATACACCAACAAGTCGTCCGCATATAAAGCTAACTTACTGCTGTAATGGTGGACTTGAAAAGGAGTAATTAAATCATCCAATCTTAGGGCTTGAGCGAGAGGCTCGATGTAAATGTCAAACAATAAGGGCGAGATGGGACAGCCCTGCCTTGTTCCCCTTTTTAAATTAAAGCTTGATGTTAGCATGCCATTTAACAGGATAACTGCGGAGGCACCCTCGTAGCATCTGATCAGGGACCGTTTGACACATATATTGTGTTTTCTCCATTTCAGCATTTCGGGTTCTGATTACAATAAGGGACACGCACCTGCCGTCCGTACATACATGCTGGACAACATAACTTTCGTTAATCGGTGGGTTGATTGCCCAGTTATTACTTTTGGATGCTTTATACTTCCTTCTGGTTTAGGGTTGTATTCTATCTAAACACATTATTCGGGTGTTTCTTTCTAATGCACTGAATGATCTTCTTTACGAAGTTAGTAGGTTACATTTTTGTTTGTGGGGCCTCATTGGTTCTGTCTTCACATCATTATAAAAAAGATATATAAAAAAAATTATTTTTCTTTTTTTCTTTACTTTTTTTCCTTTTCCACCATGAGATTCTTTTCTTGGAATATGCAATGCATTAGTTCTGTGTCACATTTCTAAGGCATGTAACAACTGTGCTAATGCTCAGGTCATCACTTCTATCTGGCTTTTTTGGCCTATGTTGTTGATTGTAAATTGAGATAACTAATGTTGGCATTTGTGAAGATCAAATATTATAACAATGCCCTAATATATATTGTTCAAGCCTTGAAAAAGTCTAAGGAAGACGAAACACGTGTTGGCTGATTCTTCGTGCTGGATTTTATGCAATTGAGAATAAAGAATCTTATTTTTGAAGAAATCTGAACATTGTGGACTCTGTATATCGCATATAATCAGGAGTAGTGTGTTATTACATTGACCATTACTATCCTGAAATTGATACGTTCCTAATAATAGACATTTAGAACTGTCTTTTACTTTACCAGTACTCTGGGTGATCCTTTACTAGAGAAGGGTGTGCTTATAAATGCTCTCTTTTTGCAATTTTGTGTTCACAGTAGTTTTCTTCTGTGACAGTAGCATCTCTTGGTAGTAGGTGCATTAGAGCTAAGGTAGCACCCCACTGAGAAAATATAATGTCTATTTTAAAATTGATTCACACTGTATTGTATTTGATATGATAAGAAAAAAAAATTCTCTTACTGATTGTGCGGTTTTTCCCAATCTTGGGAACTGCTACTACCAAAAAACTTCTGTTTAAATCCAGGGTCTGTATAAAGGTTGAACCAAATCCCATTATCTTTAGGGTTTCCCAAAGGAAGACCCCACAGACCCGGTCGAATGCCTTGGCTGCGTCAAATGCTGCCACTGCCAAGGGCTCCGACCGCGCCACCACTAGATCTATACTGCCTATTATTTGCAGCGTTTGCTCCTGGATAAACCTCCCTGGGATAAAGCCCTTTTGGTCCATATTTATCAACTGCGGAGCTATCTTGACCAATCTCCCCGCTAAGATACTCATAAAGATCTTGTAATCAGCATTAAGCAGGGAGATTGGTCTGTATGAATCGGCTTTAAGGGGATCTTTCCCTGGCTTCAAAATAAGCACGATCGTAGCCCCCTTCCAGGATTTAGGGACTCTACCTTCCGAACTGTAGATGTAGTTAAATAATTCACACAGTCTAGGAGCTAGCTCATCCTGGAGGATTTTGCAAATCTCCCCAGGGAGAGCGTCAGTCCCCGCAGCCTTGTTGTTCTTAATCTTATTTATATAGAGTTTTATCTCGCTCTCAGATATGGGGGCATCAAGAGCAATTCGGCTGCCCTCTGTTAATACCGGTAGTGCCTTGTTCTGAAGCCACTTTTGAATACTCCCTGGGCTGGGTGTTATCTCTTCTTTATATAAATCAGAGAACAAGGAAAGGAGGCACTTTTGCATATCCTCCTGTTTACAAGAGGTTGCCCCACTCTCATCAATAACCAATTCGCTTATGTTGTTTTTGGCTCGATCCACCCTCGCTTTCCAGGCCAAAAGGGCGCCCGCCTTTTCACCATACTCGTAATTTTGCATGTTATGGGCTGACCACTGGGCTTTTACCTTTTGATGCAGCTTCCCCCTATATTCCTGATGCAAACGTTCAAGATCGTTAAGAACTTGTGTCAGTAGGTAGATGTTGCAAGTCTTAACGAGTACTAAAATTAAATTTATTTCGTGGAATATCAATGGGCTTAGATGTCCACGCAGACAAAGATTAGCCATGAAATTCCTTGAACAATCATCCGCACAGGTTTGTCTCCTACAAGAGACACACCTGAGCTATCTGGAATGTAGGGCCATTTTTGGTAAATATCACTGGGTTGAGCATTTTTGCTCATCTAAACAGACAGTCCACAACAAGGGGGTGGCGATTTTAATTAGGTCAGGTGCTAGAGGCATTATTAAATCGGTTTCATCAGATCAATCTGGGAGATGGATAATAGCACAGCTGGAAATTGGGGGATCGAGCTAACCGTAGTCTCGTTCTACGGCCCTAATGTTGATGATCCAGCTCATATTTATAAAATACAGGCCAAATTAATAGGAACTACTACTCCAATAATAATCGGTGGTGATTTTAATGTTCGGGATGGGTCTGAGGGCAACTCGTTCTTTCTCCTTCCAGCTTAGAAATCTCCCTTTCCAGATTCTGAAATTCTAGGGCCTCTTCCCTGTTCTTAAAGCATATCAGACTATGCAACTGTCCACGCAAATGCGCTTTAAATGCGTCCCAGACAAAATCTAAAGATGTCGAACCTATATTAACTGCGAAATAGTCCATTGTAGAGGCTTTAAGAGCACTGATTATTTCAGTATTAGACAGCATTGCCCTTTCCAATGTCCATCTAGGACTAAGACTTTGCCTTTTCCCTAAGTATGAAAAGGAGATGGGGGCATGGTCCGAAAGAATACTTGGAAGAATGGAGATGTCTAATAAATTCTCTAGGCCCAGCCTATCAGTAAGAATATAGTCGATTCTGGAAGAGTGACCATGTATCTTACTGAAAAAGGTAAAACCTGATACTACACCCTTTTTTGCCCTCCATGCGTCGGCGAGTCCAAGATCATGAATCATATTGATCATTGCCCGGCGAATACGAGGGGCACCAACATAATAACTGTGGTTGGATCTGTCCTGTAGGGGATTAAGAAGAACATTAAAATCACCACCGATTATTATTGGAGTAGTAGTTCCTATTAATTTGGCCTGTATTTTATAAATATGAGCTGGATCATCAACATTAGGGCCGTAGAACGAGACTACGGTTAGCTCGATCCCCCCAATTTCCAGCTGTGCTATTATCCATCTCCCAGATTGATCTGATGAAACCGATTTAATAATGCCTCTAGCACCTGACCTAATTAAAATCGCCACCCCCTTGTTGTGGACTGTCTGTTTAGATGAGCAAAAATGCTCAACCCAGTGATATTTACCAAAAATGGCCCTACATTCCAGATAGCTCAGGTGTGTCTCTTGTAGGAGACAAACCTGTGCGGATGATTGTTCAAGGAATTTCATGGCTAATCTTTGTCTGCGTGGACATCTAAGCCCATTGATATTCCACGAAATAAATTTAATTTTAGTACTCATTAAGACTTGCAACATCTACCTACTTACAGGGCTTTATTCAGGCATTCTGAGAATGGCTTAAATCTTAAGACGCAGTTGAGATTGAGGATATTTTTTATATTTTTTCCCGCTGCAACCCCACCCGTGCTCCCCCAGATCCCCTCTACCCTTCCCCCCCCAGTGACCCCATTGACCCCTCACTACCCTGGGGAACCCCCCTTCTCCTCTGGGCATAGGCCCTATGGGCGAGGACCCCTGGACGTGACCATAACAGAACAATTCAGTATAATAATAAACCAGTCTCTCTAAAGGAGCCCAGCAACACAGACTATACAGAAAGAAAGATCAGACGAGTACTCTCACCCCCATTCCACTTATACCCCACTCCCATTCCTTATTTTATCTATTAGGGCGTCTACTTCCTCAATTTGGCGCAGATTATGCATGTGATTATTCCACATAATCCGGAGGGATGCGGGAAACCTCAATTGTGTCTTGGCCCCCAGTGAATTTAGGATTACCATTCTTTTGCCTAACTCCCACTGTTTTGTTGCTGTGATGTGGGAGACATCAGACCTAATAGAAAAGGAAAATGAGCTGGAAAAAGAGTTACTCTTGACCTGACCTGCTGTCAAAGCTAAGGATAAAATGTTCTCCTTTACGGAGTATGTGAGAAAGTTTACTAGAATTTTCCTTGGCTTTTGTTTTCTAAATTCCTCCTATATGGATCTCGGTGTACTCGCTGAATATCCGAAACCAAGTCCAGTTCCGGGAATCTTTAAGAATTGTCACCTTTAAGAGAGAAATCACAACATTTTTAATGTCTCCCCCTCCAAATCTTCGGGGACATTTAATATTTTCAAATTGTTTTTTGAGTGATTTTCAAGGCGTTCTATGTCATCTTTCAGTTCCCTATTTTGGTGGGCTAGTTTATCCATTTCTACTGAAGAGGAGTGTAAAGCTTCCTTGATTTTAGGGATCTCAGACTCGAGAACATCCGTTCTCTGCGAAACCTCTTCTATTTTTTGTGCCAATACCTCACATGAGGCCTGGATTGCAGCTTGGTTAGACTCTGAAATTGAAAATCTTCTCCCAATGTCCTCCTTTAGACTTAATAAAATATCAGCTAGTGACCCGAACGACACCGTGTTAGGGGGTAAACCTAAGGGGGGGGGTCAAGCGGTCTAGCTAACGGAGTGACCGACGATGGTACAGGAACATCCACCTTCTCCGTTACTGGAAGAGTGCCTAAGACGATTTCTTGACTATCCAAGGCCGAAAATCTATTCGAAACTTCCACAGAGGAATGGATAACCACCTGTTGTCCCATCAATGTGTCCACTTCATTCGTTACCCCGGGAGAAGGCATTACAGAGGGCTGAAAATTTTCCTTAGGTGGAGGAGGGCCAGACTGAATACCAGTAGAAGCCATAGCGTTTTTTTTGTTCTGTCCCCTATCCGGTGTGGTAGATAGCACCTTATAGTATGTCTTCAAAGATGGAGTTATTCTAAGTTTAGAAGACAAAACTTTCTTGACTTTCCCTTTCCCCCTTCCACTCACTGGGGGGGTGCTCTCCGAGGTGGCTCTCACTTTGCCCTGCCTAGCAGTGGCCCTTATTTCTGTGACCGGAGGAGAAACAGAAGTGGATTTAGCAAAATCTAGAACAAGATTAGGAGCCCTATTACGCAAGGTGTAGCGACAGATAGCTGGCTTAGCAGTTTGATTCGTAGTAGCACTGGGGGGGGGCACTACGGGGGGCACTACTCCCACCATTCTCCATGCAGTTCCAGGAGCCCACCCGTGAAAAAACAGTCCCAACCGACCCTTCTACACAACTCTGTGTGTTACATGAGCCTCGCTGTAAAACTTAGAGGCAGACCAAACAGCCGGTGAGTCCTCGTGGAAGAATTCCAAAATAACACCTTCACCTTCAGTTTCACTTAAACTAACAGCACCTGCGCCGGCCGTCCCTTTTGCAGACTTCCGCGCTACATTAGCCTCGCTACAAACCTTAGAGGCAGTCCAAACAACCGGTAAATCCGGTAAATCCTCGTGGAGAAATTCCAAAATCTTATCTCCACCTTCACCTTCGCTTGAACTGGTGACGCACTTGAAGGGAAAGAGCGAGCAAACTCCTGCCTCACACTCGCTCTCCAAGACGCTCCCTCGCGTCTGCTTACCACACCTCTTTGGAGCGTACTCGAGAGTGCTGACTCTGCCGGAGAAAACCCGGAACTGTAAGCCGGGAGTCCGCCGCCTCCACTCTCGCGCTGCGCCAACAAACCGCAGCAGCGAGAGCTCCAGGGACGCCGCGCCACCTCGATCC
The DNA here is from genome assembly GCA_963921515.1 of Calotriton arnoldi. Lineage (NCBI taxonomy): Eukaryota > Metazoa > Chordata > Amphibia > Caudata > Salamandridae > Calotriton > Calotriton arnoldi. Next base: position 549,765 of record CAWUFW010010811.1, on the reverse strand, counting down.
TCAGACACCATCCGGTAGGGAGAAAGCGCCACAAAAAAAATAAAAATAAAATAAACCGTAAGCGCTCTCCTCTAAGGTTTAACCAAAAATATGTTCCAGGCTGAGAACCGTGAAAACAAGGGGGTCCAACACTGCTTATTTAGCTAGAATGTCATAGTTATAGTGCTCGCTGTACTCGCTGTGCTTCCCGGAGAGACCTGACAGTGCACGCCAGGGGAGCTCGGCCGCGACTGTTAGCTTTCGGCCGCCATGTTCCCCCGTCCCCAGCCAACTGCTGACCCTTTCAAAATGAGGTTGAATTCAAAGAAGAAACTTCCCCATATGTACCACAATACACATTGAGTCCTCAAGCCGAAGCTAGAATTCCCCCGGGTATTGCTGTTTTGACAAAGTGTAAGATTTCGGTACCCACTGGGAGCATATGTAATACATCTAGGCTGTGTGCCTAGCCCGGTGACCATGTTATTGTGTATCACACCTACTGACACATCCTTTGCTCTTGTTGCACATTCTTCAAGACCCCCTTATAGCCTGAAAGATGTTTTCCTTTCACCTTCACTTTTGGCGAGTCTCAAATAACATGGACTTGCTTCCTCAAGGGTATGCAGAGCCAACGCTTATCCTTTCACTAACACTTAAGAATAATTTAGACACGTTGATCTTCCTTAGTGCTTCTACTCTGGTACAGTACATTGATTTGTTAACTGCCTCCTATTCCTTCGATCATTGCAAATGTGACATCATATATTTGCTTACTGCTTTAGCCAAACGAGGCCATGAAGACTCTTGAAACAAATTGCACTTTTTACCCGTGTTCAATATTTAGGTAATGACATCATGGCTGAGGTAAGACCCCTGTCTACAGATGATATCAAGGCTGCCTGCAAACTAATCTGAACTATTACAGTCTCAGGTAGACACTCAAGGAATGGCAGGTTCTTGCACTCTTAGGTATTACTCATTACTATGTAACTTTGCATTGTCCCTAGGCAAACTGACTTATACTTATACAAAGGGCTAACATAGTCTTAAGGGGAGATATACATACTGGTTTGACTAATGGCAAGGATATTGCGACTTGTTAGAAAATAAAAGTAACATCAAGAAGGATACTGTCCTTATCGAAGTTCTGTTTGAGCTGGGCAGAGGCGGCTTCTCCGCTAAGGCGGAGGAGTGGTGCCCCACTGCTGTTCGGCAGTGAAAAATAAAATAATAATAACAAACGTTATCATTTTATTTTTCCTCGCTTACTTCCTGCCGCCGAGGGCGGGGCTGTCCATTCCGGCATGTCGACACAGCCGCAGGAAGGAGGAGGAGTGGTGGCACTGCTTCAAGTGCACATGATAGTTTTGCTGGCCGTCTTAGGACGGCCAAACTGTCATGCGCACTTAGATCTCTTCACCCGAGCTGTGCTTTACATCCGGGTGGAGAACAAACAGAGGGTCGTAGTCCCTTAGTGAGTGCCTAATTAGGGCGTTCACACCAGTCACGGCGCTGCTGTCGTGCTGGGTACTACCAGCGTGAGAAGAGCATCTGGATTGGCGTAGGGGACCCTGTTTCATGCCGAGAGTCGAGGAGCAGAGACCAGAAGAGCACCAATGCTGCAGAATGCAGGTAAGCATTATGTTTTTACTTCTTTTCCCCCATGCTGTCCCCTTGTGCTGCCCCACTACTTAAATGCCACAGCAGCCGCCACTGGAGCTGGGAGGTCATTCTATTGAAGATTGTATAGAACTGGCTGGAAAGTTTAATGATATTATGGCTGGTGGAGTGCAGAATTTCGTGTATTTGAGTGATGCATTTGTGAATGTGAGCGAACAGTGTGCCTCTAAACTGGTCAATAGAAATGTTTCTAGTGATAATGTTTTAAGTAGTGGAACAGTATCTAGAATTCCATCACATTTTCGTGACTTTCTTCTGTTAGTTTTTTTTTTTAAGTGAACGTTATGTTGTATCTTGTCGTTAATTTATTTGTATCCTGTAATTAATACGTTTTTATGTTTCAAGTAATTTCTTGTCACAAAATTTTGTGTTCTTGGCTTGTGATATAGTGTTGTCTGTTTCATGGTTCCTGGTTTGGCAGTTGGCAGTTGCTGAATGGGGCCATGGTATGGAGGCTGCTGTGCTGGATGCAGGACACAACACAGCCCACTACAAAATGTTTTTATTTATTCTACGCAATAGAAACTTTTTACTAAAATGGCATTCCTTGGATTCCAAGCAGGATAAAATCATTAATTGCATAAGGAGTAGCGTTTCCTTCCTTAACTAACATATGTATTTCATAGTGGAGTTTCTTATGTAACAATCTATGCAACAGAACAAAGAACTTACTTTGCCTCTCCACGCCGCATGAAGTGTCGTTTCCTAGCCACATATTTTAATCAACACTACCTGCATATTATTTCTCCATTGCTTTGGGATCCAGTTTTGAAAAGTCAGCTCTACCCTAAGCTACTAATACCTGACCATGAAAAAAGCATGTGCTGAGTAGAGACATTTCTTAATGGGATACCAAGAACCCTTTGAAATTCGAACTGAACCTTGAAATCTCCAATGCCTTAGAAATGTGCAATGCAGAAATATCCGTCAGGCCCATTGGGCATAATTATTTAGCCTTTATGATTTCAAATAATAGGCGTAGCACAATCCTTCCTGAAGAAAATTCAAGCTGAGTATCCGAAAGGACGAACTGTTAAAAAGAATAATTTAGTGTTCAAAGGTAGAAAACTTTTTATTCCCTCTAAAACATCCCGCCTCAAGGTATTCAAGATGTGCCATGACTCACCAGTTGCTTGTCAAAGGGGTGTCAATTCCACTCTGAAACTCATGCGTCATTTCTTTTAGTGGCCTTCTATCAGAGAAGACACTGAGTTGTGTGTGGGTTCTTGGCTGGCCTGTGCTCAAAATAAGGCTTCCCGTTCTAAACCTTCATGGCTACCCCAAACTTTGCCTGTTCCTCCAGAACCGTGGCATACCATTTCCACCAACTTTATTACTGCCTTACCCCTGTCAGACGGTAATAGTGTCATACTGATTACTGCTGACTCTTTTTCTTTAATGGCTCATTTCACTGCTCTAAAGAAAGTACCTTCTAATAAAGAAATGGGACTAATATTTTTATAAGAAATTTTCAGGTAAGCCCCAATTTATCTTTCATTTTTGGAAATCTTTTTGCAGATCCCTTCAAATCGAGCTGCCAATGTCTTCTGGTTTTCATCCTCAGACCGATGGACAGACAGAATGCGTAAATTACGGTCTGGAACAGTATCTTTGTTGCTTTTGAAACTCCTCATAAAGTGCTCGATCTTTCTTTCTACCCACAGCTGAGTTTTCTTACAACAATGCCGTTCATAGTGCTACTAAGTCTACAGCAATTTTCTGTCTTTATGGTCTTCACCCTCGGACTTTTTCTTTGGCCCTTCCTGGTCCAGTACAGGGTCCTACTGCTGCCGGTTTTCTCCGGCAACTACAGTCCCTCAGACATAGAATCTCATCCAACCTGGTCGACTTGAAAACCAGGATGAAATCTTTTGCTGATCTCCATTGTACCTGTTCGCCTGCTTATAAAATTGGGGACACTGTATGTCTTTCTTTCAGGTTTTTACCTGCTCTGCTCTCTCAGAACAAGTTCAAACCCCAATTCTATGGTCCTGTCAAGATCACTCAACTCATAAACCCAGTGGCCTTTAGGGTGCAGTTGTCCCTTCATTGGAAGATTCATCCCGTATTCCACTCCTCTCAATAGGGTTGACCCCTTTCGGTGAATCTTTTCTAGACCTCCTTCCATCAATGAGGTTTCTGAGTTTGAGGTTCAGGAGATTTGTGATTCACGCTTTTTCAGGAAAAAATTACAATTCTTGATACACTGGAAAGACTGCCTCCTAGTGAGCAATCCTTGGAAGATGCTTCCACAGTTCATTCTCCTGTTTTGATTTGTCGCTTTTTTGCCGCTTCCCGGATAAGCCTGGAGCCTCAGGAGCGGGGCATACTATTGCACCACTGGCGGGTCTGACACAGCTTCCCGAGGCTGCCCTGGGTGTGCAGTACACGCAGCGGCGCAAGAGCAGTTCTGAACAGGAAAAAAGCACGGGGCTGGCGCACTCCTTATCTAAACTTGCATGTAGGCGGCCAGCCCGCTGGTATGATGCCCCACGTCATCATTCTTTTTCTGGGGGTGTCTTGCTGGGTGCAGATCATCAGTACCGCTTTGTTTCTGGGGAATTTAGGGCTCCAGAGTATCCTCTACAGAAGCATATCCTGCCCAAACTAAGATGGCCACCTTGCCTTCTTTACTTACAAGTTCTTTCACAATCCAAAATAGTAGTGCCTGTTTTTTTATGTAATTTCCCATTTTCAAAGTATAAAAGGAATCCAGTCCTTTTTTCCCTTGCGTCACAATGCTTCCTGGTGTGAGGTGTGTTTCCTTGCTCCCGATGCCTGTCCAGTGGTCTTAGTGTTTCAGGAGTTCTTGGGTTCCATCACTTCCAGCTTCTTCTTGTGGTTACTTGCCCTGGTCTCCCTGTCACCGAGTCTTGCTGTCACCAGGAGGTTTTTTGCCCTCAGGCTTTTTCTCCGTCTGGGGCTCCTTCCTGATATCTGCTAGGCACTTCCTAGTGTCGACAGCATTGTGGCTACAAGAAGGGAGGGGGTCACCCGTTTCTCTGGTAGACAAGAACAGTCAAGGCTGGGGCCTTTCAGTCTACTTGTCATCGACATCGTCCAGACTTGCGTCCGTATCCTGACAAAAATGGACACAAATGGAGAACAGTTGTTCTCTGTTCCAAAGAGGGTGTGCATGCTTGATGGCCATTCACCAGTGACTCTTTAGGAATTACTCCTTGTTCTAATAAGGAGTGCCCAAGGTACTCAACATGAGTCTGGAAGAGATTACACTTATCAGCTTCTAAGACCAGACCAGCAAACCTTGCTTAAAATGTCAAAATGTTCCCTTGCATCCGTGGAAACGCTAAGATGTAGTCTTGGAAACATCGTGTTGCAAGTCTTTTAGCAGGTGGTACATGGCACGCTGGAAAACGGACATCGCGACACAAAGACAATCGACATCCGTCTGTATTGGAACAGCCCAGACAGCAAAATAAAGGCAGTCAGGGATCTTGATTCTTCAACCAATTCCACTTTATGACACATGTGATTGAGAGTGGAAAGCACAGCAGAATCACCTAAAAGAGATATTAGTTCATTCAACTTGGGTAGTGGATGTTTTTCAATGACAATGTTTAAGTTTAATGCGCTGAAGTCTATGCACAAGTGCAAACCCAATGCAACAGGTGAGACCCACTATAATAATTCAATTTTCTCTATAATTATGTCACTCATAAGTTCCTCAAGTAAATTTGGCAAATCTAGACGCACATAAATTGGCACTCTCCTCAATCCTTGCCTCACAAGAATTGTCCCCTACTTGAATTTTATACAGTGAGTGAAGCCTGCAAGTTTTTCAAAGCTTCCTGTAAACACACTTGGGAAGATATTAAGTATCAAAGACCTATAACCCTGGTTCATACCGCTAACTCTGGATCTGCTATGCAGGGATTCAAAACAATCAGCAACAGTCTCCGGGCCTTACAGCCTAATATATACACACCTTTGTGCTCGACATAGATTTTGATTCTTGCGGACCTTCCTCTGAACATGGCCTCTGCTGGGAATTAGCCACTGAATCTATGTCACAAACAACAATATCTGGGGAAGAAAGTAAGCCAACTTGGGTCTCAAATGAGGAGTCAAACGTTTTATGAGTGATGACTTTGTAAGGAGACTCGGAAATTGCCATGACACCTAGGTCACATCCCAAAACATGTAGTAAGCACATCTGAGGATTATCTGCACTATCCTCCAGTTTATCATTGTGTTCACAAATCACAAGGACCATATTGCATTGCTTGGGTAATGCTCCTCTCCTTGTTCCCTGACAGTGATTGAAATATTGCATACTTGTGCATGCTGCCTTTGCAAACTCTCCGAAAGTGACCCATGCGCCCACAAATATTGCACTCTCTCCCTATGGCTGGGCAGTTCTTTGAAGAAGCACTATGTGAAGCACTGCTACAACGATAACAAGACCACTTGGGTTCAGATCTTCTTATTTGCAATGGTTCAGATTAACCCTGTTTGCCACAGGCACTGCACACCTAATTCCCTCTGCATATACCGTTTCCCTCATTTGTTTCTCTCACCCAGTAAACAGACTGGTCAACGGCTTTTGCCAAAATGATCACTTCCTCTGATGTGGGTCACCAATTATCCATACCCTTTTCTGGATACATTTACTGTTACCATTGACCATGAGCTGATGTCTTATCTTCTTGTCTGCGGGTTCAGCAAAGTTGCATACTGATAAACCTCTCAAAGCAGTTGTCTTCTGGGATAAAAAAAATGGTGCATTACAAGTCTGATGCCTATTCGAGGCTCAAAACAGTTTTCAAGTCTGAGCATTGCCTCTTGGAACTCATCATACTCATTCTCATCCTCAGGAGCTTCTACTTTGGGTAATTTTTTTAATATTTCCCTCCCCTCAGACACAAGATAGTGGAGCCAGATGCTCTTCCAACACTCCGCAGGCATTTTACTGGCATCTATAGCCACAAGATGTGTCTTAAGTTCTTCCTTCCATTTTTTCCAAGGAACAGGACGGTTGCCTGCACTCTGTAAGAAGTACTGTTATGCACACCACAGATAATGTGAAGGAAATGGAAGGTGATTAAGGAATTCAATAGAATACTCTTGCTGGTATTAATAAAAAGTTTGTGTGATGTAATGGTGATGTTAACTAAAGTTTGGTAGAACAGCCACATAGAGTCTGGTAAGTATATTCCCCAATGTAGCTTGACTGGAAATAAGCTGTATAATCCAATCACAGTGTGGTTATGCTGCAGTGGAACACATATATCGGATGGTGCCCTACGATAAAACAATATGGCACCCACTTTCAATACAAGGCTTGGAACACTGTGCAAGTTACTATAGTAGCTGAGGAGATGCTTCAATGTACAGGCCTGACCAGGAAGGCATCATCAGTTGCAGGCCTGGGGCATGCACCAGACAGAAGGCGCCACTCGGGGAAATACTCCCCACTCGACATAATGCCAGAGGTGCCACCAGTCTACTTAACTCACACGCAGCCGCACACCATCAGATGAAGGTAAAAGCGCAGGTGGTGGGTGTGCAAGTCTGCTCTTTTTCTTCCCCTCGAAGATGGCGACATACCAGTAGATCAGCCACAGATGATGAGCACAGTGGAAACAGCAGGATAATGGAGAGAATATCCCAATCTTGTCGCCAAATTCAGGTGTAATAGCTCGAGATTCAACGTAGATATAATTATTTATTTAAACACAACACAGCAGCATAAACTGAGAAAAGCCATCTCTCAAGAGACAGTGCAATGATCTGTCGCCAGCTATCATGAGGAGAAGGAAAGGAACAGGGAGAAAAATGCCATTACAAAACTACACACAATGGAAACCTTAAGTATATATAACAGCAATCTTGTCCATAAGTGCTACATTGCAAAGTGGGCAGCAGTAGTGTGAGCCCAGGAGGAAAAGAAAGGCAGTGGCTTGGGGAACATGGTGATGGGGCATTGCTGTAGAGAGTACTTCACTGTTCTCTGGCATTAATGCTGGGAGCATTGCAAGGCATGAAAGATCAGTGGTGGACCCAGGAGATAAAGGAATGACACTGGAAGCATGTGGAAGGCATCTCAGCACCCTTAGGAGGGCATTACTGAGGAGGGAACACCAAGTGGCAGCAGAAGGAGGATTTGGAAGGGTCTTCACTGGACTGGGTATGGCACCTCAGACATTTCCTCTTTGGGCAGAAAGAAAGGAGTGGTGGGTTTTGATTACACTGTTGTGATGACTTTCTTGCTCAAGTATTTCTCCACCCACAATACTATCTTCAATGCCCAAGCCCCTGCTTCACTGTTCACTCTCTTTAACCATTCTAATATTCCTCCAGACGATATTTTAATATTTGCTTGCCCACTTCAGTTTCCATTCTATAAAACTCCAAAAGTGTTTTAATGCACTACTGTTTTGCGCCATACTTGTTTCAGCATTCATCACTACTTTCCCCACTCATGCTATTTCCCAGCACTCAACCTGCCCGTTTCAGCGCTCTTCCACCTTAGTACTTCATACTGTCCTCGGTTCCACCATTCACACATTTACTCAATTCCCTTAAGCGGCAAGCGCCCCTCCCAGTATCCCTTACTCTACCAAGGAATTGCTTGCTTATTCTGTGATTTTAGCTTCCACCCATCTACATCAATCATTGTTCCATCTATTTAGGGATGGAAGAGACCTACACTTTTCCAGCCCAGTACTATCTGCCTCTTAGCCAGCAACATGGCAAGATCTGCAAACCAGCATGCTATTTTGTGCAGTCCTGACCTAGGAAGAAGAACCAGAAGGGACCCTTGAGGTTGGTACTCTCTCCTATACAATCAAATATTCCTCTTCAGTATGAAGTTAGAGTTGGGCAGGCCCATAACATATGCAAAAGATCAGCCTCGTCCACCTGACATCTGGGACATCTGTGCGAGACCCCAGGACACATTCTATGCAGTTTGATGGGCATCAGGTACGTGCAATGTAGTATATTAAATTGTGGTAGTTTGAAACTCACATTTTGGGCCACTGTGTGAGGATAAGACAAAAATGTTTCCCAGTCACTGTCTGACATAACCCCATTCGCACCCTTTGCATATAAGCCACTAAACAATATCAACTGAATCCTAGTCATGTCCTCCATTTCCCGGTAAAGTTTGGTCACTGCTTTGCGTGAGCTGACCTGTTTCATTAATGAATAAAGAGCTACATTGTGTTCGGGGGTGCCGTTTTTTTGCCTAATATGCTCTGTACAGTGTGAAACACAACATTAAAAGACAAAAACTGTCCCAGGTGTTATTGCACATGACTGCTTGAGCTCCTGAAACGTGCAGAATCTACCACCCTCAATTAGGTCCCCAAACGCCTTTACCTCTGCAGCCTCAAAGGCACCCACATGTATCTGATTGTCCAACCTTTGGAAAGCCAGCAGAGACCACAGAGGAATGCCCAGCACAAAAGGCACCCTCAAGTTAGTGGGCGATAACATTCTAGTCATGCAGTACCTTGCAGATAGTATCAATCTTGAACATTTAACATTTGTGTCATGGGGTCAAATAAACAAAATAGCAGATCTTGTCCTTCCTTTTCAGTTTTAAAAAATAAAGTATACTGAGAAAGGGGAGAGAGAGAAGAAAGAAAATATTCATATACCATCATACTAAAGTTAATAATTACAAAGCATCAATGTAAAAACCTGTGAATAAACAGCGACAAAAATAATTATTGGCAATAACAATGAGATAAAAAAAATTCATTGAGATTTAGGGACTTCTTCAATCTGAGGATTAGGGAAATATGATCTTCGAGCAGTACAGTTCAAAAAAGTTGTTATAGGAAGCCAAAGGAGATCTCTTTTAATAGCAAGAGTAATTGTGTGGACATATACTCTGTCTAGCCTGTGATTATAACAAACGCCATACCACCATGCCTGAAATGATACTTTCAAAGCATCTTTCCATGTTTTTGAAATTTGTTGAAAGGCAATCACAAGGAGTAAATCAATGATACCAACAGCCTTAGACTGGGGGGCCGATTCCGATCTCGGCCGGTAGGGCTCCGAATAGGATTCGGCTTTACCGGATCCGATTCGGAGCCCTGTTTCCCGACCGAACCGTACGCGGGTCCGGCCGAGCGAGTACGATGCGAGTCGCCAACCGACTCGTCCGGGCGACCCGACCGCTCCGACCGACTCGTACCCGGATCGTACCGCTCCGACCGACTCGCTCGGACCCGATTCGCACCGCGCAATGGAGACGTTTTCCGGCCGGGTAAGTACGATGCGCACCTCGACCGCTCCGACCGACTCGCGCCGTCCGACTCGAACTCGCTGTCGGAGCCGTACTTTGGGGGTCCGTGTCGGACCCCTGTACTGCGTACCCGTGCGAGGCGCACACAGGGGGACCCATGGGTCCCCCTACCTGTGCGTGTACGCCGCGAAGCGCTTCGCGGCGTACTCGCTGTAGGGGCGCCCTTGTTCGCCTCGCACCCATTGAGGCAATGGGAGCCCGCGTACGCGTTGTACGACCGGCTCCCATTGAGTTCAATGGGAGTCCGACCGACTCGTGTCCGGTGGCATACGAATGCATCGGACTCGTTCGGTCGGACTGCACGGGTCCGATTCGGTCGGAAATCTCTCCGGGTCCGGCTCGGTCGGAGAGATTTCCGGCCCGAATCGGAATCGACCCCTGAGTGTCCCAATATTCAGAAACACTTCCTAAAAAGAGATTAATAAAAGTGAATGGGATGTGTGTGTGAAAAATAGTATTGATCTGTTGCCAAATTCTAAAGATTGTAAACCTGTCCAAACGAACCTTGTCAGTTAATGAAATCAACGTGTTAAGTAAAGGTCTAAATTACTGTCCGTCAGAGAAATGTAATTTTGCTGATGTACATATTGATTTATTCAAATTTGTTCGCAAATTAAAATTGAAACAATTTTTCAATGAACATCAGTCTACTCATGGTGATATATTGAATATGATATTACAATCCTCTCTTTCGATAAAGGATGTAGATGTGATACACACCCTTACTACCCTCAATGAGGAGGAAACATGTGGGGACATAAGGCAGTTAGCGAGTGAATTGAATATTGAAGAAGATCTGACACTTGATAGTGGTCTTAAACCATCATCAAAGTTTATTCCACCATCACAGAATGACTCCGCCATTGAAAAATTTTATAAGAAAGTAACGCTTGATCTTTACCAATTGGAGGATAAACACTCAGGAGTCAAATTTTTAACCATCAACAAAATCTCTCTAAGGAGGACAGGGATACCATTTTAGAGCTTAAAACAGATAAAAATATAGTAATACGTGAAGCCGATAAAGGGGTCAATGTTGTCATCCTAGACACTCAGGATTACTTAGAAGAGATAAATAGACAACTAGATGACATAACATGCTATGAAAAGCTCAGGGGAATCCTATTCCAGAAATTGAAAGAAACATCAATGTCCACCTGAGGGAATGGCATGAGATTTGCTTATTATCGGATAAAGAATATAAATATCTAATGGCTCAAGACTCTAGATTTCCATGTATTTATTCCCTCCCAAAGATTCACAAAACACTACAAAATCCCCTGGGAGGCCAATAATCTCTGGAAATGGGGGGCCCACGGAGCATTTAGCTGAATATATAGATGGCTTCTTACAGCCACATGTGAAAAATCTACCTTCCTATCTTAAGGATAGTCAAGATGTTCTAGACAAATTAGAGGACTTCAGCTGGGACAGTGAAGACCTTCTTTTTGTCACTATGGACGTTGAAAGTCTGTATACATGTATACAGATGAAATGTGGACTAGAAGCCCTAAGATTTTTTCTGTACAGAAGGAGTGCTAGCCATCTAGAACACACTCTAATGTTGATTGAGATGGCAGAGATAGCCTTGACAAACAATGCCTTTTTTCATAATGGCACATGGTATCTCCAGAGACAGGGGACGGCAATGGGCTCGAGGTTTGCTCCATCTTATGCAAACCTTTTCATGGGTTTGTATGAGGTGGAGCATGCCTATGGTAAGGGAGCCCAAAACTGGATTGATAGGATCATCTTTTACGCTTGTTTCATTGACGACATCCTCATGATTTGGAATGGGGATGTAAAGGAACTTGAGGTTTACCATGTTTATTTAAATAATAACAGATTTAATGTTAAGCTGACAATGAAATACAATAAGAGTGAAATTGAGTTTCTTGATCTCAGACTGTACGTGAAACAGGGCAAAATTCACAGTGACATCTTCAAAAAACCAACATCTTGTAACAGTGTTCTGCACGCCTCAAGTGCCCACCCACAATCTACTATTGACGCCATTCCATTTGGCGAGATGGTAAGGGCACGCAGAAATTGTAGTGAAGAAGAGCACTTTATTCGTAATCTGAATGATATCAAAAGTAACTTTAAAGAACGTGGTTACAGTAGCCAGTGTCTTGAAAAAGCAGAGACAAGGGCGAAAGGATTGGATAGAAAATTGACCCTAACTGGTAATCGAGGACAAATAAAAAAAGGGAGCAGTAAGACCAAGTTGAATGAGGATGTATTGTTCATCACTCAGTACAATCTATGTAGCAGTCATATATTTAACATACTGCGAAAAAATTGGTCCATTTTAAGTTCAGACACTGCTTCCTCTAAAATAATTTCAAAGAAACCAAAGGTCATATATCGCAGAGGTAATACTATCAAACAAAAGTTGTGTCTTAGCTATGTAAAAAAAGAAATCACAGAGCATCAAGTAACAACATGGTTGCCAACAAAACCAAATGGTTTTTACACCTGTACCAATTGCTCCATTTGCCGCTTTGGCAGGAACAAAGTTATTGAGTTTATGTTTAATACAAACAAAACATATCACATTATGTCATTTATTAATTGTAATACAACGCATACGATATATGTGATCAGTTGTGCTTGCAATAAGGTATATATAGGAAGCAGTATACGATGCCTGAAAACGAGAATACAAGAACATGTACGGGCTATAAAAAACTGCGATGAAAGATATCCGATTGCTATGCACATCAAACAAGAACATCCAGAAAAAAGTGGCATTTCGTTCCATGCAATAGAGCATATTGTTAGAAATGAAAGAGGGGGAAATAGAGAATTGTCTCTACGTCAGGCAGAGGCAAGATGGATATGCCACTTGAGATCAGTACATCAGGGCCTCAACAGCAATTATGAATGGCACTATTTTTTGTAGAATAGTGTTCCTCTGATACTTTTAATGGTATGTCTTGATCTTTTTCTGACAATGAAAGTGCGTAAATATGAATGGTGTATACAAGCCTGATCGTATACAAGCTTGGCCACAAAACTGATGATATTTAGTGACTTTTGTGGTGTATGTAACTTTTGATTGGTCAGCTTTGGAATTCGCATTACTGCACTTTTTGTGAATACATCAATTGCTTTAGTAGTTGCCATTTACATCTAATGAGGTTGATTAAGCTGTAGCTTTAATACTTCATCATTATACACAATGGCATGAGTTTTAAAAAATATTGTGACAAGTTTGCACAATGAGATATTATTGTGATACAAACGAGCTGAAGACGAACGTTATGCTTGAGTTTAGCGACATAGTGATAGTAAAATTTGAATAATAATGCATATAACACACTGCGCCATCTATGTGGAAATACTGTTCCAAGATGGCCGCCAGGAAAGTGTTATACCTTGCATTCCTACTGCAGTCTACGAAATAATGCACTATGCTAACTTGTTTTATAACTGAATTTATTTGTACACAATGTAATATCAATGTGTAATACCGTTAAGATTTTGACGTGAATCAGTTAAAGAAATTACTTGGGGCAATATAACCTTATAAGACATGACTTGATCGTAAAATACCTCAGTTAATGATGGCCGCTATATAAGTTGCGGGTTTTATCGCACTGCGCATGCGTGAGGGATCAGTTAACGCTTGAAATTCTGTTTATATAAAAAACTATATTGAAAGATAATGGAACATTAGGAATACATATCTAGTAATATCGCTAATATTTCCAATTTGGGACAATACCCTTTAGGCAGACGTACTAGTTGCAACTCGTAGGCTACGATTTGACCGCAAGTATACTAGTTAAAGATGGCCGCCATATAAGCTGCAGGCCATAATACAGTGCTCATGTGCGAAGGACGCGGCAAAGTTAAAAACCAGGAAGTGAAGGAGTCTCTGTTTGATACCATCGACAGAGAAGAGTTGGAGGAGGGCGGTTTGTCGCCTTGATCGCAATAAAATAGGTGAGTCCAGTACGAACAACTAAGTCACACTTAAAGGTGATTTTTTAATATAAACGGGCTCTTAATACCAAGGGACACCGATTGTCGTAGTATGGGATTTTGCGATATGAAGGATTAGAGATTATTGTAGGGGGCATTGATTGCCAAGCAACACTAATTGAAGTTCCATGGTGCAGTTAAAATAAAAAGGATGCCCAATTATGATCAAGGGAAATGTTGACAGCTATTGGTAATTTATGTGGTCCAAATGGCTCTGGATGTTAAACAGCACCAATTGTAGATTTATGGTATTGTTAAATCAATTAAATACCCTGAATGTAATCAAAGAACGAATTGACAACAACTGGTCTTGTGGTAATGTACGCAATGTTACGGATACTTTAATATGGCGGAATCCTTAGTGGTGCTATGGATACTAATATTGTTATGAACAAAAGAGATTTTTCTTTGGTCGGCACGCATGTATAATATATGGGGTGTTGTTTTAAAAAATACATGGCTTGCCTACAAAGTTGATTCTTCATTAAACAATACATATAGTGAGTGCGGTTGGTATGGTACCAGAAACGTTACAGCACACTTTAAATGTCTAAGCAAAATTTATATTGGTTTTATAAATCAAATACGGGTTGGGCATGATATTAAATTTGATATATGAATAAATATGGCCAATAAATAGAGGTTACAACGGGTATTCCATGTGCACCAGTTAGTAAAATATTGTTGGCCTTATAGAAAGATTGTGTAGAATGATTAGACTGAACACATAACTGTTGTTTTATATCAACCAGCATGTAAAAGGTTATGTGTGGATACATGACATCTGTCACTAATAACAAGACAGTTTTGGTGCTTCGACAATTTTTTCCAGTTATGGAAAGGGGTAAATTTATATTTTACTTAAGTAGACCGTGTGTAGCTGGATTCATGAGCTCTGCTATATATACTTTTTAATTCTATCATATATCATGTTACCTTAGATGCGGTGGCCGACATTGGCCTGAAAAATGTGATTAGGAATAAAACGTATCTTGGAATGACTGGACTTTTTGAAACGTTTTACCTCTGATGCAGGTATGCTAATTAGTTATTGTAATTGAGACTATATAAAATGTAAAGAAAGCAACCTATTGAAATCTTATAGGTATATTGATGCCTGGTTATTTAATCATCTTTAGAACAAGATTCCTTGCCTTTAAATCTTGGAGCTCAAATACCAGTGCACATGGACAATACCTGTGTGAGGTAATTATTGCTCAAATGTACATACAATCTCTGGAATGTGAATTATGATCTCCCCTTGCTTTTTGCTCTTTTCTTTGTTCTCTCTGTTTCTCTTCTCTTCTTTTGCCTAGAGTTCTGTTTGGGTTGCCAAACATGGCATATCCGAATATCGAGCGTAGCATGTTCATTATTAATTTAGATGTGCAATGTCTGCTCAATAGGGAATGTTATCTGGCCTATACAAATGTTAACAGCATGGCTTTATGAAATGCACTTGTCATTGCTATAATAACTTTTTATGTTTGAATATGTGGTGGTTTGTAAATATGTAAATATAATATAAAAGAAACTGTATAAACGTTATAAATAGGTTGTAATGATTTTAATGAGAGTCATATATTGTATCATGATTTTAAAATGTACATATGTTATCTATGTTTTGTAGCCCTGAAGAAGTCCTATAAAAGGACGAAACGCGTTGGCTACCTTGTAAAGATTAAAAGAATAAAGAATAAAGGATCTTTCAAAATTCCATCGCATATGTCTAAGAATAATTTTTTTCTTGTAATTTTGACTTCATGAAAACAATGATTCTAGCAAAAAGATCTATGTTTGTGAATTAGTGTGTGCTGATCATTTGCTGGTATGTTGCCAAATTTGTAACCAAAATTGATAAATATGAGGGCACTCAAATAGCATATGATTCAGATCTGCTGGAGCAGCGGAGCATGACCAGCATGTGGGTGGAATAGTAGAGTCTATCCTATGTAGTGTAGCAGGAGTGATTAAAAGCCTTTTGTAGATAAAAAATAGTGTTACCGGGTAGTATTAGCTGCTTTAGGTGATTTCCTTATTTTATTCCAAATCCTTTTCCAAATTGAGATTGAAAATGTAGTTTGTAAGTCAATTTCTCAAAAGTGTTCCACCTCTGTTTTATCCCTAATATCCGGGAGAGCGGTCAAATGCTTATAAAATTGAGATGCAGATGGGGATGTTTACAACAATTTATTGACACTGGATATTGGGGGAGAAGAATTAGAACTATGAGGAAGATTAATATATGAAGATTGAATTGCAGAAATTAAGGATGTGTATTTGGTTTGATAGGAAAGCGGAAAAGAAAAACGAGATTGAGCTACAGAAAAAGGGATACAGATATCATCTTGGAAAAGCTGGAAGTTCCATTTGAGGCCTTTAGCGTACCAATCTTTCCCAAAAATGTTTTATTGTTCAACTTAGCAAACAAATTATGCCAAATTGATGATTGTAAAACAATTTCTTTAGGAGTTCTAGAGGAGATAAGAATAGGTTGAAGTACTTTACAAGTATTCTTAAAAATCGGAAAAGATAATGATGAATGTCTGGACGTAAAAGACAGAGTTTCCATAAGTGAGAAAGGGTAAAAGAAAGTTTTTTCAAAATCAATCCATAAAGGAGATTGTAAAGAATCATCTTCTTGCAACGGAAGGGAAGTTTGTTTAAGAAAAAAGCTTAAATGATATGTGTGAAAATCCGGAAAGTTAACCCCCCCCAAATGCTTAGGTTTCTTAAGTTTTTGAAGAGACATCTGAGGTTTTTTTATTTTACCATAAAAATTTGGACAGGATAGAGTATATTTTTTATAGTGAAAAAGTGGAATATTTACCGGCATATTAGAGAGATGAAATAAAATTATAGGTGCTAACATCATTTTTATAGTGTCCAAACGACCCCACCAAGATAAAAATAAAGGG
Source organism: Calotriton arnoldi (assembly GCA_963921515.1). Lineage (NCBI taxonomy): Eukaryota > Metazoa > Chordata > Amphibia > Caudata > Salamandridae > Calotriton > Calotriton arnoldi. The sequence goes on along the minus strand of CAWUFW010010811.1, from coordinate 532,914 downwards.
TTCCATCGAGAGGAGAGTGAATTTAACACAGTAAGTAGAGACTTAAAATTTAAAGAGACCGTATCTTTGATGGAGTCAGTAAGCCACAATCCAAGATATTTAATTTTATCTGGATTCCAGCGAAAAGAAGAGGAAGCAAAGTCAGTATGAAAAATAGTCTATTTAAGGGAAGGATTTCACATTTATCAGCATTTAACTTATAACCTGAGACAGATGCAAAATTGTCTACTTCTGAAAGAAAAGCTGGTAAAGATGTTTGTGGGTGAGAAATAAAAAGTAAAATATCATCTACGTAGACAGAAAGTTTGAGCTGTTTATCAACATAAACAAAACCCATTATATCTATATTGGAACAAATTTTTATTAAAAAAGGTACTAAAGCAAGAATAAATAATAGGTGTGAAATAGGGCAACCTTGTCAAACACCTCTAGAAAGAGGGAAGAATGGAGACATAAGACCATTAGCTAGAATAGAGGATTTGGGGAAGAATACTATAACAAAAAAACATAACTAATAAATTTAGAACCAAAACCAAATTAGGAAAGTGCGGAAAAAATGAAAGGCCAACTGACTTGATCAAAAGCTTTTTCTGCATCCAAAGATATCACTGCTAAAGAAGATTTATATGATTTAGACTTACTAAGAACATTAAAAAATAATCTTGTGTTATCCGAAAGATGTTGACGTTTAATGAAGCCACACTGCTCCTTCCCAATTAGATGAGGTAAGATAGGATCTAAGCGTAAAGCAAGAATTTTTGCAAATAAAAAGTCGGGCGATAATTTTTCCATACTGTATGATCTTTGTTGTTCTTAGGAAGGAGACATATTAAGGCTTCTCGAAATGAACCACACAATGTCAGATTAGATATAAAATAGAGGTTAAAGATGGTGTAATTTTGGTATTAGAAGTTTAGAAAAATGGGAATAAAACTCTATAGTGAAACCATCAGGACCTGGGGCTTTACCACGCTTAATCAGACGAATAGCATTAGAAATATCTTGAATTTGAATATCGGTATCCAAGGAGGAGAAATCTATGTCAGGATTGGTAGGGGGAGAAATCGATGATAGGTATTGAAAAGCTTCCTGGTGAGTAGATTGAGATTCCTGGGTATAGAGGGTCTGAAAGAATTGAATAAATTCCGAAAGTATATCTTCATTTTTATGAATAGTTCTATTGGAGGAAGTAAGAAGTGAATCAATTTTAGTATGTTCTTTTCTAATTTTAAGGTAATTAGCAAGAAACTTTCCTGCCTTATTCTGATCACCATAATATTTTGCAGTGGACTTTAATAAATATGAATTAGCCAGTTCTGTGGAAAGCTAATTGAATGCAAATTTAGCTTTGACTAGTTCATCAAGATCAGTTTTAGATTTGGAATTATAAAAGGAAGATTCTAATTGTTTAATACGAGAAATAAGTGTCTTTGAGTTAAGGGAAGATTATTTGCATTCCGGGCCACACAGGAAATAACGACATCTCTAGAAGCAGCTTTAAAAGTACCCCAAGTAGTTTGAGGGGAAATATCGGGAGTTTCGTTTTCAAGAAAAAATGTATTGATACATTTTTCAAAGACTTGTGTAAACGAGGAATCTAAAAGAAGAGCATTATTAAATCTCAATCTCCTAGTACCAGGAGTGAGTGGAAGGAGATCTAAATCCATGGTAACTGGGGCATGATCCGAGATTAATATAGAACCTATATCTGAGTGTATAAGGTGTTGAGCAAGTGCTTGAGATATAAACCAATAGTCTATTCGAGATTGAGAAAAGTGAACAGGGGAGAAGAAAGTATACTCCTGAAGAGTCGGGTTACATAACCTCTAAGCATCAATAAGAGATCTTTGACATATAGTAGATGTGAACTGAGAATGGATGTGTGAAAGAATAAAGCGAGTTTTAGATCGTCTATCTAGAATAGAGTCATAAACCATATTATTATCACCATCTACTAATAAATAATCATCCTTATAAGTCATCAATTGAGACAGCATTTGGGGCCAAAATGACTTATCAGGATTAGTAGGTGCATATAGGTTAACAATGGTTAAAGGAATTTTATCGCAAAACCAAAGGGGATGATGGACGGAGTGTTGAACATTGCAAGCACTCACCCCCAGTCAACTGATCTGGGTTTAATCCATCATCATCCTTTAACTCACTCTGCCACCCCAGTTCAGACATGGCCATATGCAAATCAGTCTGACCCTGTGCCTCATGGGAACAGTCCAGCCCGAACTGCCAAGCCATGTCTTCCCTGGACCGGAAACAAGCATCCTGGGACCGGTTTCTGGCTTACAGCCGTCATCAGCCAGGCTATCTTGAATCCCGTGGCAAAGTGAGCAAGGGACCCACGTCTGGGCATACCCTGCCAACTTAGGGCGAACATAGCAAAACCAAAGGGGATGATGGACGGAGTGTTGAACATTGCAAGCACTCACCCCCAGTCAACTGATCTGGGTTTAATCCATCATCATTCTTTAGCTCACTCCGCCACCCCAGTTCAGACATGGCCATATGCAAATCAGTCTGACCCTGTGCCTCATGGGAACAGTCCAGCCCGAACTGCCAAGCCATGTCTTCCCTGGACCGGAAACAAGCATCCTGGGACCGGTTTCTGGCTTACAGCCGTCATCAGCCAGGCTATCTTGAGGGGGGCGTGGCCAAGCCAGCCAAGATGGCGGACGCACCTTCCTAGTGCTCCGCTCGGCAGCCCGCGCAAATTGGCTGAAGTAATGCCCTACATGTCGGTAAACCAGTGAAAACCCGCACTGGAGCTGCCACAGACCGCGAGGACTCCCGCAGTAAGACAGAATTTGAATCAGGGGCGAAACAGTCGCCCAGCGAGACTGGCTCGGAGACCCCGAGGCGCACTCAAAATGGCGGCGCCCATCCGCACTCGGCGACCAACGGCAGAATGACCTGAGAGTGGGCGACCCAGCGTCCATCCCCGGAATTGGAGTGCCCGGAGAATACCCCCAAATGTCCAGGTGAGCTCGCACTACATCACCGGAGAGGCCCCCTGTCCCCGACGAGTGGTGCAGCGTCTGGTGCCCCCGGTTGCCCGGACGAAGTGGGCGCTTTACCCCCCCCCCCGCACGGCGCTGGGAATCGGGGCGCGCGGCAGGGAGATACGGGGGGAAGAGCAGTCCCCCATATACTCCAGTGAGAGCGCGGGCCATCCCAGATGCTGTTGCCGGCTGGTGCGAGGGGCGAGCAGCACTAGGGCTTTTCCGCCCAGCGTCACGTATCGTGAGGAGGATCCGGCGGATCACCGGTGCCCCGGTTGGGAATCCCGCCACGAGTCGGACGGCACGGGAGCCCCGCCGATAAGGAGAGGGACGGGGCTCTCGAAGTCGCCGAGCACATCGCTGCCCCCAGCCCCCCCCTGGACTAAATCCGTGAGGCGCTGGACGGGGAGGCGAGCGGTGGGGACCCACAACGACGAGCGGGCACGGTGGTGAGATTGACCGACCCGTCTCTTATGCGACGCTGAGGCCCGGGCCACGGGGAGCCCCCCTGACGCACAGAGCTAGAGAGGGGGCTAGACCGAGCACACCCTGATGCAGGAGCCCGCAGAGAAATAGTGAGGTGCCACCCCCAAAATAGCACCACAACAACTGGGGGCCAAGAAAGGAAGACGGGCTGCGGTGGCCAAATCAGAAGAAGTCCACGTCACTGAACGCCACCAGAGGGACGCTGTACTGGGACACCCCTCCGCGCACCCCCCCCTCATACCCACCTGAACTAATAAGGTCAGACCCCGTTGAAAACGCCTGGGAGTGGGACAGCAAAAGACCGAGCTAACTCAGGCGAGGCCCCTGCAACACGGGGAGTGAATACCAGTTGCACACGAAGAGAGGCACCGCGACACACACTATTACCCGGTCGCAAACCCCAGGGTGCCCCACAAAAGCCCGTGGCAACGCGACGGCCAGAGTCCGGAACAACATGGGTCGGCAGCGGATAACCGGGCCCACATCAGTCCCAACAGCGGTGAGGCGCGCGTCTCCAGACCCCAAAACAACGCAGCCGGCGGGGGAACCCCCAACACAGATTCCATGTCGGCTAAATTAGATAAAGTCTTAGAGGCGATCGAACACTCCCGAGTGACCATGGAGGGCAAATTCGGAGAGTTGGCATCAGACCTCAACATCTTAAGGGACGACCACAGAAAATTAGCGGACAAAGTCAAGCAGGGAGAAAGAACGCTTCACACCATGGAACCGCAACTACAATCGCATCAAGAGGCCATTAAAGAACTCCAAACTAAAGTGAAGGCCCTAGAGAACAAAACTGATGACTTGGAGGGACGCTCCCGCCGAAGCAACATTCGCGTTTTGAATTTACCGGAGGGGCGGAGGGGTCCAATCCAATCAGATATGTTGAAGCGTGGATTAAAACGTTCACACAGGCACAAGACTTGACTCAATACTTCTCGGTAGAAAGAGCACATCGGGTCCCAGCCCGTAAGCCACATCCAGGGTCGGCGCCTCGGCCGTTCTTGCTAAAATTACTCCATTACCAAGATAGGGATGCGGTGCTCCGAGCAGCTCGACTGGTAGGACCACTCAGGGTGGAGGATAAACAGGTCATGCTGTTCCCGGATTACTCTCAAGCCGTCCAACGTCAACGTGCTACGTTTCTAACCGTAAAACGCACTCTGCGCCAAAAGAACGTACAATATGCACTCCTATTCCCGGCCCGACTCAAGATCATACATGAGGGAACCACCCACTTCTTCGTGAATCCAACGGAAGCAGGCAACTGGATAGAACAACACCTGGGGGAGCTCAACGACCGTAGAACCACACAAAACCGAGAGCCCCCTGGCCGGCGGCGACGGCAACACAGACGGATTACTCTCACGCAACTGAGTCAAGAGTCATCCCCCATCACCAAAAGCTCACCTGACCTCGAGCAAATTATGGCGGAGCGCCGGCGAGCACTGCGGGCAGTCGCAGAAACGGCCCGGGGGTCAGGAGGTAGCTCAAATGGAAATGGCGGCCCACACATATTCACCTCAGAGGAAGAAATCAGTGACTCACAAGCCTCTCGTGACGGCTCTGTCACACCTCCGCTGGTGACCCCCCAGACAGCGGACACACTGATATGAAGATGGCATAACAGACCGACAAACTGTGAGTAACGAAAGAGATGCAAGGACATCCCCAGGCATGTACAATACATCGTCATGAAGCGGGCAGCTATGACAGCGGTAGCCAGCGAAGATGCACAGCCGCCCCCCATACACAACGAACTAAAGACAGTACGTGATGTACAGTTTGGACGTATCGCCTCGAGCGATAGGTCCCTCTAGTTGGGAACGTTTCCCGTTATTCACTTTTTATTCCCCCCACCAATCAGTTCACCCTCCACCCCAATGGGAGCAAACGATCAGTGTGGTAACAGTTGTGCGGTGGGTGGTCACGCAGAGAGGGGGGGACCCAAAGGCCCAGCAGACCATAGTATATAGCCAGTGCAGGTTCAGGAGCTCACTAACATGCCCACTAATATCCCTAGCACAGATAGAAAATTTGTCACGTTGAATGTCCGGGCATGCACACTGCGCGCAGAACGCTACGCTGTCTACGCCTATATAAAGAGGCAGCAAGCACACATAGCTGTCCTGCAGGAGACACACTTGACAACAACTGAAGTAGAGCGCCTACGCAGGAAGTGGCGGGGTACTATATGTGCTACAACTTACTCAGCTTTTGCTAGGGGGCCCTCGTCTGGATCCGACCTGGGATCCCCTTCAAGGAGCGGACACGAATGGTAGATAAGGAGGGACGGTATGCAGTAGTAGAGGGATTATTAGAAGGGCAGCCCATTTTGATAGGGAGTATATACGCCCCCAACGTAGAGCAAGCCCCCTTCTGGGGTCGCCTTACAGGAATGCTAACCCACTACACACTAGTCCCGTGGATACTGGGCGGGGATTACAACTGCGTTTTAGATATTAGTTTAGACAGATCCCACCCCCCACCAGCGCAATGGCCCGCGTATAGGCAGACGGAACTATTTAGCATATGGGTAACGCATTGGGCATTAACGGACGCATGGCGTGCGAGGAACCCGGCGGACAAGATATACTCCTTCCACTCCGTCCCACATAACCTGCGAGTACGCTTAGACAGATTTCTCTGCTCTGCTACAATACTCCAGAAGGTACAACACACGGATTACTTGGGGAGGGTGATATCAGACCATGATGCTCACATATTGACCCTTAGATGGATGCCGCCCCATCCCCCCATACCCACCTGGAAATTGCCGAGAGAATGCCTCACGGACCAGGTGTTCACTCACGACCACGGGGAACATCTCCAACAACACTTCACATTAAACGAGGGTACAGCGTCCTCCCGACTGATCGAATGGGACACATTCAAAGCCACAGCAAGGGGGCACTGCATACAGCAAATAGTGGGGGTGCGCAGAGTACTGGAAAGGGCTCTACAGGAGGCAGAACAAGCACTGGCGGCTTTAACGAAAAAAGCAGATACGGACGAGGCCACCCCAGCACAAGTGGCCGGGGCTAAAACAACGCATGCGGAGACACTGAGAGATCTTCGCAAATACAATTTTAGGGTATATGCCTCCAGGGTCCACCGCGAGGGCAATAGAGTGGGGACGCTCTTAGCTCGGCTAGCCAAGCAAGACTCGGAGGTGAAACCTATCACCGAAATAGTAGATAAGACCGGCGTCCTCAGACACGCACAGCTAGATATCCTGCACATTTTCCACGAGCACTATGTAGACACTTACCGAGCCCCTAGACATTACAACCAACACACCGCCCACAGATTTCTACACCCATTGCCCATACCCAAGATCCCTCCGGGGGACAGAAAGGCACTAGAGGTGAGGATCAAGCCCACAGACATCTCCCAAGCCATCAGGGCATTGGCTCGCAATAAAGCGCCAGGGATGGACGGCTTCCCACTTGAATACTATAGCACATTCTCAGCCCGCCTGATCCCCCGAATGGTAATCATGTATAATGACGCACTCGATAGAGGCGAACTCCCAAGCTCCCTCAGAGAATCGATAACTGTTACGTTCCCAAAACCACACAGAGAACCAACGCTCCCCTCATCCTACAGGCCAATCACCCTCCTAAATGCAGACTGTAAGATACTGGGCAAAATATTAGCGGATCGATATGCCCAAATCCTGACGCCATTGATCCATCCGGACCAATGTGGATTTATCCCACGACGCAACACCTCGCAGAATTTGCGTAGGTTCTTCCATATCCAGGACAGGACGAGCACGCAATTCCCCAAGGCGGCGTGTCTGATACTAGACCTTGAAAAGGCCTTTGACACGCTACTATGGCCGTACTTGTTTGCGGTGCTTCGCAATGTTGGCATAGGCCCTACTCTGCTGGCATACACAAAGCTCCTCTATACAGACATTACTTCACGAATCAGGATAGGGAAGTACATTTCCGCTCCGCTCACAATAGAAAGGGGAACCCGACAGGGGTGTCCACTCTCCCCCCTTTTGTTCGCCCTAGCGGTGGAGCCCCTGGCGGCGCGCCTGCGCTTGGAGGGTGGGAGCTGGGGTATTCCACTGGCAGACACAGTACATTGCGTATCCCTATACGCAGATGACCTCCTAATTTATGTCCGGGACGCTACCCAAGACCTAACACCCATCGGGGTGGCTCTGGCCGATTTTGCAGAGGCCTCCGGCCTTAAGGTCAATTGGGAAAAATCTACCCTGTACCCGTTGAGCCCTCACTTGGCTCCATTTGAAATTCAGATCGGAACTCAAACAGTGGCGTGGAATGCCGAGGCGCCCAGATATCTCGGGGTACGATTATACCACTCCCCGATGGACCTATACGAAGGGAACCACCGAAAGGCTCTGACAGGGATACGAACAGCAGTGGGGTTCTGGAAAACATTACCCCTAGCCCCCATTGGACGGGTAGCTCTTGCAAAGATGATTATGGTTCCAAGACTACTATACCACTTTGCCAATCTCCCAGTCATACCACCCCGCCCCTTCTTTAAGGAACTGGATACTCTGCTCACTGAGCTGATCTGGGGAGGAGGTCGCCACAGGGTGGCATTGACTACCTTATACTTGCCCACGAATCAGGGAGGTCTCGGTGCGCCATCTTTTGAGGCATATTTCCTAGCGGCCCAGCTGCAGTGGTTATCGCACTGGACAGCAGAACGTCACATAGGGGAGACCATCACGGAGGAGGGCCTCGTTCCACTTCCGGCAATCCACAGAATGCTGCTACCAGGCACCAAACCCGTGCGCACCCGGCCTCTCCAGATATCCATCGCTCGCACGTGCATGATGAGAATCCACCGCATGTCCAAGGGTAGACCCCCATATTCACCCCTACTCCCTCTAGTAGGTTTCCCCAGAGAGGAGAAATACTATACCGCCGGAGCCTTCCAGCCCTGGACTGACCTCGCAATTACGGAGGTAGAATCCCTGTTTGAAAACGGCCAACTTAAGACATATGCTCAGATGACCGAACACTACAGCCTGCCACAGGGCCAGTTCTTAATACACAGACAACTCATAGACAGCAGTCGCCGCTTTTGGGACCCAAATGAGGGGGAGCCAGCGACGCACCCAGTCATACATACCATCTTACACATGGGAGCGGGCCGACACCTGGTCACATGGCTCTACAAGGCTATCAGGGAGTTGATCCTTACTCCATTGCTGTCGTTACGGCAGACATGGGAGACGGAGGTGGGGAGGGTGTTTAATGATAAGGAGTGGGACGCGGGCTTAGAACACCCTAAAAAGGTCTCCCGGAACGCACGATTCAGGAACATCCAATTTAATGTCCTTCACAGAGCATACCTCACACCACACCAACTCCACCGTTTTTATATAGACACACACTTTGCATGTCCTCGCTGTCACACCCCTGACGCAGACTTTAAACATATATTCTGGGATTGTCCCATCATACAAGGCTACTGGGATCGCGTCCACCAGACACTTAGAGTGACGACCAACCTGACGACTCGTTCCACATGGGAAGCATGTGCCCTAGGGATCTTCCGCAGGCGGAAGATCGAAAAATTACAGAACCGATTTGCATCCCTCGCCGTCCTCTTAGCCCAAAGAGGGATAGCCATGCACTGGCGGGCCCCAACAGGACCCCCGACAGAAGCCTGGGTTGGTGCCATGAAAAAATGGGGAAGGGCGGAGGAAGAGGTGTTGAGAGACGAGGAAGTAAGAGGACTACGCAAATGCCCTATCTCTCTAGAATGGGCACAGCTATTACATACGTTCACATACGAAACAACTCCAGCGGAAGCACCAGAGGACCCCTAGTCCCACCTCGGTCCCATACTGAGTTAACGATAGATGTCCCACGACAGGATCCTCTGACCTAAATCCAAAGTCTGATACAGTCCTGCTGGGAACCCCCCTCATCCTACAGTGGGCCGATGGGCCGCGTGGGCGTAATACCCCCGGTCCCCCCTTTTTTTTCCTTCTCCAACACGTGTATACACCACCAAGCCGTAAAAAAGTAACGCCGCCGTCCACACAATAGTTATCCACCACACAGAACCCGTAAGCTCCCCACAGCCCCACACCCCAGTTCTACCTCCCTTAGTTGACAGTTTGTGGTATTACATCGGTAATGTTGACCCTGATGTCGGTTAAAATGGGAACACATTCAGATAAGTATAGAACGGATATTTTTGGGGCAGAACAGAAGAGTGTGGAATATTGCTGCATGCATAGCGGAACCACAACCAACTAGAATATAGCAAACTATATTGGAAAGACACGAATCACTAGAAGGGTCCCGTCCAGAAGCAGTCCCAACATCTAGAATCCAGGTAGGCTGTGATGCAGTAAACTGTACCTGCTATTTCTTACCAACAGTCTGTTCTCAAACGCAGTCTTGAATTAATGTATTACAATGATGTATGATGATAATGAGGAATAAGCAATGTAAAATCCCAATAAAAAAATGTTAAACAAAAAAAAAAAAAATCAGCCAGGCTATCTTGAATCCAGTGGCAAAGTGAGCAAGGGACCCACGTCTGGGCATACCCTGCCAACGTAGGGCGAACATAGCAAAACCAAAGGGGATGATGGACGGAGTGTTGAACATTGCAAGCACTCACCCCCAGTCAACTGATCTGGGTTTAATCCATCATCATTCTTTAGCTCACTCCGGCACCCCAGTTCAGACATGGCCATATGCAAATCAGTCTGACCCTGTGCCTCATGGGAACAGTCCAGCCCGAACTGCCAAGCCATGTCTTCCCTGGACCGGAAACAAGCATCCTGGGACCGGTTTCTGGCTTACAGCCGTCATCAGCCAGGCTATCTTGAATCCAGTGGCAAAGTGAGCAAGGGACCCACGTCTGGGCATACCCTGCCAACGTAGGGCGAACATAGCAAAACCAAAGGGGATGATGGACAGAGTGTTGAACATTGCAAGCACTCACCCCCAGTCAAATGATCTGGGTTTAATCCATCATCATTCTTTAGCTCACTCCGCCACCCCAGTTCAGACATGGCCATATGCAAATCAGTCTGACCCTTTGCCTCATGGGAACAGTCCAGCCCGAACTGCCAAGCCATGTCTTCCCTGGACCGGAAACAAGCATCCTGGGACCGGTTTCTGGCTTACAGCCGTCATCAGCCAGGCTATCTTGAATCCACTGGCAAAGTGAGCAAGGGACCCACGTCTGGGCATACCCTGCCAACGTAGGGCGAACATAGCAAAACCAAAGGGGATGATGGACGGAGTGTTGAACATTGCAAGCACTCACCCCCAGTCAACTGATCTGGGTTTAATCCATCATCATTCTTTAGCTTACTCCGCCACCCCAGTTCAGACATGGCCATATGCAAATCAGTCTGACCCTGTGCCTCATGGGAACAGTCCAGCCCGAACTGCCAAGCCATGTCTTCCCTGGACCGGAAACAAGCATCCTGGGACCGGTTTCTGGCTTACAGCCGTCATCAGCCAGGCTATCTTGAATCCAGTGGCAAAGTGAGCAAGGGACCCAAATCTGGGCATACCCTGCCAACGTAGGGCGAACATAGCAAAACCAAAGGGGATGATGGATGGAGTGTTGAACATTGCAAGCACTCACCCCCAGTCAACTGATCTGGGTTTAATCCATCATCATTCTTTAGCTCACTCCGCCACCCCAGTTCAGACATGGCCATATGCAAATCAGTCTGACCCTGTGCCTCATGGGAACAGTCCAGCCCGAACTGCCAAGCCATGTCTTCCCTGGACCGGAAACAAGCATCCTGGGACCGGTTTCTGGCTTACAGCCGTCATCAGCCAGGCTATCTTGAATCCAGTGGCAAAGTGAGCAAGGGACCCACTTCTGGGCATACCCTGCCAACGTAGGGCGAACATAGCAAAACCAAAGGGGATGATGGACGGAGTGTTGAACATTGCAAGCACTCACCCCCAGTCAACTGATCTGGGTTTAATCCATCATCATTCTTTAGCTCACTCCGCCACCCCAGTTCAGACATGACCATATGCAAATCAGTCTGACCCTGTGCCTCATGGGAACAGTCCAGCCCGAGCTGCCAAGCCATGTCTTCCCTGGACCGGAAACAAGCATCCTGGGACCGGTTTCTGGCTTACAGCCGTCATCAGCCAGGCTATCTTGAATCCCGTGGCAAAGTGAGCAAGGGACCCACGTCTGGGCATACCCTGCCAACGTAGGGCGAACATAGCAAAACCAAAGGGGATGATGGACGGAGTGTTGAACATTGCAAGCACTCACCCCCAGTCAACTGATCTGGGTTTAATCCATCATCATTCTTTAGCTCACTCCGCCACCCCAGTTCAGACATGGCCATATGCAAATCAGTCTGACCCTGTGCCTCATGGGAACAGTCCAGCCCGAACTGCCAAGCCATGTCTTCCCTGGACCGGAAACAAGCATCCTGGGGCCGGTTTCTGGCTTACAGCCGTCATCAGCCAGGCTATCTTGAATCCCGTGGCAAAGTGAGCAAGGGACCCACGTCTGGGCATACCCTGCCAACGTAGGGCGAACATAGCAAAACCAAAGGGGATGATGGACGGAGTGTTGAACATTGCAAGCACTCACCCCCAGTCAACTGATCTGGGTTTAATCCATCATCATTCTTTAGCTCACTCCGCCACCCCAGTTCAGACATGGCCATATGCAAATCAGTCTGACCCTGTGCCTCATGGGAACAGTCCAGCCCGAACTGCCAAGCCATGTCTTCCCTGGACCGGAAACAAGCATCCTGGGACCGGTTTCTGGCTTACAGCCGTCATCAGCCAGGCTATCTTGAATCCAGTGGCAAAGTGAGCAAGGGACCCACGTCTGGGCATACCCTGCCAACGTAGGGCGAACATAGCAAAACCAAAGGGGATGATGGACGGAGTGTTGAACATTGCAAGCACTCACCCCCAGTCAACTGATCTGGGTTTAATCCATCATCATTCTTTAGCTCACTCCGCCACCCCAGTTCAGACATGGCCATATGCAAATCAGTCTGACCCTGTGCCTCATGGGAACAGTCCAGCCTGAACTGCCAAGCCATGTCTTCCCTGGACCGGAAACAAGCATCCTGGGACCGGTTTCTGGCTTACAGCAGTCATCAGCCAGGCTATCTTGAATCCAGTGGCAAAGTGAGCAAGGGACCCACGTCTGGGCATACCCTGCCAACGTAGGGCGAACATAGCAAAACCAAAGGGGATGATGGACGGAGTGTTGAACATTGCAAGCACTCAGGAATTTTATCAACAAGTAAAGAAACTGAAACCCATCTACCTTCATCATCCACATCCAGTGATGACTTGTATGTCGAGGCGTTTATGACACAAAATAGCAACTCCATTACGCTTCCCTGAACTAGACGATGCAAAAATATGACCTACCCATTGTCAATTGAGTTTAGTGATTTCCTTATCTGAAATATAAATTTCTTGTAATAAAACAATGTCACCTTTTAAACTAGAAATATGTGCTAAAACCCTCTGACATTTTATAGGGGAAACTAAACTTGTAACATTCCATGAAATAAACCTTAAAGCCATCTATAACATATAAATATGTTTAAAATATTAAAACAGGTAAGAGAAATTATCAAAATGTAAAGAAAATATAAGAATATTAAGGTATAATCATGAAACTGGAATAGCATAGAAAAACAGATAGTATACGAGAAAGTCATTGAAAGAGTCAAGAAAGAAGAAAAAACGAAAGTAATAAGAAAAGGAAATAGACGAAAAAGAATGGGAAAAAGGCGTACATTAAAACTGAAAACAGAGAGAAGAAGTAAATTTGATGAGAAATGTTCGGTAAAGAATGAAGCAAGAAAACTGAAATAAGAAAAGATAAAGAAGTTGGAGAGAGAAAAAGACAAACGACATATAGAAAAAGATAATGGAGAAATTAACATACCAAAAAACATACACAAAAATATACACAAAAATCGAGGGTGGTGAGGCCACATAAGGGAACGACACAACCAACCGGAGACCCCAGGGCAGCAAAGGGAGGGAGAAAGCACACCATCCAGACAGACTTGAAGTCACATTGAAGAAATATGAAAACACACCACCTAACAAAAGAAAATACATGTTATATAAAATACAACACAACACAGCACATTACACATTACAAGCAACAAGGGATATGCTTAAATAAGGTACTATAGAGTCAAACAGTAAATCTAGTAGATTCAAGAAGGAAGCACATCATCTAGATGGACGCGAAGTCACAATTAAAAAATATGAAAGAACAGCACCTGACAAAAGAAAACATATAATCTGTACAATGCAACACAACATAATACAAGATCTTGTCCTTCCTGGCCTGGCATCCCATATCTTAAATCCATTTCTGCAGTGTCAGACAGCCATTTGTCTTTCCATTGCAACTGCACCGCCAGGCAGTAGAGCACCATATCTGGTGCTTCAAGTCATTCCTCTGTTGCCTTTAGCTGCAGTTTTTTCAGAGCTCATTTATGGTGGCGATCCCCCCCCCATATCAGATAACCACTATGGTATTGATCCTCTCAAACAGACTCACAGATAACCTCACCGGCACTGTCACAAAGCTATAAAGCAGTTTCGGAAGGATAATCATTTTTGATGCAGCTATCCTACCCTGAGCCAAAATTAGGATCCTTTCCTAGAACTCAATGGACCCTTTTATTCTTGTATGAGAATTCAGTATATTACCAGCTATTAAGTCCTCATCTGTACGGTATATTTGTATACCAAGCTATTTAAAATTAATTTCCTCCCAGAGGAGCAGAGAGCTGGTCTCCCCTCGCCAAGAAGTGGCTTGTCTTGATGCTGTATAGGATACACACAGGTCTACGCAATAATAACAGTCAGGCCAGACACCCTTTCAAATTCCTGGAGTTCACCCAGAGCCTGATGCACATTGTCAGAAGGCCGTCGCAGATACAGCAGGATACCATCCACATACAGTGAAATAATATGCATATCTTGGCCAATGATCACCCCTCATGGTTCAGTTTCCCTTCTATACCTTGAGACTAAAGGGGTCATGGCAAGGGTGAACAGAAGAGGAGCGAACAGGCAACCCTGTTGTCTCCCTTGTTCAATTGGCCAGGCTTCGAGACTTTCCCACACGTTCTTACTCTTGCCACTGGATATGTTTACGGGAGGCATATTCATCTAAGAATCCCCACACCAAATCCCACTGCCTCTAGGACTATAAATAAATATTCCCATTTTAAAGGGTCAAAGGCTTTTCCCATATCTATTAACACAAGTGCTGGTTGTGTCTCGTGGCACTCCCCCATATCATGCAGCAGCCATCTAATATGTATTGCTGTGCATCTATTAGGAATGAAAACTTTCTGATCAGGATGGATCAACTCTGCCATCAAGGGAGTAAGCCTGCTGGTGAAAATCTTGGCCAATATTTTATAGTCAAGAATAAGCATCAAAACGAGACAGTACGTTTTGGATGTTAGTTATGTCTTGAATCACCTTTGGAATCACAACTATATTCACCTCTCTTGCAGATGCTGGCAGCGCACCACCATGTTACACTGCCTTGTAGACTTTATTTACTTTGGGGACCAGGACTGTAGCATATGAAATTCAGAGTAAAACACTACCAGGAATCCATCCCCACCAGGGTCTTACCCGTTGATAGGGCCCTGATGGCTGTTTCAATCTCTTCCATGCTCAGCAGGATCTCCATTTCCACCCTCTGTGCTTCGTTGTTTTCTAACTTCTGCTTCCTTGACATATTTGAGCATAAAACCTTTATCACATTTGTTTGGCCTTTGGTACTGTGCTAGATGGTAGTCAGGCATCCCTGAATTAATCTGTTCCTGTGTGGTTGGTCACTGTAGTACCTTCATCATTTCTGAGTGCCATGACCTGCCCCCTGTTTTCTTCAGTTTTTAACAGGCAACTGGGTTTACCCCCTTTGCATGCTGGCTAGCCATGGCTGCCATATAGTCCAATTTACATAGGCTGTTTGTTAGCTCACTGTGTCTCGTTTAAGCCTGTCTCAGTTTCTCAAACATTTGTGTATCTGCTTACACCTCCCAGTCGAGTTGGGCTCTGTCCCTTTCAAGAGCAAATGTTTCTCACTTAAACATTGACCCTCAGGGTCAGACTGGGTCACAAAATAGGCCCAGACACAAAAATAAAACTGGCCCACATTATTATATTAGATTGCTAAAAAAAAGTATTCCTTTTTTGGTAAGTGGGCAGTTTGGGATTTATAAAGACATGCAGCGTAAGTATTTTACAAGATATGGAAGACTGTGTGGATTCAAGTTTACTTCAGGCAATATTTGTAATAATATCCGGGAATTTAAAAGTAAAAACACGGCCGAGCGGATCATCAACAGACCCACATACAACCGAAAAAACAGCCCACACACTGACCTGCCAGACCAGCTCATTGGGCACTGTCTGATTGCTCTATAGGACAGACTGACCCTGCTGACCTTAGCCCACATGTTGTGGATATACATATACCACAAATGTATACCTTAAAGGCGCCTCATTCTATTCCGCTGTTGTGGTGACATTCAGTGCAAAATATTGTATGATATGTAACCCTATTGTTTCCCTGAACACCCTATCTTCCAAGGCCTCAACTCTCAACTGCTAATTCAGGATACAAGGTCTGTCTTGTCCCCATCTGAACACAGCCAATACTGATACGTGATCAGATATTAACTTGGGTAGATGTTCTGCTTGAATCTGACTTCTCACCAGGTATTCAACCGGCGGCCTGCCTCGCTCAACACCATCCTTGCGCCTGCACGACCAGGACCGTGAGTCGGTGCCAACAAAGGAGGCACCCCCGGAACCACCGTGCGCTCCCCTGGGTGCCCTCTCAGGGCCGGACTGGCCGGACCGGGCATAGTGCGTTTCCCTGTGAGGCTGGAAGGGTGGGGGCTGGTTTTATTACTGGGGCTGGTTTTGCAGCGGTGCTGCAGTTTCTGCCCCCAGTAACAAAAGCAGCAAGCAACCATTTCCAGCCTTCCGGAGCCAGGCAGTGCTTCCCAAGGGGCTGGTCTGAGTAAATTGCCAGGGCTACTTTGTGTTCCCAGTCCGGCCCTGTGCCCTCTCCGTTGGGTTTCGTGTCAGGTACGTGCGAGACCCAGAGGAGCCCCAGTGACCTGCATCCATAGGTGCCTACCTGTCAAGCCCAATACCGTGAAGACTTCAAGTGATGGCGGCAGTCCCGGTCAGCAGTATGGCTTCTCAGCCATGCAGGGCTGGATGGTCTTGATGGAGGTAAGGGGAGAGGGTGCACCATCTCTCTTGGGTTATGGAGGCTGGAAATCCTCCATAGAGGGTCTTCTTGGAGCTGTGTGTGGGCTGAAGCTTATTGGTTCCCGAGGCGGTGGTGGTCGTGGTGGTCTCAGTGGAGGGGATGGAGGACTCTGGAGGAGAGAAAAGGGGTTCTTTAGAGGAGCAGAGACATTGGAGGGTCTCGCTGCAGTTGTTGGTGGGGGAGGGGTGTTGTCTCTCATTGAAGGCATGGAGACCTGGAAACTCCCTTTATAGTGTAAGCTGAAGAATCTCCATTGTGGGCCTTGAGCGCTGAAGGTTTATGTCAGAGGGGCGGCGGAGGACTCAGTGGATGGATAGAGCGTCACAGTCTATGAAAAGGGTCACCCTGAAGGTGTGGGGACATAGGTGTCTCCATGCAGGAGTGAGGAAGCCATGATGGGTCTGTGGATGTTGATGAGTGGGTCTCAAAGAGTATCCTGAGAGGGTGCCAAGGAAACTTAATTTAGGTGAAACTGGAGGGTCCCTATGGAAGTAAGGGTGGCTGCAGCATTAAACGGATGGCACAGAGGACTCGAAATTCTCCGTAAACAGTATGTTGGTGGATTTCAATAGAATTCCATGGGGATTGAAGGTTGTCTTTTGGAGGGATGGGGTCTCCATGGATATGTGAAGACCCAAGGTTCTTGGTTGAGAGGCCAGACGATCTCCCAATGAAGGGATGACGGCCTGTGGAAGTGATGAAAGCAGCTCTTAGAATGTGATGGGATATTTGTGAGTCCCAATGATAGATGGTTTCCTGATGCTGGTGAGTGGGTCGATCTGAAGGTCTTTTTAGGACCTATCTTGGGAAAATTAATGATTACTGGAGGCTCTCAGAGCTCTAAAGGTTGGTTTGTGGGATTTCCACAGTGATATGATGCTTTATACCTTTTAGATGGTCGGGGAGTGTAGGTGGCTCCCTGAAGGTCTTCTAGGTTGTAAGTAGACCATCTGCTGTCTTGGAGTCTTTGTCCTGTTCATGACTGACGTAATTAGCCCTTCTTTGACAATTTAATGTTATCTTTTTGGGTTTTGACAGGGTTAATTATGCTGGTTACATTTAAATGTCACTTGAACTTTCAGTAATGGCAAACTGCAGGCCTATTGCAAGTCTCACAATCTCGGGAGGTGAAATATGCAACTATAATAACATTTATTGATGACATAACTTATTTGACTGAGAGTAGTCAGGAATTCATAGATGGGTTGTTATGCTTATGACATTTGATTATGCAGAAAATGCACTGCTTATCCTGTTGGACCAGAACATTGCTGTCACCATAGTGGGCTGTCATACCTTTGTGTTCTTACCAGTTATTTCCTTTGTTCTGTTATTTATTTTCTTTGGCTGATTACGTGTTGATAGTTCCTTGTGTTGTGATCTAAAAGCTGTGGATTCACACAGTGGTCTCCACCATTTATGGTTCATCTTTATATCACATGAATATCTTCATTTAGTTGTACAGTTATGACCCTGTGGAATATATTTATTGCTAACAACCACAGACATTACATTTCTCTCCATCACTAGACTCAGCTGAACTCATTTAGTTCCGGAACCAATTCAATCAATACTCTTAAGATTACCTACTAAGATAGTATTAAGGAATGTACAATAGCTCCACAAAGTTGACCATGAACACTTGAGGCAAACACCACACAGAATACAATATACATATTATTCGCAGGTAGCCCTTGAACTTGACAGGTGCTCTTCTTTTCATCGTGTGTAATCTTGAACTACCTTGTCTTTTCACCTGTACTCACTCTCCTTTTCTACTGCTTCATGCTCCTTGTCCATATCACACGTTGTTGTTCTGTGTTCCACTTTATTACCTTCCTAAACTACTGTCCACTACTGCATTTCTTACTCCCACACTTCTGCAGCCTTTGCCATCATTAGATTCTATTAAATTCTTCAACATTTTATTACATCGACTTACTCCATGTACCACATGGAAATCCTTGTCTCCTCATGTCTTGCATTCCATTCTCCACCCCATAGCCTTTCTTCTCCTACTACCAAAGCAACCTAGCTAAGACACTGTATTATCTTCCAGCCTATACAAACTGTATGTAACTTAAATTACTTTAATGGGAGTAGAAATTTTAGGCTCTCCCTTGGATATCATCCACCCCATCCTGACCCTATAACCAGCTATCACACTTTGATCACTATTTTTACACCAGATTTCAAATCATGATGTCTTATTTACTTCTTGACCCTTCTCCATCGTTTCTTCCAATTCCTCTTCTGAATTTTACAATTGTAGACTGTTGCGCCCACCCTGAGGTGACTTGAGAGGACGGAGTTCTACCCCTTCTCACACCAAAGGGGCTTAATCCTGTGGTATCGTTGGTCCCTGTTCCGTTTGACCACAACTCTTTTTTCTTATCTGTTCCTCCCAATGCAGCCTGGCTTATACTGACAGTTGAATCATATTTTAATAACACGACTGACCCGTTCTACTAAACAATTGCCACTCGGATGGTAAAATGGATTCCTCTTATACTCAGTTATCGTATCTTACAGGCAACCCTTCACTGTATCAGACTTGAATTGCACCCTATTATCGCTGATTAGCACAGCATGCATTCATAACAAAATATGAATTTCAACACCTTAAAACTGTTCTTCAACTTAGTTCCCTTCGGTACTATTGAGTGAGAAGTAAATGGTTTGCAATGCTAGCTTACTATTCCAGATGCATTTACAATGAACACACAATTTTACATATACTGGTTTACAAGAAGAGAAACATTTTAAAGCGCAGTCTCACGAAACTTTCATGAGTCAAACTCCAGATGTCCTAAATTAACGTATATCGACTGTTACAAGTCGTAATATCTCTACAATTTACATGAATCATATTTCTTCATAACTGCCAGCATTAGTTATGCGGTGATAGAATTCTGCATCCTCTGGGCTGTATAGTTGATAAATAGTGTGCTTTGTGCAATAGATGCCCATCCATGAAAACACCTATATAGAAATAAAGTAAAAATATTTTGGCCGATTAGCGTACATCCTGGTGGATGTGAGTGTAGGCTGGGCCCCTGAAAACATTTTTTCCTTTTATTCATCATCAAATCCTATGTGATGCGAGTTAACTGTCGGTATCCACCGTATGTTGTTTTTATCACTGGCTACTTTGAAAAAAAATCTATTGGCACTACTAATACCCCCATCATCTTGAATGGATCTGTATCTATTGCTACCTTTTCCAAGGGCATTCAGGGTGACGGAATGGGACATTAAGGTGGTCCACATGTCGTCTTCTGTGACTTATCAGCCTGCCATGTGAGATATAATCCTTTACATACATTTCTACTTGTATAGCCTGCAACTGTTTTCTGTGTTAATGACAAATAATCTTATGTCCTCCAGATAGGTGAAAAATGTGGCCATTGTGCACAAAAACTATCCACTGATTACATGCTACAGAATCATTTGGTTGGCATTAAAATCTTGCATCCCACTCATGGGCAGCCTCTTACCACTGATGAAACTCCACTCAATGCACTTCATCAATTAAGTATTGCCTTAGCAACATACACTTGGTCATGGCTCAATAAACTGAAGTTGCAGACTTTGTTTCTGCCTCAAAGCAGGACGTCTGTTTTCTTACAGAAGCCTGGGTTTATCCTCAGTTTTGTCTGATTCGGTCTCCAATGGCTAATCTGTTAGATTACGAGGCTTGCCATTTTCTTTTTTTGCTGATTTGTACAGAGAGAGAACATGCAATTTTTCTGTTGCCATTTATTTGAAATATGGAAAACTTATTATTATTATTTTTTTGGGAGTGGTTGTCAACATCGTTAATTATGACTCCAATGCCAAAACCTGTACAAATTGACACGCATGGTATTATTTTTTTATCTATTTTTTTTGCTATAAATGGAGGGCAGGACTCACAAAAAAATTAAACTGTGGCAGATGTGCATATTTGTTCAGTAATACCTATGTTTTCATGAGTACATTCATGTTTAATATATGGCTACTTACAGAGGTGAAACCCATGAGGCAGAGGCATCGAAGTATGATTTTACAGTTATCGTTAAATGTGGAGATATACTAGTTAGAATATACATTTTTTCACAGAAGACAAAATAATGAATAATTGTGCAAAACATAAATACGGACAGATGCAGACAGTAACCTCAAAAACAAGAATACCGCAAAATTGGGAGCTGTAATGAAAAAGGAAATAAGGTTGAAGCATCTACCTTTAGATCCCATTTCCAACTACAGTCATTGACGTTATCCATAGCATGGCCAGGCTTGGGATGTCTAAGATTGAGTCTGCGCCCCCTCCCCCCCCCACACACTTACCCTACTGTAATGATTCTTGGATACTTTAATGTCTAATCGGATGTGGCATAAGACAAACTGATAAACGCTTCTAGTACAGGGTCTTCCTAATCCTGCCTTGAGATTCTCCATATACGGCCACAGCCCCACACATGGGAAAGGTCACATACTTGACACTTCTTTCACTATTAAAATTGAAATTGCTATTAAATCGATTGGCCATTGTATTTAGTCTGGTAATTTATTTATTTTCCATCAGTCAATCAAAACTCTCAAAGTTCTGTACTTAACTTTTGCAGTTTTTAGGAGAGGCAATCAATTGGATCCAGAAAATTGTCTAAAACTGCTCCTCGATAAACCATAGAACTGTGATTACCATGAAAAGGAACAGTCTTTCATGTAGGTCTGCTTTCCTTTACCTCTTTTATGCACAATTGGATTGTCGCTAGAATAAAATAGTGGAAGCATACTAATAAGCTAGTATGATGGGTGAAGTTAAGAAGCTGACTAAGCAGCCAGTCTTTCTATTGCACTTTTTAATTTGGTTAACTCTGCAGACTGCAGTACAACATGCCGGCAATACAGATTCAGGCATTCCACTGCAAAACGTTTGTAGTGCACCTAACTCCTACTTTTCAGATAAAGAAAAAAAAATTAGAGAAGCAGTTGTTTCAACTGCTAAACTATTGTCACCTACTTCACCTTGTATGGGACCTGTTGGTGCACTTTCCTGTAAACTGTTTCAGCGAGGTTGGTGGAGTTTGCACCAAGATGGCAGCAGCTGCTTGATCCGAGGCTCTGCATCGGCCACCAGACTGAGCACTCCCCAGTCCCAGGGAAAAACAAAGTGCTAAATGTGCAGGCTGGCGGTCTTACTTGAATGTGGCGGGTGAAAACCCAACCTTATTGGCAGACTTAGAGCCAATAAGATGGCAACCACCACCGACTTGAACCACTGCAGCGGCCCTCTCTGGACCTCAGGCCCTAACTGGGAAATATAGCAGTTGGAGGGTCCATGCTTCACAAAGACACTGAAGCAGCCACTGCGGGACCCCATTGAAAGCTCAGGCAAGTACTGAAGGGGTAAGCCAAGTCCGCAGTGTGCTGCTTTCTGGCAAGCGGCTACCCGCGACAGGGAGGTAGGCTAGCCCCATTTTCCTGGGCCTACCTCCATTCTAGGGCTATTGTTAGCCCTGACAGACCACTTCCTGGGCCTGGGAAACGTAGCAAGGGAGAGCTGGCACCTTGCCTCCCACCTCTAAACTCTGCATCTTTGTAGGGTTTTAGAAGGGGGGGCTGAGAGGCCCCATTGGTGATGCCCATTCCCTGGTGATGGCTCCACCGGGGGAATCCCAGTGGACCAAAAACCTTTGAGTGTGAGGTGAACTACCGGGTCATCCTTCCCTGGTGCCAGAACAATGGAGATATGTCGTCATGAAGCAAGACAACTTAAGTTCCCTGGAGGACTGTGCAGCCTGGCGCCAGGAGGGGTCCTGGAGTGGTAACCGTCCATAGAACCATGCCCTGTTGCGATGGGCTGATTCCTCAAAAAAAGAAATTGGAGGCTAGATCTGGCAGAAGACCCCAGCAGTTACCAAACAAGCAAACTCAGAAAACCTGAAGAGGGTTATCCAGTCATTAAAATGTTGATATTACGTAACTCTACCTGTTTCAGACAGTACCATTACACTTAAACAGGGAGCTCCGAGAAGAGCTGTAACTTCGTTGCACCAAGTTCATTTGGAAAAACAAAAAGGAGAGAATCAGTTGCTGCCAGTGCACCACTGCACTTTCACAAAGGGGCCTGGGGATGCCCAACCTCCTCAATCATTATCACACAACACTTCTCCAGTAAGTGCTTTGTAGACTCAGAGGTGTGGAGGGGTCTTGTCACAGGTTGAAGGACTACTGACAGTACTAGAAGCAATTGAAGCCATGACAAGCTTGCAGAGTGCCTAGAGGTCATTTTGCTTGGGGTGCAGTCTGAGGAAATATATATCTTATATAGTAGAAAATGGAAAAAAATATTTTACTTGTAGTCAAACAAGCCATCTTATTATATTGGGAAAGTGCAATAATACCAATGGAGTGTATGTGGATGGAAAGGCTGTGGCGGATCTTGGAATGAAAAAATTGTCAGAGACAGTTCAGGGCAAGGAGAAGGAGTCTCTGATACAATGGGGACATCTAACTAACTATTTGGCTAAATATTTCAAGAAACTTCAATGCCCCCAAGAGACTGAGAGCGCTTCATATACCAGAGGTCCAAGCTTGACGACTAATGCCACCACAGACAAAAACTTTAAACCTGGCTAATCTTGACAACAACTCAAGGAGCTTCTGCAACTGCTTGATGTTATTTAGTAACATAATGTAGAGTTCCCAGTGCCTGGGGTGGGGGTTGTTGGGGGTTGGAATCTGAGGGGTGGTTAAGACCGTTAATGCCCGTTGCCCTCATATTCATTAAAAATCAAAAGCGTGTTTAAACTAAATTATTTCAGTAACAACTAGTAACACTAGGTTTTATTCTCACTATTCTAAGTAACATATGGCCTCTCTTGAAGGCTCTGAATCTGCTTGGCTTCTTATTCATTCTCTTAGGCTCCATTAATTAGTCATCATTTCCTCAGTCTTTCTAAAAGGTGTTCCTTGATTGCAAATGAAGGTGCAATTACCCCGTCAAAAACATGCATTACTTAATGAGCCAGTCACCTATCACCAAATAACCACCCTAACAGTTTTGGCCGAATTTCTAGAAAAAGCTGAGAATTTTCAGTTGTAATATTTTCTCCAATACAATCTGGGTTCAGGCCAGCACGTGGAAAGGTATGGCTTTCCTACTGATCATGTTGAACTTCTCTGCAACGTTTGAAGCAATGGACAACCAGGTTATCCTTGAGAGTTTGGCCACTGTTTTGAATGCTGCGCCAGGACTATCAAGTGAAGTCAGCATGCCAAGCTGCCCCCATTTCTTTTGATACAGTGCTAAGGCACGATGTACCAAAAGGATCTTCCTTCGTCCAGCATTGTTCAGCATTTATTGAATACCTTTATTCAGCCTAGTTTGGGATTGCAAAGTCCATCTTAAGTCGCAAATTGGCAGTTATTTTTTTTGATGCAGCAACATTCTTTAAACTGCAAATTCCACACTCTGGGTACTGTCCACAAAATGAACTCCTGGATCCTCCATCTGTGACCTATGATCTGAAGCTCAGATTAGACCAGTTTCCTCTAAATATAATTTAGTATCACGCTGGCTGCTCATTTTCTCCAGTGGCACCCATGCTTTGGAATACATTCTCTTTGGAGAGTAAAGTCAGCCAGTCTTCTGACTTTTATCAAAAAATTTGAGTCATCTGTTTGGGCTAGTAAGTATTTAGACTAGAGTCAAATGGGCTGAGTGAAGAGTGCTATATAAATTCAGTGAGTCAAACGAGGCACCTAATCATGAATGAATTCTTGTTTCCAGTGAAAACCTTTTGAAGCATAGTTTGCATCTAAACCTAAATCAGCAATGGTATTACAAATCAATCACTTTCTCCAGCGCACCTTTTCCCCTTTAGGAATTTTCTATAAATTCTTTGGCCTTCAGGAATGGTTGTGGTGGTGTGAGAGCCGTGCTGTATACACTTGTTTTTACTAGACAAGCACAATTAATAGTGACTTTGGGGCACATGCATCAAGCTATTTTGCGATCACAAACGTTGCGAATCGCAAAAAAACGCCGTTTGCGATCGCAAAATAGCTTATTCCAATGCATGAAGCTCATTAGCAGAATTTCACATAAATGCGCAAAAAATAGCGATTACCTAAATACCGAATATGAAATTGCGATTCTGTATTAAGTAATCGCTAATAGGAATTCGCTGATCCTATGCATCAAAAATTGCAAATACCGAATCTGTGAAAAATCGCAATTAGCATTTCTTAAATAAGAACAAATTCTATCAGGTGGTAACCATTTCAAAGTGAACAAATCAGGTGCTAATCATCAGCAAACGACTTAAACAGTCCCAGAAGGCATCAGAATATTTCACAATGGCACCGCTCTACGTCATGGCGTGGAGGATGAGGCTAAGAGCAGCAGCACAGAGAAGAAGGAGGATACAGGAGCACATTTTCCGAGTGCGCATTACTTTGCTAGGGCAGACGGAGGAAGAGATTTATGATAAATATAGGCTGAATGCAGACACAATCTATGAGCTCATAGCTGAATTGGATCCAATACTGCAGGTCCTATGTTCTCTGCACCTCCTAGCTTCAGGGAGCTTCCAGGGATTAATTGCTGCAGCTGGAGGTGTCTCTCAAAGTGCCCTATCGCGATTTTTTAACTCATTCCTTGATGCCATGTTGCAGAGGATACACCACCACATTAGGTTCCCCACAACACCACAGGAATTGCAGCAAACTAAATTAGATTTTTATCATGTTGCCCATTTTCCACGTCATTGGTTGCATTGATGGTACGCATGTAGCCATTTGTCCCCCCTCAGTGAATGAGTATATTTACCGAAACCGAAAATCTTACCATTCATTGAACATTCAAGTAATCTGCAATTCTAAAAACATAATTACAGACATAGTGGCTAGTTACCCTGGCAGTGCACATGACTCCTATATCTTCCGACATAGTGGCTTACACAGACGTCTACTTGTGGGTGAATTTGGAGAAGGATATTTGCTTGGTAAACAGATGTAATACTGTCTTGCACACCTGTCTGCCATGGTGACACATAGCACTGACTAATGTATTTTCTTTTTACATCCTGTATGCGATAGCGCATACGCTGTGCGCTCTTTCATCCTGACTCCATATCTAAATCCTACTACACCAAGTGAGCAGCGATATAATGAGGCACACATCTCCACACGCAACGTGATTGAGAGGACATTTGGTTTACTAAAATCCAGGTTCCGCTGCCTCCACAAAACTGGGGGTGCATTACAGTATAGGCCGGAGACTTGCTGCGAAATAGTCGCCACATGTGCCATGTTGCACAACATAGCCACTAATAGAGGCATTCCCCTGGAAGTATCTGACAGCGAGCCTGAGGTAGACATCCAGCCAAGACAACCACCACAAGAGGCATGTGATCCAAATGCAGCAGAGGGGAGACGGAGACGTGCAGAAATCACTCAACATTACTTTTAAGGTGGGTAATCACGAAACAACACAGTAGGTGCTCAACGGTTTAATGTAACAATATTGTGGTAGTGTTAATGCATACATACCAGGTGCAGACAAGTGTAGTGGGAATACAGACAATTATATGACATTGCCTTGGCACTTAAACGTCAGTGGGAACAATGTACATGCTGCTGGTTACCTCACCAGAATAGTACGTGTCCGTGTTTTTACTTTTTCCAGCCACGCACTCCCGTGGGCCTCTCAGTAGGCTCAGCCACATCCCTTATTGAGCCTTCTGTGCCAGTGTTGCTCCTGGTACTGCGCCTCCTGGGATTTGTTACAGGTGCCAGTAGGCTACTGAGGCTGGAAGCCTCCTCACTATCCCCCCCTGCAAGGACGTTGTTGCCACCAGCTGTAGCAGTCTGGAGTTGTTCCACTGCATTAGTGACCTGGATGAGGCCCCGGGCCACATCCCCACAGCAGGGGCTCATCTCCACTTGCATGCTGACAGCACGACGGGAAAGCTGAGCTGTTGTTGTGCTCAGCCTATTGATGGCCCTGGTGTAACCGTCCAGACGCCCCATCAAATTGTGATGCCTCCTACCATGGGAGGCATGGTCAGCCTGGATGACCCTGCACAAGTCATGCATAGCTGTTGTAACACTTGCAAAGTTTTCAGTGTTTGCCCTTTGCCCTTCCACAACAGCAGTGGTGAGCTCTCTCAGGCAGTCACGGATGTCCCCCATGTGTGTTGCCATTGTCCCCAGTTGGCCCTGCATGATTCTCATGTTTCTGCCTTGCAGGCGCTGGACCCTGAGCATCTTGCCCTCCAGCCCACTCCAGGCAGCAGCCCCATTGTCTTCTGCAGCTCTCAGGATTGTCCTGGGCCTTCGCCTGCGGAAATGGACGGACCTGCGCCGCATTGGTTCCTCTGTTGGTGGTGTGTGGCCAGCCTGCTGTGTGGGAGTTCCTGTTTGGCTCTCTTCATCACTCTCCGAATCAGGCAGTGGTGGGACTATTCGCCTGCGTCGAGTGGGAGCAGGTATGGGTGAGGATACTGGCACTTCTGATTCCTCCTCAGACTGTGCATCTGGTTCCTGTGACTCGTGGACATCAGCCACGTCACTCTCCTGCGCAGCAGCATCTGTGATTTTAAACAGTGCAAGTTCAGTTATTTTTCGGTGCACATGTTTGTGACATAGCGCATGCCAATGTCTAATAAATTAACTTTTGTTATAGACAAAGTCTACTTTAGTCACTTCCTTGCTGTACTCTGCTGCACTAAAGCTGTTTTGGTCCCTCCTTGCCCTTACATTTGTCTGTATACTACTCCCATAATGCATTTGGGTGTTGCAAGTAAAAAGTGGACTGGACTCAGGTGTGCTACACTACGCAGGATCTGCATTAGGGGCTATTTTAGGTACATTTAACATTGAAAGATATTTAGCAGTGGTCTTACCTTGTGAGGTACAGCCTGTGCAGAGGTGTCAATCTGGGTTATTCTGACAACTGCCTCTGGCTGCAGTGTGGATTCTACCATGTCCTCCAGGGGTGTGTTTGCACGTTCCGCAAATGGTCCCCCTCCAGTTTTTTTCGCATCTGCAAGCCTTGCAGCCTCCCTTTCTTTAGCTCGGCTGCGCAGGTCGTACCAGCGCTTGCGCAGGTCTGCGGTTGAGCGCTGTGTGACCCCCACAGCATTTACCACGCTTGGATAGCCAGCCAAATTTTTCTTTTAACTGACTCTGCAACCTGCAGGCACAGTTTGCCAAAGAGCTTATCGTGGCTCAACACCACTTCCTCAATGAGGATTTCCAGTTCTTTCTCGCTGAATTTCAGCTTCCTTTTCCTTCCTTCACCTTTGTTGTCCCCTTTTTCTGTGGCCATGCTGTTGTTTTCAAACAGATTCAGCTTCAAAAACAGCTTGTTCCTACTCAGCTCCACCAGTCTGCCTCCTCCTCTGACTCTCTCTGTGAACATGTGTGTGCATTCCCTGATTCACTTCCTGGTTGTGATGTCATCCCAATGCAGCAATATGGGTAAATCGCTATTAGCGATTCTGTATTAGCGGATTTGCTATTACCGATTCGGTAATAGCGGGATCGCTATTTGAATTTGCGAAATTGACTGATTCACTAAAATATAGCGAATTTTTTGATGCATTCGGTTTTGCGATTCCGTAATAGCGATTTCTTACTATTCGCTATTAAGGAATCGCAAAAATGAATTTTGATGCAAGTGCCCCTTTGTTCTTAGTCCAATCTTGACCTCACTACAGACTAGTGCTGAGTACCTTCTTCTCTTCGTGTCCTTCATAGCATTAACAAGAATACAAATATTACTTAGCTCTGCAGTGCCCATTGCAGTTAAATTTTGAATTGTTGTGCAGCTCGCTTTTTTTTTTTTTTTAAACTATCTGAATTTTGCGCTTAGAAAATGACCATATGAGATTAATTGTATTGTCTCATACTCTCATCGAACTATACTTACGCCTCAGTTCAAAGGGTGGAATCAGGATGGCATAGGTTTTTGAAGAAATATAACAGGTAAAAAAAAGTCAACAGACTTAATCTTCAAGCCTTCGTCCATGATGTGGGTTATCGCAAATTTGGATCTGAAGTGTTCTTTAGCCTGTGTAGGCGAGCCACGCCCATGATAAATGTATTAGTATAGCGCCTGGGTAGTAACTTCTCGCTGTACCTCAGTCTATTATTCACCACACTTGGGATGGGAGGGGGCTCACCTTTAGCTACGGTTGTCGGGTACCATCTTTGGGGTCTGTGATATGGAACGTTTACGTAGACCGCGAACTTCCTCCCGTCGTAGCGTCGCAGATTCTGCCTCTGCCCACTTGATCCTTGCGGCTTTCCAGTGCAATACCCCCACCTTCCACCTCATCACATTAACACATCTAGCCAGTTACAGTGCTAAATCGATGAAGTGGGTGGTGGCTCCCCCCGCTTGTTGCTGTCTATAAAGGCCCAGGACGCAGCTGGCCATGCTGTTTAGGCCTTGTTGGCCCGTTACTCATAGCAGCTGCGGCCACTGCTGGTATGAGCGGTGGGGCGTTGGGGCTGGCTGGGGGGGAATTTTGAGAGACGACCACAAGTGAAAATTAAATAAATAAATAATTTTCCCTCGTGGTCGTCTCTTGAAATCCCCCCCAGCCGGTACACCGCCCACCGCTCTTACCTGCAGCGGCTGCAAAGGAGTGTTGTGCAAAAGCCTTCCAGAAGGCTCTCGCAAATGACCAGTCCCAGAACATATACGAGAGGTTAGTTCTGCAGATCTCCACAACAACTTGTTAGTATATTTGATTAAGAATTTGCACGGTCTGTATCCTGTGGAATGCCAACTTTGTTCTCAGCAGTAGGCTGCTTGGAAAATATGGCAGTCTATTTCTACTCCTATGCAATTGTCTCTTAGGCCATGGAGTATTGGCCTAGCACTCGTTGATAGTGCCTATTAAGGAATTGTCTGTTTTAAACTGCACAATGAGTGCCTCATGAGGGTAGACTTTGTCTTTGCTTCTGCACCATATAACAGGCGCTGGTGCAGAGGCAAAAGCCATGTCTGGAGGTGCACCGATTGTGCACCACATAGAAGTGGCGGCACCCCTTGAGTGTGAGGTGTGTGTCTCTCTGGCAACCCCAGGCGACCTTCTTTATAGAGAGGCTGGTGAAAAACAGAGCCGCAGTTTTAGCCTGCAGCCCTGTCTTTCACTAATGCGCCCTCAGGGCATGTAGCACGCCATTGAAGGAGAGTTTTTTAAAACTTTATTTGAAATATATATATATATATATATATATATATATCCTGCTCCACTGTCTTGCACCAATAAGGACCAGCACTCTCGTTGGTGAAAATCTACATCAAGATTTAATCGTGCACTACAATTGTAAACAAACGCGTTTCAGCCTCAGCCTTCGTCAGTGTTTGACGCGCGCCATCGACGTCAACATTTAAATAAAATTACAAATCAAACACAACTAAAGAAGGACAATTCATCTCTAGGAACACCAGAGCCATCTTAGAATGTGCAAATGTGCAAGTTTCTACATAAATATATCTACAAGTCATATTAAACACTCGTAATCCCCCTCAATACATTCTTAATTCATTATAAAAGAATTACAATTAATACTAATAATCATGAACATTCAATCAAAATAAACAACATAAATTACATTTCTGTTGCTTCTCAATAGTAATCACTTGTATGAGCGGGGATAATAAATCTAATCTATACTGCAACTTGCACCCACTATTTAATGTTGGCAAGAGGGCTGTCCTTAAATATATAA
This sequence comes from Calotriton arnoldi, assembly GCA_963921515.1. Lineage (NCBI taxonomy): Eukaryota > Metazoa > Chordata > Amphibia > Caudata > Salamandridae > Calotriton > Calotriton arnoldi. Next base: position 502,372 of record CAWUFW010010811.1, on the reverse strand, counting down.
TATCACTTGAAATGATTACTACACCCAGAATGGGCTATGAGGACAGTTCATACTTTATTTAGCTTGCTCTTCAATTACCGCCCTGGATGGGCTAGTATCATACATATCTCCCTATTTAGCGCTGCCTGTTCCAAATGTGTAGTCCCCCTTTCCTACAATATACCCTCGTGCATACTCAATGCTCAATTCACAGATGAGTTATTAGCTCTTCTCCACCATTCAGACCTTTCGGGGATTTGGTCTGGAGATCAATAATATATCTTGACTCCAGACGTCGTAGTTTCTTCTCCCTGTCTCCCCCCCTGATATCATTGGGTACATGGTCTAAACCGAAGAACTGTAGTAATGCCCTATTACTCTTGTGGCTGCTTGCAAAATGGCGTGCCACAGGGTAATTGGCATCCTTATTCGCAATCGCCCGTTGGTGTTCAAGGACCCTGGTTTTTACCGAATGTATGGTACTGCCCACGTAGCGTAAGCCACATGGGCATACCAGACAATACACCACATAAGTCGTGGTGCAAGTCATAAACTTCATTACTTGCCTTTCTTTACGTGACCCCGGCACTGAATATTGGGACACTCTCTTACTATTGATGCAGGCTTTACATCTTCCGCAGGGAAAAGAGCCCTGAAGGCCCTGTAAACTGGTAGCTGGTTTCAGCACGGGTAAGTGGCTTGACACTAAATGATCTCTGATTGATCTCGATCTTCTAAATGAAATTTTAGGATATTCCGAGAGTTCCTTCCCCACCACACTGTCTGATTTCAATATATTCCAGTTCCTGCGTAATATAGCTCTTATTTTGCCTGCTGCTTGAGAGTAAGTGGTGATTAGTCTTAAATTCCCTGGTTGTCTTTCTACACTCAGTGCACCTGGTTCCTGCAGTAGTGAGTCTCTTTGTTTGTCCTTGATCTTCATTTGCGCTGTTCTTAATGTATGCTGTGAGTAACCCCTGGACCTGAAGCGCTTAATGCTCCCCTCGGCTGCCTCCTCATAATCTTGAGAGCGTGAGCTATTCCTTTTAATTCGGAGTAACTCTCCGTATGGAATACTCTTTATGAGAGTTGCCGGATGACCACTACGTCCATGAAGGACGGAGTTACCCGTTGTAGTCTTTCTAAAAAGGGCCGTCTGAATAGTATTGGAACTTACAAAGACCCTAAGGTCCAAGAAATTCACCTCTGTCGTACTCATGTCTTCCGTGAAACTAAGGTTCAGATGGTTATTGTTCAAGTTAGAGAGATAATCCCTTGCTGACTCTTGTGACCCTCTCCAATAATGAAGAGGTCATCAATGTACCTCCGCCAGCACACCACCTTCTCCAACCATTCCTCCATCCCATCCGCCCAGGCCACCTGCTTCTCCCACCAGCCAACGAACAAGTTCGCATAGCTGGGGGCGAAGCAGGTGCCCATAGCTGTCCCCTGTATCTGCCTATACCTTTGTCTCTGGAAGATAAAAATGTTGTTATTAAGACAAAAGGAAATAAATTCCAATAACATTGTATTATGTTCCAGGAACTGGAGGGAACGTCCTTTCAAAAAGTTCGATACTGCTGAGAGACCATCAGTGTGTCTAATACTTGTGTATAAACTACATACATCAAGCGTAATCATTATAAAATCAGATTCCCACTCAATTCCTTGAATTTGTTTTAAAAAATCCTTTGTGTCTTTAGTATACGAGGACAACTGAAAAACAAATGGAGAAAGAAAATGATCTATAAATTTCGACATATTCTCAGTCAATCCCCCAATAGACGCCACTATCGGTCTCCCTGGAGGTCTTACTGCGTCTTTATGAATCTTGGGCAGGTGGTAAAACGTTGGAATTCTCGGGTGTTTGTTCTGTAAAAACATGAATTCTTGCCTGGACAGAGTACCTTTTTTATACCATTTATCCACAAGTTCAGCATACATTTGAATGCTATGGACATAATCCTCTTCCGTGGTTAAAGCATAGTTCTGTTTATCATTCAACTGTCGAAAGGCTTCTTCACAGTAATCATCTCTGGTTTGTAAAACGACATTTCCGCCCTTATCAGATGGTTTTATCACGATTAGAGGATCTTGCTGTAGGCTCTTCAGAGCTTGTCTTTGTTTAAATGTAAGGTTCCAGTTCCTTCCCTTGACATTTCTCTCTTCATTAACTCGTAAAGTTAAAAGTTCATTATTCACAGTTTCTGAGAAGACATCTATTGCATCGGTAGCCATTTGGGGGCAAAATCTAGAAGGTGGTTTAAATGAACTCTCAGCCCCTCTCTGCGACACCCCTAACTCCAAAGCCCTCATTACATGATCTCTTGACGGCTCTTGTTGGGTGCTACTCTCTGCACCTAGTTCTTCAAGGATTGTCAGAGTATCCAGATCGCGTATGTTTATTGCATCTAATTCCTGTGGTGCCATCATCCCCACTTGTAATGATGCTGGTTGTTTCAACTTGAAAAACTTCAGTAATCTGATTTTTCTAATAAACTTAAATAAGTCTATACGCGTTTGTGTGTACTCGTAATTACTCGTGGGGCAGAAAGTCAAACCCAATTTCAAAACTGTCTCCTCATCTGGTGTCAATACCTTTGATGTCAAGTTTACAATCGTCAAGTTATCCTCTAATCCTTGTAGTTCTTCACCCTGCGGGTCCTGGTGTTCCGTGTTCCGTTGTTTCTTACAGTGTTTTCTGCCGCCCCTTCTTTTGTTACGCCGGCTTTTTGTTGCTCGGGAGGCCTCCCCTTGCCCCCTCTCAACCAAGTTTGCCTGATGAGGTTGAATTCCTCGTGAAAAGACTGTTGTTGTCGTGAGCCTTGGCCTGCGTTATTCCCCTCCTCTTCCGACTGTTCAGCGCTAGTTAGCTCAGATTCAGAGGTATCTCGGGACTCAATTGCACTTTTCTTTGCTGTTTTCAAATCTCTGCGGGGAACATCGTACTTCCTTGCGAAAGTCAATATTCGACCCTGCTCATAATCACGTGCGTCTCTCTCAAACTTTTGCTGTTTTCTTTGTTGTATTTTCTTTTCATATGCATTCAGGCGTTTCTTAATAGACTCCTTTTCTTCATCATGTTTCTGAGGCTCTACTGTTTGCAGAATGTCATTTTCCAGAGACTCTATGTCCTTTAAAGCTTTCTCGCGGTCACTCCAGGCAAATTTAGTTAAGATCCTCAACATTCCTTGTGAGGATCCCGCTGTATAATCCGCCCATTCACTCAGGAGCTCCGGGTCCGGATTTTCATATGCCGGAACCGTGTAAATACGCAAGCCTCTAGGTACTCTGCTCGCATCGATGTAATGTTGTAGGGAAGTGGCTTCCCACCATTTCCTGATCTCACGTTCGTACAGCCTTTCGAGTTGTTGATACTTTGTTCTAATATTAGTTTGTGCCGCATTGAGTGATGCACCTTCACCCTGCGTGGATCCCACTGGGCAAGTTCTAAAAATGCCTGTTGCCGCTTCGCGGCGAGCCGTCTCACTAAACATGAATCAATCCTAGTACGTGCACTTCCAACTCGTTCACACCGCATCTCTCATGTAACCGGTGAAACCGTTCCGTAGTTCTCCTCCCTTTGAGTTGCTCTGGACTGTTGAAATCGTAGTCCTGCTCGCTCGATGGTACTTCTCCCGGCCGTCACGGTGGTGCGGGTTCAATAGTGGGATTTTTCTCCTTCGCTCCTCAAGTTGTCAGCATAAGCCCACATGCGCTCTTTGAACGGGTGCAAGGTCCAGCGGTGACAAACCGCTATATCTCCTGCTCCACTGTCTTGCAACAATAAGGACTAGCACTCTCGTTGGTGAAAATCTACATCAAGATTTAATCGTGCACTACAATTGTAAACAAACGCGTTTCAGCCTCAGCCTTCGTCAGTGTTTGACGCGCGCCATCGAAGTCAACATTTAAATAAAGTTACAAATCAAACACAACTAAAGAAGGACAATTCATCTCTAGGAACACCAGCGCCATCTTAGAATGTGCAAATGTGCAAGTTTCTACATAAATATATCTACAAGTCATATTAAACACTCGTAATCCCCTCAATACATTCTTAATTCATTATAAAAGAATTACAATTAATACTAATAATCATGAACATTCAATCAAAATAAACAACATAAATTACATTTCTGTTGCTTCTCAATACTACACATTAACAACTGAAGAGAGAGGGAAAAATCACTCTTCGTCCCCCTGACGAAAATACTAACTAACAACAAAAGAGCGAACAAGGAAAATACTAAGGTAGCACGAGGAGAAACCTCTTTATTTAAAAGAACCCTCACTCACCAACCTAGTTGGTGACATGCTTCATCATTGGGTTCCCACCAGAGGGACCGAATGTCCCCCGGTGTGCTACGACGCCTGGAATTCCAGCGGAGCGAGTTTTTTGGAAGGGTAGTGTAAGTGTGCGGGATGTGCAAAGTAAAGGTCACTGGTTATTTCCCAAAACAAATTTTAATGGTGGAGAACCAGTGATCGATTAAAACTAGTGAGACGGACGCAAACTGGCTAATTAGGTGAACCAGAAGAGTCCGAATTTAAAAGTGAAAATTGGTCAACATGTTTCTGCTTATATATGCACTGTTAGCTAAGCATTCTTCAGGACCAGACACCCCATGGCGGTATACGCACGCTAAGGCGTATCCTACCCTATGGGGAGTGTGCGTAAGGTAAAACTCACGGTTTCACCAATGCGGCCTTATGGTAATTCCAAAGAGCCGCTGTACTGTGAAGGCAAAAATGGCTTCACTTCATGGGTTCCGGGAAAGGGTAGAGCTACTTATTGCATGAAGCTCGCCCTCTACAGACCTGCCAGTTGCCTGCCACGGACCCGAATGGTGGGAACCCAATGATGAAGCATGTCACCAACTAGGTTGGTGAGTGAGGGTTCTTTTAAATAAAGAGGTTTCTCCTCGTGCTACCTTAGTATTTTCCTTGTTCGCTCTTTTGTTGTTAGTTAGCTTCTCAATACTAATCACTTGTATGAGCGGGGATAATAAATCTAATCTATACTGCAACTTGCACCCACTATTTAATGTTGGCAAGAGGGCTGTCCTTAAATATATAATATCACTTGAAATTATTACTACACCCAGAATGGGCTATGAGGACAGTTCATACTTTATTTAGCTTGCCTTCAATTACCGCCCTATATATATATTCCACAGCAGGATCCCAGGGGTACCACCATCCAAAGACCAGATAACAGACTCCAAATATAGTATATATATTACTGGGTACTCTGCTCCATTTACACCTACTTAAGTGTGTGCCACTCCTCAAAACGGGGAGAGTGCGGCCAATGTGTAATTTGGATGGGCTTTTCTTTATTTTTTTAATTTAAAGTTTGGGTTTTTTAAAGGGTTGGAGCCAGTCTGCTCTGGCACTGGGCCACTCTGGGGCTAGTTTTCCTTTGTACATAATTTACATTAAACATTGGTTGGTAGATTACGAAAAAAACACAGGTTCTATCTTGATTGATGGCTCTGGGTATCGACTGTTTTAGAAGAAACACTATATATATATCTATCTCTATCTGGCATCAGGGTACACGTTTGACCCCTTGCCGAATTCAGAATTTTGTCTACTTTTCAGAAAAGTACAGCTTTACCCATGGGTTTCACATTTCTGTGAATCCCAAAAGATGGGGTGGGGGCTATACGGGCACAACCAGCCTTTTTGATTCATTAAAAATATACTTTCTTTCCCCTTCCCCTTTTTTCAAACAACTTCAAAACTTTTGCTTCACTTTTGGCTATTTTTCCAGTTCTCTCCAGAGGAATCAACATTCCCTGGGCTCCATTAAAATCTTAAACATGGAGGGCAGGGAGGAAAGGACACCAATTTGGCTTGGATATCGTATCTTTTGTTAGGGGAGGAAAAAAAGTAATTAAGGCTTAATCGCAAACTACCCAAAATAACAAAAAAGAGCTCAGAACTGTAAGGAGGGAGAAGTAGGAAAATGTAAGGGGGAGTTCAGCATTTAAGGGGCTACTTAAATAGCACTGCAATGTGTTGTTGAGAATTTAGACTCCACCGAACACTTAAGCAATTTGTTTATTTGATGGGCTGTTTAGTTATTTCTTCATTTCCTGATAATCCCTAATTTTCACTCCATGTAGAAGCATTTTACTGGACCCTCCTTCCCAGCATAAGTTTACATGTTTACATGTTTTAGAATAATGATGTCCGTTTTGCCAGTTGTCCAGAGGAGTTTCACTCCTTTTGCAGTAACACCGCATCAGATAAATCCTTACGTTTATTTGTTCTGATATATACATGTTGCAAAGTGAGCTTTTTTTTTGCTTGGTTACCAACAGTTTTTCATTTTTTTGGAAACCCACCTGCTAGTAATCTTGAACTCTAACACTGGGACACTGCTATTCTGTGCCCAGTGTACCTGCCTGAAAACATGTCGAAATTGGTTTAAAACCGGCATGGCACATTTAACTTTCCTCTAAGGTCATTGTATATGGTGCAGAAGTCAACCCATTGCATGGAAAGTTAAATGCTGCTTGTGGACTGCAGCCCCTATTTTGCAATCCACTACAGTAGCACTGAAAACACGGATCTAGGCCTACCCTGTGCAGCCTGACTACTGCAGTGTAAAACCTGCAGTGCTCCTGTCAAAATTGTACAAGTAAAGATATCCCTTTTAAATACGAGAAAGTCGCCCCTATGTAGGCTGTGTAGCAGGGTGCTAGGTATATAAACGTGAGTCATGTAGAAAATTCATGTTGCTAGGTCCGTACAGCGACATGGCGCCAAAGCTATTTTCATTGTGAGAAGCCTAGCTGTTCTATGTAGAAAACCAGAGAGCAGATTCAAAAGTAATACTGCTATCTCTGGATTTAGACCCACTAGGAAAAATAAGTAAACTTTTTCTCTGAATGAGCCTTCAAGAGGCTAATTAGTGTTAGCCTGTGGCAGCTGGTCAGCCTGCACTTGGTGTGAATGAGGTATGAACTTTCTCTCGGGACCAACACAGTATGTCAGTATGATAGACTGATCGACCTGAATGGGCATAGATGACTTCTTTGAGATTCAGGCTGTGGGCATCCTGTTAGCACAACAGTGTTAAATCCTGTCTCACAGGTCTGTCTGAGGCACATGTAAAACTTTTGAAATTTGTGAAAGGGATCTATTTTCATACATCATAGCGTGGAAAGAGGTTGAGATTGTTTAATCGTAAAGCGAAAAGAAGACAAACAAGAGACAAGGTAAACTTCAGATTAGTTTAACACGTTTAATTACATTTTGTCTCATTAAGTATTTTGTAGTAATATATGAAAAACCTAATTTTAAAACGAATACAAAATGTTTTGACATGGCTCTATTTTGTCATTTGCCTTACAACTTCCACTCACAAACAATACTATACTAACAAATCCATCTCATAAAACAAATAAGTCAGCACCTCTTTTCACTACTCCTCAAAAACAAAACATATCACGCACACCAGACAACAAAATCTCTCAAGCGCAACACCACATAATACTTACCATCACAAAATACAAACATTTATTTATTTATTTATTTGAGTTTTCTATAGCGCTGGCTCGACCCAAAGGTAACAGAGCGCTTTACATGTTTAGAGGTTAAGTTTGCACAAGTACATGGTGAGAGGTAAAAAGGCCTTGCATTAAGTCGTATACAAAAAAAGACAAAAAAATATAGGAGCACATGGTATTCAAACATACACAGTGAAAGTCAATAAAGTCATTCGGTGCTGGGGAGGAGGATAGAGTTCGAGTTCGCCTGGTGAGGAATCCGACTGGAAATTGACCATGAGAGTTGGGTCTTTGGGAGGTGAAAGTAAGTGCATGCTCTATCTGAGGACAAACATACACCCACCTTTCAAATTACACAAATGAACAAACTCCAATGCCAAGCTTTCTCTCTTCCAACACACCTAACACACATACAGTAATCCAGCAACTCTCTTCTAACTGCCTCTCATCCATTGGACAATTTAGAACCTTAATACATGACCCACATGCTGCACACCACCCCTAACTCATACACATTCCCCCTAAACACACACATACAAACAATATAAGCAACGTACCACACCTCACAAGTTTGCTTCTCCATGTCTACTGCACAACAAGGTTACACCACAAAACAACACAGCCCATTAACTCACTCTCAAACACCGTCTCAACCACCTACACATGCAGACTCTTCAAAATGCCTTCTTAGCCTGCTGGACGAGGAACACGAAACAGAAGAGCCACACTATTGCTATCCTCATACAGCTAATACCAGCACTAAGGAAACACCTGCTACAAGCCCACAAAATACTGCTCACTCTTCTACAAAACAAAGTCACCCTATCGCCAACGCACATTCTCTAAACTGTCTACTAATAAATGTTTGATCGCTCTCTAAAAAACAAACATTACATCTACGACCTTCTCACTGATGCAAAACCAGACATACTATTCATAACTGAATCATAGTTGGGGGATGATATGGCTCCAGTCCTACATGAAGCTGTTCCTCTAGGCTATCAAACGATCACCCAAAATCGTATAGGCAAAAAAGGAGGTGGCCTAGCTGTTGTGTGTAGGCAAACATTACTTATCACTAAAGTTGACGACATCTCCATAAAAAACTGTGAGGCTCTTTTCATCAGATGCAATTCTACACAGTCTTCCTCCTGTAACTTCCTACTCCTTTACAGACCCCCACTTAGCAATGCAACCTTCACAGAGATGCTTTTAGACATGGTTTCGAACCTCATAACACTACACTCCAACCTATGGATTATGGGTGACCTCAACATTTGGTTTGACAAACCCAATATGGACCATCCGAAAACAATCATTGCTGGCCTAGACGCACTGAACCTGCATCAGATCGTCCACAAACCCACACACAACGCTGGACACATCCTAGATGTCATTTTTGCTATTACCAACCTAATTACCTTTCAAACTATAACTCCTGTCACATGGTCAGACCACCATTTGCTTGCTTTTCAACATAAAACAACACAAAGTGACGCACCTAAAACCACCGTATGTGCATCCACCTATCGACCGTGGAATAAACTCAATTTGGAACACTTAGAAACACAACAAACATCCAGTACAGATCTAGACACAATATATTCTGTTCAAAAACTATATGAGTGGCTACAGGAAGCTTTGTTAGCCTAATACCACTAAAAACTACACAACAGAACAAAAGAAAACGGGCACCTTGGAGAAATACAGAGATAAAAGAGATAAAACAACAAATCAGAAAGTTGCAACGTGATCGGCGGCGAAACAAGATGGCCGCTACTTGAAATCCTCCGCGGCACCGAGAATACTGCCGGTCATGGAGGGACATTTGCATGCTGTTATGCAGCGGTCGGGGCACGGGAAAGAACATCAGAAGCTCTCTGAAGCGGAGAGGCACGTTTTTAGACCTTGAATCGGTCTAGTTTTCTGCCAGTTGCTTTTCTCCCTCTGTTCGTAGGGCGCTCCGTGTCGGCCGCCATTTTGTGAGTTCGGCGCTCACAATTACTTCAGATGACGGCGTGCATGTAGCGCCTACTTGTCAGCCAGAAAACCGAATTTAAAGGAAGATGGGAACATTTTTAGAACTTACCCATCATTGAAAGACTTTTGCTCTCCTGAATCACATGGATGCAGTTTTAATCTGGTGATGGAGAGTTTTCCTTTTTCTTTTATGCAGGAAAATGTGGTAGATGTCTCTACTAGGAGTGTGCAGCGCATCTATAAATATTGTCGCATTATGAGGTTGTTGGAAGGCCCCGGGAGCGGAAAGGCTTTTTATTAAGCCCTTATTTGATCTAAATTGACAGCTTGTTGATTTTCGTCCTCCGCTCCTAGAATGCTCTAGTTTCCGGCCGCCATTTTGTGAGCCCGGTAATTGTTATCACCTCAGAAATCAACGTGCCATAATGCCTCCTCAGTATTAGGGCTTATTACCGCCAATTTGAAAGACTAGCTACCTAGTTCTGACTCTCCTTCCATTCTAGATCTTTTCTTATATGCTCAGAGATAAGCCTATTCTGTTTTATGCAAGTATATTGGTTCACTTTGGCTGCGACTACTCCTCCCAATAGCTTTTCTCTGGATAGTTTTGTCCTTTGAGGATCATCCAGTCGCATTTTTACCTAAGAGATCCTTAATTAATATACAGAATCACCCCTGTCTGTTTTGAACATGGATTCCGCGCATTTAAATAAATCCCAAGGGCCTTCCGGTTCTAATGCTAACGGTCGCAGAGTCTGTCGACAACACTAATAAAAGGGTTAAAAAAGATCCTTCGGTGGCCAGGACCTCGATGGAGTAGGACGCACGTTGCGGGAGCTCCGTCCGCCAGAGGCCGGCCGGGTTTTTTTTCTAGCTGATTAGAGGCACGGGGTGCGATCAAGACCCCCCCAACTGCTGAGCGCTCCCCCCTGTGTGTTCCGGCGGGGGCGCTGAGGACTTTCTCCTGGCGGTAGCCCGGGAGAGGGGCGGACAGTCCTCCTCGGCAAGTCTCTCCACCATCTTGCCCGGGGAAATTGGAGAGGCCTCCCCCAGCGTGAGTCCCGGAGTTGGAGGCAGACCAGGCGATTGGGCTCCAGGGGCTCCCCGGATCACTTCCCCCGCGATTGGCCTGGCATCCAGTGGGGGCCCCGGGCGGCCTGCTCAAGTCTGACGGCGGCCCCAGGTGGCGGGCCGCGCTCGGCCCTGGATCGGGAGATGGACGGCGGCCGAAGCATCCAGTGATCGGTGCCCCCAGCGGAAGCCCCGGAGGTGAGGCGACCGAGGCTCGACCGAAGCGCGCTGGACCACTGCGCCGGGGGTGAGTGCACGCCCAGAGACTAGGTCGCTATCCTTGCAACGCGACAGGGCCTGTCCCCCGCCGCGCGCGGGCCTTTCCTGGTCCCTGAAGCCCGGGCACGGGGCAGTACATAACCTCCCAGTCCCCCCACTCCGCTTGGTCAACGTGAATCGAGCGGAATGGGGTCCGGGCGTGACGATATGGGACCCCTGAGAGGATTGAGGCCTACCCGGCGTACACCTGCATGCGTGGTCTCCGATTGGTGGGGGCGGCCAGCTGGAGTAAGGACACAGCAAAGGGGGCCTACCTGGGCGAGTCAGCAGGGGGCGTCCAGTCTCCCACGCCAATCCCTGGATTAGCGACAGCGGGAGGAGAGATCCTAAGCGGGCGCCCAGCGCAGCCCCGGAGCACTCCTGGGCACTGGTACTTGGGCCACGCGGCTGCCGGCGGGCCTAGCCGGTGGAATTCTACCGGGTGGAGCGGAGCTCTTCCCTGAGGATTTGAGTGGCGCGACTACTGCGCACTGACTGCTGTTCTTCACGTTACCCCCTGGAGGTGACGGATGTGCGTTGGGGGGGGGGTACACCCCAGTCGGATCTTTCGTGGGCCGGACCCTGCTTGTGGAACCACCCCCCCGACCTGGGTGCTGGAGCAGACTGTGAGGGCTGGGGCATGCCCGTGATGTTCTGAGCCGATCTCTCTCTGACCCCCCTGGGATACCATCCGACTGAGGAGGGAAGAGTCGTCTGCAAGAGGGTAGCATCGTCGACCACTTCCCCGGAGGGAGACCCGGGCCCTTGCTTGCAACTGGACCCCCGAGGGGCCTCTGCCCCAGACTGACACTGCTGGGGACCTGAAACGAAGATCGTCGACCCCGGAGAACAGTAACACTCAGCCTGGCCGTCCCTCTCGGGGCCTCTCGGGGCCTCTCTGGCAGGGTCGTGCCCCAACGGTGGTAGTAGAGATCCCACCCCAGCTAACAGGAGAGAAGCCTATAATTTGGAGGCCCCCCTACTCAAGGTATGACACGCGGCAGACAGGGGAAAACCGCGGTGCAGTCGACGCCAAGGGACACGTCAGTGGTAGATCTGTGGGCCAAGACGACCCAGGCCCCTGATCTGGAACATCCCAAGATGGCCGCCAAGCCGGAGACTGATGCAACTAACCCCATCACTCAGGCCTTCATGTCCACTTTCCTCCAGGAGATAAAGAGTGAAATAAGCTCTCTCAAGTCGGAGGTCAAGTCCTGCCTCGCGGACATCCGGCGAGATGTCACCAAAATCGGCTCACGGGTGGACAACCTGGAACGCACCCTGGACACAAGAACGGAGGACCAGGAGGAACTGTGGCGCCGTGTCACGGCGCTAGAGGAACAGCATATCGAACTCCAAGTAAAGCAGGAGGACTTGGAAAATCGTAGCCGACGGAACAACCTCGGCTTCCACGGGGGACGGAGGGCAAGGATATCATGACCTACGCCGCAGATCTCCTACAGGCGGTGCGGGGAGACGACGATGCCTCCCCTCCAACACTGGACAGAGCTCATCGAGTGGGACCCCACGTGGCAAGACCGACCTGACCCCAGACATCTTGACCCGAGTGCACTTCTTCACTGAGAAAGAGGCAATCCTTCGAGCATCACGGGCAGCTGGAGATCTGTCATACGAGGGACATCCCATCCAAATCTTCCAGGATCTCTCACCACTCACCCTACGCCGACGCAGGGACTGCAAGCCAGTGACAGACAAACTGAAGGAGTCCAACATCAAGTATCAATGGGGTCACTCATTTACCCTGATTTTCCAATGGGAGGGCAAACGCAGATCCCTGAGGTCCCTCAAGGAGGCATGTCAACTGCTTCGCATCTCGCCCGAAACTAGACCGTCCACCCCCACCTCTGCAGACTCGGAAGCCCGGACTGTTCTACGTCCAGAGTGGTACAGGGTCCGACCCCCCGTTCACGGTCCTCCAAAACCACAGTGATGGCTCTCCAAGCCAAGCAAGATATCATTCACCACCTGAAGTCAATAGAAGCATCGCAACCATCAGGTGGAAGGAGCTCAAAGACGGGGCCCCCATCCCCTTCTGGCTCGGGCCCCGAATTGGAGGTTGCTTGATGGACCGTGACTCACTGGAGGTGGATGGGTCCTACTGCGTCATCTCTTCAATGCAACCCTGTGTTCCTTTTGTGCGCCCGAGCGTCCGTCAGGACTTCTAGGTTGGGGGAGCTGCCCCCGAGACCGTACTCTTTGTCGGCCTTTCACAGACGGGCCTCCCAACTTCTGACCATATTCGCCCCCTCCATAATGTACAGCCGCGACTGGTGGTCTCCCTTGGCGATATGGGTTCCTTAACTTTATAGATTGGTACTGTGTCTGAAGGACTTGCCTTGAACTGCACTTGGGAATTGTCAGTCACGCCCGGGGAGAGCCTTAGTGCCCTAAGGATGCTCGAGTGGCTGGTCGGCCACTGGAGGACGGGCGGCGGCAGCTTCTTCATTTCTACTGGCCTACCCCGCCATTCCCTTAGTCCTGATGGGGAGTGACTTCCTCAGAGCCGCCCTGGTTTACACCGCTGGGTTGCTCTTGGACTGGAATAGTAGCCTTTGGCCCGGTCTTACTATCTCCCCTTTAGGATTTGTTGGGAGGGACAACAAGCATGCTGGGGGGGTGCCTGGGGACGGGACTCCGTTGGCCGTGGGGAGGAAGATACATCACCTATCGCTCACACTCATCACGCTATTCTTGCCTTACACCAACGCCGGGTGGGACCATTTTCTGGGAACTGCGATCGGCCGAAAAGGGGTGGGATGATTTATACACCTGTCTGAGCTGTGCTTCCTCTGAAGTGGACCATTACACAACTTAAATGTTTGTCTTTTAATGTAAAAGGTCTCAATGCCCCTAATAAGCGGCGACAAATATGGAGGTACCTTCTCATGCAGGACCCAGACATAATTTTTATCCAGGAAACTCATCTTTTACACGCGGACACTAGGCGCATGCACCACCCTAGATTCCCAACCCAGATCTAGGCCTCCGCACAGACCAAAACAGCAGGGGTAGCCATCTTCATCAAAGCAGGCACTCCGGTGCAGGTCACTCGAACGGTGCGCGACAAAGAGGGCCGCTTCTTAAAACTGACCCTTCTTATGCAGGGTAAACATCTGACGCTTCTTAATGTATACGCACCTAACCATGCACAAGACGCGTTTCTGCGGAACCTGCTTCAGAGCTCACTCTCTCGGGAGCTGGATCCTATTATCCTTGGGGGATTTTAATTTAGTGTGGGATCCCGTTCTCGACCGCACTGCTTCGTCTTTCCAGGGGCGGGAGCCATGTCGGCGGCACTCAAGCAAGAACTCAAAGCCTTGGGTCTCACGGACGCTTGGCGCTACAAAGAGCCTGGATCACAGGATTACACATTCTACTCTCATGTGCACCAATCGTATTCTCGCATCGACCACTTCTTCCTGTCTCACTCTCTCATTCGCATGTTAGAATCGGCAGTGATCTCAGATATATCCATTTCTGATCATGCCCACCTAGAAATTACTCTGACGGGCCTGGGTAGGAACCCCGCTTCAATTCCCAGGTGGCGCCTACCCCCTCATGTACTCCGGGACCCGGTAGATGTGGCAGAATTACGCCAGGCAATACAAACGTACTTCGCCACCAACGATCTCCCAGAAACCCATGGGAATGTCTTATGGGACGCCTTTAAGGCCACAATTTGTGGTGTAATCACTTCCATTTCCATTACCCGCACGCAGGAGTCTCGTCTGGTGGAAAATAAGCTTGCCAGCGATGTCAAAGCCCTCGAACGGCAGTCCCACAGGGCACCTTCTAGGCAAGCACGGAAACAACTTGCCTCACTACGGGGCCAACTTAAAGTCTTAAGAGTTAATAAGGCGGAACATTCTCTTTTAACCCTCAAACAAAACTTTTATGGAGGAGGCAACAAGGTGGGCTCCATGCTGGCGCGTCGTCTCCGTCTCCAGGTGTCCCGTAATCATATCTCTAAAATTGCCCTTCCGGGGGGGCTACCTCGGAGAAAGCAAAACAGCAGGAATTTGGAGAGTTCTTCTCTACTCTCTATGATCAAGGGGATACGTGCACAAACCAGATAGATCCCTTTCTCTCCTCCTGCCCTTGGCCGCCACTCGGACCCTTGACTAGACAACATTTGGAGGAGCCCATCATGGCGGAAGAGATCCAAAAGCGTTAAAAGCTTTCCCACTGGGAAATCCCCAGGCCCCGATGGCCTTACATTAACGTTTTACCGCCTCTTCTTTCCGGAGCTGCGGGAACCACTGCTGAGACTCTTCAATTCCTTTTCAGACCTGAAAGCTGTCACGCCGTCGATGACCAAAGCTGAGATAGTACTCATCCCCAAGCCCGGAAAAGATCCAACTCTGTGCGCGTCTTACCGCCCAATATCACTGTTAAACGTGGACGTCAAATTGTATGCCAAAATTCTGGCCCAACGTCTGGCCCCCACCTCCCTGGCTTAATTGAGCCTGACCAGGTGGGTTTTATCCAAGAGCGCCAGGGGGCGGACAATCTTCGAAGAGCAGCTCACCTAGTGGAGAAGGCTCAACGTCGAAACATCCCGGCCTTCCTTCTGTCCCTTGACGCTGAGAAGGCCTTTGACCGGGTTGACTGGCCCTTTCTCAGGGCAGTCCTGCAGTAAATAGGACTGGGCCCGGTCATGATTGCAAGAATCAAGGCCCCCTATGCGGCGCCATCGGCGCGGATCAGAGTTAATGGACTCCTCACCCCTCCTTTTTCTATCCGTCGGGGCACGCGCCAGGGCTGCCCGTTGTCATCACTCCTTTTTGCCCTCGCGGTGGAGCCTCTGGCGATTGCCATTCGTCAATCGGCAGAAATACGAGGCCTGCGCCTCGGTGGGGTTGATCATAAGATAGCTCTCTTTGCCGATGACCTCCTATTGACACTCACTGACCCCGCAAGCTCGCTCCCTGCTGTTCTCTCCCAATTTGAATCGATCTCAGGACTCAAAATCAATCTCACAAAATCGCAGGCGCTTAACTTTACCCTCCCCCGCAACAGCTGGAAGCCTTGGGAGATACTATTCCCTTCCATTGGGCCCCGCGATCTATTCGATACCTAGGCATTAACGTTACGGCTACTTTAGACACATGGACTCAGGCGAATTGGCCGGCCTGCCGAAAATCGGTACGAGACGACCTCCTTCGCTGAAAATCACTACCCATCTCCTGGTTGGGCCGCCTTAATGCGGTTAAAATGTCACTCCTTCCTAAGGTCCTCTATCTTTTCCAGGCACTCCCGACGCCTATACCGCAAAGGGACATTCAGAGCCTGCAGCGGGATGTCACTGCCTTCATTTGGGGAGGAGGGAGGCCGCGATTCTCTACGAAGGTGTTAATGCTGCCTGGAGACCGGAGGACTGGCATGCCCCGACTTCTTAACTTACTACTGGGCGTCACACCTGCGCTATATCTCGGAATGGGCGGTTCGGGAGAGTGAGAAACATTGGTTCCACATGGACAGGGCCGTGGCTTGTCGGCCGCTATGGGACTTAGCCTGGCTTCCGCGGGGGGCCAGACATCGCAGTGCTTATATTGCTACCCCGACGAAGACAGTCCTGGAGATATGGGACAGGATAGCAGGGTCTAGAGGCTTAACCAACTTCCCCTCCTCCAACACACCCCTAGCGCGTAATCAGGAGTTCCCGCCGGCCCTATCCCCCGCATCTTTCCCCGCGTGGGCTGCTGGCGAATGCCGGGTCATACAGCAACTTTTTGAAGCGGGTCGATTCAAATCCTTTGAGCAATGTAGGACGGACTTTCACCTGCCTAGAACAACACGCTTAGAATATTTTCAAATCCGCCACTGGCTCCACTCCCCGCCTACACGGAGGGCGCAACACAGCAACTTACCCCATTTGAAACCCTAGTTCGATCGTTTGATGGATCCCGAGGGCTGATTTCTAGGACCTACAAAGTCCTCCAGCACGCACAAATGGGGCCTCCCCACCCCTATCAAAGCAGTTGGCAGACAGACCTTGAGAAGGACATTCCCCCTGACCAATGGGAGCAGTTATGGCGAGACATTCCCCGTATTGTATTTTTAAGAGTGTTGCACAGCAGGAATCGGCATGCAAAATTATGACCCGCTGGTATTATACTCCACTTCGTCTCCAAAAAATGTTCCCGGGCCTTGCTCCCTGTGCTGGCGCTGTCAGGCTTCCCAGGGCTCTTTTTTGCATATTTGGTGGTCCTGCCCTCTTATCACTATCTTCTGGAAAGAGATCCTGAGCGACATTAGGGAGGTTGTGGGCTTTCCCCTGCCGAATGACCCGGGGATAACAATTCTAGGGATCCGTCCGAGGTCCCTTAAAGCCATGACGCACTCGGACTGGTGCCTGATCTTCCACATGCTCACTGCAGCGAAACAGGTTATCGCGCTCCATTGAAAGAAGGCTTTCACCCCACCATACACGGTGTGGCTTACTCGCCTGTGGCATGTCATAGCGATGGAGCTTCTCTCTCACAGACTAGCCCACACTGATGCTGAATTTGAGCATATATGGCAGCCCTTGATCTCACACCTCTCTAAATTGGAGCATGCCAGATCAGTCCCACCCCGTTTGAGGGCCCTCCAACTATTTGCCGACCCTATACTTCCAAGGGGAGAAACATGTGATGAAGCGGGTTAGAGGGTGGGGGGAGCCCAAACTTCCCCCTGCAGAATCTGGACATAGTCTTCCATCACGGGCATTTAATCATCCTCACCCAGGGCACCCCTACACCACGGAGCCATAGAATCACCCTCCCTCCCCCTCTCTTCTTTCCTATTCTATTCTATTCTTTTCTCACTTCTTTCTCTTTAAGTCTCTAGATGTTGGGTCTTCACCCATCCCTAGTGTTATTCCTCTGCAGGCTTGCAGACTGGAGGGGACACACCCCTGATCTTTATGTTCTGGCAGTACTTGGCACTTCTACAAGCTGTGGGCCTCCGGAAAATGGCCCCAGACAGCGTGGGGGTTACCCTGGACAAGACTTAATGAGACGTTATGTTTCACTCACCTGATCTTGTCCGTGGCAGCTCACAGCTTTGATATGTGCTCCAGTTCTTTTAGCCTCAATACTGTGAACTAATAATTTATAATCTGTATTTTGCTTGCCAAGCTCTGCCTTTAACACTTGTGGCCTGGTATTTGTGAATGTTATTTCTCTTGTTGGTGTATAAAATCAATAAAAGAGATTTAAACAAAAAAAAGATCCTTCCTCCCCAAACAAATCACCTCTACCTTTGATCCTAGAGGATATTATGGATGAACTGAGAAATATTCGTCCATTCATGGTGGATACCACTGCGACGCTTCAAAGAATTGAAGAGAAATGGTCTGGTATGGACTTAAGACTCACAGACGTTGAACAAAAGATTAGTGATGCGCAGGATGTTGTTGCTAAAGTGGATATTTTATCTAAAGAGGTCGCTCAATTGAAAAAAACATCTGAGGATTTGGAAAATCGAAACAGACGTAACAACCTAAGAGTTTATTGTATACCGGAAGGTTCTGAAGGCAATGACACGATTTCTTTTCTGAAGGCTCATATTCCACAAATAGTTAGCTTATCGAAATCTGTAGACCTTAATATCCAGAGAGCACACAGTATAGGTCCTCTCAATGCAGCGGCTTCAAACAGACCACGAGGAATCATTGCCTACTTTCTTTTGTACTCTGATTTAATGGTGACCCTTACTGCAGCCAAACAGAGTAAACAGATGCTTTGGTCTGGTCACAAAATTTTCTTTAGTCAAGGTGTTTCAAAACCCACAGCCAATCGCCGAAAAGAGTTTCTAGACCTCGGACCTACGCTTCGATCTATGAATGCTCGTTACGGCCTTATCCATCCGTGTTTTTTCAAAGTAACATATAAAGACAGAACAATCACCTTCGAAGATCCTGCAGAGCTCAAGAACTTTATACATATGCACAAGGCAGAAGATATGGAACTTAGTAAAACCTAATTGTTCTCTCTTTTTTATTTCCCAGGTTCCTATTCGTATCTTGTTTGGCATTGCTGTCTTTGTTCCCATCGTCCATCTGTTTCGTCGTCCGTGTTTCGCTTGGTTGCGTTGTCTTCCCAATGTTTGGTAAGTCCCTTTGTGCTGTATTTGTTCAGTTCCTTTTTCATCAATATTGTCCTTCCATTATCTGTTCATATTACAGTTATTTATTCTTGGTGTTTCTCAATGGAGTGGTGTCTGTCCTTCTCGTTCCCCCTTTCAACTTTATTGTCTTTTCTGTTTGTGATCTCTATGGCTAAAGCCTTTTAGCTTTTTGGCATCTTTTTTGCAAATATACTTCAGAGGAGACTATGTTCTCCTTTTTTCTTCTTATTACTCTCCCACTTTTGATCTCAATTCTTTTCTTCTTTCTTCCCTCTTTTTTTCCAGTATATTACAGCGACCTTTTCTATTTTCAAATTTGTTCTTGTGGTTCTTTACTATTTTCTACCTGGCCTGATCGGTTTTTGAAAGCTTGTTGGAAACTTTGTTTGCTTTTCTATCTCTTTCCTCATGTTTTCTCAACTCCTTTTCTTTAATATCACTTCCTTGTTTGCTGGCTTTCATGTATATTTGGATTTGTACTGCTTTCTACCATTTTTGTTTTGGTTGTTTAAGTCTTGTACTTATTTTAGGTTTCATTTATGTCATGTTAAAACGTTTTACAATTTTAATCTTGAAATCCTTTCACGTTTTTCCTCATGAGTAATTTACGTATTGTGTCATGGAATGTCAAAGGTCTTCGTAACCCGGATAAAAAGCAAAGAGCCCCAGTCGGATCTTTCGTGGGCCGGACCCTGCTTGTGGAACCACCCCCCCGACCTGGGTGCTGGAGCAGACTGTGAGGGCTGGGGCATGCCCGTGATGTTCTGAGCCGATCTCTCTCTGACCCCCCCTGGGATACCATCCGACTGAGGAGGGAAGAGTCGTCTGCAAGAGGGTAGCATCGTCGACCACTTCCCCGGAGGGAGACCCGGGCCCTTGCTTGCAACTGGACCCCCGAGGGGCCTCTGCCCCAGACTGACACTGCTGGGGACCTGAAACGAAGATCGTCGACCCCGGAGAACAGTAACACTCAGCCTGGCCGTCCCTCTCGGGGCCTCTCTGGCAGGGTCGTGCCCCAACGGTGGTAGTAGAGATCCCACCCCAGCTAACAGGAGAGAAGCCTATAATTTGGAGGCCCCCCTACTCAAGGTATGACACGCGGCAGACAGGGGAAAACCGCGGTGCAGTCGACGCCAAGGGACACGTCAGTGATAGATCTGTGGGCCAAGACGACCCAGGCCCCTGATCTGGAACATCCCAAGATGGCCGCCAAGCCGGAGACTGATGCAACTAACCCCATCACTCAGGCCTTCATGTCCACTTTCCTCCAGGAGATAAAGAGTGAAATAAGCTCTCTCAAGTCGGAGGTCAAGTCCTGCCTCGCGGACATCCGGCGAGATGTCACCGAAATCGGCTCACGGGTGGACAACCTGGAACGCACCCTGGACACAAGAACGGAGGACCAGGAGGAACTGTGGCGCTGTGTCACGGCGCTAGAGGAACAGCATATCGAACTCCAAGTAAAGCAGGAGGACTTGGAAAATCGGAGCCGACGGAACAACCTCGGCTTCCACGGGGGACGGAGGGCAAGGATATCATGACCTACGTCGCAGATCTCCTACAGGCGGTGCGGGGAGACGACGATGCCTCCCCTCCAACACTGGACAGAGCTCATCGAGTGGGACCCCCACGTGGCAAGACCGACCTGACCCCAGACATCTTGACCCGAGTGCACTTCTTCACTGAGAAAGAGGCAATCCTTCGAGCATCACGGGCAGCTGGAGATCTGTCATACGAGGGACATCCCATCCAAATCTTCCAGGATCTCTCACCACTCACCCTACGCCGACGCAGGGACTGCAAGCCAGTGACAGACAAACTGAAGGAGTCCAACATCAAGTATCAATGGGGTCACTCATTTACCCTGATTTTCCAATGGGAGGGCAAACGCAGATCCCTGAGGTCCCTCAAGGAGGCATGTCAACTGCTTCGCATCTCGCCCGAAACTAGACCGTCCACCCCCACCTCTGCAGACTCGGAAGCCCGGACTGTTCTACGTCCAGAGTGGTACAGGGTCCGACCCCCCGTTCACGGTCCTCCAAAACCACAGTGATGGCTCTCCAAGCCAAGCAAGATATCATTCACCACCTGAAGTCAATAGAAGCATCGCAACCATCAGGTGGAAGGAGCTCAAAGACGGGGCCCCCATCCCCTTCTGGCTCGGGCCCCGAATTGGAGGTTGCTTGATGGACCGTGACTCACTGGAGGTGGATGGGTCCTACTGCGTCATCTCTTCAATGCAACCCTGTGTTCCTTTTGTGCGCCCGAGCGTCCGTCAGGACTTCTAGGTTGGGGAGCTGCCCCGAGACCGTACTCTTTGTCGGCCTTTCACAGACGGGCCTCCCAACTTCTGACCATATTCGCCCCTCCATAATGTACAGCCGCGACTGGTGGTCTCCCTTGGCGATATGGGTTCCTTAACTTTATAGATTGGTACTGTGTCTGAAGGACTTGCCTTGAACTGCACTTGGGAATTGTCAGTCACGCCCGGGGAGAGCCTTAGTGCCCTAAGGATGCTCGAGTGGCTGGTCGGCCACTGGAGGACGGGCGGCGGCAGCTTCTTCATTTCTACTGGCCTACCCCGCCATTCCCTTAGTCCCGATGGGGAGTGACTTCCTCAGAGCCGCCCTGGTTTACACCGCTGGGTTGCTCTTGGACTGGAATAGTAGCCTTTGGCCCGGTCTTACTATCTCCCCTTTAGGATTTGTTGGGAGGGACAACAAGCATGCTGGGGGGTGCCTGGGGACGGGACTCCGTTGGCCGTGGGGAGGAAGATACATCACCTATCGCTCACACTCATCACGCTATTCTTGCCTTACACCAACGCCGGGTGGGACCATTTTCTGGGAACTGCGAGCGGCCGAAAAGGGGTGGGATGATTTATACACCTGTCTGAGCTGTGCTTCCTCTGAAGTGGACCATTACACAACTTAAATGTTTGTCTTTTAATGTAAAAGGTCTCAATGCCCCTAATAAGCGGCGACAAATATGGAGGTACCTTCTCATGCAGGACCCAGACATAATTTTTATCCAGGAAACTCATCTTTTACACGCGGACACTAGGCGCATGCACCACCCTAGATTCCCAACCCAGATCTAGGCCTCCGCACAGACCAAAACAGCAGGGGTAGCCATCTTCATCAAAGCAGGCACTCCGGTGCAGGTCACTCGAACGGTGCGCGACAAAGAGGGCCGCTTCTTAAAACTGACCCTTCTTATGCAGGGTAAACATCTGACGCTTCTTAATGTATACGCACCTAACCATGCACAAGACGCGTTTCTGCGGAACCTGCTTCAGAGCTCACTCTCTCGGGAGCTGGATCCTATTATCCTTGGGGGGGATTTTAATTTAGTGTGGGATCCCGTTCTCGACCGCACTGCTTCGTCTTTCCAGGGGCGGGAGCCATGTCGGCGGCACTCAAGCAAGAACTCAAAGCCTTGGGTCTCACGGACGCTTGGCGCTACAAAGAGCCTGGATCACAGGATTACACATTCTACTCTCATGTGCACCAATCGTATTCTCGCATCGACCACTTCTTCCTGTCTCACTCTCTCATTCGCATGTTAGAATCGGCAGTGATCTCAGATATATCCATTTCTGATCATGCCCACCTAGAAATTACTCTGACGGGCCTGGGTAGGAACCCCGCTTCAATTCCCAGGTGGCGCCTACCCCTCATGTACTCCGGGACCCGGTAGATGTGGCAGAATTACGCCAGGCAATACAAACGTACTTCGCCACCAACGATCTCCCAGAAACCCATGGGAATGTCTTATGGGACGCCTTTAAGGCCACAATTTGTGGTGTAATCACTTCCATTTCCATTACCCGCACGCAGGAGTCTCGTCTGGTGGAAAATAAGCTTGCCAGCGATGTCAAAGCCCTCGAACGGCAGTCCCACAGGGCACCTTCTAGGCAAGCACGGAAACAACTTGCCTCACTACGGGGCCAACTTAAAGTCTTAAGAGTTAATAAGGCGGAACATTCTCTTTTAACCCTCAAACAAAACTTTTATGGAGGAGGCAACAAGGTGGGCTCCATGCTGGCGCGTCGTCTCCGTCTCCAGGTGTCCCGTAATCATATCTCTAAAATTGCCCTTCCGGGGGGGCTACCTCGGAGAAAGCAAAACAGCAGGAATTTGGAGAGTTCTTCTCTACTCTCTATGATCAAGGGGATACGTGCACAAACCAGATAGATCCCTTTCTCTCCTCCTGCCCTTGGCCGCCACTCGGACCCTTGACTAGACAACATTTGGAGGAGCCCATCATGGCGGAAGAGATCCAAAAGCGTTAAAAGCTTTCCCACTGGGAAATCCCCAGGCCCCGATGGCCTTACATTAACGTTTTACCGCCTCTTCTTTCCGGAGCTGCGGGAACCACTGCTGAGACTCTTCAATTCCTTTTCAGACCTGAAAGCTGTCACGCCGTCGATGACCAAAGCTGAGATAGTACTCATCCCCAAGCCCGGAAAAGATCCAACTCTGTGCGCGTCTTACCGCCCAATATCACTGTTAAACGTGGACGTCAAATTGTATGCCAAAATTCTGGCCCAACGTCTGGCCCCCCACCTCCCTGGCTTAATTGAGCCTGACCAGGTGGGTTTTATCCAAGAGCGCCAGGGGGCGGACAATCTTCGAAGAGCAGCTCACCTAGTGGAGAAGGCTCAACGTCGAAACATCCCGGCCTTCCTTCTGTCCCTTGACGCTGAGAAGGCCTTTGACCGGGTTGACTGGCCCTTTCTCAGGGCAGTCCTGCAGTAAATAGGACTGGGCCCGGTCATGATTGCACGAATCAAGGCCCCCTATGCGGCGCCATCGGCGCGGATCAGAGTTAATGGACTCCTCACCCCTCCTTTTTCTATCCGTCGGGGCACGCGCCAGGGCTGCCCGTTGTCATCACTCCTTTTTGCCCTCGCGGTGGAGCCTCTGGCGATTGCCATTCGTCAATCGGCAGAAATACGAGGCCTGCGCCTCGGTGGGGTTGATCATAAGATAGCTCTCTTTGCCGATGACCTCCTATTGACACTCACTGACCCCGCAAGCTCGCTCCCTGCTGTTCTCTCCCAATTTGAATCGATCTCAGGACTCAAAATCAATCTCACAAAATCGCAGGCGCTTAACTTTACCCTCCCCCCGCAACAGCTGGAAGCCTTGGGAGATACTATTCCCTTCCATTGGGCCCCGCGATCTATTCGATACCTAGGCATTAACGTTACGGCTACTTTAGACACATGGACTCAGGCGAATTGGCCGGCCTGCCGAAAATCGGTACGAGACGACCTCCTTCGCTGAAAATCACTACCCATCTCCTGGTTGGGCCGCCTTAATGCGGTTAAAATGTCACTCCTTCCTAAGGTCCTCTATCTTTTCCAGGCACTCCCGACGCCTATACCGCAAAGGGACATTCAGAGCCTGCAGCGGGATGTCACTGCCTTCATTTGGGGAGGAGGGAGGCCGCGATTCTCTACGAAGGTGTTAATGCTGCCTGGAGACCGGAGGACTGGCATGCCCCGACTTCTTAACTTACTACTGGGCGTCACACCTGCGCTATATCTCGGAATGGGCGGTTCGGGAGAGTGAGAAACATTGGTTCCACATGGACAGGGCCGTGGATTGTCGGCCGCTATGGGACTTAGCCTGGCTTCCGCGGGGGGCCAGACATCGCAGTGCTTATATTGCTACCCCGACGAAGACAGTCCTGGAGATATGGGACAGGATAGCAGGGTCTAGAGGCTTAACCACCTTCCCCTCCTCCAACACACCCCTAGCGCGTAATCAGGAGTTCCCGCCGGCCCTATCCCCCGCATCTTTCCCCGCGTGGGCTGCTGGCGAATGCCGGGTCATACAGCAAATTTTTGAAGCGGGTCGATTCAAATCCTTTGAGCAATGTAGGACGGACTTTCACCTGCCTAGAACAACACGCTTAGAATATTTTCAAATCCGCCACTGGCTCCACTCCCCCGCCTACACGGAGGGCGCAACACAGCAACTTACCCCATTTGAAACCCTAGTTCGATCGTTTGATGGATCCCGAGGGCTGATTTCTAGGACCTACAAAGTCCTCCAGCACGCACAAATGGGGCCTCCCCACCCCTATCAAAGCAGTTGGCAGACAGACCTTGAGAAGGACATTCCCCCTGACCAATGGGAGCAGTTATGGCGAGACATTCCCCGTATTGTATTTTTAAGAGTGTTGCACAGCAGGAATCGGCATGCAAAATTATGACCCGCTGGTATTATACTCCACTTCGTCTCCAAAAAATGTTCCCGGGCCTTGCTCCCCTGTGCTGGCGCTGTCAGGCTTCCCAGGGCTCTTTTTTTGCATATTTGGTGGTCCTGCCCTCTTATCACTATCTTCTGGAAAGAGATCCTGAGCGACATTAGGGAGGTTGTGGGCTTTCCCCTGCCGAATGACCCGGGGATAACAATTCTAGGGATCCGTCCGAGGTCCCTTAAAGCCATGACGCACTCGGACTGGTGCCTGATCTTCCACATGCTCACTGCAGCGAAACAGGTTATCGCGCTCCATTGGAAGAAGGCTTTCACCCCACCATACACGGTGTGGCTTACTCGCCTGTGGCATGTCATAGCGATGGAGCTTCTCTCTCACAGACTAGCCCACACTGATGCTGAATTTGAGCATATATGGCAGCCCTTGATCTCACACCTCTCTAAATTGGAGCATGCCAGATCAGTCCCACCCCGTTTGAGGGCCCTCCAACTATTTGCCGACCCTATACTTCCAAGGGAGAAACATGTGATGAAGCGGGTTAGAGGGTGGGGGGAGCCCAAACTTCCCCCTGCAGAATCTGGACATAGTCTTCCATCACGGGCATTTAATCATCCTCACCCAGGGCACCCCTACACCACGGAGCCATAGAATCACCCTCCCTCCCCCTCTCTTCTTTCCTATTCTATTCTATTCTTTTCTCACTTCTTTCTCTTTAAGTCTCTAGATGTTGGGTCTTCACCCATCCCTAGTGTTATTCCTCTGCAGGCTTGCAGACTGGAGGGGACACACCCCTGATCTTTATGTTCTGGCAGTACTTGGCACTTCTACAAGCTGTGGGCCTCCGGAAAATGGCCCCAGACAGCGTGGGGGTTACCCTGGACAAGACTTAATGAGACGTTATGTTTCACTCACCTGATCTTGTCCGTGGCAGCTCACAGCTTTGATATGTGCTCCAGTTCTTTTAGCCTCAATACTGTGAACTAATAATTTATAATCTGTATTTTGCTTGCCAAGCTCTGCCTTTAACACTTGTGGCCTGGTATTTGTGAATGTTATTTCTCTTGTTGGTGTATAAAATCAATAAAAGAGATTTAAACAAAAAAAAAAGATCCTTCCTCCCCAAACAAATCACCTCTACCTTTGATCCTAGAGGATATTATGGATGAACTGAGAAATATTCGTCCATTCATGGTGGATACCACTGCGACGCTTCAAAGAATTGAAGAGAAATGGTCTGGTATGGACTTAAGACTCACAGACGTTGAACAAAAGATTAGTGATGCGCAGGATGTTGTTGCTAAAGTGGATATTTTATCTAAAGAGGTCGCTCAATTGAAAAAAACATCTGAGGATTTGGAAAATCGAAACAGACGTAACAACCTAAGAGTTTATTGTATACCGGAAGGTTCTGAAGGCAATGACACGATTTCTTTTCTGAAGGCTCATATTCCACAAATAGTTAGCTTATCGAAATCTGTAGACCTTAATATCCAGAGAGCACACAGTATAGGTCCTCTCAATGCAGCGGCTTCAAACAGACCACGAGGAATCATTGCCTACTTTCTTTTGTACTCTGATTTAATGGTGACCCTTACTGCAGCCAAACAGAGTAAACAGATGCTTTGGTCTGGTCACAAAATTTTCTTTAGTCAAGGTGTTTCAAAACCCACAGCCAATCGCCGAAAAGAGTTTCTAGACCTCGGACCTACGCTTCGATCTATGAATGCTCGTTACGGCCTTATCCATCCGTGTTTTTCAAAGTAACATATAAAGACAGAACAATCACCTTCGAAGATCCTGCAGAGCTCAAGAACTTTATACATATGCACAAGGCAGAAGATATGGAACTTAGTAAAACCTAATTGTTCTCTCTTTTTTATTTCCCAGGTTCCTATTCGTATCTTGTTTGGCATTTCTGTCTTTGTTCCCATCGTCCATCTGTTTCGTCGTCCGTGTTTCGCTTGGTTGCGTTGTCTTCCCAATGTTTGGTAAGTCCCTTTGTGCTGTATTTGTTCAGTTCCTTTTTCATCAATATTGTCCTTCCATTATCTGTTCATATTACAGTTATTTATTCTTGGTGTTTCTCAATGGAGTGGTGTCTGTCCTTCTCGTTCCCCCCTTTCAACTTTATTGTCTTTTCTGTTTGTGATCTCTATGGCTAAAGCCTTTTAGCTTTTTGGCATCTTTTTTGCAAATATACTTCAGAGGAGACTATGTTCTCCTTTTTTTCTTCTTATTACTCTCCCACTTTTGATCTCAATTCTTTTTCTTCTTTCTTCCCTCTTTTTTTCCAGTATATTACAGCGACCTTTTCTATTTTCAAATTTGTTCTTGTGGTTCTTTACTATTTTCTACCTGGCCTGATCGGTTTTTGAAAGCTTGTTGGAAACTTTGTTTGCTTTTCTATCTCTTTCCTCATGTTTTCTCAACTCCTTTACTTTAATATCACTTCCTTGTTTGCTGGCTTTCATGTATATTTGGATTTGTACTGCTTTCTACCATTTTTGTTTTGGTTGTTTAAGTCTTGTACTTATTTTAGGTTTCATTTATGTCATGTTAAAACGTTTTACAATTTTAATCTTGAAATCCTTTCACGTTTTTCCTCATGAGTAATTTACGTATTGTGTCATGGAATGTCAAAGGTCTTCGTAACCCGGTTAAAAAGCAAAGAGCTATGACTCACTTATCAAAATTGAACTGTCAAATTGCTTTATTACAAGAAACGCATCATAAAGAACAAGACATAAATTCTATTAAGAGACAACAATGAGTTGGGAATGTTTTTAGTTCCCCTGCTGTACATAACAAAAATGGCGTTCTTATATTGTTTCATAAGTCGTTAAATATTCAATTGCTAAACGAATTCAAAGATGATGCTGGAAGGTGGCTTTTGTTAGATGTAAGGATAAATAATACACAATTTACGATTTGTAATGTATATGGGCCAAATGGAGTAGATCTATTATTTTGGAATGATTTTTCTTCTATGTTATCCTCCCATGCATCAGAAAACCTGATAGTTGGTGGTGATTGCAATCAACTTATGGACCCATTTTTAGATCGCAGATCACAGACCAGATTTGTCCCCACTAAAATGCATAGAGCCTTTCAGAAGGCCATGTCTGCTAGAGGGTTGGTCGATATTTGGAGAGCATCTCACCCTGATGTTTTGGAATTCACTTTCTTCTCTCCCGTCCATAGGTCCCATTCCAGAATAGATTACGTATTTTTTACCCAGCATAGACTTCAATTTTCAACACATGCAGAAATAGGATCAATTCTCATCTCGGATCCCGCTCCCGTTATTGTAGATCTTGATTATCCCAACCCCATTTCCCCCAACCGTAGATAGAGATTTAACAGCTCCCTTTTATTGGATCAACAATTCACAGAACAATTCACAGTTTTTCTACAAGAATTTTTCATAAACAATATTCCCTCAGATACACAGATGAATATTGTCTGGGATGCTTTTAAAGCAACCGCAAGAGGTTTTATAATGGATTTTGTAGCTAGAAAAAAGAAAAGACTTCTTAGGGATTCCAAGCAACTCTTAGAGCAGATTAAGATTTTAGAGCATGAATATTTCTCCTCCAAAGGCAACGATACGTTATCTAAACTAATTAAGGCCAAGTTGCAATACAACAAACAATTCTGGGACAATGCTTATGATACCCTACTTCGTTTCAATACAAAAATGTATGGAGGTCGGAACAAAGCTGGTAAATCCCTGGCAAATTACCTTAAAATTAAAAAACAGAAATCCAAGATCGTAGCCATCACAGATTGAACTGGGGTCCGGCATATTAGTGACTCAAAAATTTTAGAATGCTTTTCGGATTATTATACCAGTTTAAATACCCCTGAATCATCTCCCTCTACTGAACAATTAGATACTTTTTTTCTATCAATCCCTACAAACCCCGTTAGTAATGTAGATTTATCTTCCCTAGATACTCCTCTAGCTGAAAAAGAACTATTAAAGGCCATAAATCAACTCCCCAAAGATAAAACTCCTGGGCCTGATGGCTTTACTGTACGGTTTTATTTACATTTTAGACATCTTTTAATTCCCAAGTTACTACTTCTTGTTAATCATTTTTTTAACACAGGACGTACACAAGGCTCTTTCACTCAGGCCATGCTCTGTTTACTCCCTAAGAAAGATAAGGATATTTCTCAATGCAGTAACTATAGACCTATCTCACTGATTAATACGGATTGTAAGATTTTTGCTAAATTACTGGCTCTCCGTATTAATTCTGTTATTCCTGATTTAGTTGATATGCATCAGTCAGGTTTTGTGAAGACCTCACTTTATCCAATACATTAAGCTATTATACTCCGAACCTTCTACCTCTATTTGGGTCAACGGTAAACAATCCAAATACTTTCCCCTTCACAGAAGTACTAGGCAGGGTTGCCTGTTGTCTCCCCTGTTATTTATTTTATCATTAGAACCCTTTCTGGAAACAATTCGTCGATCTCCCACATTTCCTGGTTTTCATTTAAAAAATATGAATATAAAATACACTGGATATCTGAATGATATTTTATTATATATATCCAACCCCACCACATCCCTACCAGAGTTCTTTTCACTATTGAACACATACTCCATTGTTTCAGGTTATAAACTGAATATTAATAAGTCAGAAGTCTTGCCGCTGAATAAATATGGTCTTCCTCATATGTTCAAAGACTCTGGTTTCAAATGGAACTCAAAAGGTATTAAATATCTAGGCATCCTCTACTCTAATAATATTAAGGAAACTATTAAGATTAACCTGAATGAGATTATGACTAAAGTTAATGCACTAATAGATGGTTGGTCCCCTCTATTTCTTTCCTGGTGGGGTAGGCTGGCTACAATCAAAATGATGTTGTTACCTATTGTTAATTTTTATTTGTCAATGCTTCCTATATCTCTTCCTCATAATTTCTTTAAAATCATTAATCGTTCTTTAACTCAATTTTTATGGAACAAAGGCAAACCTCGAATTGCTTTAGCTCGCCTTCAGCAACCTAAAGATTCCAGTGGGGTTAATTTTCCTAACTTTAGAACATATCATTCGGCTTTCACATTGAAAAATATTTGGGTTTCCCTTTCTGAAACTCACGCAGACTCTTCAACAGTTTTGGGGCAACTAGAGCATGCACAATTTTTACCCTTTAGTCACCTCTTCAAATTCCACCTCTGAAATTATTTTACAAACCCCAATCTGGTATAACACAAACATTAAATTAAATAATAGTGGATTAACAAGGGCATTATTGTCATCGGACAGTTATTCTCTAAGAGTTCTTTGCTAGATTTCTCTGATATACAGGGAAAATATTACATATCTACCAAATATGCTTCTCATTTTCAAAGCCTTAAACCTCTTCTTCTCCTCTACACATCTCAACAACCTGATATAGCTTCCGACATGCAACCTCCTCCTTCCCCAATAGATTTTTCCACACATTTGAGGGCCTCCAACATATACAAATTATTGCTCGGTTCCTCTAAATTAACTACAAAGTCTAAAGTACAGCTCGTATGGGAATCAGAACTACATCAAGAATTTTCAGCTCACACTTGGAAATCGATATGGGCCAAGATTCATAACTCGTCCTGCTCAGCAAGCACAATACAAAGATTTTATTATTTTTACAACAGATTATACATCACCCCCACAAGCTTACATAAATTTAAACTCTCCCCTACTACTAATTGTTGGTCCTGTGCTCATGATAATAGTGATCTTCTACACATGTTTTTTGATTGCACTCTTGTTAAAAAGTTTTGGTTACAAGTATGGTATAAATTGAACGACATTTTATCCGTATGTTTCCCTTTTGATGTTATACACATCTTTTTGGGAGGTGCCTCCCCCATTTGGACTTCTCAGCATATGGTTGGGAAATTTATTGACTTTATGTTTGCTTTAGCATTTCAAATAATCACATCTAATTGGAAAGATACAACTAAAATTTCCTAAATGGCATGGTTGAATCTGTAGTGTCATCATCATCGTTTAGATCGAGCCCATGCTACTTCTCTTCCTTCAAAGATTAAAAAAGATTTATTATGGTCACCCTTTACTTCATTTCTATCTAGATGCACGACTCGATCCATATCTAAAGTTCATAACTACGAACCTCCTTAAAATTAGAATGGTTTATTTATTATCCATTTACAGTGCCACATAGTTGTTAGCTATTCGCTTGTTTAACCTTAACAGTACATTATATTTTCACCTCTCCCCCTGTCTCTGCCTTGTCTCTTTCTTCCCTTTTCTTTCTTTACTGTTCTTTCCTTTCACCCGTATAAAATAATTAAAATGCACTTGTTTTAGCATTACAGTTATGTATTTCAATTCAAGGTAATTATGTTCATAATCTATTATTATAAGATATGTTTAATTTGTAAAATTCTTATATGTTTATTATTTTCCTTCTATTATCAGAATGTTATATTATTAATATTGCATATTCATTTATGCGCTTGGATTGTCCTTCATATGTCTACTTTTATCTGATGTAATTGCCTTCTGTTCCTTAATTTTCTTCAATAAAGCATTTTTTTAACTTAAAATAAAGCTGCAACGTGCCTGGCTCATAACAAATGCCAATCAAGACAAACTTCGCCTACAGAAAATTAACAGATTATACAAGTCAGCTATTAAAAAAGCTAAGAAAAGATACTATTCAGACAGAATTCAAAATGCTAAATGTGCAAATGGAGAATTCTATAAAATACCCAATGAATTTGGTAAACCAAATTGCCTAGAAGGAGCTCATCCCATTACTCAAGATTTCACAGAAAAACTGGCAAATCATTACACGGCCAAAGCAGACATGTTGGACTCATGCTTAAAACAAAGACAAAGCACCAGCACTGACCCTTTTACAAAACAACAATGAAAGAATACTCTATCCCAGCCTCTCCGTTCCTTCGAACCCATTTCACACGATGAATTTATGGACCTGGTCAAAGCAAGCAGCCCTACTGGCAGCCCTTCTGACCCGTGTCCACCACAAACATTCAAGACAATTCTTCTAACAACCTCTGCTGTCACTCCAGTAAGAAGAATCATCAACAACTCCTTAACTACTGGAATATTTCCAGAAGAACTCAAAAGGTTATACATACGCCCATTACTAAAGAAAACAAACATGAACCCGCTGAACCCTGACAACTACAGACCAATTACAAGTGGACCTTTCCTGGGCAAACTGATAGAAAGAGCAGCGTTCGCCCAGATGTCACAATTCATTGAAGATAATGCTATACTTTTAGACTTCCAAACAGGATTCCGTCCAGGAAGAGGCACAGAGTCTGCCCTCCTTGCCATCTGGGATGACCTGAAGAAAGCAGTTGACTGAAACAGGGTTGCTGCACTACTTCTCTTGGACCTCTCGGCTGCCTTTGACATAGTTGACCATGACACTCTGATACAAAGAGTCTACGAAGCTGGCATAGAGGGGACTGCTCTAGACTGGAT
The DNA here is from genome assembly GCA_963921515.1 of Calotriton arnoldi. NCBI lineage: Eukaryota > Metazoa > Chordata > Amphibia > Caudata > Salamandridae > Calotriton > Calotriton arnoldi. The sequence goes on along the minus strand of CAWUFW010010811.1, from coordinate 469,707 downwards.
CGCATCCTACCTTCACAACAAAACTAATGTCATCTATACCCCACCTTTCTCGTCCAAACTGTACTCCACAAAAGCAGAGGTCCCTCAAGGCTCTATCATCTCGCCCATGCTTTTCAACATCTACATGAAGTCATTACCGGCACTGATCAATCAATTTCACCTCATGTGCTATAACTATGCAGATGACGCGCAAATACTCCTTCAACTGGAATGCCCCAAAGACATTGGAAACTCGCCAATTTTCAGTTGTCTCAGAGCTGTGGATCAATGGATGACATGGAGCCATCTCAAATTGAATGCTTTCAAAACAGAAATGCTCACGTGTGGCGATTGGAAACATTATGACCCACTCGCCGCCTGGCCTGATGATCTTGGAACACCACCTAAAGTATCGAAGGAAGTAAGAAACCTCAGAATGACCATGGACTCCAAGCTATCGATGAATGCCCAAGTGGACAAACTAGCAAGATCAAGCTTTGTTACTATAAAAACTCTGCGACAAATCTTCCCCCATTTGGGATTTCCACACATGGTCCAAGCTACCATCTCCCTTGTTCCATCCAAACTCGATTACGCCAATAACCTCTAGCACGGATCACCTTTAACGACCATGAAAAGACTACAACAGATCCAGAACTCGGCTGCCAGACTACTCTTACTTATAAAACCGCAAGACCACAACTCCACTGCCTTGAAAGCCCTGCATTGGTTACCGGTTGCCAGAAGATCCACGTTCAAGCTGCTTTGTATCACCCACAAAGCGATACATGGAACGGGGCTGCTCTTCATCAGGAATAAAATCCCCAAACACATTTAACAAAGGAACCTCAACTCTAGAGTGGCACCTCGCCTCAAAATCCCAAGATACAAGAAAAAAACCATGGGTGGCACATCCTTCTCTCTTCAAGCAGCCAAACTATGGAACTCTTTATCCTCCAACATAAGATCCATGGATAACCACCTTATCTTCAGAAAACTACTCAAGAATTGGCTCTTCCCCACATAAGCACCATACGCAAACAGAAATATACAGCATATCCCTCTGTATATAAGTATTTATTTGTACTATAGATATGTACCTATATATGTGTAGAATAATTGTTTAAAAAAATATATATAATATATATATATATATATATATATATATATGTATATATGTATATATATATATATATAGATAGATATAGATATTCATTAGTTCTGCAAAACAAATACACATGCTACTGATAGTTACATTATTCTCTGTTTTTAACATGTATATAAGTGACTGCATAAATAAGTAAATCTTTTATCATAGCTATCTACAATTGCTTCACTATTGAATTACAATTATATATATATATATATATATATATATATATATATATATATATATATATATATATATATATATCCAAAGTATTGCAGTTAGTTGAGGAGATCAAGGCTGTTTTTCAGCTGAAACGCATCCTGTCCAGAGAGGCCTAATTCAATAAATCAAGGCTGATGTCATTCTGTTCCTGAGTGCCGTTTCTTTCATTAATGAGGAAAGATTTACGTGGCATATACATATATATATATGTACACAAATAAAATTAATTTTAAGTACAACAAAACTTGAAAGCCAGCGTTTATTTAATGCATCTTTAATCTACATATGCTTACTTCTTTTATGCATCTATATACCTTCCATGTACTTATGGAGCTATATATTTATTACTTTTCTCCTAATTCAGCATATCCAATGCACTACCCTATTTCTCACCCTATACCTCTCTCAATATATCCTCTACCTCAACTCTCTGACTCATCTCAAACCTCTTTCTACTACTCTTTCCAATGCACTACCCCATTTCTCACCCTATACCTCTATCAATATATCCTCTACCTCCATCTCATACCTCTTTTACTATTCCGATCCCCCAAAACAAGCCTTTCTAAACCCTTCCCTCCGACTCTTCCCCCTCCACATCCCTTTTACTCATACCAAGCCTCCTCCTACTGCTATGACCTCCAAAACAAAAACAAATGTCTAAATCCTTCTCTCTTATATCCCTCCACTATCCTTTTCAATTCAAATAACAGGCTTGCATGTCCACCTCTCAAATTAATTTCATATTTCACTATACTAATTCACCACTAATCCTTTATGGGCTCCGGAGTCGCATGCTACTTCCTGAAAAAGAGCTTCAACACCTCATCAGGGGTAGCAAGAGCTATATAAATGCAAACCTTTTTCCCTCTTCTATCCCTCCGCTATCCTTCTCAATCCAAACAAGCATTTGCAATGCAATAGGTCTCGCGTTTACGCAAGTTTGAGCTATTGGCATTGTAAATGACAATGCCTTTTATTTATATTTTAAAAACAAAAACAAAAATAAAAGGCATTGTTATTTGCAATGTCAATAGCTGAAACTCGCGTAAATGCGATTGCAAATGCATTGCAAATGCTTGTTCTTTTTTTAGTCACTCTGCACTGCATCAATGATGCTGTGCAGCGTGACTAAAAACCATAGGTAAAGCCAATAGGACGCACACATGTGAGGCCTAATGGCTTTGCCAATGTTTGTTTAACAATGGCATGAGGCGCGGAAAATCAGCCAGGCCCGAGAAGGAGATAAACCACCAGATGCTGTGATTTGCACATAATCACCTGGCCGGGCAATATGTTGCATAACACGAGTGCCCAGAAACAACAGAGCTGCTGGGCGGAAACAAAAGGCAGGCCACCAGGTGTTCTGATGTTTACACACGTGCACAGCAGCAGCAGAATGCACAAGACCAGCATCAGGGGATCCTAAGGCAGCAGCTTGCTCGGGCTACAGCAGTGGCTCAGAGGCAGTATCAGCGAAGCTTCTAGATTCCCTGAATGTAGCATAGCAGAATCTAGGGACCTGCCAATAAAGATGTCTGCAGCAGCAGCAGCCTATCGGCAGCATCGCTGCCTCCACCAAGTGTGCTGAATGTGCGTGCAATATGTCAAATTCTCTCAGATAATATGACCATTGTGTCATGACACTGACACGGCAATCATCTTACAAAATGTGAGTACTCCGAGGAACTCTTTTTTTTAGGTCAGGAATTTTACTGTGCAGCTGTAAAACAGATCTAATGCTAAAAATATACACAGTAATCTTTGGATCTGCCGGTATCAAAAACCGTCTTTTTCAACCTTTCTTTTTACAGTCTTGGCTCAGCCCACTGGAGCATGCCTATCTCTCCTAATTCTAGTGGCTGTTTGCATGTATCCTTTCTCTTCCACTTAAGTACTTGAACTGAACTACAGGAGGGCTGACTTTCCTACAATAGTCCTGTGTACTAGCTTACCTCCCCCGTGTTTCCCCTCCATTGTGCTAACACTGTATGCCCAATGGCATTGCCAATGGTTGATCTGCCGTGTCAAACTGACACAGTACAAAAAAAAAATGTAAACCTCATCAAAATGCACCAACATGTGATGGACAACCCAGCAAGCCAATGCCTGCAAAAGGCAGAAGGGAGCCGACCCAAAACCCACAATCTTTACTTCCAAGTTTTTCAACTATTTATGACACGACTAGGTCTCAGAATTAAAGGTGACCGTTGCCAGACCTAACAAGTGCTCCATAATGACTACCCCAGCCTTCCACCCAGAGGCACCCAGCCTACATTCGCGCCAGACGCTGCCTGCCAGCTCCCAGCCTCTGGATCTCCGAGCGAGATGATCTGGAGCCGACGGGGGGAGGGAGGGAAAATGAAAGCGGAAGAGACGCGAGACGCCGGCGGCCGCGCGCGTGCACATCTCCTGTCCTAGTAGTGATCGGGAGAGTGACGACTGAATGCAGCGCACAGAAGAATGGGGAGGTGCAGTCATGGGAAGCAGCAAATATCTTTTGAAACCGGTCCATTGGAAAAGGGCTATTAGGGTAGGTTCAGATTTGAAAGCTTTTCCTAATGGATGAAAGAGTTGCGTTTTGCGTTTGTGATGGGGAGTAGGCACCGTGAATGGAGCGTGTCAAGATGTTCACATTTGCGAGTCATGTTTTTTTGCTATACGCTGCTTTTAAGTGAGGTGGTGTTTTTGAGGATTATGGTACCCTCTGGTATGGAGATCACCGTGCACGGGCGCATCCTGCACACGCGCGCGTGAAGACGAATGAAGAAGACACGCCGTGAGCGTGCGCATCGGCTGCCTGGACAGGAGATGTGCACGCGTATGGTGCGAGCAGGCGTTGTGATAACGCCGCGAGCCGTACGCGTGCACATCTCCTGTCTGTTAAGCTTCGGCACAGACAGTTGATGTGCACGCGTACGGCTTGCGGCGCTATTACAACTCCTGCTCGCACCATGCGCGTGCACATCTCCTGTCCCGCATCGGAGCAAAAGTCGGCAACAATAGATCTCGCATAGCGAGCAGCGCTTTGCGCTGCATCGCTAGGCGAGACCTAAAAACTGACTAACATATCCACCACTCAAATTACTTTCATATTTCACTATACTTATTCACCAATAATCCTTTATAGGTTCCGGAGTAGCGTGCTACTCGCCAAAAAAGCGCTTCAACACCCCATCAGTGGTAGCAAGCGCTATATATATGCAAACCTTTTTCCCCCTTCTATCCCTCCACTATCCTTCTGAATCCAAACAACTGACTAACATAGCCACCACTCAAATTATTTTCACATTTTACTATACTAATTAACCACTAATCTTTTATGGGTTCCGGAATAGCGTGCTAGTCGCCGAAAAAACGCTTTGACGCCTCGTCAGGGGTAGTAAGCGCTATATAAATGAAATTACAATACAATACAATAATACAAAATCTAACCCCGAGTATAGCTAAAGGACCTGTGAGTAAAATGTATATCCTTTTTGTATCGGGTGTACTAGCCAGCAGACATCCTATAAATTGCAATGATTTAACCAGGCAGCCAGTGCGTACGAGGCACAGCAATAAACTTTTTATTTTGCTTTTCAACTCACCACTTTTGTTTAGTTGTCTTGATGGCTTAGCAATGCACATCAAGGTGCTTTGGAAAATATATACAGGTGTGTGTGTTTGTTTGTTTTATTTTTAATAGCATTTTGATGTTCCCACAGCTTCTTCAAAAGTTCTTTTAAATCTTTTTGTTGTGGGTCAGTAGAAGTGCATGTATTCATTTATGGAAGATCTTAACATTTTCCTTAAATCTAGTGAAATGTGAGAGAAATGCCCTGCTGGTTCCCAGTGGGCAGGAGATGGTTTCAACGGGAAACAACCTTAACAACGCAGTCAAAACACTGCAGTACATTTAGATCGCTGCTTTTACAACGCAAGTCGTTACCACGACTTGCACTGGAGGGCGATCTAGACTAAGGAATAGTGTGATTTACTATTCAACACCTTCCCTACTGTACGTAGGCTGGAGTTGGAATAGTAAATCATACTATTCCTAAATCCAGCACCCTACAGCGCAAGTCGTGGTAACGACTTGCGTTGTAAAAACAGCGATGTAATGTACCGCGATCTAAATGATCGCGTTGTTACATCATACATCCGGTTTCAACGATTATTGCTCCCCGGGAAGAGTACCACCTGCCCCAGGTGCCATTCAGAAAGGGCCCCATTTCTCCAATTAGGGGACGATTACGATGTCGTTCGGAAAGGCTCTGAACGGCATTCGAATCGTCCGAATCTGATTCGGAACCCGCCTATCTGACTGACTCGGACACTTCTCACAACGACCGATTACGATGGCTGGAAAGCGTTCGGACTGTCTGACTCGGTTCCGAAAGGCATTGGGAGTAACCGAGTCGGTCGGAGCCAAATTGTAGCGGTCTACGGACCGCGTTTCCAGCCGAGGGATTAGAATGTCAGATTCGGACAGCCTTTCTGAATTGGTTGTTTTGACACGGATCGGCTGTCGGAATCTGACTTTGCGGGCCCGTAACAGGCCTCTTTTCACCTGTGGCCCTCTGAATCGGGCCTGTGGGGGTACCCCTGGGTCCCTCCTTCCCATGCATGCACAGTGTGGCAGGCACCATGGGGTGCCCGCCACAGGGTGCAAGGTTTTACCCAAAAACCTCTTTTGTCAATGGGAGCCTGTGTTCACAGGCTCCCATTGAAGTCAACGGGAGTCCGACCGAGCGATGTCCAGAAGCATCATAATTGTTCGGTCGGACTCGCAGAAACCAATTCGGTCGGAAGAGTTTCCGGACAACATCGTAAACAGCCCCTTTGTCTGGGATTGTCCCCCTGTGAGACGGTACTGGGAGTTTATTCTCTCTATATTAGAGACTATAACTGGCATCCCACTGGAGCATGGTCCGCTGCAGGGGATCCTAGGAGTTATTCCTAAAACAAAGGGGACAAAGATGCATCATAAATCCTTGAACCTAGCATTGGTATTAGCATGTGGAAAGGTCGCAATATGCTGGATGAATAGTATGAGTCCCTAAATTCCATTATGATACAGAGATGTTAGGGAATGGGACCTTGCCGAGTAGAAGCATATTAAATTGAATAGACATTATGTGAAGGTGCAGGAGAACCTGCAAACATGGGAGGACCTGCTGGACAGCCTCATAGGCGTGGAGGAGGGGATGCTGGGACCCCCTCGAGAAGGGAGTTGTTCAGATAGTGTACACACTGCAACTCCTCCAAATGCTCCCGACAACACGAGGGGAACGGGCGTTGCTCCTGCAGGCAACTTGTAATCATCCGGCTGGAGATGCTGATACTTTGTCTCAGACTTGTGATGGAGTACAGTGGGGGTCCTGCAAACCCGATAGAGAATGTTCTGCCCGTGTCTTGGTAGAATTTCACGCAGACAGGATTTTTACTGTAATGTGCACTCTGCTATGTCATTGCTATAAATTAAAACTAATAAAAAAAGTTTAAAAATAAAAAGATTACTGTACTGCAGATTTTTTTTTTTACACTTGACTATATGGTGCTGGCGTTTGGATGACAACACTAAAATGCGTGGTTTGAACTGAACCACAACTGAAGCACTGGTGAGGCCAAGTGTTTTATTTTATCTATTGTGACGTTTTGCCTAAGGTGCACGGGATTGGTAGTGTATTAACTGCAACACAATCTTCACGCAACAGAGGAAGCTTGAACATGTATATTGCCCAGATCATGAACAGCACAGCTTCTCTCACACACACACACCAGCATTACAGTAAAAGTGCTACCTACTCTCTTGTAAAGAGGAAATTGCAGCATTTGCAGTTGTCATGTAGGGCTGATAAAGGACAGGTACCATCTAGGAAGCAACTGTTGGAAAACGAGGCAGTATCTGTGAGGCCTGGACAAATAACATAACTACATTTGTCCTTCACTGGGAACCAAACACCCAATTGTAGCGCCTGACTCTCAGAGGGTAGCGTTGCAGAGCAGTCTGAGGCTTTACTCAAGGGAGGTGGTGTGGCCTAGTAATCGCCATTTGCAGGTGCGCAGAAATAACACTCAATAATTGATTGTCCAGTCTGTACTTTGCTTTATAAAAGTAAGAGTACATTTATTAAACACACACACTACTCAATACCATGCACCAATTTACAAATATACATACGCTGTTGGAATTACTTTGTGACATTGCATAACATCTCCACCCCTCCCGCAGGGGGGTGGGGTCTAGTACCACAACTCCTCTGTGCGCACATCATCTTGCCCCCTAATGCAGTAGTTGACCATAACCTGGAGCGCGGGCCCTGCACACTGGCCTCATGCCAGTGGCGTCCCACCCCGTTACCTCAACAAGCATTTAAAAATGGGCATACCTGCCTTGGGGACACATAACCCTGACCGAGCATTTCCTACTGACCATAAAGTATGCACCTCTATATCTTAAGGGCTAGCAGTCGGGGTTCTTCCTCTCCCAAGCGCAGAAGCAAGAATACATGTTTAAGCAGCACTTTAGAATTACAGTACTCATCACCTTGGTTGATCATTTGAATGCCTTGCAATTACAGCCCCTAAAGGCATCACAGTTGAAATCACAGGATTACGCATATACAGTCAGACACCCTAGCAGGACTGTCTGGCAACATAACCCCACCTGGCTTATGACATCAACTTACACTTGTGACTTACAGTCCCATTAAAAGAAGTACTTCTGGCAACTACACTTCTCCTGCAGTGCACCACTTCACTTTAAAAGGAATCACAGGTAAAAGCATGGGATTACGTAAATACAACCAGATCCCCTAGCAGGAAGATCCAGCAACATAACTCCATTAAACTTAACATGGCTTTAAACCAGCATTTCACTTTACCCATGTACTTCTCAGTCCACCTAAAAAGGAATAACTAGGTTAAATGGATTTCTGGTGCAATTACATCTCTCCACCTCTAGGGGATGCCCTTCTCCAGGCATCCCTAACTCAGTCTTTCACTCCTCAATGCACTTCTTCATCCACCTTCAGCTGTAGAACAAAAGCTCCAACCTAGAAGGTGTTAAATGCTGACTGAGCCCTTGAGGGGTTATCCTTTTGAAGTCCCCATGAAACTTAGGGTGAGACTTTTCTTCGTGCTGGGGAGACTGCGCTTCTTCAGCAGCTCCCCCAACACCTTTGCACATGTAGGGTGGTGACCCCGTCCTCCTGGGGCCACCACAAGCGGAGAAAACGCTGTTTTGTCCTTGCAGGCCGATCCTGGCCTGCAAGGCATTGTGGGAATCACTGCATATTATAGTAGCGGCTCCCCCGCTGCTTCGGAGGGAGCCGCGATCGCACTGCGGCTTCGCCGCCTCTTCCTGGCTTGGTGGGGGCCCGGTCCCACCCGGACCCCCAGGTACGTCCTACGGCGCGGGGAGCCCACCCCCGGCCGCCTTGCCAAGTTTTCAGGGGCCCGATCCCACCCGGGCCCCTCCTTTCTCTTCCGGGGTCCCGGTCCCACCCGGGACCCCACGCACCGCTTCTGGTCCTCTTGGGGGGGGCCCGGTCCCACCCGGGACCCCCGCCTGCTCCTTGGTTGGAGGGCAGCCCGGGAGCCCACCCCCGGCTGCCCCCGCCGGCTCCCCGCCCGGCCAGCACCTTCGCGTGCTGCCGCGGGAGCCGGCAACGCAGACGTGCAGGACCTCTCCGGCTCCTCCGGTCCCCCGGGGAGTGCGACGGCACTCCCCCACGCCAGCCTGCACTTCGGGGCCCCTCTTCATCTTCACGGGGAGCGCGACGGCGCTCCCGACTTTGCTTCGGGGCCCGGGGATGGGGTCCCGGGCCCCCGAGACCACTTCGCGGGGCGCGACGGCGCTCCCCGCCTCCTCCTCTTCTTCACGGGGAGCGCGCCGGCGCTCCCCGTCTACACTCGCTCGCGGGGGCCAGGGTGGGCTCCTGGCTCCCCCGCCTTCCTCCTCTTCACGGGGCGCGATGGCGTCCCCGGCTTTACTTCGGTGGGGGCCAGGGTGGGCTCCTGGCCCCCAGCTGGGCACCTTCACGGGGCGCGACGGCGCTCCCCGGCTTCCCTACTTGTTGGGGGCAGCCCCCGGGACCTGACCCACCCGGGGGCATCTCATGGACCGGCGGCGGAGCCCCACGTGCTTCGTCGTCGGTCTTCTTAGGGGTCAAAGGTCGCTAACGTTCCGGGGGCCATATCTCAGCCCCTGGGGGTCCGATCTGCCCCATTTTCGCGTCTGCTTGCTCCTGGCGGCGGCCCCCAGCCACTGAGACCACTCTCCTTCGCCCTCCGGGACTCCAAGAGGGGGCATTCTGCAGGGAGCGGTCTTCACTGGCTCCCTGCGCCAGACTTTCACCTGGCTCTCCTCCTGGGCCTCTCTTCTCCTTGCGCAGAGGCCCCTGCTTCTGCGCACCGGTCCTGGGCTCTTCTTCTGGCGCTGTTAGGGGCCTGGGGGCAGTCAGGGGGTACCTCCTTCCAACTGCCCATGGCCAGGCTCCAGCACCTTCCGCCTCAGCAGACCACACCCCAGAGAGAGCTTCTCTTCCTGTCCAAGCACTTTTTAAAAGTTGAGTAGGGGGCTGGCAGGAAGTCTCTGTTTGTCCTATCAAACAGCGACACATCACTTCCCTGCCCCTGCTCCCTCCTCCTGGTCCTGCCTCTGGGCTTGTTCAAAATGGCGTCGTCCAGGGTCTCTGGCCACATGGTCTCTGAAACAAGACCCTCTCCCCAGTGCTGCCTTCATCTTGGTTCAGCTTGGTGCCTGGCACCCAGAGACAGCTGCTGATGGATTAGCCTGTAGCTCCACCTATCTCCTCTCCTTGGAGGGAAGATCTTCGCTCTGGGAAGAAGGGACATTAATCTAACCTGCCAGGGCTAGACCCCAGCCAGGGACTCAGAGAAATATGACATTCCTGGATGACCCAAAAGCAGTACAAATATGACTTTGGACTCTGCAGAATACTTCTTTTCACATCCGCTACCGTGGACTTTAGTGCGTGTCTGGAATCTGTAGGCCTTATGGAAGTTAATCTAACACATGGGCTCCACATTCCCATAGGGGAATAATGAAGTGAAAAACACAGTAAAGCACACTGACTTTCCCTGGCATGTTCCTTCCTAGTGTATAAGGCCTATTCCGTGTCACCACCCAATTCTGCATACGTCCTGCCACACCATTCACTTTGTAGCTGCTCCTGGACTGCGCACGCTAGGAATCTCCCCTGCGCAGTCCCCCACGTGTGCACACGCATGTACACAGGTGTTTGCATGTAACTAGCCCAGTGCCCCTTACTCCAGCTGCTGCGCAGCAGCCTAGTCAAGCTAGGGGACACCAGTAAAATCCCCATGCAGTCCCTTTCCTCATGAGTTCACTGTGGGTGAGTCCCAACTTATGAGGCTCTCCCACAGTAAAAGCTCAACAATTAGGTGCTCAAAAAGCGAAAAATCCGGGCGGCCCATAGTGTCAGAACCACCTTCTAACACATGCCGCGCCCAGCTGAATCCTACAGGGAAGAAGTAGCCACTCTACATGGGTACTCTTCCCGTAGTCAGCGATAACTAGTTATAAGGGGTTCTGACCAGATCCCCCTTACTCACCAGTTATCCGCTCAGACCACCTACTCCTCCCATCCATGAAATCTCCACCCATGACAGGGATCCCAGACTACCCTAAGAACCCTCCGGGCTCTAGGTTAGATACCTCTAGGTCACTCATGGTCTACATGGACTCAGCCTCACTAGGCCCACCTTTGCCCTTGGGCATGCGACACTATGCCTACCCCTCCTCTGGACAAAGATACCGTGCCTCAGCACCCTCGCGGTCTTCTGGGACAGGTCTACCTCCCATCCCCGGGGTCCCTAGCTGGTCTCCCTTCCGGAGTTTGTTCCAACCAGTACCCTCTCTCTGTTTGGTCCTTGCACCCTAAAGATGCAACCTCTCTGGACCCTCCCCCTCAGCCTGCCGCTGAGGTCATTCTGCTGCCACCACCCTTTCGGGACGACTGGCTTCCCTAAAGAAAGCACAGCCACTCGTGCTTTCCCCACACAGAAAAGCACCCCTTGGTCACTGGCCTGTCTCCCTGATAGGACCTCAGACCGGCCTCACTACCACACTGGCAGTGCCAGGGAGGAACACTGAGGGTGCCTCGTCAGACATCCTACAGCTCATTCCCCCCGTCAGTAGCTCCACACGGAAACTACCCCGGGAACCTAGACCCCTTCCTTGTTCTCCGCTGCGAGAACAGGGCCTATGCACCCTTCCCTCCGAGAGGCGCGCTCTCCTCCCAGAGTACCCTTAGAGAGCCTGTGGGCCCCGAGTTAGCTAGACCCAGGCCCACTTCTCATGGCCCTCCCCGGTCTCCCAGCAGCGCCTTGGGAGACCGCCCAGGGACCTACATGGTCCCTGGATGGCCTGCACCACCCCTTATGAAGAGCAGGGTCCCCTCCCTAAGATAGGCCCTACCTGCCTTCAGGGTAGCACGACCACACCAAGCCAGGACCCTAAAGATCCCGGCTAGGCCTGCACCACCTCTTTGCGAACCACAGGGTCCCGTCACTTAAGATAGGCCCCACCTGTGTTCAGGGTGGTACTACCTTGCAGAAGTCCACCTCCTGCACCGAGCTAGGGAACACCCCCATGCTCCTGTTCCTTGGGTTCAAGACCCACAGGACCTACCGGACTGGTCACCGTCCACCCGACCCTGTCGCCTCAGGGTCCACCACTAACCCTTCACCTGGAAACTAGGGAGTACATCACCCCCACTCCGATCTCCACTGGGTCAGTTACCTAGCCCACCTAGGGGCTACCACTACACACCATCACTCAAGAACTACCCTCATCTGGGGCCACCCCCTACCAGGGGCCACCCCTGGGTCGCTCACCTCCCCACCAGTTAACCTGGGGGCCTACCGGACACCCAACTCTACCACACCCTCCTCCCACCGTGGGAAAAGTTCCTGGGGGTCCCCCACCATGGGAACCCCTGGGGCGTTACTACCCGGGGTAAAGAAACCTCCTGCCCCACCCTTCCAGTGGTTTTGGCCTGCGCCAATGCAAGTACTTTCAGCGGGGAAGAATACCTGGGGCCCCTTCTGTGGAAACCCTCCCTGCCCTTAAAAGCGCGGGAATCTCCCAGGACCCCCTCTTTCTCCTGTCCCCCACAAAGGTCAATCCACCCCGACACCCCCACCTGTGATGTAGGTATCAGTTGCTGTCCCTATCTCTTGAGGAGACACCCTCCTCATGCAGGTGTAGTGTATGTAGTGTTAGGGTTCAAAGGTGTACAATATGGCTCAGAACATTTGTATGCAATCATTTCCTGGAAGCGATACAAAAGGGGATGATGGACGGAACGTTTGAGCCAATCAAACACTCACCCCCAGTCAACTGATCTGGGTTTAATCCATCATCATTCTTTAGCTCACTCCACCACTCCAGTTCAGACATGGCCATATGCAAATCAGTCTGGGCATACCCCCGCCAACTTAGGGCGACCAAAGCGATACAAAAGGGGATGATGGACGGAACGTTTGAGCCAATCAAACACTCACCCCCAGTCAACTGATCTGGGTTTAATCCATCATCATTCTTTAGCTCACTCCACCACCCCAGTTCAGACATGGCCATATGCAAATCAGCAAGCCTGGCTGATGACGGCTGGAATGCCAGAAACCGGTCCTAGGATGCTTGTTTCCGGTCCAGGGAAGACATGGCTTGGCAGTTCGGGCTGGACAGTTCCCATGAGGCACAGGGTCAGACTGATTTGCATATGGCCATGTCTGAACTGGGGTGGTGGAGTGAGCTAAAGAATGATGATGGATTAAACCCAGATCAGTTGACTGAGGGTGAGTGTTTGATTGGCTCAAACGTTCCGTCCATCATCCCCTTTTGTATCGCTTTGTTCGCCCTAAGTTGGCGGAGTATGCCCAGACGTGGGTCCCTTGCTCATTTTGCCACTGGATTCAAGCAAGCCTGGCTGATGACGGCTGGAATGCCAGAAACCGGTCCTAGGATGCTTGTTTCCGGTCCAGGGAAGACATGGCTTGGCAGTTCGGGCTGGACTGTTCCCATGAGGCACAGGGTCAGACTGATTTGCATATGGCCATGTCTGAACTGGGGTGGTGGAGTGAGCTAAAGAATGATGATGGATTAAACCCAGATCAGTTGACTGGGGGTGAGTGTTTGATTGGCTCAAACGTTCCGTCCATCATCCCCTTTTGTATCGCATCATTTCCTGGAAAGCACCATCCCGCTAGCACATGATCATCAACATAGCGCGGTCATATCAATACAGTTTACATTTCAACCATAATATCTTCACATGACACGTATGTGCGCAGGGCTTTCCTTTCCCATACCTTTAGTTCACCTAACCAAAACTTTGAACCCTTCTCAGAGCCTTGCGCGCTTCCATTTGCTCATTACTGCATAGGTAATGTGTGGCAAAACTGGACTTATCAAATGCTATAAATGCGCGCCAGAATGGGATACTATGTATCCCACCGCTGCCACCAATGTTGGAAAACGAGGCAGTATCTGTGAGGCCTGCACAAATAACATGACTACATTTGTCCTTCACTGGGAACCAAACACCCAATTGTAGCGCCTGACTCTCAGAGGGTAGCGTTGCAGAGCAGTCTGAGGCTTTACTCAAGGGAGGTGGTGTGGGCTAGTAATCGCCATTTGCAGGTGCGCAGAAATAACACTCAATAATTGATTGTCCAGTCTGTACTTTGCTTTATAAAAGTAAGAGTACATTTATTAAACACACACACTACTCAATACTATGCACCAATTTACAAATATACATACGCTGTTGGAATTACTTTGTGACATTGCATAACATCTCCACCCCTCCCGCAGGGGGTGGGGTCTAGTACCACAACTCCTCTGTGCGCACATCATCTTGCCCCCTAATGCAGTAGTTGACCATAACCTGGAGCGCGGGCCCTGCACACTGGCCTCATGCCAGTGGCGTCCCACCCCGTTACCTCAACAAGCATTTAAAAATGGGCATACCTGCCTTGGGGACACATAACCCTGACCGAGCATTTCCTACTGACCATAAAGTATGCACCTCTATATCTTAAGGGCTAGCAGTCGGGGTTCTTCCTCTCCCAAGCGCAGAAGCAAGAATACATGTTTAAGCAGCACTTTAGAATTACAGTACTCATCACCTTGGTTGATCATTTGAATGCCTTGCAATTACAGCCCCTAAAGGCATCACAGTTGAAATCACAGGATTACGCATATACAGTCAGACACCCTAGCAGGACTGTCTGGCAACATAACCCCACCTGGCTTATGACATCAACTTACACTTGTGACTTACAGTCCCATTAAAAGAAGTACTTCTGGCAACTACACTTCTCCTGCAGTGCACCACTTCACTTTAAAAGGAATCACAGGTAAAAGCATGGGATTACGTAAATACAACCAGATCCCCTAGCAGGAAGATCCAGCAACATAACTCCATTAAACTTAACATGGCTTTAAACCAGCATTTCACTTTACCCATGTACCTCTCAGTCCACCTAAAAAGGAATAACTAGGTTAAATGCATTTCTGGTGCAATTACACCTCTCCACCTCTAGGGGATGCCCTTCTCCAGGCATCCCTAACTCAGTCTTTCACTCCTCAATGCACTTCTTCATCCACCTTCAGCTGTAGAACAAAAGCTCCAACCTAGAAGGTGTTAAATGCTGACTGAGCCCTTGAGGGGTTATCCTTTTGAAGTCCCCATGAAACTTAGGGTGAGACTTTTCTTCGTGCTGGGGGAGACTGCGCTTCTTCAGCAGCTCCCCCAACACCTTTGCACATGTAGGGTGGTGACCCCGTCCTCCTGGGGCCACCACAAGCGGAGAAAACGCTGTTTTGTCCTTGCAGGCCGATCCTGGCCTGCAAGGCATTGTGGGAATCACTGCATATTATAGTAGCGGCTCCCCCGCTGCTTCGGAGGAGCCGCGATCGCACTGCGGCTTCGCCGCCTCTTCCTGGCTTGGTGGGGGCCCGGTCCCACCCGGACCCCCAGGTACGTCCTACGGCGCGGGAGCCCACCCCGGCCGCCTTGCCAAGTTTTCAGGGGCCCGATCCCACCCGGGCCCCTCCTTTCTCTTCCGGGGTCCCGGTCCCACCCGGGACCCCACGCACCGCTTCTGGTCCTCTTGGGGGCCCGGTCCCACCCGGGACCCCCGCCTGCTCCTTGGTTGGAGGGCAGCCCGGGAGCCCACCCCCGGCTGCCCCCGCCGGCTCCCCGCCCGGCCAGCACCTTCGCGTGCTGCCGCGGGAGCCGGCAACGCAGACGTGCAGGACCTCTCCGGCTCCTCCGGTCCCCCGGGGAGTGCGACGGCACTCCCCACGCCAGCCTGCACTTCGGGGCCCCTCTTCATCTTCACGGGGAGCGCGACGGCGCTCCCCGACTTTGCTTCGGGGCCCGGGGATGAGGTCCCGGGCCCCCCGAGACCACTTCGCGGGGGCGCGACGGCGCTCCCCGCCTCCTCCTCTTCTTCACGGGGAGCGCGCCGGCGCTCCCCATATTCACTCGCTCGCGGAGGCCAGGGTGGGCTCCTGGCTCCCCCGCCTTCCTCCTCTTCACGGGGGGCACGATGGCGTCCCCCGGCTTTATTTCGGTGGGGGCCAGGGTGGGCTCCTGGCCCCCAAGCTGGGCACCTTCACGGGGGGCGCGACGGCGCTCCCCGGCTTCCCTACTTGTTGGGGGCAGCCCCCGGGACCTGACACACCCGGGGGCATCTCATGGACCGGCGGCGGAGCCCCACGTACTTCGTCATCGGTCTTCTTATGGGTCAAAGGTCGCTCACCTTCCGGGGGCCATATCTCAGCCCCTGGGGGTCCGATCTGCCCCATTTTCGCGTCTGCTTGCTCCTGGCGCGGCCCCCAGCCACTGAGAGCACTCTCCTTCGCCCTCCGGGACTCCAAGAGGGGGCATTCTGCAGGGAGCGGTCTTCATTGGCTCCCTGCGCCAGACTTTCGCCTGGCTCTCCTCCTGGGCCTCTCTTCTCCTTGCGCAGAGGCCCCTGCTTCTGCGCACCGGTCCTGGGCTCTTCTTCTGGCGCTGTTAGGGGCCTGGGGGCAGTCAGGGGGTACCTCCTTCCAACTGCCCATGGCCAGGCTCCAGCACCTTCCGCCTCAGCAGACCACACCCCAGAGAGAGCTTCTCTTCCTGTCCAAGCACTTTTTAAAAGTTGAGTAGGGGGCTGGCAGGAAGTCTCTGTTTGTCCTATCAAACAGCGACACATCACTTCCCTGCCCCTGCTCCCTCCTCCTGGTCCAGCCTCTGGGCTTGTTCAAAATGGCGTCGTCCAGGGTCTCTGACCACATGGTCTCTGAAACAAGAATCTTTCCCCAGTGCTGCCTTCATCTTGGTTCAGCTTGGTGCCTGGCACCCAGAGACAGCTGCTGATGGATTAGCCTGTAGCTCCACCTATCTCCTCTCCTTGGAGGGAAGATCTTCGCTCTGGGAAGAAGGGTCATTAATCTAACCTGCCAGGGCCAGACCCCAGCCAGGGACTCAGAGAAATATGACATTCGTGGATGACCCAAAAGCAGTACAAATATGACTTTGGACTCTGCAGAATACTTCTTTTCACATCCGCTACCGTGGACTTTAGTGCGTGTCTGGAATCTGTAGGCCTTATGGAAGTTAATCTAACACATGGGCTCCACATTCCCATAGGGGAATAATGAAGTGAAAAACACAGTAAAGCACACTGACTTTCCCTGGCATGTTCCTTCCTAGTGTATAAGGCCTATTCCGTGTCACCACCCAATTCTGCTTACGTCCTGCCACACCATTCACTTTGTAGCTGCTCCTGGACTGCGCACGCTAGGAATCTCCCCTGCGCAGTCCCCCACGTGTGCACACGCATGTACACAGGTGTTTGCATGTAACTAGCCCAGTGCCCCTTACTCCAGCTGCTGCGCAGCAGCCTAGTCAAGCTAGGGGACACCAGTAAAATCCCCATGCAGTCCCTTTCCTCATGAGTTCACTGTGGGTGAGTCTCAACTTATGAGGCTCTCCCACAGTAAAAGCTCAACAATTAGGTGCTCAAAAAGCGAAACATCCGGGCGGCCCATAGTGTCAGAACCACCTTCTAACAGCAACAAATTGCATCAGGTTACACAAGTTATTCTGATTACTTCACTGTGCACTAACAGACGGTCAGGCATTGGTTAACAGAAGGAAATCACATGGACTACCTAACTTTGCAGGAGAATAAAAAATAGTGTTAGGATGATTTTCGGTTGAACTGAACTAAATAAGAATATTTTTAATAACATCTATCAGACAATACCAAACTTCACATCTTACGTTTTCAGTCATATACTGTAAAAAATTGGAATATTATTTGGGGTGGTTGACTGCCCACCTCAAGGAAGGATCACAACCCTTGTCCTAGTGAACCTTAAAAGTCTTAACCTGAGCTTAGCCCCCTTGTTGCTATGGCACAGAATAGGCAGGCTTAAGTTAGGGCAATATGTAAAGTATTTATGCAGTACCAAAATAGTAATGAAGTCAAAATGAAAACAATAAAAATCTCAGACTGAATTAAAAAAAAGAAAAAGAGTAACATTTTAATAAACAAAATGACAAGAACCCAATAAGGGGAACCAGAGATATGAACGTTTAAAGTTGTAAGCAGAAATTATACCAAAAAGCACAAAGCTCCAAAGATAGCCAGTGGTTGTGGTAGATCAGGACTTAGACGCAATTTGAAGCTGATCACGATGGAGTGTGGGTCGGATACACCAACCAGGTTTGTCCTGGTCAAAGAGTTTACTTTCTGGCTTAGTCTTTTAAGTCCAAATCCACCATACAAGTACACTTCTAAAGCCCCCAGGACCGCAGGCGAGGCACTTAAGAGTCTCACAGGGTGGCAGGCAGAGGCCAACAGCAGGGTACTTCCAGGAAAAGGTCTCTTGTAGTTTGCTTTATCCCTCTAGCTTGAAAAGGACCTCAGCCTTATGGCCCTTGGAGTGCACTACCTTGTCCTGGGTACTAGAGGGATCAGGCTGAGTCCTTCAAGGCTCCTCTCAACTCACAGACAGCAGGGCCAGTCCTCTTCTGCGGGTCCAGGAAATGTTCAGAAGTGGGTGCCTGAAGGTGTCACATTTACGTCTAGCACTATCTAGTGGGTGGGAATGATTCCTGGGCATGCCCTAACCAGTGGGATAAAAGTTTCAGAGGCCAACCTTACCCACTTTGGGCATTTCCAAGATTGCAAAAGTCTTTTGCCACACTAAACTTGGGCTCTGATGGCTGAGGGGGAGTGTACTGCTGTAATCCTATATTCTCCCACATCTAAAACTAAAAGCCAGCTTGAGACAGACCCTTTAGCCACAACAAACTCAGAGACAGAAATCTGGTAGGCCATAAACAGAGTTCTTCAGCAACAGGGACAGTGGGCCCACAATAATTGTCCTAGCATCCTGTTCTCTCCCTTTTTAAGTGTTCCCCAAGGGTTATATGTAAATCCAGCAGACCTGTCAAGTAGGATTTGACACGGATGAGTCAAAAAAGATGCCCACAGCCACCACCCTTCATATTCAGGTTCAGAAAAGTCACCCCTACCCATTCAGATCAGCCTATTGTTTGCTCATTGGATGCATTTCACACCTACGCAAGGCTAATTACTGGCGGGGAGAAGTCAGAGAGACAATGCAAATTAGCGTTCAGGAAATTCAGGCACGTAAAATGTCAATTTAAAAAAAAATTATTTTTAGGTCTCGTCTGAGCCAGCGCATGCGCTGCTCTGCGAGACATTTAGTAAGTGTGCTTTTCAAAGTGCTGCCAGAGGCTTTTGCTGGCCTCCAGCTAGCGTTCACGAGCGCGTGCACGCGCGCAGCCGCCATGTGGCTTTCATGACTCATTAAGCCTTGCTCTCCCAAGCGCCTCGCTCTGCCCCTCCCCACCACAGAGCGCGTCCCTGCCATCACTTTCGCTTTCACGGCCGCGTTACTTTCACGGCCGCGCGGCCAATGCTTGTTTTCCTAATTTTCAGTCGCAGCTTTGTCAATGCTTGGGTTTTTTTTGGGTGGCTTGCCGCTGCTCGATTGCCCACAACATTGCGCTCCGCACTTATCTTGTTTTTTAATGAGTTGTTTTCAGATGACAGAGCTCTCAGCTGCTCCTGCTCGTCTATTGCTTTCCGAAAGCGCTGCTCCCAGCTGATCGTGTCTTCGGCCCTGCTCCCAGCCGTACAGCTAATAAACTACCTATCTATTTGTTTAGTCTTTTATGTATGTGTCCATTTATCCAGTCATGTATTCATCCAGTTACATATCAATTACGTATTACAAATTTGGTTATGCATGTATCTTTAATTCTGTAGAAAGTTAATCTACTTATGCATTTGTCTATTAGTCTTTACCCATGCATTTCCCTTCGGTTATTTCTTTTTATGTTGTTCTTAGTTATGCAGGGTCAGCGCTGCATGTGACTGCAAGTGGTTGTATGGCGCCTGGGGCAGGGAACTCTTGCTCATTCATCTATATTTCAGGAGTCCAGGAGGCGGGGCAGGCAGTATTAGTGGGAGATGCATGGGCATTCCTCGCTCCTGCTTTGACAGTGAAACTGATCTGAAGAACTGATTTATTTATCAAGGTCTTTGCAAAGCACTATTACTTCGAAGCACTGTTGACTGAGTCTTTATTAAGGAGAGAGACAATATTTGGAAGGTAACAATTCCTTCTATAGACAGCTGCCCTCCTGCTGTCTACTCCCAAGCCGGTCCGCAGAGAGGCTTGTCAGAGCCTCATGAAAGAAAATGAAAAAAAATACACTTTCTCTTGATTTTTGGGTGTCAGGTAAGTCTGCAATGGTAATTTTGCACATAGCGCAAAAATCAGCCAGGCTTCTTCCTGGGGCTTTTAAAAATATTTTGCTTCGCAAAGTTCAAGGAAGGTAGTGAAAATTAATTTTTTCCAAATGTTTCTACTCTGGCCCAAGGCCATGCCAACTAGGACAGCTTGCCCCTGACCACACTTACTGGGATATGCAGGGACGGTGATCAGATGTGATGTTATTGGTTTATTTGTTGCCTTATAAAGTGGAAACTATACCAAATCGGGTTTAAGAGCGCTGTATAGAAAATAGGTATGAAAACAGCAGGCAAATCAGCCCTGCGTTGATTGGCAGCAAAGTAGAACACATTGTTTACAGTAAATTGGTCAGGCGTTCTAGAGCATCATAATGAGTCCCTGAAATTATGCAGCAAGGGAGGACCAAATTCTTCTGCAGGGTAGACTAAACTATGCGGCAAGGAAAGGAAATTATGTGGTGCATTGCAACACTTTGTGATAGTATTACTTCACTGTTTTGACATGTTTACACTCATACTTGTCAGGGCTTAGGTTTCACCTCAGTACCAGTTGAACAACCAAACACAGCAATAAGTGTACGGAGTTACCCTCGCGAAAACATACATACTTCGATGTTAAAGAAAGATTTGAGGAAGAGGGCATACTCTGCTATCATGGGCTAATTTTCTATGCAGTAACATTGAACATCAGTTATAAAGGGTGGGTTAACTTATTACACACAAAATTCCTCACCCCACAATTCACCGCCACACAATTCAACACCACCCAACATAATTACACTCCACATAATACCAATCAACACAGCATAATTCAACTTCACATAATTACACTCACCTCAATACCAGAAAATTTACACCCCACATAAACCATTTGATACCATATAGCAACAAATCACAAAAACACTGCACACCATGCCACATAATTTCAATCATATATGGTAAAGACAAAGGTCAAGGAGAGGCCGCTTAGGTCCTCGTGTAGCCTAGGCTACTGAATTATTTTTAGGCAGCATTAATCAGATAGCACAAGGTAGTGTAGTCCAGGCGGGACTAATTACGCAATAGACGCTGGGACACAAAGTAGATATGGTATCACATTTATTAACGGCATAAATGGAGTATCATAACATAATTGCATAATAATAGTTCTGGTGCTCACACATAGAAGTGAAAGTGCGTAAAGTGAGGAGTGTTTGTGACATTAAAAACTTTACATCGCATTGAAAACAACAATGTAAAAAACTCCTAAGTAATTAGTTGCAGTAATGGAGTTTTAAGTTGTATAGGTCGACGGCATATACGTATTTACCCCTGGTCATAATACTGGGGTTCCCTTGTTGTCTAAATATACATAATTTCAATCAGCATAATTTCACTCACCACCACACAGTTCAGCGCCACACAGTTCAACTCCACACATTTCCATTCCACACCACATTATTCAACAAAACACATATTCCAACTCAACAACACAATTACACAACACACCTCATACATCCAAATCACACCACCGAATTCCACATTATGCCACAAAATTTAACAGCACACCACATAATTAAACTCCACTACATACCACTCCACAATACAAAATACCAATTCACATAATTACACTCAACACTTAATACCACATAATTACTATCCACATAATTCCACTACACGCCATGCCACATAATTTCAATACACAAATCCACACCACTCCACGCCGCACAATTCCACAACTAACAATTGAAGTCCAACCCATAAAATTCCACTCCGCACAACATACATCCACTCCACTCCATAACACATGGGTAAAACACATTATCATTTACAATGCCAATGTTTCGTTTTTGGACAAACACATCCCACCCAGCTCCTCTGTTGTTCCCCTAACTCCCTGTTGCTGCTGCAGCTCCTACGTTTGTCTTCTTAATTAATCTATACAAACCCCAAACCCTAGCTATTCACCAAACCACATAATTCCACACCACACAATTCCACAACTTACAATTCTAATACAACACATAATTCCACTCCAAACCACATATATTCTCTTCAAACCATAAAACATAGGTAAAAGACATTGTAATATACAGCACCAATAGCTCTAACTCTTGTTTATTATAACATTTTTCAACAACTTGCACAGCAGCCACGCTGCTCTACAACATATCTTAAAAACATTGGTAAACCAATTGCTCTGGCTAAACACTTATAAAGTCTCAAAGGCGAGACCTATTGGCTATGCCAATGCTTGTTTTATATGTATTACAAATCCGACTTCAACATTGAATTGGATTTTTAATAACTATTTGTTAGAAATGGGATCTCTAGTTGGCAAGGGCTTGCACCTTTGTCCAAGTAGGGACCCTTCTTCCTAGTCAGGGTAAGGGTGTTACACTCGTGAAGTAACCCCTGCTCACCCTCGTGGTAGCTTGGCACGAGCAGTCAGGCTTAATTCAGAGGCAGTGTGTAAAGCATTTGCACATAACCAACAGTAATACAGTGTAAGCACTACAAACGGACACCACACCAGTTTAGAAAAATAACCAATATTTTATATACTCAAGACAAGACCAATTACGACAAAAATCCACAATACTATACTTTAAAAATGAATGCTTGATACGGTAACTTCTTCTTTGCAGGAATAGCACAAAAGCAAAGTTCGTACGAGTCGGTAGCTCATTCCGAGCCTACCGCGATGCTGAAAACCACAGAGTCTAACAGTTCCAGCCGACCGCATCGATACGGGCCAGCAGAGTCATGAACAGACTCGGTTACAGTACCTTTCTCGTTGTGGCTGGTACGGAGTGTACGAGCCGGTCGGCGTTCGTCGCGGTTGCGGTGCAAGACGGAGCGATGCAAGGTGCGGTGTCCCTCGATGCGGTGCAGGCAGCGGCTCGATGAGCGTCGTGCAGACGGAGTCGGTGAGTCCAAGGCGTGCGATGCAGGGTGAGACGATGCTCGATGCGGTGCTGACAGGTTGCGATGCAGGCGACCAAGCCGGAGTGCGGGAGCTGGCGTCGGACAGCGGTGCGAGTCGGAGCGGTGCGTCGCAGACGTGCGAGCGGTGCCCCAAATGCGGTGCGGTCACGACTCTTGAGCCAGTTGCAGCGACCGCGTCGGTCGGGTCCGGCTGGTTCAGTGAAGCGATGCGATGCGATGCGAACTGCGGTGCCCACAGGTCACGGTGCAAGCAGCGGCTCGGTGTTGGCGGCGTCGGACGTCGCCCACGGTGAGACCAGGGTTGCGATGCGAAGCGGGGCGATGCAGTCTGCGGTGCAAACAGGTCACCGGCCAGGGATGGATTCGGTTGACGGAGTCGGTTGCGGTTCCCTTCCTCTGTGGCAACTGAAACAGCGTTCCAGAAGCGGTACCCAGAGGCTTGTGAAGTCTTTGCAGTCCCTGAGACTTCTTAACAGGAGGCCAGCTCGGTTCCAGGCCCTTGGAGATACTCCGCACAAGTTTGTAGAAAGTTCCTTCCTTTCACTGCCCAAGGCAGAAGCAGCAGCTGCAGGCCAACCCAACAAAGCAACAACACAGCAAAGGGGCAGTACTCCTCCTGGCAGCTCTTCCAGCTCTTCGTCTTGGCAGGTTCCTTGATTCCAGCGAGATCTAAATTCATGGGGTCAGGGCCCCAATATTTATATCCCAAATTCCTTTGTTCTCTGAAGGCAGAGAGGCCTTTGCCTAGTCCAAACCAGTTCTGGAGCACTTTGTTGACAAGTCTCCGTCCCTTCTTTCAGTGAGTAGGCCAGGGACATCAGACGCACCACAGGAGGTGGAGCCAGCATTGTGGAGGGAAGGCACTGTCCTATTCAGGGCCCAGGTGCGACTCCTCCCACCCATCTACATGTAGATCTTGCTATTCAGCCCTGTGCTGACTCACCCTGTCTCCTGGCATCCCCCAGCCCCTGTCACTCACACTCCAGACAAGGAATACACAACCTCGCAGAGGCAGGCTTGGATGGTTAGACAAGAAACTACCCACTTTCTAAAAGTGGTATTTTCAAACACAGAATGTTAAAACCAACTTCACTAAAAGATGCATTTTATCATTCTGAGTCCAGGCATATTAAACTCGAATTTCTACCATGTTCCCGGGGTCAGTTAGGATTATAAGCTGTAATAATCCAAACTGCCCGTTCTGGCCTATGGGGAACAGGTAGCCTTGCAATAGTGAAAAACGAACTAGGCTGTAATTCACTATCAGGACATGCCACACACACCAGGGCATGTCCTACCTTTCGCATACAACGCACCCCGCCCACAGGGGTACCTTGGGCCTACCTTGGGGGTGACTAACATGTAGAAAAGGGAAGGTTTAGGGACTTGCAAGTGTGCGTACTTGCCAAGTCGACATGGCAGCCCCAGGCTGCGCACAGGCTCTGCGTTGGCAGGCCCGAGTTACACTTTACGGGCTGTTTGCGTGGGTGGCACAATCCAGTGCTGCAGCCCACCAACAGCATTTGGTCTATAGGCCCTGGCACTCGCAGTGCACTTTACAAGGGACTGACACATAAACCAAATAGTCCAATCATGGAAACACCAATCCATAACACATTTTATACAGGAGCACCTGCACTTTCCCACTGGACAGCAGTGAGGAAAGTGCGCAGAATCATTACACCAGCAAAAACAGAGTCAAAACCGGGAGGTCAGAAAGCAAAAAGTCAGGGGAAACACGCCAAAAGATGCCAAGTCTAACACATGTCCCCTCCAGCTGAAAGTAGGGAGAACTACCCAACCCCATTGGAGTTCTCTTCACTAAGGCGGAAGAACCTGGACAGACCATCTGCGTTGGGGTGTTCTGTACCAGGACGGTGTTCCACCGTAAAGTCCATTCCCTGTAGGGAGATGGACCACCTCAGCAGTTTTGGATTCTCACCCCTCATTTGCATCAACCATCTGAGGGGCCTGTGGTCTGTCTGAACCCGGAAGTGAGTCCCAAACAGGTATGGTCTCAACTTCTTCAGTGCCCAGACCACAGCAAAAGCTTCCCTTTCTATGGCACTCCACCTCTGTTACCTGGGAAGTAGTCTCCTGCTAAGGAAGACTACAGGCTGATCCAGGCCCTCTTCGTTCAGTTGTGAGAGCACCGCTCCCACACCATGCTCTGAAGCGTCAGTCTGCACGACAAATTCTTTGGAGAAGTCAGGTGCCTTGAGCACGGGCGCCGTGCACATGGCTGCCTTCAGGGCATCAAAAGCTTTCTGGCAGGACTCAGTCCAGATCACTTTCCTGGGCTGCCTCTTAGAGGTCAGCTCTGTTAAGGGGGCAACGATGGTGCCATAGCCCTTAACAAATCTCCTATAGTAGCCGGTGAGACCTAAGAAGGCTCTCACCTCTGTCTGGGTCTTGGGGGTTCCCAAGCCAGAATGGTGTCAATCTTGGGTTGTAGGGGCGCCACCTGGCCGCTTCCTACCTGGTGTCCCAAGTACACCACAGAACCCTGCCCGATCTGGCACTTACTGGCCTTGATCGTGAGGCCTGCACCTTGCAGAGCCCTCAACACTTTCTCAAGGTGCGGTAAATGTTCTTCCCAGCTGGAACTGAACACAGCAATGTCATCCAGGTAGGCGGCACTGAAATCCTCCAGCCCGGCCAACACCTGATTGACCAACCTCTGAAAGGTGGCAGGGGCATTCTTCAACCCAAAGGGCATCACCCGGAATTGGTAATGACCTTCTGGGGTTGAGAATGCTGATCTCTCCTTGGCCCCATCGGTTAAGGCAATCTGCCAGTACCCAGACGTCAAATCAAACGTGCTGAGGAACCGGGCAGCTCCCAACCGATCAATGAGCTCATCAGCTCTGGGGATGGGGTGCGCATCAGTCCTGGTGACGGCATTGAGCCCACGGTAGTCCACACAAAACCGGAGTTCTGGAGAGGCACCGGGCGCCGCAGCCTTTGGGACCAAGACCATTGGGCTGGCCCAAGGACTGTGGGAGGGCTCAATCACCCCTAACGCCAACATCTTAGAGACCTCCTCCTTGATGCTGTCTCTGACCCGGTCAGTCAACCTGTAAATCTTGTGCTTCACAGGAGGGCTGTCACCAGTGTCCACGTCATGGGTACACCAGTGAGTAACACCGGGGGTCAGAGAGAACAGTGGGGCGAACTGTCCCAACAACTGGCGACAGTCCCCCTGCTGCTCCCGAGTCAGAGTAGGGGAGAGGATCACACCCTCTACTGACCCATCATGCTCCTTGGTAGACAGGAGGTCAGGGAGAGGCTCACTCTCCTCTTCCACCCTATCATCTGTCGCCAAGAGCATACTCACTTCGGACCTCTCGAAGTGGGGCTTGAGGCGGTTCACGTGAAGGACCCTCAAAGGGTTCCTTGGAGCCTGCAAATCCACCAGGTAGGTGACGTCACTTTTGCCCTCCTTTACGTCGTATGGCCCAGTCCACTTGTCCTGCAAGGCACAAGGTGCCACTGGGGCCATGACCCACACTTTCTGCCCAGGTTGAAATTCGACCAGAGTGGCATTCTGGTCATACCATCTCTTCATTTCTTCCTGGCTTGCTTCTAGGTTCGCCTGAGCGAGTTTCCTGAAGCGGGCAGTTTGGTTTCTAAAGGCCAGCATGTAGCTAAATACATCCTGGGGAGTTTTCCTGGGAGCTGCCTCCCAGCCTTCCTTTACCAAACTCAGAGGTCCTCTGACAGGGTGGCCATACAGGAGCTCAAAGGGGCTGTACCCGAGAGACTTCTGAGGCACCTCCCTGTATGCAAAGAGTAGGCATGGCAAGAGGACGTCCCACTTACGCCTCATGGGTTCTGTTAGACCCTTGATCATGCCTTTCAAGGTCTGGTTGAATCTCTCCACCAGACCATTTCCTTGTGGGTGGTAAGGAGTGGTGAACTTGTAGGTTACACCACACTCCTTCCACAGGGATGTCATATACTTCGATATGAAATTGGTCCCCTATCAGAAACCACCTCTCTGGGGAATCCCACGCGGGAAAAGATCCCCATTAACGCCCGGCCCACCACTGGCGCCGTCGTTGTCCTGAGAGGGATTGCCTCCGGGTACTGGGTGGCATGGTCCACCAAGACCAGGATGTACCTGTTGCCCATGGCTGTCTTGGGATCCAGTGGCCCCACAATATCCATCCCTACCCTCTCAAAGGGTGTTCCAACAACAGGAAAAGGTTGGAGAGGAGCTTTGACCTTCCTCCCACTCTTACCACTTGCCTGGCAAGTTTGGCAAGACCTACAGTGTGCATCTGACTGCCTTCGCATTTGGGGCCAAAAGAAGTGGGTGACAAGCCTGTCAAAGGTCTTGTCCTGCCCCAAATGTCCTGCCAAAGGCACGTCATGAGCCAGACCCAGTAGGAAGGTCCTGAAGCGCTGGGGTACCACCAGCACACGGGCTGACCCAGGCTCAGCAACCTTAGGCTCACTGTATAGGAGACCACTCTCCCAGTAGATCAGATGTGACCCGGACTGATTGCCAGCTGCCTGGTCTGCAGCCTGCCGCCGCAGACCCTCCAGAGTAGGGCACTCGTTCTGCTCCCTGCAGAACTCCTCCCTGGTGGGATCCCCTTCTTGCTGCCAATGGGTCAGCTCAGAGATGTCTCCCAGTTCGGCTACCTGCTCCCTGTAGGCACCGGGCGTCCCCCTCGAGGTCCGCCTCCTCCCGGTCCGTGGGAACTTCGGGGGCCGGTTTCCCGCGCCCCTGCCCTTTCTCTTGGCAGGGACTTGGGCCACTGTTTCAGGCTCCAAGTCCTCTTGATCACCCTTTCTGGCTGCCATTGACCGAGTAGACACGCATGCCCACTCTGGCAACCCAAGCATCTCCAAGTGAGACCTGAGCTCAACCTCCTTCCATAAGGACTGCTCCAGGTCGTTTCCTAGCAGACAATCTACAGGCATGGTAGGGCTCACAACCACCCTCAAGGGACCTGAGACCCCCCATTCAAAGGGAACCTGCGCCACCATACATTGGCGCTCTGAGTTGTCTACAGCAACTACTTGGTGGAATGCCCCGGGGACTACTTGCTTCTCAGACACCAGGTGACACCGGACTGAGGTCACACTGGCTCCAGTGTCTCTGAGAGCCTCTACCCTGTTCCCACTAATGGTCACCCAGGTGCTATATTTCTTTGTGTTAGGGGCACCTGGTTTCCTGGGACCATCTCACTGTCCCCTAGTGAGACAAGGGTCATTTCTGCGGGATCCCCACCCTCCTGTGGGCACCCCTCCTCCCCAAGCGCTACACTAGCCAACACTTTGGATTGTCCACCGGTGGGTGGCTGTGTCCCCTTTGGGCACTTGGGGTCCCCCTTAAAGTGACCTACCTGGTCACATGCATAACACTTGCGGGGGCCGGTCTCAACAGGCTTCCCTGTAGAGACCCCTTTTTTCTTATCACCGGGGGGCTGGGAACCTTTACCCTGGGTATTAGTTTGGGGCCCTTTAGAGAACTCCGGTGCTTTACCCTTGTCCCCCCACCTTTCTGCTGGGGACCCTGCCCACCTATGGCTGAGTCTCCCCAAACGCTTTCTTGTGGACCCTGGTACTCACCCAGCGGTCCGCTTCCATAGCAAGCTTCCTGGGGTCAGTTAGCTTACTATCAACTAGGTGCTGGCGCAGATCTGCAAAACATAGACTAGACAAGTGCTCCCATGCAATCAAGTTGTAGAGCCCCTGAAAATCTGTTACGCTACTGCCCTTCACCCAACCATTCAGAGACCTGCAGAACACATCCACACATTCCAACCAAGTGTTGGCATCAGACTTCTTACTGGACCTGAACTGATCCCTGTACTTTTCAGGAGTAAGACCATACTTCGTGAGAAGGGCATCCTTCATGTCAGCATAGGTGAGGTGATACCCCTTACCCAAAGCTATCAGAGCATCCCTTGCTTCTTCCGGGAAAAGTGGCCACAATCCTGCTCCCCAATTCTCCTCAGGGACCCCATTCATGTGTATGGCTGCCTCATAACCCTGAAACCACCTTTGTATGTCATCCCCCTTCTTGAACTCCTTGCCTACGTTCTTGGGAATGTGCACAATCCTGTCTGCCTTTCTGGACGAATTGCTGCCACCATCTGAGCCTGACTTACTCCTAAGTTCTAGCTCCTTCAGTTCTCTCTCATGCTCTAAGAGCATCTTCCTCTCCTCTATGGCCAATCTCTTCTCCTCCCGCTCACTCTCCAGCCTGAGCTTCTGCAGCTCAAACTGCCTTGCCTCCCGCCTGTCCTCCAGCTCCTCTGGGGACAGACTGCTGCTGCCTGACCTGGCGGGTTCCCCCCTACTCAAAAGCATATGCACCCTGGAAATAGGCTCCTCCACCTCCTGACTGAGATTACCAGGCTGCCCACTGTCATGTCTGGCTGCTACCCAGGCCCTCAGCACCTTCTGTAGCTCCTCCTTCCTTGTGAGGCCTTTAATTTGGACTTTCAGGTTTTTACAAATCGCTCGTAGTTCCTTTACGCCGTAGGTTTCCAACCTATCCTCCTCAAAGATAATTTCCAGAGATGCAACGGATGATGCAGCTGTGTCAGGCATGACAAAAGTAGTGAGTTGAAAACTGGCAAGATCAAAAATAGGTCAAAAGAAAAAGAACCAGTATGTGGTACGTAATGGTCTGCGATATGGTAGTAGTGCACACCAATCACTGTAAGTCAAGTGCAAACACAAGTCCTATCCTCACCGCTGACAACCAATGTTAGAAATGGGAACTCTAGTTGGCAAGGGCTTGCACCTTTGTCCAAGTAGGGAACCTTCTTCCTAGTCAGGGTAAGGGTGTTACACTCGTGAAGTAACCCCTGCTCACCCTCGTGGTAGCTTGGCACGAGCAGTCAGGCTTAATTCAGAGGCAGTGTGTAAAGCATTTGCACATAACCAACAGTAATACAGTGTAAGCACTACAAACGGACACCACACCAGTTTAGAAAAATAACCAATATTTTATATACTCAAGACAAGACCAATTACGACAAAAATCCACAATACTATACTTTAAAAATGAATGCTTGATACGGTAACTTCTTCTTTGCAGGAATAGCACAAAAGCAAAGTTCGTACTGAGTCGGTAGCTCCGTCCGAGCCTACCGCGATGCTGAAAACCACAGAGTCTAACAGTTCCAGCCGACCGCGTCGATACGGGCCAGCAGAGTCATGAACAGACTCGGTTACAGTACCTTTCGTTGTGGCTGGTACGGAGTGTACGAGCCGGTCGGGCGTTCGTCGCGGTTGCGGTGCAAGACGGAGCGATGCAAGGTGCGGTGTCCCTCGATGCGGTGCAGGCAGCGGCTCGATGAGCGTCGTGCAGACGGAGTCGGTGAGTCCAAGGCGTGCGATGCAGGGTGAGACGATGCTCGATGCGGTGCTGACAGGTTGCGATGCAGGCGACCAAGCCGGAGTGCGGGAGCTGGCGTCGGACAGCAGTGCGAGTCGGAGCGGTGCGTCGCAGACGTGCGAGCGGTGCCCCAAATGCGGTGCGGTCACGACTCATGAGCCAATTGCAGCGACCGCGTTGGTCGGGTCCGGCTGGTTCAGTGAAGCGATGCGATGCGAACTGCGGTGCCCACAGGTCACGGTGCAAGCAGCGGCTCGGTGTTGGCGGCGTCGGACGTCGCCCACGGTGAGACCAGGGTTGCGATGCGAAGCGGGGCGATGCGGTCTGCGGTGCAAACAGGTCACCGGCCAGGGATGGATTCGGTTGACGGAGTCGGTTGCGGTTCCCTTCCTCTGTGGCAACTGAAACAGCGTTCCAGAAGCGGTACCCAGAGGCTTGTGAAGTCTTTGCAGTCCCTGAGACTTCTTAACAGGAGGCCAGCTCGGTTCCAGGCCCTTGGAGATACTCCGCACAAGTTTGTAGAAAGTTCCTTCCTTTCACTGCCCAAGGCAGAAGCAGCAGCTGCAGGCCAACCCAACAAAGCAACAACACAGCAAAGGGACAGTACTCCTCCTGGCAGCTCTTCCAGCTCTTCGTCTTGGCAGGTTCCTTGATTCCAGCGAGATCTAAATTCATGGGGTCAGGGCCCCAATATTTATATCCCAAATTCCTTTGTTCTCTGAAGGCAGAGAGGCCTTTGCCTAGTCCAAACCAGTTCTGGAGCACTTTGTTGACAAGTCTCCGTCCCTTCTTTCAGTGAGTAGGCCAGGGACATCAGACGCACCACAGGAGGTGGAGCCAGCATTGTGGAGGGAAGGCACTGTCCTATTCAGGGCCCAGGTGCGACTCCTCCCACCCATCTACATGTAGATCTTGCTATTCAGCCCTGTGCTGACTCACCCTGTCTCCTGGCATCCCCCAGCCCCTGTCACTCACACTCCAGACAAGGAATACACAACCTGCAGAGGCAGGCTTGGATGGTTAGACAAGAAACTACCCACTTTCTAAAAGTGGTATTTTCAAACACAGAATGTTAAAACCAACTTCACTAAAAGATGCATTTTATCATTCTGAGTCCAGGCATATTAAATTCGAATTTCTACCATGTTCCCGGGGTCAGTTAGGATTATAAGCTGTAATAATCCAAACTGCCCGTTCTGGCCTATGGGGAACAGGTAGCCTTGCAATAGTGAAAAACGAACTAGGCTGTAATTCACTATCAGGACATGCCACACACACCAGGGCATGTCCTACCTTTTGCATACAACGCACCCCGCCCACAGGGGTACCTTGGGCCTACCTTAGGGGTGACTAACATGTAGAAAAGGGAAGGTTTAGGGACTTGCAAGTGTGCGTACTTGCCAAGTCGACATGCAGCCCCAGGCTGCGCACAGGCTCTGCGTTGGCAGGCCCGAGTTACACTTTACGGGCTGTTTGCGTGGGTGGCACAATCCAGTGCTGCAGCCCACCAACAGCATTTGGTCTATAGGCCCTGGCACTCGCAGTGCACTTTACAAGGGACTGACACATAAACCAAATAGTCCAATCATGGAAACACCAATCCATAACACATTTTATACAGGAGCACCTGCACTTTCCCACTGGACAGCAGTGAGGAAAGTGCGCAGAATCATTACACCAGCAAAAACAGAGTCAAAACCGGGAAGTCAGAAAGCAAAAAGTCAGGGGAAACACGCCAAAAGATGCCAAGTCTAACACTATTTAAAATAGCTGTTTAATTATTTATCCAGTTGGTTTCATCCCGAGATACAATATTAGGATATTAATCTATATTCTGGTTTTCTACTTAGGATACCTAGGCATGCCACAGAACAAAATAGCTTTTGGGAGTTAGTCAATGTAAAGACATACTACCAATAAATTTCTACATTTCGTATTTTTTAAATAGCATGCACCTTGCCTTGTGGGCTACAATTCCTACATATTGATGACTTAATAATATTTAAAAGGGAGGTTTTAACTATAAAAAGGGTTTATTTTGGCAGGCTGCAGTGCACGTTTGGCACTGCAGCCTGTGGTAGGCCTGAAGCCATGTTCACACTTTTACTGTAGTGGATGGCACAGTAGATGCTGCAGGCCACTAATGTTTTTTAACTTCCATGTTCTGGATACATATTGTACCATATACTAGAGACTTATAGGCAAGCTAAATATACCAATTAGGGTTATGCCAATTTGACTATGTTTAAAATGGGCGGCACAGGCACTTTACTATAAGTTAGCAGGGATATAATGCACAGTGTTCTAAAGCTAGGAAAAATATAGGGTGCAGCAAAAGGCAAAAAATATAGGGTGATCTGCTACATATATTATGTTTTCATTCTTTCCATTACATATCTAGGTAAGTGCTTTGTGAAGATTTACATTTAACTTTTTGTTGTGGGGCAGGTGTTTGTCTACATATTACATAATTCAGTGTATCGTACTATTCGCTTGGATTAGTATCTGAGCGCCTTACATAAGGGTGGTAATATGTTCTACAAATGTTAGATTACAATATGCTACGTCAAATGCAAGTAGTGTTCTTCCTTTCTACAGTTTTACATCCTCAGATTGTATGCTATCTCCATTAAAGCCTCATCCCACCATGATCACAAAACAAAACATAAAAAATTGATCTTAACCTATTGATTGTTCATACTCGTTTCTTTGCTTGCTTTACTCTCCCTGAGTGCAACTTACTCTAAGTTGCATGTCTGTCGGCCTTTCTCTCCATTAATGTATTCCTGCAAATTGCCCACAAGTTTTTCAGATAACAACCTCTCGTTCTTTTGAAAACCATCCTTCTGCAACCCAACAATAACTAATCTCCAGTAGTCTATCCACTCTACCGACCACTTGTATGAACTAACATTAACATTCGCACTTAACTCCTATTAATTTAATGTACCACAAAGACAAGGGGAGCAAATTCATGGAACGGTTTCCTTGAGCGACAAGACTAATCCCAATAACCACAGGTCTAACCACTAACCTTGCCTTGAGGAGTATGCAACTCCTCGTAAAGAACTTCAATGCCTTGTTAAAGGGTAGTAAGCCCAAAATAAATTCAATTACAATATCCATACATGCTAAGATTTTAGAGGAGGAAAGTGGGAGATATTAAAATAAAAATAACAATATGAAACGTGGAGCTTGCACCACAACAATAACCAAAAAACAAGGTTGTGATTCTGTCTTCACTGCATATATGTGAAACTTTATAAAAAAAGAGAGAGAAGAAAAAGAAAACAAAGACAAGAATCACAACCTTGTGTTTTTTGGTTATTGTTGTGGTGCATCTGTACCTTTCATATTGTCATTTGTAACCATCCTTTGGTTTATGCACCTTGGCAGCAGCTGCTTGTAGTGTGCGCACACATTGCTACATATTTATGCTTAACGATACTATTTGGAACAACGGGTCAGGAGCAGTCTTTATGGTCCGCTGCCTTTGCTTCATTGGTAATTTAAAAAAAGGAATAGGAGAATGTATTCCCCCTCCCCCCCCCCCACCCCCATTGACTGTTATTGAAACAGGCAAATTAAGGCAGGAAGCATCCATCAAGAAAGCTATTTTTTGCTTTAAAAGTCGGGATTCTCCCGCCTGAATCTGGTAGATTGGCTTGTACGAATAACACTAAATGGGAGTTACATGTGTATGGTCACCAACTACTGAACATGGGAGGGTTTACCACAATGGATCGACTACTGACTTGTAAGGGGACCGGCCTCCGCCTAAAAGCACATTATCCATACCTCAGAGTATGACTGCTGTTGTATGATGGGACGGCATAGAGCTTTGCACACGACCGTAGACCCCGCCCCCTCTGTTGCTGGGGACCTGTTGCCATGGAACTCTGCGCCTGTCCGCGTGCGCAGGCGGAAGTGCCCGGATGAGCCGCCGCCATCTTGCCACGGACGGAGAGAGACAGGGAGCGGCGCCCGGAGCCCCAGAGTGAATCCGCGTCCATCCGCCCCGCCGTGTGCACCCCTACCCCACACAGCATGGAACAAGAGCGCGAGGACCGCGTGTACCAGGCCAAATTGGCCGAGCAGGCCGAACGATATGACGGTGAGAACCGCGCCCGGGCCCAGCCGACCGGCACAAAATGGCGGACGCTCCCAGGCGGGTGGAGGCGCGAGATATTGGGTGGGCTGTAAAGAAGCAGGTTGGGGGGGACAGAAAATGAGACGGGTAACCTTCTAGGGTTAAGGGCAAGGAGGTAAAGCAGTGTGATTAACCTCCGTGCTGGGCAGGAAGGAGCAGGTGTAGGTTCACTGTAAGAATTCGTGAGGAGAGGGATGTTTAATGTATCGCGAGGAAGCAATACAACTGTATGGAAGATTAGTGTGCTTTGGGGGTGAGCCAGGGAGTGTCGAAAGAGGATGAGCAGACAAATTAAAGGGAGTGTCCCCAGAAAACAAGTGGGTCGTACTAGATGTAAAGGCGGGTGCGACTGAGCTCTTCCCGGGGTCGATAATGAAGAGGCTGTTTGTGGATGAAGATGGATGTGTTTTATGGGCGTAGACTGGGTGGGCCAGTTAGTGAAAAAGCAATGCTGTCCATTGGTTGAAATGGCTGGTTTGTCATTTTTTAATGGCGCCCTGCACTAGCTACCTGGGTGCAGCATTGAAAACGTGTTGCTGTTAGGGAAGATGAGATGTGGAAATGAGAGGCCTTCGGCGGTGATCCCACCACATGCATCCACTTCTGGCCCGCGTGCGTTAAAGAATGGTGTTTGTCGATATGCTCTAGCGATCAGAGGAGCCCATGGGAACCTATGGAAGTGGTTAGGTGGTTCGCTCTGAAAAATAGTAACGTTGTGGCAGAAGACTTATACT
This sequence comes from Calotriton arnoldi, assembly GCA_963921515.1. Taxonomy (NCBI): domain Eukaryota; kingdom Metazoa; phylum Chordata; class Amphibia; order Caudata; family Salamandridae; genus Calotriton; species Calotriton arnoldi. The sequence continues at coordinate 434,356 of CAWUFW010010811.1, read as the reverse complement.
CTGTCGTCTGGGATGTTGGCTCAAGAGGCCAATGGTGTTAAGTCACTTGGAGACCGACGCTGTTCGTAACAGTCTCGATCAGTTGGCTGGCAGCTCAAGGAGTTCAGTGCAGAATGTTCTCCTTAGTATTGTTTAATTGATCAGAATGTCTTTTGTGCTGATCAGTTTGCTGGAGGTTGGCTGAGGCGTGAAACAGCTGATCAACGTTGGCTTGTGAGGTCATGAGCTCTTATCCTCCCTCCCGCCGTGGCGAGATAGGACCAGAGATTCATTTGTGTACATCAGTTTAATAATGGGTGATGTGTTGGCCAGTGGTGCCATCAAACAATTGTGTTGTACGCCATGACCATCTGTTATTGTACTGGAATAAAGAGTGGTTTATTCCCTCCTAGGCTGCATGCGACATGAGTATTAACAGTTCTGATGTTTAAAACGCTGGCGGAACTTCTATTCTTGAGCGCACAATGACCAGTGTATTTAGAAGGGTGCAACGCCCTACATTGTTATTCAAGGCTCCGCTCTATTGACGTGCGCTAAATTGTACTCAAGTGGTCAACATGCAGTGAGTGTCAAGTGTGACTGATCTAGGCCATGTGGCAAAACACTTTATGTTGGCCTGTTCGTACAGTTAATCTTTCTGAAAAATAACATTCACCACCTCCCTGTTGAGCAAATCTGGATGGACTGCCATTGCAGCATGGCACCAGCATTGGAACACTATTTATCATGCAGGATGTGATTCCCGGGACAGAAGGAACCCGCATCATTCACTGATCGATAGCCCTGAGAGGCACGTTTGCGCAGTATAGCACTGTCAGCGGGGCATACGTTCATTCCATCTTGATATTTGGGTCTGGTAGCACTCTATGCAGCACGACACGGCAGAAGACACGCTATTGTTTGCTAAAACGTTTGGGTCTGGTGTGTCGCTGGTAGAGAGAACTTCAAATGATCACCCTGGTGGGCGCGTCCGTCAGGCCTCGTCCTGTGCGGTAACTTACACAGATCAGTCACGTATATTGGACGCAGAGACCAACACCTGAGACGTTTATTTTAATAAACATGTTGCTGTTGTTGCCATTTTATCTGAACGCTTTATTATGTTCCTCCAAAATTTTAATTGTGGTTTGACTTCCAAAACCTGTCGAAATCGGCCCATGTTTCGTCAGGCTTGAGTGTTTTTTTTGTTTTTTTTACAAGTGTTTTATGAATTGTGTTATTGTTCTTTCGCCTATTGCCACTTAAATTGAGGTCTGAGTTTACAGCCGGGACAGGTGTGATTTTTAGTAGTACCAAGATGGGACGTCAAAACGGGGACATGCTTTTGTGCATTTTGACATATCAATGCAGTTAAGTTAGCAGAACAGCATGAAATTCGTCAAGTGCCCGTGAGGTCTGTTGGCTTAAGTGACAAATTGATTCCCTTGTCCAGCATTCCATAATTTTGATGTGAAAAGCCGTGCCACTGTCACGTCCATGAAAAACCACAAAGCTAACACCACAATTTAATTCTTAGGTTCGGAGGAGGGATAATTAAGCATAAATATATCACTAAAACTTCACCTCAACCTTTACTTCGTCAATAGAGAAATCGCTTGGCAACGATAGATACTATGACACACAAGTTGCAAAAATAACATTTTATTTCTTGTACAAAATATATTTATCTTCACAATTCTTAATAAATATACATATTATTCACATTGCACTATTATTTCTTTATCATAAGCTCAACAACTATTAGTCTCATACATACCCAGCAATCCCACCTCACCCACTCACTACAACTCAAAGTTCAAAGGAACCAATTGCAATCCGATCAATGCATATGCTGCATCTGTTCAACAATACTGGGTCATTATCAATGGACTATACAAGGAAACGGTGATCTATTTACTGCCACATCTGTGGCCTAAGGGAATATTTTTATGCGAGGAGAAAACTCAGAGATGCGACACTGTATGGATGCGCATGTAATGGCTAAATGATAAACACTTATTATATTTAGCATCGCTAAAGTACTTGGATTTTACATTCTAATTTCTACCAAGTATTTTGCAAATCATGCTTATGGTTGGCAATGTGAGCCAGTTTGCATTGACCTCAATTCACCACTGTTGTGAAGCGTGCCCAGTTTAAAGTTATCTTGCAGTTCTGTAAGATTAGGGTTTATACATGGGAAGATGTTTTTTTGAGCTTTCAGTGTGACTGTATGGCGGAGCTGTCATGATTAGGCTGGGGATGTGATCTATAGCTTTGATTTCGCAATGGGTGGAGACAATAGAGCGTTGGGCATGCAAGGGCATTGGGCAAGGCAGAAAGTTGACTGGCACGGTTTAGTACCCCTGCATCTTTGTGAAAGGGGTGAGGGTTGGTGGAATTTATTTGGCATAGTCGTGTGAATCCTGTCATGCATATGAGTCTAGAGGAAGCTTTATAGACTGGATTTTCCATATTTGAGTCTTGTATCAGTTTGCAGTAGCCATTAATACTTTGTAGGAATCGGTTGTGTATGTAATCCAAGAGGTTAAGCATATTTGCCCACTGCTTTTCTACCTAATACCGAAGCAGGCGCATTTGGTTGTATGGTCATCCGTTTAATAAGAACGACATGCATCTGCACGTACTTCTTGAAAACGTTCTCCACAGGCCTACAGATGACAATACAAGAGTATACTCTGTCTCTGTTTTAAAAAGCCATGGAATATCCGGCCGCCTAACTGTGCTCTTGTTAAGTACTCCTCAAAAGTACTAAACTGGATTGGAGCTAGTGTTTTGCGGTGCAAGGTTGACGTCCTTTTCAATAAATATATCGGCTACTTGAATCTGGGTTCATTATTTTTTGGATGGCATGAACAGCACCCACTTTTAATTCCCCCTCCATGAATCATTTCTATCGGCACAATTGTATTATGAGAATGCCATCTATGAAACGGTGCCATTGACAACTAGCGAAATTCTTGGTCCATAGTGAGATGGATATATTATATATCTCCCTGGTGAACGAGAGGCAGTGTCTAACTAACCACGACCTGAATGCTGGCAGAACTAAAGTACAACAGCAGGTTACTCTTGAGACTTTCAAATAGTTCAGCTTCTTATTCATAAAAAAAATCCTCTCTCGGGAGCTTGTGTGTGCATAAGAACTGGAATGCAAGTCCAGAAATATCTAATTCGTTGTTTGCTGATTGTATATTGTGTTCAGGGCTCATATTTACAGTTTCTTTTGTGATTTAAGTTAAGAGACTAGTGCAGTTGGTAAGTGGATCTGATACCGCACACGTCTGTATTTTCCAGTTTAAAGAAAAAATGTATTAAATGCCATTAAACATGTGTTGGACCCAAAAATGGTATAGTCGTATGATGCTCAAAGGAACTACCCAACCTAATTCAATAATTTATGGAAATATCACACAGTTTATCCACAACCTCCCACTTCGTTCTACAGTTTCAGAGTTATGTTGCTTTGATTCTTTTTTATGATAGTCTGCATGGCTCATCCCATATGGTTAAAGGCTGCAAATACGTTTATTGGGCCACTTAATGTACAAGTTGTCAGTAGTAAACCTTAATTACTGGCAGTTTTTAACTAGTAACACGTATAGAAGTAAACCGGTACTATAAAGGTTATTTTGATGGTGATAACAAAATACATAGACCGACATGTTTAAGCATGGTGTAGGATGATAGTCTCTGTAGTGGGCTCCCACACTGCGCTGAGAACATCAAGAAACATGATTAGAGTTCATTCACTTATATTCAGAAGTGAATAGTCCTAATGGACTTAGTAGCCATCTGGACCTATTAAGTGCTGTGTGTGTTAACATATGTTGTAAGCAGTCCCTTACTGTACACCTTTCACCCAAGGAGTAGGATATTGATAGTTTTGTAAACAAGTGATAAGTGTGTGGAATTAGTTCAAAGCCCAACAAACAGTTTTCTCTTAAGCTACACCTGGTCAGTTGTTTTGGATATATATATATATATTTATATATAGTGCAGGGAGTAAGATGCAGCTGCACAGTGCTACAAGACTCATTCATCCCCTGGGGCACGGCATCTCTGTCCCTGATGACTATGCTGGGCTGCGGGCAGCCAGAATGATCTGCAACCCCTGTCCACGCCCACCCCTCTTCCCCCTCCCAATGTGGTACAGACCTTGAAAATTGTTTTAGAAGTGGCCAAAGGCAGGAAAGGTGGAAGACAGTGTGGGTGAAAAAGATCAAGATTCCAACGTGCTTCTGCGACTGGTACAGAAAATTAAGACCTTGGCTGGGAAATTGTCTGCGATGCGTGTGAAGGTGTTATTGGGTGCAACAGAATGGGAGGTCCCTCCTGCTTGATGTTGTTGGCACTGGAGAGGTCACTTGTTACTTGTTTGTTGCCATCAATAGCGTTCAGCTATCCTCTGTAGGTGCCGCAGTGTCGTTATCCTGTTTCCAACAGGGAGATGGAGTTGTACCATACCACACTGTGGACACTTCAGCTAGAAATAATGCTACATCAGAACAGCTCTCGGGGATTATTTTGGGCAGAAGTATACCTGGGCTGTCACCTGCACTCTTGGACTGCTTCACTGATCTCAAAGGATGGCTGTGGCACCAGCTTTGGGAACTGCTGCAGAGAATGCTTGAGGGGATCCTGGAGAGAAGTCTCTACAGAATTGTGTGAAAAATTGTTTTAAATAGATTGCCACAGATTGCCTGAAGAGAGGCATGTTAGGGCAGGACAAACAATGCTAAAAGGTAGATGCTTCTCGACCAGCGATAGAGTAAGCACCACTGCATCTTGACCTACTGGCATGGTACTTGATTCTGTATTTGAAGTGTACCTCAGATAACCAACCGTACCCAGCATATCAAGTCAAAGAGGAAGAAAGAGAAGAGCTCTATTGCCCTTAGCAAACTGACACTTCCTGCTCTTCTTGCCCGTCTGCTGCCACCTTCTCCACATCTCTTAAGGAAGATGAGGTAGAATTTACCCTTGCGCTAATTTTTCAGCTTGTCTGCTGATGTCACTGGACTAAGATTATCAAGTGTCAGTTATGAATAACTCCAGTTTTTTAGTGCAGTGACCAAACTATGAGACATGAAAACAAATTACAGCTGTGACAGTTGCACACATTGCAGAGCAGGTTTGTAGATATGCAATGGATGATTTGAAGAATAGACCATGTTGGGATAATCTACGCGCTTTCATTATTAGCGAATGCTGGGTACTGAAAAGCCCGATCACTATTTGGCTGTTTCAGAAGTCTTTTCAAGATGTACCACAATCGGATATTGATTTACAGGTTCTGTATGCTCATAACTTTACCTTCTGAGAAAGGGGGGAAAAAAACCTACCATTATGGTTATTAATCACTTGGGTGGTCAAGATTCTTGTACCGTTCATCCTAGATCTGACTTTCTCTACTCTGGAAACACTTCCTTTTGTGCCAGCTTTATTATGGAAGAGAAGTTATAGGCTACCATTTGAAAGTGGGTGGCTTCTCCTTGGCGGTCGAGCTTCAATGGCATCTTTGTCAAATTATCTGGTTGAGACAGCTTGTGTGATAGTTTTTCTTCCAGAGATTGGACCATGTTTATTTTTTTGTCAGAGGTTAAAGTGCCAGAGCTGGTGGCCAAAAAGCAGACTCGAGAACAGGCAGCAATGAGCGATGAAGTCCGAATTCTGCTTTATAGCACTTTTTTTTTTAATGCGGGTAAACCGGTGTTGAGGATGCTCCTGTAGGAAATGTGTTTTCCTTGTATGGTCTTGGTGGGACCCATCAGGCCTTGCTTAGGGTTTATTTTAATTTAAATGTCCTCCAGTTTTGTGGGATGCAGGTAAAAAAGTGTGAAAAATACTGCTTGGCATCGTAAGGAGTTACTATTTCTCAAATGGCAAATTTTCTTTTTTCCCTCCCCCTGGGCGTTTTGCTGATTGCGGCTTGGAAGTTAAAGGGCGTGAATAATGCTAGTAATAGATGAATGGTGTTGTAAGAGTTCAGAGTATTAGGGCTAGCGTAGTGTGTTTGCATGAGGCACTTTGCCTCCAAAGAACAGGGATTGCTTTATCACCAGGGTAAGCAAATGAGACGGGGGAAATTTTTATTGAGTAGCTCTTTTAATACAGAGAGGCAGATTTAGCAGGTATCCGATGCGCCTGAAAGTTGGCATTGGACAGATGGTAAATAGGGATAGTTATTTGTTGGGTGTGTCTTAAACTTTGATCAACTACCTATAAAATATTTTTCTACTTTTGCTACAGAATTGTGGCACAACCTGGCCATTCTTTGGGGGACTTAAATTGGCATACATTATTGCGTCTGTTTGGGAATGGTAGGTGTGGCCTTGCTAGGATGATGATGCTTGATAAGGAGATGGCTTTTGATAAATTTCCTTGTCTGTATTCCTGGATAATCATGATCCATTTAGGACTTTGGGTTCAGTTTTGGCGACATACAAGCTCTGTACAAGGTCTTATTCAGTAGGCCTTCTATGATGGGAGCAATTTGAGAACCTTGTTTTGTGGCCAGGGGTATTCTTCTGGTGTGCACAATCTCGTCTTTGTTTGCACTCTGCTTTCAGGCTTATCTTTGATGCTTTACAACTTTAGAGGCTATCAAAAAAGCGGTTTTGAATGGGTTGAAGGCCAAAGTGTCTTGTGGTATTTACTGATGAAATTGACCCGGCCTTTGAAAGAGAAGCAGTAGACTTTGGAATGATATCAGGGTATCCTCTGTATATAAAGTAAGACTACAAGGACTACCACTTCATGGGTTCTTTGGTGATTCTGCATATTTAGGATTTCGCTTGACTCCATTGTAGATACTTGTCTAACTGCAATCGTCTGTTGCTGTCAGTCTCTTATCAGACATTGACAAAACATTGAACATGTTCAGTTGTGTTCAGCAGGGTTGAATAAGTGACTTCTAGGATCAGGTCTTGTAGCTACCCACATAAGGAGACCTGTATTATGACCCTGTGGCTGGGTAATCATTTGCAAGGAGTCTTCTTGATAATGAGCAGTTTGAATTTTGATCCATCAGCAGAACCGAAGCATACACAAAAGTGATGGGTGGAATGCTTGAATTAATCTCAGCCTGCTAATTTTGGGCTGCATCACATTCCATTGTTATTTTGCACACCAGGCCACCTCAGTTTGAAGCCAGCCAGATGCAAATCAGTCTTGACCCTGCTCCAATAGGAACAGTCCAATCCGAACTGCAGGTTTGAGGAACAGGACTATATAAATTGCGATCCTGCCTAAGGTTTTTTGAGTAGTACTAATAAGCATATTTTGCTAAAATAGAGTTGATAACTTGGTGTTACTTAATATTTGATATTGAACACATTGACTATCCAACAAAATATGGGGCATAATTTACTCAAATGTATTCTGCTATACAGTCCGTATTTAGTAACTGCGTTCAATTCAGTGACTTTGTTTTTTGTATCCTACTGCTTTAAACTTTATTTTATTGAAATGTTTCCTTTTAGCAGTAGAAACATTAATTCAAATATCAGCAGGCTATGGAGAATTCATACAAATCCTTTTCTGCATTTTTTTTTTGTGGTAAAGTTGTCGTGAAACAACATTTTCTGTTTACGTAGAAATGTAAAGTATTCTTCGGATGATTATGGTTTATAAACGCACAGCCCTCGTAAAGATAGAGCATCACCATTTTCCTAACAAAACGGTACATGCGAGCAAAAAAAAATGAAATAAAACGTGAGCTGGGAATTAAATATGCATTTGGACTAGCAAATGAAACGCTCTTCAGGGAAGTAAAATGACAATACTAACCATTTGTGGCGTGATACATCAGGCACACGCCTGTTGAAAGCTGAGCAAATCTTCTGTGACAGAACTAGAGCACCACAATTGAGCAGGAAGTTGACACCAGTGATTCAAGAAAAGCAGTGCCCATGGCACTGGGATTGCTTTTTTGTAGAAGGTTTTCTGCTAAAAGGCGAGCTCAATAGTATTCATTTATTGTGTTTTCCTCTACAGCCACCACCCATGTTTTTTTGGAGGGATTTTGCTTCCTGTTTTGAAGTACTATAGTGTTGTTTAAAAACCCATTAATTTATTGGTCTGAAAGGATAAGTTTGTCAAGATTTGAAGAGTTGGTTGTGTCGTCTACAAATTTTAAACTAACTTTTCTTCATACTTTTCAACTGATACTTTATAATCTCCAGTAGAACTATTTGCTTGTCTCCCAACATTTATACCATCACGCTCCCTCTTTGAACTGACAAATACAGAACCCCTGTTTACTACCATCGAATGCCGATTTGCTGACTTCGTGGGCACATCTCAATGAATTATCCACTCTCACCACCATCTCCTACCTCTGATCCACCTGTGTTGTGCTGACTTACCTTAAATCTTGGTTTGTTTCCTAAAAAACAGACAAAAAACCCTCAAACTGTTCTTTCAGCTCATCTTCAGCTCATCTGTTGCAGATAAAGGTATTCGGAATCCACAATTTGAGATATTGCAGGATTATGGCTGTGATCCAATCTTTAAATCATTGACATTTCGGGTAAATAACTGAATAAAAACTATAGGGTACTTAAAGACTCAGCCCCCGCCAGTTGTTTGCGCTGATAGCATTTTGGGTGCATTGAAATGGGAATACCATGTATGGTTGGTTGGCCACAGTACAGTAGTCATGTGTATCGACCTCCCTCGGAGACGAGAATACTGTACTCCTTGGATCAACATGATGCTGCCAGTTGCAATTTACATGACACTGTAGGAGCCTTTTAGTGCCTCCCTCGGCCCTAATGAACTATGCCATAACTTCAGTGCCTCTCTTTGAATGAACCCTTTAACCAGCCCCCCTACCTGTGATTAGATCTAGAACAATGCAGAAACCTAATAATTCCCCTGATGGTTGAAAGAAGAGGCTTCATATTGCTACACGCTGAACGACTCTGGTGCTGTTCTACTAGAAGCTCACCTGTCTGGCCATTCACCAGTAATTAAGAGCATATCATTGATGTCTGAGCACCACTAAACCAGTCTGTGGTATTTCTATGGCCGAGGCTGCCAACTCTCCTATGCCTTATTTCAGCTAGTCTCTCAGCCAAATTGTCTAATCTGTGCCTGGATGTATCTGGGTGATTTTTATCCAGCGGTGCTAAAATCTTTACCCTCTTTTGACCTACAAAAATGAAAGGGCATGTGGTCAAACCTTTAAAGAAGTGTAATCTTGACTCTATAGTTAAAGCTAACTAGGGGTCAGTTTTGCTCCTTCCGTATACGTCTAAGTTTAAGGGGTGTTAAGCCCTATGGCTCATTAAATTCCTCGAAGATCACCTATTGCATACTAGCCAGATTGGCTTCAGACGTAATCTGAGGACGGAGCATACCAACAGCTACTCTTAATGTGTGGTTGATGGTAATTCCTTCACCTGTCTCATGCTGGATTTCTCATGGGTGCAGGCTTCCCATTTAGGGCTTGGGATTCTGTTTTGGAGATATATACAAACTGTGTACAAGGTTCTTTTGGGTAGTGCCTCTGATGTGTGATACAGTGCACCATTCAATCTTGCTTAAGCAAATTGAGGACGTCAGTTTGCAGAATTGGCAGCCGTTGGTTTGTGCCCTTACTCTCCGGGAGATCATCTTTTAGCTATTATTAGTCTTTATTCTGAAATCTAGCAACTCTGCAACAGATGGCTTAATCTTAGCTTTCTTTACCTTGAGTCACATTGGTTTTCAGAACTAAGGCCTCCCTGTTCGGGTAACATGCCACTATCCGTTCTAGGGCTTCTGCCCCAATAAAGAACTTAGTATGTCACCTAGAATCAGCTCCGTAGTCTCATCCTGTTATCAGAGGAGGTTGTTGAAGGAGACCATCCCTTTTGTTCTGGTCCATTTTAATGTATTGTGTAACCTCACATGCATGTCCTGAATCTTATTATCTCTAAACTCGATTATGCCGATGTTTACTGCTTACGCTTTCCAATGTCCTCTATCCACACTTTGCAGTGTTTGCGGAATTTGGCAGTCTGGCTTGTCTTTAATTTAAAAAAAATTCAACAAGGCCTCCCTATCCTGTCATAGTCTTTGCTGGTTGTCGATTTTCAGCGGTATGCAATTTAAGACACGTTGCCTGCTATATGAAACCTTTTAGGGACAGGTCCTACATTTCTTCTGAATTTATTGAAAAAATGTTCCTCAACACCTCTACACTCTGGATCGTTGCCTCTTAACTGTACCACGTTTCAGAAATTCTTAATGCAGTGTGACTTTCTCCATGGTTGTGCCTTCCCTCTAAAATGACCTTCTAATTCTTCGTCATATTTAATGCCATGAAACATTTAAAAAAACATTTAAAACCCAGCTTTTCTGCTGCATCACCTGGATTAGCTTCAGTTCAAGTGCTATAGAAGCCTTTGGGTGTAATTCTTGCACTTTATAAATATCATTGTTTTCATTCATTCAAAGTAATGCAGTTGAAAGTCAAGCATGCAAAGTAGCGTATTAAGATTTGTACAAATACCTGACTGATCCAAGAAATACTTGCCTTGACGTAAATTAACAAGCGTGGTCTTAAGTCTTCCTCCAAGCACCAATCATATTGATTGTTGAAGCATTTGACATCTTTGCCTGGCATTGTTCCAGGGATCCACAAAGCCTACTCTGGTGGTCTGCGACTGCTTAGAAAATAAAATATTAACAGATAAAAAAAGAGTATATGAATGAAAAAGCAAAGTGTAAAGTTGACATTTTAAAAAAATTCTGTAAATGTGGAGAAATATGAATTTGGGCGCTAAAAATTAAGTTACATTTCCTCAGATTCATTGGTGGGAGCAACTCATGTGCATTAAACTGCTCGCGTCCAGTGTATTGCAATGCAGCTTTTGGCTAATACAAACCCCAACAGGGCAAACTTATGCCACATCAACGATCCAGTTCGCGGGGCAGGAAGTACACCTAAAAGGCAGTGTTTAATTGAGGGCTCGATATGGATCCTCGTAGCGTCCCGCAGCCGCCTCAGTATTTCAGTCTAATATATCTGCAGTTTCACGCAGGTCCAAGTCATGTGAAGGAACGTCGCTGGTTCGTGGCCACACCTACAGCATGCCGACGAGTGCGCTGCGTTGATGTGTGACAGTTGCTGGGGCATCAGGCAGGTGCGATGGAGATAATGGAACTGCAGGCGTTGCTTGCAACCTCACCGATCTGCGCAAATGCTTGCCACTACTCCCCCTTCAGTGAGGGGGCAGCGGCAGGTCCGCCAACTACTTTTCCCTGATATTAGTTACGTCAACGTGTGATCATCCTTCAGTGCTTTATATATGCGCGGAATTAAGCCCCTGGTGGAGCCAGTCGAGCAGCAACCGCAATGTATGCGATTGATCCGGCTCATCCTGAGGTGTCACTCGCGGGTAGCGCAGGAGACTTTCAAAAATTGAAGTAACTGTCCAGATGGTAACTGAGAACCTTACCTCGCATCTTCACTTCAAACTTTATTCGATCTAGATCATAAAAGTACATAAACAATTTAATCCAAACCAATAAAATAGACAATACATTCCCAAATTCGTCCTCCATCAAATAGCCGAACAGTAGACATTTTGAGTGTCCCAGAATAGACAGTAACGAATACATCAGAACATATAAAATTTTGGTTAAAATGCAGGTTATTTAAAATGTATAGATTATTCATCTAAAATCCAGATCCAGCTGTTTTTCTCTTGCCCATGCACGCCCACCAATAGCGAGCCACTGCGTAGCAAACTAAAGGATCGGATAATGACTTTAAAAATATAATGCTACTCGACACTGTCTCAGATTAAACAGTTTTAAAATCGGGACAATATATTCCATACGTTCTTTTTTAATAAAAAACACAAAAACCGTTAAATGTAAATCGGACTGAGGCGACTTCCGGTCACAAGGGCAGTGTGATAGATCAGAGTGTTTAAATCTTTTTGACGGGAAGCCCAACATTAATGGGAGAAGGTTCAAACGAAAACGAGTTAAAATAAACTTGTGTTGCGTAAACGGAATATCCACTAGATACGAATAACCACCGTCTACTAGGGAAGGGACCAGTTGATAAGTGAGAACCGACTGTTTAGTATAGTTCATCTCTGCTCTAAAATATTGGGCCCTCTTAATAAAAAAAATATCCACCAGTTTACCCATGGATATTTTTTTACAAAGTAGAGGATCTTTAAATAATTCTATTTGACCCATGTTTGTCAGTTCCTTCTCTACATACGTTAGCCATGTGATTTTACCACCGTTCTCTAGTTTTAGGCGATTTTTGATAATATTTTGTGTTAGGGTCAATGTGTCCCGGTTCCAAATAGAGCGCCAGAGGAGAATTGGTGCCAGCTTGATCGAGTCGGTAATATAAGGTAAATCCAACTCAATGTGAACGATGTAATTCAAATAGGATTGAGGTAGGGACACTAATGACTTAAAAAAACTTGTTTTCAATAGCTTGTATGGAGTAAATGAGGGCCATCCCCCACACCCCTGCCCCATAAGTCGCTGCAGATTTTGCTTTGGGCTGGTAAATCTTCTTGATTGGGTTTAATGGCTTAGAACCCAGTTTCTGTGAGAAAGCGTTAATCGCAGTTAGACTTCCCTCAAGACACAGCGCTCTTCCCTCCACTAGTTGTTGCCACATCTGATTTTTATCAAGAATTACCTCCAAGTAAGAGAAGGAGTCCACTATCCCAATTTTCCCCGAGTCCATGTAAAAACTGGATTTTATCATGTCTTCGTGTCCCTGCCGCAATTACAAAGGACTTAGTTTGATTTACTTGGATGTCCAGTGAGGCCATAAAGGAGGTATAGGCTGAGATGAGTCTGGAGGCCTATCCCTGTTCGGGCAATAAGTACAGCGTCATCGGCATAAGCCAGGATGGGCACTGGTTGGGAATCCACCATGGGGACGTCCAGAGTTGTAGTCATAAGCGCCTTTTCCACTCAGTTTGTGTAGATCGAGAAAAGGAACGGAGCCAAGACACAACCCTGCCTTACCCCATAAGATCTTAAAAGGGTGGGTGCATTCCCCACTTTTCCCGTACCGAAGCGGTAGCATCTGAATATAGCTGTCGTATAAAATTGATAACTGCTAGTTCACAGCCCATCTCCTCCATTATGTGCCAGAACTTGGAGTGGGAAACACAATAGAACGTCTGCGAGAGATCCATAAAGGCAAGATAAAGTTTCCCACCCTTTGCCGTAGTGTATTTATCCACAATCAAGGAGAGGTTCAGACACTGGTCAACAGTGCCTTTTCCTCGCTGAAACCCATGCTGGGATTGCATTAAGATGTTCTCCTCTTCTACCCATAGCTCCAGCCTAGATAGGAGTCGACCCATTAATTTTGCAGTTGTATCTAAGAGAGAAATTGGCCTATAATTCTTAGGGCTCCCCCCATCTCCCTTCTTAAATATAGGAACAATTATACTAGATTTCCAGGACACTGGTGGGCATATCCTCGCATCTTCAAATGAGAGGCAGGCAATATTAATATATAGATCCTCAGCCATCAAGCAACCCCCAGCGTACCAATGCCTGAGATCTATCACGTCTTGTATCCAGCTTAAGGTAGCAAATGTCCAAGGCGATCATCGCCGCCGGCACAGCAACACCCGTCATCGAGTGAACGATGTGGGAGAATCGCCTCATATTCATGTGTGTCCCACTGCCTGGTATAAACCCACACTGGTCTTCATGGACCAAATGGGTCACCACACTGCTGAGACGCAGCACCAAAATCTTAGCCAGTATTTTAACATCCACTCCCAGCATGGACAGGGGTCGGTAGGTACTGGGATTTAGCTGGTCTTTACCCGGCTTGGGGAGCATGCCGATCTGGGCCTCTCGCATAGAGATTGGCAAGGAACCTGCACGCGTGACCTGGAGGGTCTCCAGTAAGCAGGGGCAACAAGGGGTCGGCAAACGTCTGATACAACTCCACTGGAAGACTATCCGGGCCCAGGGCTCTGCAACGAGCAATGCTCGGCAAGGCTTCCTGCAGGTCTTCAATTCTAAGCGCCTGAGTCACTCTTTGTGAGTTTGTAAGGTGCAGGATCTGCAGGCCCTCTTTATTAAAAAAAACAAAAAAAACCTCACAATTGCAGTCAGGTCAACCCTTACATACAGCTGCTAAATGTTCTCGTAGTAGGTTGTTAATACCGACCTGAGTGACCGCCTCTGTCCTGTTAGGGAGTCGGAGTGCTAATATGAGCGTAGGTGGGCGTTCCCGCTTCAGTAAACAAGTCAACAATCTCCTGAATTTGTCACATTCCCGGTGCAGTAGCTGCTGATACTCACGCTTGATCGGGCAATCTAGTCTGTCCCAGATATTGCCTACCTGACAATGCATACACAGTATGGTCGCACGATGCCCAACTGATATGGGGGGGGTGGGGGGCGTCACCTGTCCCTGTAGGTCAGTCGGTACAGTCTCCGCATCAGCAAGGTCTTGAGTTGCCTTCTCGCGCCGCCCACTCTGGACAGGCACTCCCCACACATCACCACCATGAACGTGTCCCACTGCAGTCCCCTATTAGAGGCGGATAGCCAATTAGTCTCGAAATACCCAGCGGTCGCCTCCCGGAACAAGGCATCTCCGATCAGGCTCCACGCACACCCCACTCCAACAGCACAGGGGCATTGTCTGAAAGCAAACATCCCAGGGTGCGTGTCTGCAGTACAGTGGCCGCCACCTCGCCAGAAAACAAGAACTTGTAGTGTCTACTATATGCATCACAAACGGGGGCATAACAAGTGCATTTCTGTACTCCAGGGTGTCGCTCGCCACACGTCAACACAGCGCAAACGGTTCATTACTGTACGCAGTGTGTCAGTCATGTGGGGTTTAGTATGCTACCTCGGAGGGGATGTCTATCCAAAGCACCATCAAGCATACAATTTAAGTCTCCGGCCCATAGTAGAGACACACTCCCATGTGGGAGCAGTTTTTCCTCCAGTTCCAAAATAAAACCCAACATCATCCACATTTGGGACATAGACATTCAGGAGGCAGACCTCTGACACATCGACCATACCATGTACCCGGATATACCACCCCTCGGTGTCCGCTGTAAAGCCTTGTACCCGAAAGGGGACCTGTGGGGCCACCCAGACAATCGCACCCCGGGCGTAAGTAGAATGTGTGGCGGAAAACATCTGACCCCTCCATTTCTTATGAATCTTCTGGACCTCTAAGTCCCACAAGTGTGTCTCTTGGAGTATTGCAACCTGTATACCATGTCTACGAAGATGGGTCTGCACCCGGTAACGGTTCACAAACTAGTTGAGTCCTATAACATTTCAGGTCAAGAACTTAAATGGACCCATTTCCCCTAAGTCACATCTGCCCCCCACCCCATTGCCCCCGAACCCCCGCTGTCACTGCCACCTATAACTAAAACTCTATAAACTGAAACTCACACCGACCACATTTAAAGCAACTCGTGCCTCCCCAATCATCATCTGCACCCCAACACCCATCCTAGAAAAGAGGAAGAAAATAAGCGCAGGGCAGTTATCCCCACCCAACTAAGGGAGGAACTGGAAAGCTAATATAAAACGAGGGAATGAAGATCGCCGCAATCTCACACACTGGTCACAACCGTTCCACACTCGAGCAATGCAATAGTAAGTGTCTGGAGGGGGAAAAGCGCACCGGTACCGGCCGCACTTGGAAGCATCCAGCAGTATGTCTCCTGACCGTTGTTACTCGCTCCTCGCTCACTCGCGCAACACAAACAACCACAGTCACCCACTGCCAGCCTCTACACCATATATGCATACCCTCATGCAAACGATAAAGCACGCCTGCCTTAAAGAGGATGGGTGGCCATGCCCATATTTCAGACTCTCACACCTCTCCCAGCCCAGTATCTTAATCATACATAAAGTTCAGACCACATAATGTACACCTACTCTCATAGCTCCTTCCCTTAATGTCCAAGCACGTGAACACCACCATACCCCGCATCCAGGAGCAGACCCTACGCCTGCCTCCCAATGTCCTCGGGGGTCTGCGGACCGATGGGGTCTTTTCCACGACATCAGCTGCACTGCTGTCGGAGTTGGAGGCAGTTACTGCTTGCATGAGCGCTTTCCCCATCTCTTTCGGATCCCCCCCCATCTCTCTGAATGCTCTAAGCCAAGGGAACAGTCCTGGTGGACCACAACACATTGGGAAGAGCTAGAGGCCCGCTTGCCCCGTCTGCTCCA
Source organism: Calotriton arnoldi (assembly GCA_963921515.1). Lineage (NCBI taxonomy): Eukaryota > Metazoa > Chordata > Amphibia > Caudata > Salamandridae > Calotriton > Calotriton arnoldi. The sequence goes on along the minus strand of CAWUFW010010811.1, from coordinate 418,141 downwards.
CCGTCCTGTCCCTCGAAGGCCGCTGGCTCCAGAGGGCGCTCCCTGCCACTCGCAAGGCCGGAATCTGACCATCGCATGACACCTCAAGCCAAACCAAAGCTGCTGCAGGCATTGTGAAAAAGTGAGCGTGATCACCATGCAATTTGGCTGGGTACAGGAGCATGTATTGGAGTCCCATTGCCCTCAACTTTTGTTTCATACCCCTGATGAATGTTCTCATCTGTTGGACTAGAAGAGTTTAATCGGGGGGGGTATACGAATTACATGATTCTCGAAGGCGGGATCACCATCCACTTCTCCTGAAAGAGTTCAGGCCCGCCATCTTAAGCCCCCTCCAGAAATCTCACAAAACAAAGATTACACCTCCTGGAGCGTCCTTCTGCACCCTACACTCAAGAGCCGCCATCTTGGCGGATAAATAAGTTAGTGCAGTTTTCAAGGTGGACACCTCTCCCTGCAATTAAGTCCCATTCTGTTCTGTGGCCAGGGATCTCTTCGCCACCACGGGGAGGTCAACAGGTAGGGGACCGACATCCCGGGGGACAGCATCTATTTTAACCTGTACTTCAGCACTCTATGCCTTTATGGCTTCAAGTATCTGTGCTCCGGTGGGTCACCCAGCTCCTCTGGTGTAACCCTCCCCACCCCTAGGTCGGGTCTCCTGCGCTGTGTATTGGTCCATCTTGGTCTGCTGTGCCCCTCTCTGTGGTCTATCTTTCCCCATACCCGGAGGGGGGCATGGGGCCACCAGGGCACCGCAGGCGACATCTGGAGAATTTGGAGCCCAACACTATGGAACTGTGGCAATCTGAGCAGGGGGCAAATGCTCCTCCCCCCTCCCCCCCCCCTTCAAAGTGAAAGTCAGAAAAAAGAGTGGGCCATCCTGTAAATAATGTCCAGCACCAGGCAATCAGGGCGAGTAACCACCCAGCGGTAGCACCCCAACCTTAGACGCAGGGCGTCACTCCCCAGTAAATGTCCAAATCTGAGAGGCGAGTGGGCGTGAATCGGGCAGAACCGTGGCAGGTGAAACCACTAGAGAGGAGAGGGGGCGATGAGGCAACCCTCCAACAAGTGGAGATGTCTGGGGGGGCAGGGGGAGTGAGCGAGTAAGGGCTGCACGTGACCCTAGTGAGCAAGGGAGTAGTCGGTGAACTGGTCCCCTATCTGTCGAGTACTCACTGTGGGTTCGAGGGCTTCACGTTGGACACAAGGAGTCCAGGTCTGTAGTCATTCAGCTGACCCCAACGCAAGCAGTTAGCTGGGCAGATCACCAATCTGGGAGAACAATGCAAGTGAGGGGCACTCTCCCATGAGAGCAGATCCCATTTTGCTCCTCTAGGAGGCCCGGGGGGCGGGGCTTCACCAGCTTTGAGCTCTAGCACACCGGGACTTGATCCACAAGCTTACAGACCCGCCACCCCCTTTGGCAATGGGGGGGGGGATGGAAGCCCACGCAGTTCCAACAAGCAGCCCCCACAGGCTAGGATGACAATACAGCCGGTGGGCCCCAGTCCAGCAGGGGCAGGCGATGCAAACAAATCCAGGCTAGGCCTTGTTACCTCCACATTCCAAGAATCACCCTTCGAGGTGCCCTGGAGCTTGGGGCAGCCCATGCCTTCCAGCCAAGCACCAAGTACAAGGGGGAAAGGACCCATGTGGCCTCCCGGCACAGCCTGCTGCCGCGTGTCCCTAAGGCGGGACACCCCCCAGCCCCCACCTCAAGGGCCCTGGGAGATCTCACTGGTGATCCAGAGTGGAGTGCCGTGACCGCCCTTCATTTGGAGCAGCAGCTCCAGGAACCACCTAGGCCTCCAGGCCCCAGCTGCCGCCTCTAGTGACACGTCAGCAGGAAGGCCTCTGCACTAAGGGTGGGCGAAATTTGCGTAGTCGCGTTACGCAAAATTCCGCGAAACTGTAAAAAATCTCCGCGAGCAAGCAGAATTCCGCGAGCAGGCGCGGCCATCTTGTTTAACTTGTCCCGCCTGCGATGCGCGTTTCCTGTTCGCGAACGCAGATGTCTGATGGCGCGTCCGAATGACGTGTTCGCGATTGCGCGAACGGATAGGAAAACTCTGCGAACGCAGGGATCCCGGTAAGTCGCGAACGCGAACACGCATTTTGAAAGCGTGAACAAGGAAAAAATGTTGCTACGCCACGGATCGCGGAATTTTCGGCAATTCCGCGATCTCTGCAGAACGCGGAATTGCCAAAATTACACAAATTCCGCGAGCGGAACGGAATTTACCGCCCAGGCCTACTCTGTACCACACACTACTGCGGGCGGCGTCCCGGCAATCCGACAGCCGATGGGAGGGAGAAAGCACACAGCCCGGCCTTGGCCCTCCAATTCAGGGCCTCTCAAACGCGTCCGCCAACAGGAAGTCCGTCGGGTAGGAGCAGTTGCAGGCCTTAAATGTGCCAGAGTGACGCATGGGCGCATTTGCTCCAACATGGCACCCCCGCACATCCCCCAGGTGGCCAGCGATGGAGAATCGGTATCTGAGCTCTGGTGACAGGATGGGCAGCAGAACTGGAGGATTATCGGGCCGGCCGCGGAGTTCCTTAGTGTGTTCAGTGCGGTCGCCATCTTGGCCACGCCCCCTAAAATATTTCATCATTTGTGTATATGTTTGAATGTTTGTTTCTCTTTTTAAATTTTTTTAATTTTGTGATTCAATTCATCGAAAATACTTAGGCCGGAGCCCTGTGCTTCCAGTAATTAGGCAGTGGGGTCCTAGGATTCCAATAATTATACAGTAGGGGATCTCCGGGCTTCATTAATGATTAAGTGGGAAGTCAAAAGGTTAAGAACCACTGCTCTACATAGGATTTATGATAGACTGCGTTGGTGTTTGTTCACAAACACCAAATTGTAAAATTTCACCACTGTAATACCACCACTGCCTGTTTACGAGATTAAACATTACAGCCTATTTGCTACATCTCCCTGACTTTCGGTTAATGATAGACATACATTAGTTGGAAACATCATAGTTTTAACAAACGTTAGATGTTCTTTGGAAGTGTAGATCTTTCAGGGGGCAATGTCGCTGCTTACTTTGCGTCTATTCTGGTCTCTCAATGTTTTTTAAAGTCTTGTTTGAGACCGTGTTAGCTGGTGGCCAGAACAAGAGTTCAGTTAGAGGAGAACACTAGACGACTGAAGGTACTTATGACAGGCAAATAATCCCTGCTTCCGTACTTACGGATTAAACTGTTGTGATACTCTTATGGAGTTTATTTGATCCATCCTAAGAAGGAGGAATATCAGTATAACCATATGAAACCAATGGAGCATATTCGCGAAACATTCTCAAAATACGATACATATGAGCCCTGACGTAGTTCCATACTTTTAAATGAAACGCGTTGACTGGACGTGGTTTTTATGCATGGATTTCATATGAAGGACTAAAATCAAACAAAAAGAGGAGAAAAATAAAGAGGAATATCTACAAAGACTGTTTTAATTACTTTGCGGTGAACAACTGCCCAGTGCACCATTCTATTCTGAGTATTATCTTTCTGCTGCGCAGTAGTACCAAACAACGGCGGGTTCAGGAATTTCAGTGCACAGGACTTTGTTTTGATGAAACAAAAAGTGAGGTGCAGCATTTACAGTACGCCGTTGTGGTGTTTAAGTGTATGATTTTTGTATAGAGAGACACTTTTGCATTGGGACTTTGATCTTCATGCGTATTTTGTTTGGCAGCAGTTGTTAGCCCGCCTATGAAATTGGTTTCATTGCTCATAATAGACCGACTTTGTTAAAGCATACCCTTTCCCAAATGCAGTAGAAAAGGGCTTTACACTGGACAAATTCAGTACAAAGGTTTTACATAGCGAACTCTGACAAGTGCAATAGGAAAGTATTTTATTTTTTAAACTCTTGACAGTATAGGAGACCTTTTCACACATTTCTATTTCAGGAGCGGCTAGAGGTCTGGTTTTCATTTTGGACTGCGTATGCTTTTAAAAGTAAAGGCATTGGCTAAACATTGATTTCTAAAGTATTATTGGGTGCTTTTGTTGCATTCCGAGCTGTAATGACAATCGCTGCAGAAAAGCAGCAACATTGCTTTATTCTTAATGCGCTAGCAGGAGCAGTACAATGCGGCAAGTTTGGATGTGGACTCACTACTCCTAAGATGACTGCCACAGCCAAGTGTTACAACCAGGGCCACTGGAAGTATGTGGCAGGGGAGGGCCAAATTATGCAGCAGGGTTGAGTAAATTGTGCAGCAAGAAAAGGCAAATTATGCAGCGTAATGCGGCACATTTTATAGTATTCGTTATTTTCAATTTTACACTTGCTAACACTGCCTAGGCATTGGTTGCACCTCATTGGTATTAGTTTAACACCCAAATATAGAAATAAGCAACGGATATATGACAACCCACCTTTACAGAAGGCCATCAGCTGTGCGTCAATACATTTTGCTGCGTTTTTAGTAACTTTTGAACCATTGGAGCTAGAAACAATCTTTTTTTGTTAAAATCTGCAGATTGTGTAGCCAATGTGTCAAATCAACCATTATGCTAAAAATGCCACTGCCGCCCATTCGTATAATTCAAATGATCCTGGTTATAACACCCTAGCCTATGCAGTGGGTGCTGGTGCAATAAACCGAAAAAAACCACAGAGACTTTGTTGTGCTCCCAGTCTCACGCTCGCTCTGACTGCGTTATCTATCGATTTTACCTATACCCTTTCAGACCAGTGGACGGATACCAGTAGGAGGGGGTTTGTGCAATGCTCTGCTGGTTTAACAAGTGTGCAAGTTTGGGGTTCTTCAATGCATGCACAAAAATGTGTCTGGTGATGAATTATCTGCTCTTTTTAAGTTCACTGTTGCGCACCGTGTGCACGCTCATAAACGGGCTGAAGTGGCTTTGATGTTGGTGCACTCAGACCAGTAGAGCAGCTGCTAGAAGCTGATGCTGGACTGTTCATGTGCAGCCAAACTTGTCTGAGCACAAGCGTATCCAGGAGAGGGGCAGAGGCTTTCTTTACGACGAACTGGTGATTGGTCACCATAGTAAAGTCGGTTTGCTTTACACATAATGTTTTAGTTACCAACCTGTGCGAGGGTGGTTTGGTTGGTGGGGACAGGCTTCCTGCAGTCACAAAGCGAGGATTCTCCAAGTGGATTGCCTGTGTGTTTAACGGCCCCTCCCCAATGTTTGTGCATCCTCATTTAGTAAAGCAAACCGTCCAGGCTCACACGCAGGGGGTGCGGGAACTAAATGTTGGAAGCATTTGCTATAGTGTTTCAAGAGACTCGTCCATGCTTCAGTTTCAGAATGGCACCCCTCTCCTTCCCAGCAACAGATAAAACAAACCTGGTGGTGGGGATTGGAAGTGGGTGAACGTGGATTGTCTGTGCCCCACAGAGCAGTGTTACACCCTTAGCTTTGTGCTGCTGCATGGAGCCAATCCTGTTTTGAATTTCTTTTCATATTAAGAAAAAACCAGAGCCTGGCTCCTTGACGAGGTGCAGGTGCAAATATATTTGCAGTATCCAGGAACCTAGGCGCTGTTTGGATTTTTATTAGCCTCACAAAATATTGAATCGGCTCCTGGCTCCTCACAGGAGAACACACACTCCTCCCTGTGCCCCATTGCGTATTTCCCTCTGCTTCTAGTTTTTCTAAAATTACTGTTGTTGGTAGGTTTCCCTGGGTGCTAGCTGCACCTGCTCCCAAATATTGCAAAACTCTCCAATGGGCATGCTTGATGAAACATTCCCTTCTGGTGTGTCTGATCCTTATTCAGAACACCCGAATAATGCAGATCTAGCAGGGATATGTTCGTATGTGATCAGAGTGAAGGAAACTACCATTATTTGGGTGAATAAGTTCAAAATCTGACAGATTTATTGTTCAGCATGTTGACCTGGTAGCCAGTCAAATCGAGGAAAATGTGGCACCCAGCAGCCGAAACCTTTTTGCTATATAGATATTAAGATGTACCGCCGATCAGAAGACAAGTACCTAAACCGGCATTTTGCTTGCAGTTTTTTCCCAATGCACTCCACATAGTTTATCGCTTATGCACAACTGACCTCCTATAAAACCTATACTTATGTCTGGTACACCTGTGATCAGGAGACCCAGAACATCAAAGTTGGGGGTTAAATCTTGTCAGGGATATGTCCCTGTACAAGGGAGATTAGAAAGAATAATTATGCTTTGGGTAAAAAATCTATAAAATGACACCTACACCACAATCTTGCGGGCAGCTTATCAGGCTGATGGAGGTTTTGCGTCCAGTGATAAAATCTTTGATACGAAGATGTTAAAACGATATGGTTGTGATGTTTCCATACACCTCAGACATATGTGACTGGAAGACAGGTACCCAAAACCAGCAATTTGCTTGCCGCTGCTGTCCAATTTTCCTAGAAAACCCATACGTGACTGGTATTGCCATGCTCCGGTCAAGTGCTTAGGTCATGTCTTGTTAGGGATGTGTTCCTGCTCGAGGGAGACAGAGGGAATTACTGTGTTTTGGGGGAAAAAATGTTAAGTCTGTCAAACATGCTCAGACTATTCTACTGGCCAGTCAGGGCTGTGAGCCAGAAAGGTCCGGCTTTCACCAAGAGTCCTTCGGTTGTACAAAATGAGAAAATACATTCTTTCATACTTCTCTACGTAGTCCCAAGTTTGATATCCTGAGCTTGATATGCATCAAATGAACAGTGCACCGTACACAGTGATTCTGCTACAATTTTTCAAAATGCGCTAATATACTTTAAGATATTTTCTTCCTCTAGAATTAGGAGGATTTAAAGGTTACCTTAGTATTTTACTGTTATTTTAATTGTAACACCAATCGTTGGTGTTCAGGGTTCTCTGCTGGTTTGTTTTTCAGCTATACAGCCCTTTATATTGAAAGTATCTCCTCCATTCCCCCGGTCATTTTGTGTGGGGGCACCTGTGACTGCTAGTCTACATGCGCACCCAAGACAAGACCATCAGTTCTGTGCTTGAAACCTGCACATCGTGCTGTTCATCCATCCTCCGATACCACCATGGGAGACATTTTCCTATACTGTCTGTATGTGAAGCCAGCTTCTCATTTATTAAACATGACTGATATTCACATTCTAAATGTTATGTAACACGTGCTCAGCCATTGACAATTGGATGGAGATTTACAAACTTTGAAAACAATATGTTTTCAATCTTACAAAAAGTGGATTTCTCCCTGCCACAACCCCTTTATAGAGTTATTGGTCCCACCAGGCTTCAAAATGATCTGGGATTACGGGGGAAATAGATGCATGGGGGCATCTGGAATTTTTCGAGACACGCTCACTTTAACAGAAAATAGTCTTCTGACTTGTTCACACAGAAAATGTAGTTATCGCAATTGATTTTAATGGCTACAATCTTTTTTATTCAAAATTAAGGAAGGCGCACTCTGATTGAAGTCACTCAGGCGGTATATGTAATATGGAAAATCTTTTTATTAATGTTGTCTGTTTTGTAAAACCGGCCGTGTGCCGGTTTTACAAAACAGACAACATTAATAAAAAGGTTTTTCATATTACATATACCGCCTGAGTGACTTCAATCAGAGTGCGCCTTCCTTAATTTTGGACTTGCTTGTTTGACATCCTTCAGCAGCGGATGTCGGGAGTAGCTGCACTCTCATAAGATATATGAAACTGGTGGAATTTAAGTGCTTGACCCTGGTCAGCTGCTGTGTGTATTTTTTGTTTGTAATCTTTTTTTATTCTCTTCATATACTGACCTCCACGTTTATGATTTACACAGACACTGGCTGAGGCACAATTTTTCGCATGTAATCACATTAGTGAGTATACATTCAATAAACAAAGCAGCAGCTGGTGCACGGGTCTGGGAGACCAACCACCATATACTCCTATGCAGGACAGAAGTCCACAATTATGGCAATAGCATGTGTGACCCAGCACCCCTGAGTTACCATATGTGGTTTAAAAAAAAGTCATCACACAATCAGAATCTTTTCTTTATTCAAACTCTTCTTAAAACTTCTTTATCCCTGTAGCCAACGTGTTTTGTCCTTCAGAGAGGACTTCTTCAGAGCTGATATATGTATCACCAGATTGCACACCACTACCGCCTTGCACCGGTAGACCCTGCGTTTTTATTTCAGCACCCCTCCCCTGAAAGCTTTATGGTGCAGGCATCTGTCTACAAGCAGGACTAACCCAAATACATTCCCAGCTACTCCTCCTGATAAGCAGTCCAAAGGGGTGGAGACGCTTGGAAAGTATTTTTGTCCACCAGGTTCCCTCTTAGATCTGTAAAATGCCAGCTGTCTCCTGGGACACTATTCCCACGCTCTTTGGGATTTGGTGGCTGAAGTCCTCCCACGTGTCCCAGAAGACACCATACAGGACAGTTGAGATGCGACTAAGTTCACAATTCATAGTGGCTTGAACACCACAGATTCCATCTGGCGGGCAATTGGCACTGGTGTTGCCACCAAACTTGGTTGCAGTCAACCAGTTTTTCTTCCCTCATGGGCATGCCTTTTCTCAGGACTCCTCTGTTTGGGGAGAGGCAGATTCTGCTCTAGACAGGTTCAAAGAGTAGGGTCATGGTATGGCCTTGGGCTAATCTGCACCACCTCACCAACCACGTCAGCTCCATCACTCCTTTCGCAGCTTCTGCAGAAGTGCCTCATGCTGCCAGCCTATCCCACCTCAACAAGGTGCCCAGCAATTTTTCGGTGAAGGCTGTTTCCCACGGTCCTGTGGTCAAGGTCAACAGGCCACCCACTCCACTATCCCCCTCCCACTGCAGCACAACCTATCAAACCCTTTTAGTGTGCACTTAGTGGATCACAGAAAATAAAATAACGTCCTCTGGGAGAAAAAATGTTTTTATTTTTATTTTATTCACACCTTATTTTAAAAACTCATACCATCCAATCCAGTCTCATACACTCAACACACAGTCTAAAGGTCACTACTGAGCCCAGTGTTTGCAACGTATTGGCACAAAACCTGCAGTTAATAAAATTATGATAGCAATTTATTTAGAGAATTTTTTTGTTTCAGTACAGAATTAAAAACATTTTAATCTACAAATCACATAAAGGACATAATCACCACATAAATGCAATTATTAACACAATCACAATAAAAACAGTTTTGTTATAAAAACACACAACACGAGAGTTAAAACAGACAGTAATCTTGTCATAAAACACCATAACCCATTGCAGTAATTATACAAATGATCCCTGATGTCTTGTAGTTCATCAACATCTAAGGTAAAGTTCGTTTGGATGGATTTATGGCAAGGTTGCAATGGGTTATGGTGTTTTATGACAAAGATTACTGTCTGTTTTAACTCTCGTGTTGTGTGTTTTTATAACAAAACTGTTTTTATTGTGATTAATTGTGTTAATAATTGCATTTATGTGGTGATTATGTCCTTTATGTGATTTGTAGATTAAAATGTTTTTAATTCTGTACTGAAACAAAAAAAATGTCTCTAAATAAATTGCTATCATTTTATTAACTGCAGGTTTTTGTGCCAATACGTTGCAAACACTGGGCTCAGTAGTGACCTTTTGGACTGTGTGTTGAGTGTATGAGACTGGATTGGATGGTATGAGTTTTTTTAAAATAAGGTGTGAATAAAATAAAAATAAAAACATTTTTTCTCCCAGAGGACGTTATTTTATTTTCTGTCGGAACCCCAGTCCTTTGGGTCACCAAGGGTCCCTCTCTTTTTCTAATAGTCTTAGTGGAGCACAGCCACCTGGTGGGAGGCAGGATCCGGCTAGTTTTGTAGGGTTGGCAGGCGAAACATTGGATAGATGGGTCCTGCAAATTGTTTCAGAAGGCATATGCCCTACCTTTCCTTCTGACAGCGGTGTGACTTCATTCCCCCCCACCTCTTGAGGACTGACAGATAATCTGTTGCGTTTTGCTGTAGGAAGCGTATCCTTTTTGCCCAAAGAGGCTACCATGAAGGTGCCCGTGCCAGAAGTAGGAAGTGGTTGTTCCAGCTACTTTCCCGTGCCCAGAAAAGACTAGGGCCTTTGTCCTGTGTTAGACGTTTGCCCTTTCAACACCTTCCTCTGGAAGGCAAAATTCAAGAAGCTCACACTGGCCCAAGTCTTGGCTGCCCTCTACCCTGGAGACTAGATGATAGCATCAGACCTGCAGGTTGGCTATTTCTATATACCTGTCCTACAGGTCCATTGGCGCTACTTGTGGTCCTTACTGGGACAGGAGCATTTTCAGTTCGTTCTGCCCACATTTGATCTTACCAGTGCCCCTCAGTTGTTACCAAAAGTGATGGCAGTGGTAGCAAAACACCTTCAGAGGTCAGGGGTTCCAGTTTTACCCTACCTCGACGACTGGCTGTTAAAAGTGGCCTAGTCCCCAGGCAGTTGTCAGCCACCTTTATATGACAGTGACCCTCCTGTCGTCTTTACGGGTTCACTATCAACTTGCGTGAGTTGCACCTTACTCCTCTTCTTCATTGGAGCCATTCTGGGCACGTTTCGGTTTTGTGCTTTTAAATCACAAACGTGTATCCAGGACATTCAGGGTATGATTCTGATGTTTCATCCATGATCCTGTATTTCAGTGAGGTCGACTTGGAGGCGGCTGGGACTGATAGCCTTCTGCATCCTGCAGGTCGAGCATGCCAGGTGGCATATGTGAACTATGCAGTGGGATCTGAAGTTTCAGTGGGCCCAACATCAATGGGGTCTCTCCGACCACATTCAGATTTTGGAGAAGACTGCAGAAGATCTGCAGTGGTGGTTGCTGGACTTTGATTAGGCAAGCAGCAAATCCTTCTCCCTTACCTGCCCAGAGCTGCCAATGGTGGCCAATGCATGGCTTCTGGGTTGAGGTGGCCATCTAGGAGAGTTGGCGATTGGAGGCTGCGGGCCTCCAGCAGAGACCTGGCTCCATATCCACCATCTGGAGCTGAGGGCCATCCACTTAACTCTGAACGCTTTCCTTCCATCCAACAAGGGGAGGCTGGTACAGGTGCCATCTGGCTACATCACTGCTATGTGGTAGTGCAGCCAATAGGGCTTGTGTGGTTAAAGACCTCTGGAAGTGACTGGACCACCAAGGACTTTAACTGGTGTTGAACCACCTGGCAGGATCATTGAATGCCAGAGTGAACAGGCTCAGCCATCAGCACCTAGCGAATCAAGAGTGACAATTGCACCTAGCCACGCAAGGGGTCCTCACTGAATGGAAAGAACCTTGTTTTGATGTTGGTCTCCGCTGGTAACGCGCAATGTCCGCACTTTTGCTCATTAGAGTTTTCAAGGCGTCTCACATTCAGACTTGTTCCGCCTCGAGTCGAACTCGGGACTCCTGTATGGTTTTCCACCAATGCCACACCTGTCCAGAGTTCTCAAGAAGATAAGGACCGAACAGTTCCAAGTCCTCGCAGTAGCCCCAGATTGGACACGTAGAGTATGCTATACAGAACTCCTGGGCTTGAGCATCCGTCCTCCGATCATGCTGCCACTCGGAGGATTTACTGTTGCAGCAGCAAGGCGGGGTACTGCACCTGGGCCATCGCAATCTCCATCTTCATGCTTGGAAATTGAGCAGGGACAGTGGGAACACCTATGTCCCTCGACAGAAACTGTACATGCCTGTCGTTGGGACAGATTTGTGACTTGGTGTGGTACTCTGCAGATAAACCCCATGCAGGCAGAATTACCTGATGTTTTGTCCCTACCTCAGTGAGGCTTTGCTCTGGGCACAATTAAAGGGTTCCTTCAGGCTCTTTCAGCTTTTTGTGTTTGCCTGATCAGCCCTCGCTGTTCGTCTCCAGTTGTGCACTTTTTGAAAAGTTTACATTTGCTTCCTCCTCCTTGCTTTGTAATGCCGCAGTGGGACCATATGACCTTAACTTCGTCCTCACGTTTCTGGTGTGCACTTCCTTCGAGCCCCTTCACAGCTTCTCCTCGTGGCTTTTGACCCTCAAGACAAGGTTTCTTGTTGCCTTAACATTGGCATGGTGTCTCAGTGAGCTTAAAACTGTGTCAACGTGCCATACACCACCACCTTCCCAGACAAGCTGGTTTTGCAGACAGGGGCATCCTTGCCTAAAGTTGTGATGATTCACGTCAGTCAACGCATCACTGTGCAGGCGTTCTGAGCTCCACCTCACCCCTCCTAGGAGAGACTTAACTGTTTTCATCCAAGTGAGCTCTAAGCTTTTATATTGATCATAGCAAAGAAAACCAAGTGCACGATCAGCAGTCTGTGGGATTCTCCGAAGCGAAAAAAAGGCAAGGTTGTGCAGAAGAGAACTGTCTCCCACTGCATTAAGATCTGCTATGCATTGGCTAAGAAGCAGCCTCCGGAAGGACGGTGCTCATGTCACCAGGGCCAAACCTGCTATCTGTGCCTTGGCACAAGGGACTTCCCTGTCTTTGACATTTGCCAGGTGTCTACCTTCATTTGTTCCCGAAGCACTATTGCCTGGACAGTCAGGTTTGCCAAGAGGCACATTTTTCTCACTTGATCCTGCAGGACTTTCTGGTTTGAGGTTCAGACACCGAAGATTTTAGCCCTGACAGACATGTAAGTTGTGGTAGCTAGAGAGAGAAGCCACATGAGAAACTACATGTGCAAGAGATTTCGCGTCCTACATTAAAGTCTTCCGCTGCTGTGCAGAATATTTTACAAGAAATGGTAAGGGAAAACGGAGGCAAGGAGCATTAGCGAATACAACAGAAAGGTAAGTATTCAAATGAAGGAGCTTTTATTCCCCGACACTTTTGTTACCCTTACTGTCCACCTTTAAATTCTTTTTTGGTGACGAATGAATTTTCACTCCTGTGGATTGCTTACTTCATTGCCGGAGTTTGCCACTGTCTTGATTATTCTAAACATTTTCTTTCCTTAATGAACACTGATGTCTTAACTCTCTTGACTCAACCAAGGAGCTAAACAAATGCACTTATACAAAATGTCTGGATGACAATTTCTTTTATCTCAGGCGGTGCTCCACACTGCTAGGGTGATGGCATGGAATATGATTAGTTGTAAAATACCTAGGTGTGCATAGACATGGATCCTACCCATTTTTTACTCCTTTTTTGTGTAAAATGTGACCATTGTTAGCCCTCTTGTTCCACTAATATATGTTCGTAAAAAGGGAAAATAACATTAGGTATTGAGAATCTTCTGAACATTGTCACGGAATATACTACGTTCATACGTAATAAAGCCAAGCTTTAAAGTGGACGATTAGGTCACTGCTCAGAGTAGTTTATGGCTTACCACAGTTTCTTGGTTGAGTATAACTTTTGCTTCCCTAAACTAAACTTTTCTACTTATAAGAACCCATCCACGTTATGTAGTTGCAGGGTGCCAATCAGTTTTCCACAAGAAGTAAATCAGCACGTTTAAAACAATAAAACAGCATGGTTAAAGTGCTGTCTCTAGATTAGGGAATGCAGGTTGGTTGTAAAGTGCTTTGACTTGTGGACTCCACACACTAAAATCATGATTCCACATAATGGATTGCAAGGATATCCGGTAGACTGGTCAGTGCTCTAAAATGCTCTCATGGGTATCTAACAAGTAATAGGTGGGAGGTGTTGAAAAGAAGCATAAGAGACCGTTTTCATTCAAATCACAGATGCAGCACTCCGGGTCAAGGCCATTTCATAAATTATCTCATGCAATTGATTTGACCATATCACAGTGAATACATACTTTCAAGATTGTTGATTTTTATTGGATTCATTGTTAATCTACAGGTTCAGGAGATGAAGTCCTTTCTTCGTTAGTGTTTATCAGTGCGTTCACTCTTTACAATACTTAAATATCTGATCATCACCATGCCTAGTCATAGTTGGCACCTCAGTCTCAAGCTAGCCACTTACTATTTAAACCTTTTCTGAGTGTTGTTTTTTTAGGTTAATCAGCTTTTGCTAGTAATAGTGTCCCATGCTATTCAGGATCTTGCATGTTATTTCACATGGGTGACATGTATTTGTATATTTTTATAGAGCGCATACATGCAAAAGGCACAACGCGCTAAAGTCAGACACATCAGCACATTGGTGAAAGCCAGCTGGCCAACCACCTAGACCGAGAAGCCCCTGCCCATCTAAGGAGACGCAAAGAGCCAAGTTTTAACATGCCTGCGAAATCTAATATTGGGGTTAACCCTCCTGATAGACTCAGGAAGGTTGTAGCAAACACCCCCCTCCTCCCCCCAATCTGGTTTTACGAGACCTGCTTTAAGCACACTGGTAAGGTTAGGTGTTAGTGAGACAACAGTCAACCCCTGCAGTGTTCTAATAAATCAGATAACTTACTAAAATTAATCGGGAATAAAATCACCAAATACATTCAACAAAGGAACCTCCGCTCCAGATTGGCCTTAAAATACCCCACACAGAGAAACACGCATTTGCAATGCAATAGGTCTCGCATTTACGAAACTCTCGTAAATGCGACACCTATTGCATTGCAAATGCTTGTTTGTAAAAACGGCCATGCGGCACTTTCACTTTAATGAAGCCCACAACAACTTCAGAGCCGCCACCAACTCATCAGAAATACGAGAAAAACAGCGATCAAAGACAGAATCTTCACACGCGCACAACAGCAAAGAGCTCTTCAGCATCATCAGAGTTCGCCCAACCCACCAGCGAATCTACTGACATCCCTCCCTCACAAGACCTCTGCAACAAACTCAGCACCTTCTTCCACCACAAAATCAAGAACATTTACGACAACTTTGATGAAGACAGCCAACACACTGAACCCTCACCAGATGCCCCCAACACCCTGAAGCCAACGATAGACAGCTGGACACCCCTCACCACCGAAGACACACTAAAGACGATGAAGTCCATCCACTCCGGGGCCCCCACGGACCCCTAACCCCACCACATCTTCAACAGAGCTGCTGACACCATCGCACCCATGCTCCGACACACCATCAACCGCTCCCTGGCGAACGCATCCTTCCCCGACGACTGGAAACACGCCGAGGTCAACCCCCTCCTAAAGAAGCCCTCAGCAGACCCCTCCAACCTCAAAAACTACAAACCCATCTCCCTGCTCCCGTTCCCAGCGAAAGTCATCGAGAAAGCCGTCAACAGCCAACTCGCCACCTTCATCGAAGAGCACAACATCCTCGACTCCTCCCAATCCGGCTTCAGAAAAAACCACAATACATTAACCGCCCTCCTCGCCGCAACAGACTACATCCGCTCCCTCCTGGACAGAGGAGAGACAGTAGCCCTCATCCTCCTCGACCTTTCGACACAGTCTCTCACTGCACCCTAACACACAGACTTCACGAAGCAGGGATCCAGGACAAAGCCCTCGACTGGATCCGCTCATTCCTCTCCGGCAGAACGCCGCGGGTCAGACTCCCTCCTTTCCTCTCGGACCCTACACCGACCACCTGCGGAGTCCCCCAGGGATCCTCCCTCAGCCCCACGCTCTTCAACATCTGCACAGACAAAACAGAAGTACTCATCATGGGCCCACACCCCGACGCCTGGGACGACACCTGGTGGCCCCCCGCCCTCGGAAGCCCACCCACCCCCACAGACCACGCACGCAACCTTGGAATCATCCTGGACTCCGAGCTCAAAATGGACCGCCAGATCAACTCCGTCGCATCCTCCTGCTTCCACACCCTCCGCCTCCTACGTAAGACCTTCAAATGGATCCCCCTCGAGCACAGAAAGACAGTCACTCACGCCCTCGTCACCAGCAGACTTGACTATGGCAACGAACTCTATCACGCTGGAATAAACAAAAACCTCACGCCGCCGCAAGACTGGTCCTCAACCTGCCAAGACACTGCCATATCTCCCAGCACCTGCGCACACTCCACTGGCTCCCCATCGAGGCTAGAATCACCTTCAAGATCCTCCCCCACGCACACAAAGCCCGCCACAACGCCGGACCAGCATACCTGAACAGCCGACTCGCTTTCCACGCTCCCCAAAGGACCCTACGATCAGCCCAGCTCTCCTACGCCGTGGTCCCCCGTGCCAGAAAGACCAGATCGGGAGATTGCTCCTTCTCCTTCCTCGCGGCCAGAGCCTGGAACACCCTACCGCTCCACCTCAGACAGACATCACTCCCCATCTTCACGAGAAACCTCAAAACTTGGCTCTTCGATAGACCTCCTCCTTGATGGACTGGAACCTGCACCCCCCTCCCCAGCGCCTTGAGACCCTCACGGGTGAGTAGTCGCGCTTAACAAATACCTGATTGATATGGAATGTTGGCCTAACCCTCTTCATTAGACAAGCAGTGTCTAAAAAAAGGGGGGGGGGGCTGCCATTAAACTGAAAGCGCGGTATGGGGAGCTTTTACAAAAAGCATTTGTTTGTCAACTTGACAAACATGCGCTTTTTTTTTTGTGTAAAAGGGCCCCATGCCGCAGTTTCACTTTAATGGCGGCAGCACCCCTTTCCTTAAATGCGTCTCCTCTAAGGAAAGGGGCGCCGCTGCCATTAAAGTGAAAGTGCGCATGAAGCAGTTTAAGAAAAAAAAAGTTAATAAATACTAAAAGGAAAAAAAAACACGCAGCCGCGTTTGGTGACGCAAATAAACCAAAGGCACAGCCGCCACTGAGCGTGCCGTACAATGAGAAGAAAAAAAAACATTTAAGCAAATAGTGCTCAGAGGCTGTAATTAAAGCCTACCGAGTAACAACACATGTAACAGGGAGATTGCAAAATGAGTCAAGTCGGTACTAAGGAGGGACTACTAAGCCGATTGGCCAATGAAAAGCCACAGTTTCTAAAGGACAATGAAATAAGCCAATGAAAAATATGGGCGGAGCTTCAATTCCATACCTGAATACAGCATACCTCACAGCGTATGCGCTGCCCAGGTACTCCCTAAAACCATAGGTGGCACATCTTTCTCTGTTCAGGCAGCCATACAATGGGATTCATTACCCCCACAGATAACTATCTTATTTTCAGAAGACTACTCGAGTTGGCTCTTTCCTACATAACCACCATACTTAAACACAAATGTACAGCATATCCCTGTGTTTATGAACATTTAATTTTTTTAGTATGTATCTGTGTGTTTATCTTGATATAAATATGTACTTATGTAGCTATATATTTATTACTTTACTCCTACTATAAAAAACTTTGACTCTCTTCGATGCACTACCCTATATTTCACCCTATACCTCTCCCAATATATCCTATACCTCCACTCTGACTCCTCCTAAACCTCATTCTTCTACTATGATCTCCAAAATAACCCTTTCTAGACTCTTCTCTCCTTTTATCCCTCCTTGGATCACCCCAAACCTCATTTTAATACTACAATCTCCCAAATAACCCTTCTAAATTCTTCCCTCACCTATCCCTCCTTTGACTCATTCCAAAACTCATTTTCCTACTATGATCTCCCTAATCCATTTCTAGAGATAATTCCCTCCATCTCTCCTTATACTCATCCTAAACCTCATCTTACTACTAAGATCTCCCAATAAACACTTTCTAGACATTTCCCTCTTGTATCCCCCCATTATCCTTTTCAATCCAACTAACAGTCACATGTCCACCTCTCAAATTTTACTATACTAATCCGCCACTAATCCTTTCTTTATTCTGGAGTACCGTGCTACTCCCCGAAAAGCGTTCTGACACCTTGTCCGGGGTAGTAAGCGCGATATAAATGCAGTTACAAATGGGACCACACAGGTGGCAGCCGACTCGATAAGTAACATGTCATAGGTACTGACACTGGACACTTATACTGCTACCACACGCCACAGGGCAGCCATCACACGATTCAGAGCCACAGGAATTAGGAATACAGATACCATGAACGCGATGACCTTAAAACGAGATGTTGTACATAGAAATGTGTTGCTTGCTAATATTTTTCTTATCACAAATGCACTGGATGATTACTCTGCATACTAGAGCGGATACCAATTGTGTTGCCCAGTTAGTTAATTGCGGGGTGGGTGGGAGGGATCCAGGGTTGTTGGATTGAAACTGATCGCAATATGGTACCGCCTGTTATAATTATTGAATATGGTTAACACATGGAGTGTAAAAATACAAAGCGGATGGGATACGCTGAGTAAATGTATGCACTGTAATCAGGAGATGGCGACTGTATGGCAAAATAACTGTAATACTTGCAAACGAGAACTGCACAGGTACGCTTCTGTATTGGAACGGGTGCCAGTTGTACGAATATGTTCACATGAAAAAACTCGAAGTTTGTTTAAAAAAAAAAAAAAAAATATGCAATACAATGACAACTTTTCTTTGTCCTGCAGATCTAAATTCTTTGCTGGGGGCGTACCAGTTAAAAACGGACCTGAGCGAGACTGCGCCCCTCTAATAGAGAGCCTTATACATTAGACATACTGATTTAAAAATTACTCTTTCTAACTGTTAGCCAATGGAGAGACCTCAGTCCCTCCCTAACAGAACAGGCTTTCAGCACGTCTAGAACCAATCTAGCGGCTACATTTTGAATCCTCTGCAGTTTTTTTTCAAGAATATTGATTTACGTTTAAGTAGAGGACAATGCAGTAGTCAAGGCGAGGTGTAACAAGCGTTATGACCACTTAAAACCCCCCAACTCCTGGAGTAAGAGGTAGAATTTTCTTTAGGGTCTTGATAATCCAAAAAGCAAGTGCTCACTGTTTTGTTGAATTGTATGTCAACGGTCCATGTATTCTCAAAGACTACCCCCAGATTTTTTGGCATGTTAACTGGCACTAGGAGTCTCTCACAGGTTTCAGGCCACCAGGAGTTGGGCCAGATGGAATTCTCTGCTCCGAAAACACAATTTCATTTTTTTGCCGTTCATTTTAATCCAATTTGCCTTCGTCCAGCTGCTGACTGCGGCCATGCAAGAGCTAAATTTATTGGCCATATTATCCAAATCATCATATTAAAACGATGATTTTGGTATAGTCTGCATAGGAGGAGACTTGAGAGCCAAAAAAGCACACTAGCTTTAGCCAAAGGGGCAATGTACAAGTTAAAGAGCTTGGGGCTCAGTGAGGAATCCTGGGGGACCCTGCAGTAAAGCTAAAATGGTTAAGCCCTGAAATTGCCACAGCTGACCGTGAGAGTTCTATCTTTCAAGAAGGACTCTAATAGTTTTAATGCAGCGTTGTGCAATCCCACCTGTCTCAGCCTTTGCACCTAAATAGATGGAGATATGGTGTCAAAGGCTGCAGACAGGTCGAGCAAAACCAGAATAGGCACTCACCCGGAATCAACCTGATGGCGGATGTTGTTAGCCACCAGATTCCACGCTGTGATCACTTCTGAATCCATTTTGTGATGGATCCAGACGTCCATACACATTGAGAAATTGTGCTAATTTCAGGTTAATATGTTTCTCCAGAATTTTGTAAGGGACAGGGAGCTCAAAGATCAGGCGTAGATTTTAAAGGTCCCCTGCATCGCTGTTTGGGCTTCTTTTTTAGTGGAATCACAATCGCCTCCTTCCAACACTGGAGAAAATGCCAAACTCCAACACCTAAGAGTAAACTTTCTTCAATAATACGGAGACCAGTTGCAGCACCATAGGCGGGCAGGGGTCATCCAATGAGCCTGATGGGTGTGCACCAGAAGATATTTAATTCCAGCTGCCAAAAGAGGAGAAAACGTTGCTATAGCGGCATCAGCAGACACACCATAGGAGGTAACTTCCAGAGCAGTGGCAAGCTGATTATCCTCCTATACAAAATCCACACAGATCTTCATAATCTTTTCTCTGAAGAACTGTTACCTTATTACAGAAATCTTGGGAGTTTTCCAGAGTTTGTGGAATGGGAGGAGAGGAGAGATTAGTGACCACTTAAAGTTCTTTAAGTGTGTTAATGGCCTGCCGCCTTTTCTGGGAAAAATACGATTTAGCTTTCACTAATTCCCTTTGCTTATCTTGTCCTCTGAGCATAGTGAGTCTACATTTATGTCTTCGACATTTCCTTTGTAAGTGTTTCAGGTCTACTGAAAGCCACCTGGCCAAGGTATTCATCCTGCCTTCCAATTTGGGTTGAGCTGGGACCAGTTCTTCAATAGCAGAAAAAGCCACGTACTAAATTTCACTGCTGGTGATTGACTCCTTTAACGCAACAATCTGTGATTTAGTCAAGGCCTCTCAACTCCCTGCCAGAAAGTTTACTCCATTTCCTCACACTAATAGCTATATCTCAGATCCTTTCTACTGCCTGCTTCTTTGATACTTTGAATAGCACTGCATAATGATCTGACCAGCTAAGCTGGCTACACTCTTCCACCATCAGATCTACCCGATTGGAAAAAATACCTTTGATTGTATGGCCTGCTTTGTGTGGCCAGAGCAACACAGTGGGAAAGACCAAAGCTATGCATTAGTTCTAGAACGACACCAGCATCCTTATCATCCTGTTTCTTCAGGTACAAGTTAAAATCCCCTAAATCGTACAATTATTGCTGGTTATGAGGGGTTCAAGCACCTGATTCCAGTTCATTAAGAACTGTGCTTTGGGACTTGGTGGGCAGTACACCAGTAGTCCTCCCAGTAAATGCGAGCGGTTGGACCATATCTTAAAGTGCCCTACCTCACATCCTTCAATAGTCAAGGACGATAGCGGTTCGAGAGAGCACGCCAACCTATCCCTGTAAATAATAGCCAAGCCCCCTCCTCTCAGAGTGCCTCTATCCATCCTTGCAATAGCATATCCCGGCGGGGTAGCAGTTACCAAGTCTGGCCCAGGATCCTGTAATGAACAGACAGTCGACCCGAGTCACACCAATCCGTTCACAAATTTGTATACAGTGCTTGGTCCTAGATCGAGCATTAACCAGTGCGTATTTGAGGATGTTCTTCTCTTCTTTGTCATTCCCCTTCGGCCTACCTCTACCCTCACCACTCCTAAGAGACCAATTGTTGCCTGGACATACCCCTTTATACCTTTTACCGGGATCTGCCCGCTCACAGATTGCCCTAGAATCATTGTCTAAATCGAGCAGAGTTTGCCTCGAATACATTAGCCTTGATTTTCCTGGCTGGCAGCATCTCTGGCGCAGACTGGCTTGCCATTGGTAGGTCCGAGCGTTGGCGCCCTTAAATGTGGTGCCAGTGCGCATGGGAGGCGCGCTTGAACACTGACTGGTCCTCCAAGTGTTGCACCCAAAATGGCCGCCAAAGTAATGTGAAAGGGCTCTAACAGGCCCGCCATCTTCCGTTTCCAATAAAAACAAAAAGATAAATGCCCCCAACACAATCATCGTTAAAATATAGTGCAGTGCAATTCCGAGCCACCTGTACCTCAGTCAGACCATGGATGGCCTATTTTTTCCCGCAGCTAACTTTGGATTTGGTTAAAGGTGATCTCCAACTCTCCTTGTAACCCACTCACCACATCCACTTTTACCACCTGAATTGCAGAATTAATTTGATATTTCTGTTCCACTGCATTTATCAATTGTTCCCTTACTTGTAGTCTACTGATTGAGCCTTTCCTTATGGCACTGAAAATGGAGCCCAAGGCTAGGCGGGAGAAGTCTGTTTGAGTTGCATTAGTAAAGGAGTACCTTCTTGTATTTTGCAGCGTGCCTGACTTTTAAATGTTTTCTGTCGCTTCAGGATAGTGATATTTTAGTCAGTAATGAGGGCTAGTGCCTTTTGCTGGGGAGTGCTCAGCTGGACTTTTCAGTAGCTATTACTCGCTCTTCTCTCAAATGCAGGTGGGCTTAGAATACTGCGCTTATTTATTGTGGATCTAGTGAACGGGGGTAAAGCAGTTTTTTGATTCCTAGTGGCCCCTTGAATGCTCCTACTGGTGTTCAGTGGAAGTCTCTTTAATGGCAGCTGAATCCTACACTTCACAAGTCTGGCCTTCAAATTTTTTACTTTGAATTTTTTTGTAGTTAGTTTCTTTGGCACTGCTTTAACAATTTGAGACGTGGGGCTAACTGGAAAGGTGGTAAAGTTGATTCTTCTGGCATGTAACTGTTTATTCTCCTTCTTTATCAAGGTTCTCTCCTGCGATCCCTTTAATTGCAGTTTATGATGGATTTCGGGCAGCTGCGGTACTCTATCTGTACGGCTGTTATATATGCTCATATTTTTCCACTGTATGCAGGGGTGTGGAATTTAATAAAATATCTACTTGTCCATGGGGCAGGTTGCTTCATAAATCTACTTGTCCTGTAACAAAATCCACTTTGTCCCTTTGGTGCCATGTAGTGCGGCGACAGATTATGGCAGCAATCTCATTATATAAGAGCTCTGAAATAGCCTCTCTGAATATGCCAAGGCTCATACCATAGTAGTGTTTGAATACTTGCAATCCCCTTATGTTTCCACTTTTCTGTAGATCTACATACAGGGGCTGAAGGTAGTGGTAATCAATAGTTCCAGGGTTAGAATGCCTTTTTGAGTTTGTGCAAACCTACTAACTTTCATGTTTAGGGGTTTTTAACAACTCTTCTCTAATCTTTTCCCATACTGAGAAATGCTGGAACTTTACTCCTGACAATGGCAGATGTAAACCTTCTTCCAGAGTTGGGGGGGAAAAAAGTGGTTGGAGGGAAAGTGAACTTGCAAACACTCAGTTTTTGCATGAGCAAATCTACACATGCATATTTCCTTATTCTAAAATGCAGTTCACAAATATTTTCAAGCAGTACTATTTCTTGTCCTACTTCTGTAAATTCTTGGGAGTTCACGAAAGCAGTATAGCTGCACTTAATGCAAGGACATATGCCAAGGGTGCACTTTTGAGACTTTCTTTAATGTGTCCCCAAATTTGGTCTGGCGTTGACCATGACTTTTTGCGTTTTATAAAATTCTGTCTCTCTCTCTCTGTATTGGCTGGCTTCACTGTGAGTGACAGCATTCTGCTCTTTCACAAGGAGCATATCGGCACACAAAGTAGTTTTGTTCAGTGCCAGTAACTACTGTGGCAGTGTGTGCTTTTTGAGATCAAAAACAATTTTTGCTTTTGCCAATGTTTGTTATAATGGTGAGGGCCCAGCAGCTCCCACACCAATAAGGTTTTACAAAACCATGCCAAAACAATTCACACATTGGCAAAACTAAAGAGCTGACCACCAATTTCAGACCTACTGGCTTTGCCAATGCTAGTTTATTTTTGTTTCCTATAATCTTATTGAAACTGGTTACATTGATTTTTCCATTATGAATATTTTTGGGAATTACTAGCATGCATCAACACATGTTACTAAATGGTGCTGCAAAGAAATGGTACCTGAAATTTTACAGTAGTTTGGCGAAATGTTTTTTTTCATGCTTTCATTTTTTTATGAACATTTTATTTTGAAAACAAAGATTCATCAATCTTGCTTTCAAGCTTCTGCAAATATTTGCATCAAATCAGAGAGCAATATACATAGCCTCATATTGCTAAACTTTGAAAACGTGTGTACACATTTTTATACTGGAACTGTCAGCATTGCAGTCAGAGCTTACAACATTTACTTAGAGCACTCACCCTAATAATAAAGGCTGTCAATTAATGAACCATAAATACAAGTTTGAACAGCATTAACATATGGACAAAAATATTACCTTAACTGCAGACGGTGCCCTTCCCTGATCCATAATGTGGTACTGCAAACTGGCAGCCAAAGGGTTTGTGCTGCAGGGGGTTGGGCCTACTTGTCCCAAGGACAAAAACCTGAAAACGTGTTGCCCTTGACCCCAAACAATATGTCCTGGGTGTCGGGCTAAGGGAATTCAACATCCCTGCTGTATGTTCTAGCTCTAGTTCTGGTCATATAGGAACATCCATCTGCTCCTTCCAGGATAAACTATATCTGGGCTCTATTGCAAGAGGGTGAGCTGTTAAATGTCCCCTGGGGTGGGTGGATCAACATTTGTGCCCTTTTCTTGGGTATGGTTTTCTACAGAACTGTAGAGTTCTCCTCCAGATTGCACAGTAGTAGCATCAAATTTGCCATTGGTATGCACGGACGGCTTTAGAATTAGCACTACGCGTCCCACAGAGTGCTTTGTTTCAAAATATTATCTACTGACTCAACAAAGGGTCTCTGCATTTCTTCAAACAGTTGATGCTGGCTAACAGAGGCTCTGTATGATAGAGACAGCACTCAGACCCAGTACCTCTGGTCTTCCTTTGCTAAGCAGTAAGACTTTGAACAGACTCAAAGTATCCGCCAACTCTAGTGTTGTGGAAATATGAGACCAGGTGATGGGGAGCGCCTCATGCTGTCTCAACAACCGTCCTCCGAACAGTTCTGAAAACAAATTGCTAATTTCTAAAATGTTGGTTGTGACTATGCAATATAGAGAATCCTCCAAATTAAAATGAAACTTCGAGTTGCTTAAAGTTGATTTTCTCCAGCTAGCGTTTCAAGATTTCTGTTGGAGCATTTGGGGTTGACTTGAGGGCGATCAATGTAAGGACCCACCTTCTTAAACGTGAATTGGGTGTTTAGTACATCTGCAGAAGTACAGATTTGCGTTTGTATGTGAATGTATATATATATATGTGTGTATATATGTATGTATATAGTATTACATTTTTTCTGTAACATACATTTTTGTATGCCTTTGTTTATTCTTCGTAAATAGTCCTGAAGGGGACTGTGTTGACACATTATTTACAACACGAAGGTAACGTTAGAAAATTCAACACCATCTACTGTGGCTCCTTGACAGGGAAACCAGTTGGTTTTTTAGAAGAACCATCACCCACCAACCGAGTTGGTGGCATGCTTCATCATCGGGTTCCCACCCAGAAGGCCGAATGCCTCCTAGGTGTGCTTAGACGCCTGATTACAGCAGAGCTGGGTTTTCTGTTTGTATTATGTGAAAGGTGGGTACCGTGGGAGTGAAAGTTAAAACTACCTACAGGGTACCTAATCCTTTATTATTTGGCCCCTGGGGTAGGATTAAAAATCTTTATTTGTATGGATGTGAGTGAGACACTGGTCTTGCACGTCTCCTCAAATAATGTGAAAAGTGAATTTTTGTGAGGTGTTCTACATGTTTCAGCCAAAAGTTTCAAATCGAATGGCTTTCTTCAGGACCGGTGGCTCAGAGTAAACCATGAGCTCACGTAAACTATGCACACACGCTAAGGTGTCCATAGGGTTGTATAAGACGTAACTTTTGCAGCGTGAATCTTTCTGGATTCACTATGCTGTGCATTATTCCGCCATCTCGTGGTTGGGTCCGGATTCGTAGTCGTTTTTTTTGTTGTTTTTTTGTTGGTGGCCCAGGTGGGCGGCGACGCCCCCACCATTTGGTGTCCTCGGTGACGTCGTCGCGCTTCCTGCGGAAGCTCCCACCTTTGGTCGCCATCTTCAGATTCTTTTTCCCGCCGTAGGGTCTGGATCGTTGAAGTTCCAGAAACTTTGGACAAAAATCTCAAATTCAATCATCACCACAGAGGATTGTTTCCTGAGACACCGGACGAGGAGACGAGTACCGGAGGCGACGAGAAGGACGACGAGGTAGAAGGTCCACGACCAAAATCTCGACGCCTACAGAGAATGCGCTCACAGGGGGCCCCCTGAGCGCGGTTATGGACAAGACACCGTTTAAGTTTTGCCAAAACTGTCACAACAAGTACGCCCAGAAGGACCAGCACCCAGTCTGCAACCTCTGCTTGCCGCTCGACCACATCAGCGAAAACTGCAACGCGTGTTCGGCGTTCACCCGAAAACCCTCCGGGTGAGAGAGGCAAAGAAGGGCTAACTACAACATGCAGGGCCAGGGACCAGCTCCATCGCTCCGAGACCTGGGCCTCTCGAGTGGAGAGGAAGACATCGCAGAGGGACCGGAGGACTGCTCAGTCGTCGAGCACCACAAGAAAACGTCGAAGGAGGTAAGGGAGACGTCGACCCCCGAAGCACCCAAGCGACGCTCGAAAGAGTGAAGCCAAGGCCCCGAGCGACACTCTCAGAAGTGAAGCCAAGTCCTCGAAGGGAGCGTTGCCGCCGAAACACTCGACGAAAGCAACAGCATCCAAGGACAAACAACCGAGCGGATCCTTCGGGAAGGACTCCCAATCGGCAAAAGCCTCCGAAAAACCAAGGGCGTCGAAGGTAACCTCCGAAAAGGAAGCCTCGACGCCCAGAAAAGAAGGCCCGGCGTCATCCTCTACGTCCGAGACCGCGAAGAGAGGCGCTTCACCCATCGACGCCGAAAAGGCCCACGAGATGGAGAAGAAAAAGAGAAGGCTCGAAGCAGAGATGGCGAGCATCCTGCAACGGAAAAAAGACTTCGACGAAAAAATGAAGCTATACGCCATTCCGTCGAAGCCATCACGTGAAGCACTCGGGGAGGGCGACACCGAAGACATCGAACCCCCGAACCGCTCGACGAACAGGGCGAAGAGGACTACTACTTCGAAGGCGAAGAAGAGTTCCAGTCTTACCGGGACTCGACGCCCTCGGAAGCACAAGACTTAGACTGGCAAGACCTCGACGCAGAATCACCAGAAGAAGGGGTAGACTCTTATCCCTCGAGGCCTTCGCCGCCAGACGACATTGGAGTCTACAATGTGGTCGTCCAAAAGGCTGCAGCAACGTATGGCGTCGAAATGAAAGAGGAGAAGGCGAAGGCATGTTTCCTTTTGGAAACCCTACTTCCTCAACAAACCAGGTCCCAGTTCCTACCCATGCTTCCTAGCGTCCTGGACCAGGGAAGGGAGGCCTTCAAAGAACCGGCAGTCTGCAAGGCTGTTACACCGAGGAGCGAAAAGAAGTACAAACACTCCTCAAAAGACCCTGCGTACATCCAAGGGTCAGTGCCAGCAGACTCCATTATCACGGCAACGGCCAGGAAAAGGGCCAATGTGCCCACTAACACAGGTCCACCTCCAGACAAGGAGAGCAAACGAATAGACCTCACAGTACGAAAGGTGGAGAGGAACGCAGCCATACACTGGCGCATCACCAACTCCAACGCCCTCATCAGCAGGCATGCATACCAGCATTGGGATGAAATGAGCCAGCTCGTAAAACACCTGCCACAACAACACCAACAAAGGGCTAATCACCTAGTGGAAGAGGGCAAGGCTATCGCAAACACTTGCCTAAAATCAGCCTTGGACGCAGCAGAGAACTCCAGCAGACAGATGATAGGGGTGACTGAAAGGAAACACACATGGCTCAGGATCTCGGGTTTCAAACCGGAAGTACAAAGCAAAATCCTGAACACGCCATTCAACGGCCAGAAACTGTTTGGAGCCCCAGTCGACGAGAAGTTGACGCAGCTTAAAAAAGACAACGAAACTGCGAGGTCCATGGGAGCACTGCAGTTCAGGGGGATGAGAAGAGGAACCCCCTCAAGGCGGCCCAATGGTAGAGGGGGCAATGCGCCCGCCACTTCCCACCAATCTCCCCAACAGGGATACCAGGGGAACAACCAGGGCCAAAGCCAACAGGGACAACAACAGCAAAATTGGCAGTATCAACCCAAAGGACGGTCCTTTCGAGGACGCGGGTACGGACGGGGACAGTTCCGAAGAGGGGGTCAGCAGCCCACCTCAAAGTGACTCCGCAAAGAAACCAAACCCTCCCCTATCACCACCAAGGGAGAGGAGGAGTCAATAGAAGGAAAAAGTAAGAAACACACACAGCAAACAAATAACCACCGAGCATACAACCCCGGTGGGGGGCCGAATAGGAAACTTCCTCACACAATGGAGAGAGATTACCACGGACAAGTGGATACTGAACATCATACAGCACGGATACTGCATAGAACTCCAAAACACACCCCGGGCAGAAAACCAAAACACCGGCCACTCCCCGCAAGGGAGCTCGCCCTCCTACGTCTAGAAGCAGAGGTGCTGCTCAAAAAAAGAGCAATAGAACCAGTTCCAATCAACGAAATGAACAAGGGAGTCTACTCAACGTACTTCCTGGTGCCAAAGGTAGACGAAACACTAAGGCCAATACTGGACCTCAGATTCCTGAACAAGTTCGTAAGAACTCAAAAATTCAAAATGACGTCACTTCAGGAAGTAATACCCCAAATCCAACAAGGGGACTACATGGCGACCATAGACATGAAAGACGCATATCTGCACATCCCCGTCAACCACAAACGTCTACTAAGATTCGTGATAGGCCAGAATCACTACCAGTTCTCAGTGCTAGCCTTCAGGCTCAAGTCCGCACCAAGGGTGTTCACAAAATGCCTAGCAGCAGTGGCAGCGCACCTAAGGAGAAAGGGCATACATGTATACCCCTACCTCGACGACTGGCTTGTGAAAGCAGGATCATACAGGCACTGCAAAGATCACATCAAACAAGTCATACAAACACTGTCCAGACTAGGTATCTCAATACATTGGGAGAAATCATCAATCGAACCGCAGCAGATCAAGATATTCTTAGGGGCACAGATCGACGGCACACAGTCCAAAGTGTTCCCCAGCGAGAAGAGAACTACAGCGCTCCTGAGGTAAACACGTCATTACCGCAAGGGGCAAGTTCTGACAGTGAGGACGGTGAGCAGACTAATGGGGATGATGGCATCATGCATCCACCTAGTCCCAAATGTCAAGCTGCACATGAGACCGTTCCAAGAATGGATACAGCAACAGTGGTCACAAGCAACAGGGAGTTGGGAAGATCTAGTGGTTGTCACACACGCAGTGCAGCAAGAAATAGCGTGGTGGAAGGAAGAGAACATATTACAGGGGAAGCCATTCACACAGCCAACTCCAACAGTGACCATCACAACAGATGCCTCCCAGCAGGGCTGGGGCGCGCACATGGACAGACTCCGCGTCAGGGGGCTGTGGTCACAACAAGATGCAGTGAGACACATCAACTACCTAGAACTAAAAACTGTGTTCCTAGCCTTAGCCTTTCAGAAGCAGCTTTACGGCCAGAGAGTGCTGATACAAACAGACAACACAACCACCATGTTCTACATCAACAAACAAGGTGGAACACAGTCGGCACCGCTATCAAGCCTGGCACAAGAGATTTGGAGATGGGCCATCCCTCTAAGGATAGACCTACTGGCAATACACCTTCCAGGAATAGACAATGTAGAAGCAGACCGACTCAGCAGGCAGACGTCGGCATCCCACGAATGGGAGCTCAACCAACAGGAAGTGCAGCGGCTGTTCCAAAAATGGGGTACACCACGGATAGACCTGTTTGCAACACTCCAGAATGCAAAATGCCAACATTACGCATCAAGACAACCGGACCAAGGGTCCCTAGGGAATGCGCAATGGATAAGTTGGTCGAACGAATTTGCATACGCTTTTCCCCCCGATACCACTGTTACACAAGGTACTCAGCAAATGCAGGAGCAGCAGCATGACACTCATACTGGTGGCACCTCAGTGGGCCAGACAGTCATGGTTCTCACAAATAATGGAAATGGTGCAGGAACCAGCGCACAGGTTCAGCAGAAGGAAAGACCTCCTGACAATGCAAGACGGAAAAAGTGGTCCACCCAGAACCAGAGAGCCTCAGCCTAGCAGCATGGCTCCTGAGGACCTAGAATTCGCACACCTCAAGCTACCACCAAGCACTATGGCAGTACTCAGAGAAGCAAAGAGACCCACTACAAGGAAGTGCTACATTGCAAAGTGGAAAAGGTTCTCGCAATGTGCCTTAAAGAGGGCCTGCAACGAAAGGTCACAAAAGAATCAACCGTAATAAAATACTTAACGCACCTACTACACAGCGGGCTGAGCTACTCGTCATTAAGGGTTCACTTAGCAGCCATAGTGGCCTACACCAGGGGAGAAGCGGGGAAAAGTTTCTTCACCTCCCAGGTGGTCAAAAGATTCCTGGAGGGGGCTAAAAGAATAGCCCCACCAAAAAGGATGCCAGCCCCAAGCTGGAACCTCAACACTGTGCTAACACAGTTGATGAAATCACCATTTGAGCCCATACACAAGACTACACTGCACATGCTCACACTAAAGACGGCATTCTTGGTGGCTATCACGTCACTGCGAAGGGTCCGTGAACTGCAGGCTCTTACACTACAAGAGCCCTACTTGCAAATACACAAGGACAGAATTGTCATGAGAACAGACCCACACTTCCTGCCAAAGGTGGTGTCGCAGTTCCATATTAACCAGACAATACAGATACCAAGTTTCTTCCAGAAACCATCAATGCCCACAGAAAGGGCGCTACACACACACTAGACGCCAGAAGGGCAGTGATGCACTACATAGAAAGGACAAAGGAATGCAGGAAAACAAAACAATTCTTCGTTTCCTTCGCAAGCAGTTTCTTGGGACGACCAGTAACAAAAAATACCATTGCACGATGGATTGCGCAGGCAATAAAACTCTGCCACAAGCAGGCAGGACAAGAATTGGAGGGAGCCGCCCAGGCTCACTCAACAAGGAAGAAAGGAGCAACGGTTGCGTTCCTAGCGAACACACCTATCCAAGACATTTGCCAAGCGGCAACATGGTCTTCCGTGCACACGTTCACCAAACACTACTGTGTGGATATCCAGATGAACAAAGAGGCACAAGTAGGACAGAAGGTCTTACAGCACATTTTCAGCAACCAATGCTCATCTTCCACCCAACCACCGCAATAACAGAAAACCGCTACAAAGTCTATGCACAGCATAGTGAATCCAGAAAGATTCACGCTGCAAAACGAATAGTTTCTTACCTGTCGGTGTAGTTTTGCAGCTTGAAGACTTTCTGGATTCACTAGCGATCCCACCGCCTCCGCCAGGAAGATAACATAGGAGGTTAAGGGTAAAACTAGACTACATACAGAGTTTAGAGGGATCAAAAGAAAAATAGAAGGATAAAAGAAAAAGACATAGATGACAAAACAATAAGAGGAAAAGAAAAAAGAATCCGAAGATGGCGACCAAAGGTGGGAGCTTCCGCAGGAAGCGCAACGACGTCACCGAGGACACCAAATGGTGGGGGCGTCGCCGCCCACCTGGGCCAACAACAAAAAAGAAAGAAAAGACTACGAATCCGGACCCAACCACGAGATGGCGGAATAATGCACAGCATAGTGAATCCAGAAAGTCTTCAAGCTGCAAAACTACACCGACAGGTAAGAAACTATTCGTTACGGTTTTTACCGTCAAAGTTTCTGTACCTGTAAAGAAAAAAAGGACTAGGAGACACGGCGTAATTATAAATCTACAGTAGGTCCATTATGATGGGGACCCTACGTTCATGCATGTATTTGCAGGTGGTATAAGATTGACTACTGGCAAAACCGTCAGTGCGTGGAGTGCGCGGTTTTTCAGACATGCAACACTTGAGAGAGCAAAGACACTCGTAAATGGTACAGTGTGAGACAATAGGCGCCGCCTCCCTCCAGGATCTATGTGACGAGAAGTACTCGTGATTAAAGTAGGTGTCTTGCAATTTTGCTATTTTGTTAATGCGCATCTAGCGGCTAAAATAGGCTTAAAATAGTTATACCAGTGTCTTTGCCTTGCTCTACATTACGCTCATAGAACAAAATACAGAGCTATAATTTGACAGCGCATAACTAAAGATCACGGGCGTACTATTTACGAGTGTCTTTACGCTGTCAAGTGTTGCATGTCTGAAAAACCGTGCACTCCACGCACAGATGGTTTTGTCAGTAGTCAATCTATTAACACCTGCAAATACATGCATGAACGCGGGGTCCCCATCATAATGGACGTACTGTTGATTTATAATTACGCTGTCTCTCCTTGTCCTTTTTCTTTACAGGTACAGAAAGTTTTACGGTAAAAACAGTAAGTTACATCCGTTACAACCCTATGCACACCTTAGCGTGTGTGCATGGTTTACGTGAGCTCAGGGTTTACTCTGAGCCACGGGTCCTGAAGAAAACCATTCGACTTGACACTTTTGGCTGAAACATGTAGACCACCTCACAAAAATTCACTTTTCACATAATTTGAGAAGACGTGCGAGACCAGTGTCACTCGCGTCCATTCGAATAATTTTTTTAATCCTACCCCAGGGACCATATAATAAAGGATTAGGTACCCTGTAGGTAGTTTTAACCTTTCACACTCACGGTATCCACCTTTCACATAATACAAACAAAAAAACCAGCTCCGCTGTAATCTGGTGTCGAAGCACACCTAGGAGGCATTCGGCCTTCTGGGTGGGAACCCTTCAGATTGGTTTTTCTAGAGCGCAGTTCTAAGCTCGTTCTCTTTGTTTATATGTACTTATGACCAGGGGAGACGAACGAGCACTCTAGCTTCCTCCTTTTTCTCTCCAATTTGTTATTTGATTAATTAAGATACTCATTAAATAAATCTGTGTAGATTCAGTATTTATAATTGGGGATATGCGCCCTTGTGAACATTGTAAATAATTTTCATTGTATCATGATTTAAAAAGTAACAAAATGAGGCGCTGAATTGGTGTGCTATTTTGGTTTGATTCTGGACATAACTGTTGTGATGACACCTGCACCCCACCTTAGATTGTAGTGCAGCATTTTTGTGCCGTATTAGTGTATGTATGTTAAGTTTTTCTTCTGTGTATATACCTAAAACTGTTAGAACATCCATAGTTTTTGTCTTGATAGTGGCTTTCATTCTAATTTACTGAGTCACCTTTCAGATTCAGAGCCGTGGTACTTTTGAAATTATTGCAAACGTTTGATGGCTGGTGTACTACTGGCAAAGCTGTTTGGCTGTCTTGAAGGCTCATACCTACCTAATATGTCTTTTAGCCTGAAAATGTTCTTTAATTATCCTCGCAGCATTGAGTGGGATGTTTGCGACCTCTGACTTTACCTCCGATTAGGACCATGTTCTTCTAAGAAATCGGTCAGTTCTCAAAACTTGTTCTGAACCTTTTCTTTCCAGAAATGGTTGAATCAATGAAGAAAGTAGCAGGAATGGATGTGGAGTTGACAGTGGAAGAAAGAAATTTGCTTTCCGTTGCCTATAAAAATGTTATTGGAGCCAGAAGGGCATCATGGAGAATCATCAGCAGCATCGAGCAGAAAGAAGAGAATAAAGGTGGCCATGACAAAGTCCCGAAGATGAAAGAGTACAGACACACGGTGAGTATATACTGTATGGCATTGTACTCTTGCTTCACGACTGCTTAAGGAGGTCACTAATTTAAGATGCTCAGCATTATAGACC
This sequence comes from Calotriton arnoldi, assembly GCA_963921515.1. Classification (NCBI taxonomy): domain Eukaryota; kingdom Metazoa; phylum Chordata; class Amphibia; order Caudata; family Salamandridae; genus Calotriton; species Calotriton arnoldi. Next base: position 385,049 of record CAWUFW010010811.1, on the reverse strand, counting down.
TGTAACTCCAGAAAGACTAATAAAGGGCAACACTGAATTTTCTATAGCCTTCCTAATTACTGGTGCAGCAGTCGGGCAGATGGCCTTCCAAGCAGAGGCTTTGCTTGTGGGGATAGTGGGTTGGGGTAATTTAAGATATAGACAGGGGCTTCCACACCAACACTGCTAATCTGATGGAACAGGGTTTCAGCGTTTTCTATGATATGGTTGAATATTTGCATTTCTCACCCTGAAGCAAGCCTCCAGAGCTAATGTCAGACAGCATCATAGTCTAGTTGTACTCTGTAGAAAGCTGGCTCTATATATACTATACCAAAGTAAGATAAGTGTGCACAGAGTCCAGTGGATCCCCAGAGACTTTACAGAGGGTAAAGTAGATAATACCGTAGTCTCTTTTGTGGTAGTGAGGTTGAGCAGTCAGGCTTATCAGAGGGCTGTGTGAAGCATTGGTTGTACACACTCAGGCAAGAAATAACACACTCACAAGAGCAATTGTTTTGAATAAAAATATTACTTTGTTACTTTTCTTTCTAGAACCAAGAGCAACTCTGTTGCAAGTAAGTACCAGTTTTAAAATAGCAATACTTTTCAGGTACAGTGGAAATGTTTGCAAAAGCAGTAAAAATACTTTACAGTGATACTGAAAAATACTTTGTGGCATCAATCAACAGTAGCAGTAACTAGCAATGTAAAAGATAGACACTTATTGCAAATAACAAGAAATGCAATGCAATCCCATGGGAGAAAAACGGGTACATATACAGGTAAGTACTTAGACATTCCATTGGGCAAGGGTCAGATCAAGGTAGGTACCGCACCACCAGCAGCACTGGGGCGGTCGGGTGCAAAGGTTACTGAGCCTAATGTTAGTCAATAGAGACTGGGGACACCCACAAGAGGTTCTGGTTGCAGGCAGGTACCCGCGGTTTCAGGGCACAGGGGAGCCACAAGGCAGTACCAACCATACACCAACAGCGGCAGAGGGCCAGCTGGGTGCAGGGTCCAAATCAGCATCTGGCCCCCGATGCAAGTAAATAGGAATTTCGGTCACACAAAGAGGCTGTGGGCTCAGGCCATGAGGCTGGACGAAGGTGACCAACAGCTGGGCAGGTAAGTAGAGGTGTCGGATGCCTGGGCACCGTTGGCTGGGCTTCCCAAAGTCGGGGCTGAGGATGCAGAGGTGCCTTTTGGTGTCTTATTTTCTTTACTGGAGCCAGTCGCAGTCAGGGGGACCCTTCGGCGTCTTCGTGGAGTCCAGGAGAGGTCAGCCACCGATGATGTCGAGCTCAGGATCGCTGGGGAGACTGCACTGGACAGGTGAGACCCTCAGGCCGTGGGCATCGGGTGCAGAATAGACAGCTGGATCCTGAGTCCTTGGAGTTGGATTCTTCTGGACAGCGCCGCTGTCCTCGTGAGATCTGGTCTTTGTTGAAGAGCAGGCAGTCTTCCTCTGGTTTCTGGAAGCCGCAGGCCACAGGACCGGCATTGCCGTCTTTGCAGAGTCTTTAAAGCTGGAGATGGGCAGGTAGGGCTGGGGCCAAGTCAGTAGTCCTCTTCAGGCTTTTCTGCACAGTCTTCTTCGTCCTTCATAGGTTGCAGGAATCCAAGGATCTAAGTTCAGGGGTGCCCCTAAATACTGAATATACTGAATTTACAAGTGTATAGGTACTGGTAGGTAGTAGCCAATGGGCTACCCACCTTTTAGGGTGGCTACACCCTTCGTATCTCCCCCTCCCTTTGGGTAGGGGCATTCCCTAACCTAATTGGCTAAAATCCTTCCATCCAACATGGAGGATTTTCTAAGGAGGGGGTCACTTCAGCTCGGACACCTTAGGGGTGGTCCTGGCTGAGAAGGTACACCTCTTCTGAATACTAATTTTCCTGCCGACCTTGCTGCCAAAAGTGGGGCTTGGTTAGTTGAGCCGGCATCTCCACTAGCTGGAGAGGCCCTGGCTAGCATAACAAACGGCAGGACGCCTTTGAGGCTCACCGCCCTTAATGCTGTTCCTGCTCGGTGGTAGGTGTAAAGTACCTCCATCCCAAGCAGGCTTTGTTCCTGACCCACAAGAGCACAAGGTCTCCCACTTCAGGGGATCAGAAACATGTCTGTGTGGCATGCTGGTGCAGACGAGTCGGCTGTACACTAGGGAGTTGTTTGTTTTTCAGGGGGCATCTCTAAGAAGCACATCAGAGTGCATTTTGTAATCCAGCACTTACGTGTGGGTTTAATATGCTGAGCAGTTTGATACCAAACTTTTTGGCATTCAGTAAAGCCATTGTGGAGCTCATAATGACAAACAGCCCATGTACTCTATATGACTTCTCTGCACATACAATGTCTATGAATGGACTTAGACACTGTAGGGGCATTTTGCTGATGCACCTATGCCCTCACCTGTGGTATAGTGCACCCTGCTTTAGGGCTGTGAGGCCTGCTAGAGGGGTGACTTACCTATGCCACAGGCAGTGTTTGTAGGCATGGCACACAGGGAGTTGTGCCATGTCAACTCTTAAGTTTTATCTGCATCAAAACACAGTCTGCAATGGCAGTGTATATGTGTTGGGTGAGGTGGTCTCTGAGGGTGGCACAATACATGCTGCAGCCCTTAGAGACCCTCTCTGGTCACAAGGCACTTGGTACCAGTGGTACCTTTTACAAGGGACTTGTATGTGGACCAGAGGTGTGCTTATTGTGGGACAAAGGTACAGAGTTGGGAAAGAACACCGGCACTGGGAACCTAATTAGCAGGGACACTTCGGAAGAGTCCCGAACACCCCGGGACGCGAGCCCAGCGATCTGTGACCTGACGAGCAGCAGCGATCCGCAAAGAGTCCACCTGAGATCGGGTGCGAAGCTCCCTCGGCAACACTACCTCGGAGTTGAGAAGTTCTAAAAGCATACAACAGAGATGAGCATACAATCTCATACAGTTCTATTGCGGGCAATGCGCGGGGCACATCAGCAGGACAGGTCTTTGATGTTGCACCTCTTTGTCTGCACATCATATATAGAAGCGGATGGTCCCAGCAAACAGGCTCCGTTTGTCCAAGAGTCCTCGCTATATCCTAAGGTGCCGAGACGTAACTGTGCTGCACGTACATAACATTTAAGCTCATATGTTCCCAGTAAACTGATTTAAGATCAATTTAAAACATATTACTATTTTGATAATTGTTGTCATGATTTGTTTAATTTTATAGAAAATGCTGCTCAAAATACATTAGCACGGACTCTAGGTTATATACAAACCGACCCATACACACGCGTGCCCCACTAATGTAATCGACTGCAGTATTTTAAAAACAAATTTTCATTGATGTTCGCATATTATAAGACCAATACCCGTATAGCTACGCATCAATTTTTCATGGTCATAATATTTGATGTTTCTTGTAAAATATCACACACGATTTACGTCGTCCCGATACAAATGGCCACAATCCGCCTCTGCTTGATGTTGCTAAAAATGAAACGCCCGTACAGAAATGAAACGAAAACTAGGGTGACCTTGGAAACAGTTGGCCCTTGTACACTAGTCATTCAGCTGCCATGTCGCCTCTTGCGGGCGTCAGTGTGGTTGTGCTAAGACTTCAGAGTCACCCTGTTCATCCACTTCCTGTTGTACTCTGCTAGCACTGTAGTACTTGATGAGTATCCGTCATACGTTCTAGAAGAGGCCGGAGTATCCAGGGTCAGTGTCCGACCCAGGGCTAATTCTGGCTTCTGCAGCCCCTCTTGGTCTCTGTGTGGAGCAGGTTACTCTCGCACTTGGTCCACTTCTGCAGGTCCGATTTCCATGTCTTTAAAGCTGGGGCCGCTGAGGACTTTCCAACCCTGAAATCTGTCCTTGTGCTAATACCCGTGCCAGGCCACACATCAATGAATCTATTGGTGGACTTTCATGGCTTCGGGTGAGTGAAAAGTGCTAGCAAGCAGAGATCTGGTGCAGGGTCAGCATGGCCCATAGGCAGAGCCACTGGAACTATGCTGCAAGGCAGGACCAAGCTATGCATCCGAGTTGACTAAATTATGCAGCAAGGAAAGGCAAATTATCCAGTATTAGGGTATCTTTCATAGATTCACATGCTTGAATCATTCCCCGTCGTCAAGATGGGAGTCCCCGGTACATTTAGAAGGGTAATGTCACAGACATAGAAGGTAACGGGCCTAAGGCCTTATATTTAGTAACATATCTGAGTCCTTATTTAAAAAAGGACCAAACTTAAGAGAACAACCAATCAGCTGACACCACACTCTAGAACCTTCCTGGAAGGAGCCCCTCAGATTTTCTACTGCACGTCGTGCTAAGGGAGTCTCCAATGAGCTCTGCTCAGTTTTCTCATCTTCCAATTTCTCTTGTCAACAGATTTTTTTTCTTGGATTCAAGGTATTTTTCATCTTTAATTCCTTTGGCTTAAGTGAAGTTCTCAAATTTCTTCATGTCAGACAACCTAAAAAAGGCCTTTTTAGGCCCTGTGGTACCTGCAGAAAGAAAAGACTACACTGATGACCCTCATAAAGACTGCTTTATCCTGATCACAAACCAAAGGATTGCAAGGTATGTCGCACTTTTTCTTCAAAGACTTTGAAGGACCGTGAGGGGAGGCTGTTAATATGGCTGCAGAGGTTTAAAGACAGGGAGGACCCTGTATCTTTTGAGGAGAGTGAAGGCTCCTCAAGATCCTCCTCAAAGATGCCTCAAAAAAGACCTCGGGACATCTCTCCAGGTCACTCCTCGAAGCAACCTCCAAAGAAGATGCACAAAAAGTCTTCAGAGGCTACTAAGAAGCAAGATCTGCCTTCCAGGGTGTCTCCTTCCCTTCAGAGTTTGATTTCTGCCAAAAAATCCTTTCAGAATTCGGCTTCAGACCCCCCTACTCCTCCAGTGAAGGTGAAACATCCTTTTAAAAAGCCTTCCTCAGCTACGTCGACGGACAGCTCATCGACGGCGGTACCGGCGACGAAGACAAGAACTCCACTTACTGTCGTCGGAGTGACTTCGTCAACGACAACCGTTGTCTCAGTCTCGTCTGCGTCTATTTAGTCAAGCTCCTTTGTCGTCGACGATAAAGATAATCAGAAAGTCATCGTCGCCGACTAACATTGCGACGACCAGTCAGACGACGAAGATAATGACAAGTACTTCGGCGGTGTTGCCTGCGCCGACGACTAGTCTACTTTCGACGGCCCTCTCGTCGATTATTTCTCCTATTGCATCGTCGACAGCCTCGACGACGACAAGTTCCATCGTCGACGACGGTTTTGTCATCTATGCCAGTTACGTCTGGGACATCAATGCCCGTCGACGGTTCCTCGACGACCGTATGTGTACCGACGACTACCTCGTCGACGACACCAAAATCCAAAGCAGAAAAATTAATTTCCCAGCAAAAATTTCAAAAAGAAAGATTGACGCCCCATTAACATCTCCTAGTAGGGTTCAAGCCTTATTACCAACTCATCTTTTAGATGACGATGACTCGGACGAAGACAGCTTGTTTGGGGCTGCACAAAGCCCCTTGTAGTTGAATGTCAAATACCAAGAAGACTCTGATGATGATCAGTTCTATGATGGACATTTGTACTACCCTGACCAACGACGTCAACAGCAACAGCCAGAAATGGTTTGTCTTCCTCCTGCTCTGAAAACTGACCTACAATTTATGCTGTAGGACTACAAAAAGAGGTTCCCTACGTCCGCACAGTCTTCCTGCACCAGCGCTTTCTCTACCTCCTGTGGTGCAAGTTCAGCCTCCACCCCTCCCTATATCTCAAGTGCCGGTACAGCTCCTTCCATCTACGGATGAGGATGAAGAAGAGCAACAAGAAGGGGGAATCCAGGATACACAATTGCATCCAGACGAATGGGACGATTACATTATCCCTCCACCAGCGTCACCATCTCCGCCTCAAGTAGACTCTCCTACAGAGGATATTTGAGGATTTCATAGTCTCTTGGAAAGAGAAGCCAGACGTTTCGAGCTTCCAATGCCTACTCACCAACAAGACTGTTTCCTTTACGATTTCAAGGAATCTTATAAAAAATGGGTCAGGTCTATGCCCTTTATCGACTATATTTGGGATCAGGGCATTAAGATAATGAGAAACCCTGCCACAGTTCCTCCAGTCTTACCACAGCTCAACAAAAAATACAAAGCTCCTGACGACGCGCCTGCCTGTCTCATAGGTCACCCCAGACCTGATTCCGTGATTGCCCAGGCGGCACAACGCAGGTCAAAGAACCCATTGGCTCCGCTTTCAGCACCCCCAGATAAGGAGGGTAGGGGGCTAGATAATATCGGCAAATGTTTTTCCACTCGGAGCATCCAATTCCTTATCGCTACTGGGGCGCTACAACGACAGATGTGGTCAGACATCGCTCCTTACCGCAACGATCTCCCACAAGACATCAAGGAGGAGGCAAAGTTTTACTGGAGAGCGAACGCTCCGCTTCAGAGATTGACTGTGTGATGGACATCGCTTCCACTGGTTTCCGTCAGCTAGCTGGAGCTGCGGTCCTAAGGCGCCATGGATGGCTAAAGGCTGCAACATTCAGGCCTGAGGTCCAGACCAAGATTCTAGATCTGCCTTACGATGGACAAGAACTATTCGGTAAGCATATCGACGAAGCCCTTCAAGGAATTAAAAAAGACACTGATACGGCCAAAGCTTTGGGCACCCTCCAGTACAAAAGAACCCCTTTTTGTGGTGCACGGGGTAAAACCAGTCATCCTACAGGGAAGGTTACCAGCAGTATAGGTATCCTTCCTATACTTCCTCTAGCCAGCAATACAGGACGCAGTTCGCTCAGACACAACAGCCTGCGACCGCCTACAATAAATCTTCCTTTCGAGGGAAAGTTGGACGACAAAAAGATTCTGCAAGGCGTCAAGGACCTCTCACTTCTGCCGGTTGCAATTTCTTCACCTCCCCCCAAAGTAGGAGGCAAAATATCCCATTATCTCCAAAACTGGAAACCAATTACAACGGATTGCTGGGTCCTACAACTAGTTCAATTCGACCATTCCCTAGAATTTATACAGCCACCAACACCTCCTCAACTTCTCGCTCACAAGCATTTGCGCCTGTTACAGTTGGAAATAACATCGATGATCAAAAAAGGAGCAATAGAGCGTGTTCCCTTTCATCAAAGGGGAAAAGGCTTCTATTCCCGTTTCTTTTTAGTGCGCAAGAAGAACAAGTAGAGGCCAATTTTAGATTTACGAAATCTAAACAAATTCCTCAAGAAAGTCATTCCGCATGGTCACCATTCAGGAAGTCTTGCAGCTTCTCAATGGAAATGACTTCATGGTATGCTTGGGCCTCCAAGACGCCTATTTCCATATACCTATTCACAAGAAGCACAAAAAATGTCTGAGGTTCGCTTTAGCCGGCTGGCATTATCAATTCTTCGTTTTACCTTTCGGGCTCAAGTCGGCCCCACGCATTTTTACAAAGTGCCTAGCTCCAGTAGCTGCATATCCCCGACAACATCATCACCATGTTTTCCCGTATCTCGACGACTGGCTCGTCAAAGCTCCTTCTTTCAACGCCGCAAAAAAGTCTTCCAAAGCATGTTTGCGGCTTTTCAACTAATTGGGTCTCACACTAAACCCATACAAATCAGTCCTACAGCCTTCTCGACGTCTAACGTTCCTGGGAGCTATCCTAGATACGGTTCTGAAAAGCGCCTATCCAACAGAGGAAAGACTACAAACAACTGACATTAGCAAGCCGCATGCAAGGAAGAAAGTCTCTTTCGGTGCGCCTGTACAAATCTCTGCTAGGCGTGATGTCCTCTTGTATTCTTCTGATTCTCGATTGCCGTCTACACATGCGTCCTCTTCAGGAAGCCTTGACCGCGTTGTGGGTTCAGGTAAATGGGACCTTCGACATAATGCAAGTGACTCCACAAATGGTCGCCTCTCTAACTTGGTGGACTCATCCTCACCATCTGTCTCGGGGCTTACCTTTCTTTCCACAAGCCTCTCCTCTGGTGATAACGACGGATGCTTCTCTGGAAGATTGGGGAGCCTTCCTACAGGAACTTCAAATCAATGGCAAGTGGCCACCTTCTCAGCGGAATCTACACATAAATTTCTTGGAACTAAGAGCAGTCTTTCTAGCTCTTCAGGCTTTCTTACCCAGGATACAAAATTCTCTAGTGCTTGTCAGGACAGACCATACTAAGACTATGCACTATCTAAACAAACCGGGAGGAACTCTATCTCTCTCCCAAGAATCTCAACGAATGTGGAACTGGGCAATTCAACACAGAATCTTGTTGAAAGCGGAGTACGTTCCAGGAAGAGGAAAATATAATAGCTGATTCACTAAGCAGATTATAGACAACCTGCCACGCGTGGGAGTTGATCCAAGATACTCTCAACAGAATCTTCTCAGTGGGGCAAACCAGCAATAGACCGGTTTGCCTCAAGCAACAGCGCCAAATGCCAACACTTCACAAGCTGGCATCCCCAACAGGGATCTCTGGGGAATGCGTTTTCAATAGCTTGGTCCGGCGTATTTGCCTACGCTTTTCCACCGATTTCCTCTCCTTCCCAGGGTTCTAAAAAAGATGAAAGCAGAACCTTGCAAACTAATTCTAATAGCTCCAGCGTGGCCTTGCTAGCATTGGCTCACGGAGCTCCATCTCCTGTCCTTTCAGCCGCCGATTCCTCTGAAGCAGTTTCCCCTCTCTTCTAACGATGAACCAGGGACAAGTTCAGCACCCGGATCCAGGCTCACTGAGATTATCGGCTTGGCTCCTGAGTTCCAGATTTTTGAGACCTGAACATTCCTCAAGACTGCAGGGAGATTTTGTCTCGTGCTAGAGCGGACGGTACCAACAGAACTTATTCTTTAAAATGGAAAAGATTCTGCGTCTGGTGTGGGTCTGCTAAGGTGCATCCCCCTCAAATCCTCTCCGGAGGAAGTCTTGCCAAATCTCCTCCATCTAGCGAATGCAGGTCTGGCTCATACTTCGATCAAAGTTCACTTGGCTGCAATCTCCCGTTTTCGAAGATCTTCCAAAGGTTCTTCTTTGTGGTCAAACAGACTGATAAAACAGTTTCTTAAAGGTCTATTCAAAACTTTTCCTCCTGTAAAATCTCCACCTCCAACGTGGCAACTCAACATGGTATATGCTCAACTTATGAAGCACCCGTTTGAGCCAATACATCGAGCTGACTTAAAATTCCTTTCTTGGAAAACTGCTCTTCTTCTAGCTCTTGCGTCCGCAAGAAGGGTTAGTGAACTTCAAGCTTTCACAATACAAGAACCATTTATTCATTTTAAGAACGATATAGTGATCCTTCGTACCACCCGAAATGTATACCTTAAGTCCCATCGGACTTTCATCTTAATAAGCCAATTGTCTTAAAATCCTTCTCTCCAAATCCACAAACGGCAGCTGAACGAGCCTTGCATTCTTTGGACTTTAAGCGCTGCCTTAAATTTTATCTAGACGGAACAAAATCCTTCTGCAAGTCTAATCAGCTTTGTGTATCTTACAGCTTACCAAGAAAAGGTTTTCCCTTAACAAAACAGAGCATATCTAGATGGATCTCTAGTGCTATTCTCTTCTGTCACCAGCAAGCAGGTCAACCTCTACAATCAAAAGTGCGTGCCCATTCCACTAGGGCAATATATACATCTATGGCGTGGTTTGCTGGCGTGCCCCTCTCAGACATTTGTAGAGCAGCAACCTGGAAAACGCTGCATACATTCACTAAGCATTATTGCTTGGATTCCGAATTGATGAAGGATGCTGCGGTGGGACAGGCGGTGCTCAGACATTTTTTTCAATAAGGTGAGCCTTCCTTCCGTCCCACCAACCTTTCTAATGCACATTTCTCTGTTCTTTTCTATTCGTTATGCCAATATTGGAAACTATGCATGTGCTATTTCGTGTATGCATGCTTTTATATTTCATTCTCAAGAAATAGTTGACTGTCATATATATAAGCCGTACATGTATGAATAATGTGCTCATTACTGCTTTTTATTCTGATTCAAGCATGTGAATCTTTGAAAGATACCCTAATACTGGATAAGAAATTAGTTACTTACCTTCAATTGCAGTTATCCAGTATTGGTATCTTTCATAGATTCACATGCGACCCACCCGACTCCCTTGGAAGGGCTCACTTAATACTCTCAGTTGTACCTCTGGTTACAAACCGTGCTTATGAAAATCTGAGGGACTGGAGCACCTTCCAGGAAGGTTCTAGAGGGTGGTGTCAGCTGATTGGTTGTTCTCTTAAGTTTGGTCCTTTTTAGGTCGAGCCTCGAGTAGCGCGCAAGCGCTGCTCTGGCAAGACTTTGTTAGGGGTTTCAGAAAGCTGACCACACGCTCGTGCGTCATGGCCTTTTCCCTGCGGTTACTCGCAGGGCCGACATCGGTTTCCAATTATCGCGCCGAGACGCGGGCGCGATAATTGGAAACACATGCCGGCTGTGCGGGTAATCGCAGGCAAAAGGCCATGACGCACGAGCGTCTGGTCAGCTCAGCAGGCTGCCGCGCTCGTATTACTTGAGGCGCGCACGCTTGTTTGAAACGGGGTCATGGCCAGAAGGATGAACCATAACATTGTGTTTAAGAAGCTTTCATTGAGCCCTCACGCCCTAGCGGAATGTGCGGCCTCTTGATCCAGTATTGTTCTGCAGACAGTTCTGCTTAGTTTCTTTCAGCAAACAGCAGCCTACATGCTGGAACATGGAGGCCCCCCGCTTAGGAGAAACGAGCATACAAGTCCCAGAATCCAGTGCACTATCGACCGGAAAAAAACAGGACGGACTAGCGGTCCATGACCCGAGGCCTGTTGGGAACAATGTAAAATTTTAAGAAGAATGAGGCCGAAGGGTGCCCCAGGTGCGGATTTCACACACGGAAAGTAACGCCTGTTAGGCGCACTCCTGTTTGCATGATCAAATCTTGGCCACACAAAGATGCACCCTTGCGCAGTCTTGAAAAATAGGGACCTGCGCTACGTTTTGGATACATTTGTCAATGTAAAACGAGTTCCCACCTGGTTCAACATGAGCTTAGATGCCAAGAGACCCCGCCTCATGGGTGATGCCGTAAAGCAGTCCTGGGTTGTCGCTCAGCATGTTGTATTTTGGTACTTGAAGTTTTGCGTTTAACGTCATACCGTGTGGACTCACGGTCGCTGTACCTTTTCTCCTCACCTTTTCCTCTATCCCTACAAACTAGCGTTCAGCACGAACCCTGAGGCTTATTTACAAGCCTCTTGCGCCGCCGGTGCGTCACTTTTCCCATATTAAACGTGACGCACCGGCGGCGCAGAGCTTGTAAATAAGCTCCCTGTTCTCAGAACTGTTGCTCCTCTGTGTCCACCCCAAATCCACCCAGGAAGCCCAGGCCACCCCATGCGCTCCATAACAGCCAGGTTTACTCTTGTTCTGGCCCATCACTCATCGGCTCCTCTCTGTGCTAGATTTTGAGCACACTCACCTTCCCTTTCAAGCAGCCGGGACGCATATTTTTTTCAAATAAAAGTGCCAGTGTCTCATCAAACAGTTTCTAGGCACACCAGGCATCTGGGGAGGGGCGTTACTTTCGTTTCACAGTTTGCGGTCACCTGACATCCTCGGAGGTCGGGAGGGGATACATGGAGCGCGCAATTTGTTTGGTGTGAAAATATTCATTGGTTCCCCCCCTCCCTGCCTCCAATCAGTGGTTAATCCCTCGGCTTCCTGCCAGATCAGCCCCTCCTCCCTGGAACAAGGAGCAGGTGAGGAGCTCTGGTCCCAGCCAGGAGGGCTCTCACAGTAGGGACTGCAGTGTGGATGACTCCTATTTTCTTCCCTTTTGGGGGGCGAGGGGGAAATGGGGGGTCCGTGATCATCCCAATCCCAGACCCCGGGACATGGCGGATTGTGTTTATCGGCAGCACACCTGGGCAGTGGACACGCATTCACTACAGCAACCTTTGGCCGCACACCTTTATTCGAGATCCTTTTTGGAGGTGGGCACATATGAACTACGTTTATTATAGGTTGAATTGAAAGTGTCTGCTTTCAATCCTGGACATGACTGGAAACACCGGAGTACGTTTCCAGGAGATGCAGGGTTTTGTAACTCAGGGCCAGCACACCATCACTCAACTACACCCCAATCAATCAATCAATCAATCAATCAATCACGGCATTTATAGAGCGCGCTACTCACCCGGGAGGGTCTCAAGGCGCTGGGGGAGGGGGTAAGTTACTGCTCGAACAGCCAGGTCTTGAGCTGCTTCCTGAAGGCGAGATGGTCCTGGGTTCGCCGAAGGTGAGTGGGGAGGGAGTTCCAGGTCTTGGCCGCCAGGTAGGAGAAGGATCTTCCTCCGGCGGTGGTTCTGCGGATGCGTGGTACGGTGGCGAGGGCGTGGCTGGTTGATCGTAGCTGGCGTGTGGGCGTGTAGAAGGACATGCGGTCGTTGAGGTACTTTGGGCCCAGGTCGTGGAGGGCCTTGTGTGCGTGGGTGAGGAGTCTGAACGTGATTCTCTTGCTGACGGGGAGCCAGTGCAGGTCTTTCAGGTGTACGGTGATGTGGCTGTGTCGGGGGATGTCCAGGATGAGTCGTGCGGAGGCGTTCTGGATGCGCTGGAGTCTCTTTTGAAGTTTGGCTGTGGTTCCGGCGTAGAGGGTGTTCCCATAGTCCAGTCGGCTGGTGACGAGTGCCTGGGTGACGGTCTTCCTGGTTTCAGTGGGGATCCATCTGAAGATCTTGCGGAGCATGCGCAGGGTGTTGAAGCATGAAGATGAGACGGCGTTGACTTGTTTGGTCATTGATAGGGAGGAGTCCAGGATGAAGCCCAGGTTGCGTGCGTGGTCCGTTGGCTTGGGTGCGGTGCCCAGGGCCGGGGGCCACCAGGAGTCGTCCCAGGCGGAGGGTGATGAGCCCAGGATGAGGACTTCCGTCTTGTCTGAGTTCAGTTTAAGGCGGCTGTTCCTCATCCAGTCGGCGACGTCTCTCATCCCGTCGTGCAGGTTGGCTCTGGCGGTAGTGGGGTCGTTGGTGAGGGAGAGGATCAGCTGGGTGTCGTCGGCGTAGGAGATGATGTTGAGGTTGTGTCGGCGTGCGATGGCTGCGAGGGGGCTCATGTAGACGTTGAAGAGGGTCGGGCTGAGTGAGGATCCTTGTGGAACGCCGCAGATGACTTCGGTGGCTTCGGATCTGAACGGGGAGAGGCGGACTCTCTGGGTTCTTCCGGCGAGGAACGAGATGATCCATTCCAGTGCTTTCTCTCGGATTCCGATGTTGCTGAGGCGCTTCACTAGGGTGCGGTGGCAGACGGTGTCGAACGCCGCGGAGAGGTCCAGGAGGATGAGGGCAGCTGTTTCCCCGTTGTCGGTTAGGGTTCTGATGTCGTCGGTGGCTGCGATAAGGGCGGTCTCGGTGCTGTGGTTGGCCCGAAACCCGGACTGCGAGGGGTCGAGGGATCCATTCGTCTCGAGGAAGGCGGCAAGCTGTCTGTTGACGGTCTTCTCGATGACTTTGGCCGGAAACGGAAGGAGCGAGATGGGGCGGTAGTTCTTGAGGTCGGTGGGGTCCGCCGTTGGTTTCTTCAGGAGGGCGGTAAGCTCGGCGTGCTTCCAGCTCTCCGGGAAGGTGGCGGTGCGGAAGGAGGAGTTGATGATGTCCCGGAGATGGGGTGCGATGGTGGCGTCGGCTTTGTTGAAGACGTGGTGTGGGCAGGGGTCGGTTGGTGATCCGGAGTGGATGGAGTTCATCGTGCGGGTGGTGTCTTCGGTGTTGATCGGGGTCCAGTTGCAGAGGGTGGTGGTGGCGGGCATTGGTTCGGCGGTAGGGTGCGTTTCTGAAGCATCATTCAGTGCTTCTTACACTTTTTAATTACAACTTCTCAGCATGCTGCACAGCAGCCACACTTCTCTACTGCACAGCTTACAAACATTGGCAAAGTCAATAGCTCTACCTAAACACTTATAAGGCCCCCAATTCATAGCCGATAGGTCTCGCCTTTAGGACATTATAAGTGTTTAGTTATCCAGCACAATATCCTTAATTAAATAACATCAAGTGTTGCATAGCTAAACACTTATAAGGTCCCAAAGCGAGACCTATTGGCTATGCCAATGCTTGTTTAAATAAGGACTCCAATATGTTACTATATATGAGGCCTTAAGCCTGTTACCGTCTGTCTCTAATGTGACATTACCCGTATAAATGTACCAGGGGCACCCATCTCGACGACGGGGAATGATTCAACCATGTGAATCTATGAAAGATACCAATACTGGATTGCTGCAGTTACAGGTAAGTAACTAATTTCTTATGCGGCACAATGCTACAGATTTTGTGATTGTATTACCTCCCTCTTTTGTCGTTTTCACACATGTTGTAGCTGGGCAAAGGTTTCCCTCATGAGTACGAGTTTGACACCCAAATACAGAAATAAGCATGAGCAAGGTGACCAATCAACCTTTGAGAAAGGCTTTCCACTGCACACCAACACGTCAGCATGCTTTTGTTAACTTTTCATTTATTTCCGCTAGAAACATTTTTCCTAAAATCAGCTGATTATACAGCAAATGTTGATCTTTGTGGCAATTGTAGCAAATCTATAAGTATGCAGAAAACGCTGCTGCAGCAGAATCACATATTTTCAGTAGCCCTGCCTATAGGGCAGTCTGGCAGTGCCCAAAGGGCTGGTCTGATAGGTCAGTGTGTGGGTCATTTGTAGGTCGAGCCTGGGCAGCTCATGTGCTGCTCTGCAGCATGCTGTATTGAAGTATGGCATAGAAGCCCCGCCCTCTCCGCCCATATTTGTCATTGGCTTGTGTCATTGCCCTTCGTAAATGCTGGCTTCTTAATCGTTCATGAAGGCTAGTTAGTCCCTCCTTAGTACCGCCTTGTCTTCATTTGTAACCTCCCATGAGGACTGGCCCTTTTACTGCAGTTGTTACATGCTATGTTTTTTTTAGTCAGTAAGCACTATTTTCTTTAATGAGTTTCACCTACTGCAGGCACGACATGCTTTCCTGCAACATTCAGCGGGCCATGCGTGCTTTCACATTCCGAGCAGCCTGGGACAATGGCGGCCGCTTCTTTGAATAGGTCTCGCATTTGCAAGAGTTTGAGCTATTGGCATTGTAAATGACCGTGCCTTTTATTTATGTGGTAATTAGCAAAACAGATAAATAAAAGGGCATTGTCATTTACAATGCCAATAGCTTAAACTCTCGCAAATGCGAGACCTATTGCATTGCAAATGCTTGTTTAAGAATAGGCAGTGGTCCGTGGGACCACTGCCTGCTCTTAAAATAAATATTTTAGCATACATTCACAAAGGGGAAGGGGTCCCCTAGGGACCCCTTCCTGTTTGCGAGTGGCTTACCACCTACTTGAAGTAGGTGGTAAACTGCAAGTGTTTTGCAACCGCAATTGCAAAACCATCGTACAATGAAGTGCGACTCACTATTGGGAAGGGACGCCCTTGGCACGCCCCTTCCTAATAGCGAATCGCAAACCCAATTTTGCGAGTCGGTAATAGGTTACAGACTTGCAAAATAGGGTTTGTTCATGGGGCAGACCTATTTTGCGGTCACAAACGGGCCGATTTCCCGTTTGCGACCGCAAAAAATGGTCGTACATCTGGCCCCTAGTCACGGAAAAATTTCGGTCGTTCCGGTGGTTAGAAAAAATTGACTGGCTTTGTTACTTCAAAAATTCCTTCACAGGGAAAAAAAATTGCCTTGTAATCAATGCTCCGTATGTGAATATAGAATAGTGTTTGATCGATAGTCCCGCAGACTTCACTTTTAAAAATATCCGTAAACATTACTAGCTCTCTAGCGCCATCTTGTGGCACCATACAGTTTCACCGGTGACCGCTCTCCGGAGACAACTCCAGCATATATTAACCACCAACCATGATGCTGTAGATTGCTTGGGAAGTTTTTCCGGACAGTCTGAAAGAATAATTCATACGACGAGGATTCTGTGGGAAGATAATGTATACACCATAAGTATGGTTACAAATGGTAAATACCGTTTTTTTTTTTTAAACATGTCTTCTATCTAACCCCAACACCTTGTTGAGTAACCAGAGCGGAGTTTTTGCAACACTGGGTCAGCTGCCTAAGCCTTAGGCTCCCTTGACCAAATTGGCAGTTGGCCGTGGCTCCCCACCATTTTTTTTACCGGTGGGCGGGATGGGGGGGGTTGTAAGCCCGACCTCGGGAGTACTTCCTGTTGCCTGGTGCTTAGCCTTTCAGTTAAGTGCAGTATCATCATCTTATTTACTTAGTTCTAAGCCAGGGATATATTATTGCACAAAAAAGGACCTTTGAACTGCTAACGTTTTTAAAGTTATAAGTGCTTTCATTGATTTTATTAATTTAAGTGCTTTACACTAACAAACATGAGCTATCACTGCGTAAAGTACGCAGGCTCCACTCCCTAGACCTCATTCTGGGCTGGGAGTTGCACTTGCACAACAGCCCATTAAAATGCCAACGTTCTAAGGAGGACAAGTACCATTCTACTGTTCTCGAAGATGTTCGGCTCTTTCCAACCTATTTTTATACTCTTATTAACGAACACTAGTTGTGCTTCACTACTGCCTATTTTCTAATGCGGAACCAAAGAAACCTCATACCACACGGTTGACGTGGACGTTCATGGCCCTGTGAAGCCCAACTGAAGTAAAGTCAAAAAGTAGGTGCAGTCCACATACAGAAAAAAAAGGAATTTGTGTACTGCACAATTTAGGAAATGTTACAGCAGAACTTAAATAAGAAGTTAGGTCAGCTGTGTATAGGCGTAGTAACAGAGGGGCAATAACGATTATTGGGGATCCCAGGATATACATAATTGCCTTATCCTAATTTGATCCAAACCTGTTTATTCTGAAATAAAGAAATGATGGTCCTAAACAGAATTGGAGGAATATCCCCGTTGTTTGGTTTCAACCAGTGTAAATTTCTACAAAAGCCGTTGAAGGCAGCCATGAAGTGAATAAGGCTGGCATGAAGTGGAATGCACTTGCAATCTGTATATTTGTGCACCATCATCATCATCAGGTCAACCGGGTTGACCAAGGTCCCGTAAACAGGGCAGAATCCAGAGTCCAGTAATTCTTCTCATACCACTCTTGAAGATCCTTCAAAAGTAAGCAGGTGAAGATTTTTGCTTCCGTGTTCAATAACGCAATAATTTCTTATGGAGAGAACATAGAATGGACCCTCTCCATGAATCAGTTACTACGAATGACTCCAAGCATGATTTGTACAGAGGAACTAGGAAATGACACCAGAAATCTGTTTTGCATTTGAAAAGTGCGCAGGGAAGGAAGGCCATTTGGACATGAGGCACCATAAGTATGCTTCCCACCAATCACCTTGATTACAGCAATGTTGGAGACAGTTTCTGTGCTAGAATGAGATGGGCACTGTATTCTTTTCAGTATACAAGTTTAAGAATATAAGGCGCCCTGCTATCAGCTGAAAACAGAATTTTGTTGGGTCTCCTGGTTATCAAAAGTGATTATTAATGAATTTCCACAATCTGCAGGAGTCGCTAGATCTGGAAATGATGAAGGATTGCCTAAACGATGATAGTACCTACTCTTCGCAATATAAGTATTTATTTTAAAGTCCTTTGTTATAGCAGCAACTACTGTTAGAATGTCTTCTTTGTTTTCTTATCTTAAGAGAAACCTCATTTGTTTATTCATTCTGCAACATTTCTGTCTCAAGGTGGGTGTGAACCATCCTAGATTGGAATTTATGTTGGTTTTCCCCTGGTTGTAGGTGTTGTTGGATTAGTTTCTGTACACAAGAGACTCGTGACAATCTTGTTGCCATGTAGTGGCACCTATTGACCAATCTGGACCTCTGATCAGGTATTGGAATAAATCTTTTAGGGTTATAATAAATGCCTGACAACTGTGGGACAGGGAGGCATATAGGTCATTTTTCATTGAGCCAGCCCCTTTGGTGACCCTAGTATGGTAATGGCCAAAGCAGCTTTCGGCAGAAGACGCATACAAAGTGATAATGGAAAGTGATTTTAAAATGACACAGCAATTGATGCTTTTGTAATTGTCTGTATTAATTACTACTATGTACAGTAAAGGCAATCACTAGGTTATTTAAGTTATTACAATATTTGAAAATATATTTCTCTAAAGCTGGTACTGTGCTGACTGTAGATTTCAACTCTGATTTGCACTTAAGCCTGGAGGAGAACCCTTATTCTGAATATCATGAAAGCGTTTGGGGAATTCTTGGGCTGGGGTCCTCATATAATCATATGCAAGATAATTTTGATGTGCATGTTTTAAAGTGCCTGCAGGCTATGGATCTATGTGCTTTCAATTGTTGCTTCTGCTCGGATTGTCTGACGTGATTTACGCATATCCTGTTCAACAGGAAGGCGAGTCTGGACTATCCTTTTATATTGGCTCAGAGGTTTCGTGCCATCAATGGTTTTTAAATGAAATCAAGATTGAAAACTGAGCTTCGTCCTCTAAAATTTTCAGTAGTCATGCCAAGCACTTAAAGAATACATAGATATGAGTTAAGTGTCTGTAGTGGCTATTGTTCAGTTGGTTAGAATCAAATGAGAACATAGATGTAAGGAAGAAGCGGGTGACTCACATCGAATATCCTCTGACTTACCTTCGTTACCGCAGTTCCACTGCTTGTCCTCTGCATACTGAGTGGGCCGGGAGCTCCGCTACCTTCCGTGAGTAAAGCGTCGGTGTGCAGTGGTGTACTTTACCGATTTGTTTGTGAAGAGGGTCCCACGAGGCACGGCACAACACGGCGGGCAGCTAACACGGCGGGAAGCAACAACAACAACGCGCCTCAAACGCTCCGAGCTGCCTGCAATTTCCCACATCGTGCACGGCGGCGCGGCGCCCCTGGCTTCTCATCATGGCGCACCGGGGTGCCGCGGCGCACAGTTTGGGAACCACTGGCCTAAGGGATTAACTCTCAAATCCATTATCGGGGCCAGGGTATATCCCTAGTAAACTACAGTGCCAACACTTTCGATATTCACTTGACATCGCACCACTGCTCACAAGTCGACAAAATGCCACAATAGCAGTGCAATAATGTGTGCTCACATGAGGAACAATACAATCCCTAAAGAATAATTTACAAGTGTGTGACGGCCCACCATCCCAAAACCATGCAGCAGTCTCTTTTAGGGAAAAAAAAATAACATTTTCTTGCAGTCTTTCTTGCTTGCATATACTGCTCAGAGAAATAAGCAAGCCTAAAGATTTAGTTTCGTCTGATACAGGGCAATCTTTTCAAACCAAATGGCTTTACAAAGGTATATCAGAGTGATGCTGCTGTCTTTTGACTCTAGTAATTCGTCAAGGGAGCATTCAGCAATTGATCAGGCTTTTAGAGCCAAACCCTCAAAGAGTTTGTAAGTTCTTCATTATGAAGGCTGAAGCTGGACTTTCTCCAGTGTCCTGATAACCTGAGCCTGCATCAGTAGTCCTAAACACCCTTTTGTATCACTACAAAGGTGTCCATCAGATGTGTAGATTGCAGAGTTTTATTTCAAGTCCGTATCAGAGCAGCCTCTGGGAGATTCTTCTTTTTATTAGTAAGAAAAGAGAAAAAAGCGTAAGTGAGAATAGATTTCATTTTTTAACAGTACAGATTCCAGTACTAATTAATTTACAACTCTTCATTGTTTAATTTCGTACTAGAGCTTGTTTACCGGTCTTAGGTGCATTTCTCCCACGGAGTCCATGAACACTTTAGTTTTATGGCATTTGTTCAGTGCTTTAGATTGGTATTAGTTTTTTATTTTGCAACATCGCAAACTTTTTTTTTTTAATAAAGAAATATGGTGGGGAGGATAGAACACAAACCCTTATTTTTCCTTTGAATAATTTAACCTTGTGTCCTATTGTTGAAGATAATTTTAACAGATGCTTTAGTCCTTCTCCGAACTTAGTACAGATCCTCTCCAAAGTTGCCCGATGTACTAGTGCCTGTGGCACTTAACATGTCATAGTAGATTGAACACAGGTTTTGTAACTTAATTCACTCCCATACTCGTGGTTCCTCTAAGGGAACAGATGTCTAGAGATACCACAGAATCTGTAAAGGCTCTTTTCGTTGCAGTTTCAGAATGTTTCCAATAATGGCAATAAAGAGAGAATTTAAAATATGCATGTGTATAGTCTTGCTGTAAAGAGGGGAATATTACAGTGGAACCTTTTCCATAGACTTATGAGAATAGGCTGTCATACCCAACACCGTTGAAGTAAAATATGGTTAGTAATTCTCATTCTCCAAAATTAGCAAATGTGATCTGTTATATTGGGCTAAATAGATTTAAGTTGGTTTTCTTCCTCACAGGCATGCTACTCCTAGTATTTTTTCAGTCCGTGTGGTTTACTTATCAGTATGAGAATGAAATCATAGTAATGTGCTTACATAGAACAGACACATCACTAACTTTCTTTTCAAGACTTGTTCATCAAAAGATTTAATTTCTTCCTGACACGCCGAAGCATGAGCTATTTATTATATCAACTTGCTGGCCAAGTGTGCTTTTGTCACATCTGCTCTTGGAAAAGGCAGTGCCAGTTCCACTCCTCACACCTCCTTAGCTCTCTTGCAGTTTGAGTACTAGTTTTACAGCATCCGTTGTAGATCCATGTGACTTTCTTAAACGTTCTTACATGATGGCTCCAAAAGGGCGTGATGTTGAATCAAGTGGACATTGTGCTGTTCTTGTGCATGTACGGGTGGGTGGCCTTTGTAAACCCACTCCTAAACGTTCATAAATATGTATATTTCTAATAAATGTTAGTAATTTACTTGACTACTTACTGGAAAACATGATTGTGCACAGCAGCATTACGACCTTTAAAGCTGCAAAACTACATTTCTGGAAAATGTAGTTGTACAATGAACCATTGGCTGGACTATTTTAGGATGAAGCGGTAGCGAGTTGTAAGAGATGTGTTCAGCTGCATGCAATCTTCTAAACGCTAAAGTAGAGATTGGGGCGTTGGGAGGGTGCTATTTGGAGGTGGTGGGGTGAGAGGAAAATTAGTTAGGCATTTATTTCTATCACAGTCCCGTCTTGGATGCACGAAGTATTTGTGTTCTGGCACCGGGGCTACTTGTAGGTGGAGCAAAATGTGATTTGTTTGATTAATCCTGAAGTGCCTTGTATTATTTTCAGGTTGAGTGCGAGTTAAGAGACATCTGTAAAGACATTCTGGGTGTACTGGATAAACATCTCATCCCATGTGCCAACAGCGGGGAATCAAAGGTTTTCTATTACAAAATGTAAGTATAAACATATTAATACGCCTTGAAGTTCCTGCCCGGTGTGTGTCTAATGAAAAATGTTTGCTTTTAATGCTTCTGTGACAGCATTTCTGAAAACTGGTCTGACAGAACACCCTTAAGAATTCAATCATGGAGTGGTTGGTCAGTCAGGATGTTTTTTTGCCCACAGCTCTTTGGGAAGGAATTGCCAAAAAATGTCTTGTGAAAGGCATTTTTCTGTAGTCTCCTTATGGTCTATGACTTGAGAAAAGAGGCGGATACTTCTTCCTCCTCATCCCAGTTACCAGTTTTTACCGGTCACCCACATTCAGTACTTGGAAGTACAGTGAAAAAGTCAAAGCTTGGAAGTGCCTTTTATTATGTGTTATAATTTATTTGTAAAGCGCTTGTACGCAGAGTCGTCTTTATTCTGCTTTGCAATACCTTCATTGATGGTCCTAAATATTAGAATAATTCCCTTCTGTATCTGTTGACCCCCGAACACTTCAAAGAAAAAAAATCGTGCATATAGTTAAGTGCACAGGGTGCCATTATGTCCACATGAGATGTATGAAAAAGTGATGAATGAAATGCTTGAATTAATCCTAGCCATTGATAATTACTCGGGCCGCATCCCAGTCCATCCTTATTTTGCTCACCATGCCACTTCAGTTTGGTCTCAGCCATGTGCAAATCAGTCTTGATCTTACTTCAATGTTAAGTCTAGCCCGGACTGCCAAGCCTGGTTTCGCCCTTAGTAGGGCTCATTATTCATTATAGCTTGGGTGAGAAAGTCGGGTACTGTTGCAGTACCATTTACCCCCCCACACACACACTTTTTTGCCTGGCTTTTGATGCAACTTTGACCCCTCGCCTAGGTCAAATTACCACACTGCAGGAGGTAAAACTACTTCAGAAGAGACATTATATGGCCACTATATTCCTCAAGAAGCTTACCTGCGCTTATCAATAAACTGCAAACATGATCACTTCCTAAGATTTGTCCTAAACCAGGTACATTAGTAATCCAAAGTATTACTGTTTGGGATAACATTTTTACCCAGGGTATTCACAGTAGTAGCCTCACATTCGAGGAAAAGGGGAATTTACATATGTTCCTACCTGGAAGACGCGCACTTAGTAAAAGCGAGCTCGCAAGAACAGTGCCAGAAGACCTTCCAAACAGTGATACAAACACTTCTCAATAAATCTGGAGAAGTCACCCCGGTCCCAGAACAGGACGTGTTCGTGGATGAAACACTAAATTCAAGATAAGCAAAAGCATTCTCAGTATGCAAAAGAGCTCGTGAGCTGACAGAGCAAACAATCCTTTACCAGAGGGGATAGTATCTAACTGTGAACTGTAATGAAGCTGATCATCATTATGGCGTCCTGTATACCCCTCATGCTAGGTTACACATGTGCCTTACCCAAGAGTAGTCACAGACCACAGGGAGTGTCTGTCACGCAGACTGTTGAAGGCAATACAGTGATGGAAAATGAAAAACCTAAATAAAGGAAGACCATTCATGCTAGCAATTTCCACAATGACCTCTACTACTGATGCATCTCACGTTGGGTGGGGGAGGGGGATACACATGGGAAACCTTAACATCAGAGGTTCGTGAAACCCGACCCCTACAGAAGCGGTAAAGTACCCAAATGCGTCAGAACTTAAGACAGTCGTCTTAGCTCAAGCTGCTTTTTACAGCCAGATTAAAGGAAAACTGCACAAATACAGAAAGGCAACATAGCTACCATGTTTTACCTCAGCAAGCAGAGGGGAACGAGATTGTATGTTCTTTCCAAACTGGCACAGACCATCTTGAAATGAACCAATCAAAGATACACAGGTCTGGTGGCAGTACACCTTCCAGAGGTACTTGATGTAGAAGCAGATAGGCTAAGCAGGTAATGAGGTTCCTCACACATGATTACTGAAAGATCAGATATTACAAGGTGTGTTTCGAAGGTGAGGCAGACCTGTTCACAACACCAGAAAACACAAAATACCAAAACTTTGAGTCTAGGGTACCCACATCACCTGTCAATAGAGAATGCTCCATCGATGGACTGATCAGGTAAATTTGCATACGCTTTTACTCACATACCACTGATTCCAATTGGTGATATGTGCAAACAAGTACCAATGACACTAATTGTGCTTGTACCGCAATGGGCAAGACCGATGAGGTACTAGGAACTGATGTAGATGTCACAGTGAGCAGCAATAAAAGTACCACGTTCACAGGACCTCCTAACAATGCAGGAGAGACAAGCCTGCCACCCAGAGCCAGGCAGCTGAAGCTAGCAGCGGAGCTTATGAGAAAGTAGAATTCGAGCACTGGGTCTCTCACAAAGAAGTATGGAAATCCTAAGGGAGGCTAACAACGAGCAGGCACTACACAGTGAAGTGGAACAGATACATTTACTGGTAAAACAGGGAAGGGGCATTTAACAGTAAAACACCAGATACTACAGACCTTGGATACCTTATCTTCTAGATGTGAGCCTCGCCTATGCATCACTCAAGGTCCACTTGGTAGCCTTGGTTACAGACACTAGGGGATATATAGGAAGAAGCTTCTTTACTACACCAGTTATCAAGCAAAGAGTGGCCTCACCATAGGGCAGTACCTGCGCCCATGTGGAATTTAAGCTTAATGCTCACTCAGCGAATGACCGAACCCTTTGAACCAATGTATGGGGAAAAACTCCAGTATTTAACAAAAACAATCTTCCTGGTAGCCATCTATCACTGCGCAGAGCCAGTGGATTCCAAGCACGGACAACACAGGAAACATACACCATGACTGGGTGCTTATGAGAACAAATCCACCATTCCTCCTGAAGGTCACCACATGCTTGCATGTTCAGTCCATTCAGCTATCTAGGTTCTTTCAGCACTCAAAGACACATGCACAAAAGACTGCATACGTTTGATGTGAGGAGGACATATGTGTACTACCTACAAGAAAAGTCAGGAAAAGAAATTTATTTCCTTTGCACGAGCGAACAAGAGTTTACCTGTGTCCATAGGAACCATGGCAAGATAGATAGAACAGGCAATCGGGAAATGCTACCAAAAAGCATGAGTGACACTGAAGGAGAAGCTGAGGGCTCACTGCAGGAGGAAAAAGGGAGCAACACTCACCTTTCTGGTGGTGTTGCAGTGTTCCCCGCAGAAACTGCCTGGTTAGTTAAATAGTACCTGAGGAGTGTTTGACTGGAAGGCTCCCCAGCCAGATGTCTTCTGGTTGGCACTGTGCCTCTCAAAAGGTACCACAAAATAGCAATTTGCTCACTGCTTTGTCTGTTTCACTATTTTCTTTATATTTCTTGTTAACGTTTCAGTCAACGCCATATGTAATCTCAAATGCTATTGTGTGGACATTCGAGCCAAGGGAGCGGCACAGGTGGGACAGAAGTTAATAAAACACCTGTTTACTAGCAATCACTTATTTCAACCCAGCCTCCAGTTGGAGAAGAATAGCACTACAAAATCATTGCATAAAATGTGATACAACAAAAGATTCACGCTCCAAAATAAAAGTTACTTACATGTAGGAGTAGTTTTGCAGGTTGAAGAATTTCCTGGATTCACAGAACCTTCCTGCCTCCCCAGAAATGAGGTGTCTTTAAGGGCACAAAAGAGAGGGCCTCATACAAACGATAGGAAGTCAGAAGATGTTTCGGGAGGGGAGTGCTTAAATCTGAAGGTAACTGTGTGGCATATGTCTGATTTCACAAAAGAAAGGACGTGTTACCAAATGGTCCTCACTGACCACTGGTGAGAGTGTGGGATGGCAGGGTGGGAAGAGGGCTAAAAGAATAATTCTGGACCTAACCACTAAAAGGCGGAATGTACAGCATGTGAATCCAAAACATTCTTTAAGTTGCAAAACTAATCCTACGAGTAAGTATCCATTTCGTTTTGTATATCTCAAAATAATTCTCCACACATTCTGTCGGTGTTCTTAAAGCTTCCCAGTCTGTTTGAAAACGGGTTAAATTTAGTACCATTTAACTTTTTTTTGTACCAAAAATGTTTTTTGTTGCAAATATATAGAATACAAGCAGCCAACCATGACAAATGTTCAGTACAGTTAACGTCAAGAGCCATACAATTCCTTGCAACAATTGCACTAATTCCAAGCCATAGTGCTTCCACCATTGCCCCCACGTTCTCTTGGGCTTGTGAGAGCACATAATTTTCCAAAAGTAGTATTCTCCGCTTGTTATCTTGGTATTCGTGCTGAGCTATCCCTCCCGGGATGATTTGCAGGCTTAATAAATTAAAATAACATAACAGAGCAGCCTCTGGCCGCACCAGTCCAGTTCCTTGTGCCACGCTTGTATCAATGGGGGCTCTGGCGCAGTCCAGGCATGAACAATGTCTCTTTTGGCCACTTGGGTACCTAAACCCACCAACTCTCTCTCCCCTCTGGATCCCCGACCTCTTCAAGTAAGCCTAGTAGTGCCAGCCACGGGTAAGCTGCAACAGGGCGCTCCAACACCCTTTCACATTAATTTTAATTCTTACATCTTAAAAATGCCTACAACCATCCGCAGTTCTGTGAGTGAATTCTGAGTCTTTCAGGGATTCGACAGAATTTGCGAAAGAAGGGCCTTTTGAAAGTCTTTTTCCAATTTAATCACCTGAATGTTTGCATTCTGTCCAACTTATTGTGCTGGTGGCTTTACAGACAATGAAAACAAAAAATGGGAGAGTGAACAGCCGTCTTGAGACTCTTCCTGTATATTCCTTATTCAGTAACTGATATTGATCATGGTCCTGGCTATTGGGTACTCAGTCTCTAGAACCCACTCAGTCTGTGCAAAACTGTAATATTTGCAGGAAACTTGCCAAAAATAACACTTGCTGATATCAGAGGCCATTTTGTTTTCTTTCATTGGGCATCCCATGATTGACTTTCAACTGCCCTTTTTATTGTCTCCAATTTGTCATCCCATGGCACAACCTATGAGGTCTGCTTGTGCTAGAGTAGGCAAAAAATAGTTTGTTCTAAGAGTCAATTCTGTGGTCTGAGAGGTTTGCCTATTTTGTAAGTCTGGTATTGTAAAAAAAAAAATCTCTTCTATCCTAATATAAATCTCCCAAGAACCTTAGCTGCATTAACATGTTAATAAATTATTTCCCCACCAGGTTCAAAAGTAGCCCTTCTGAAAGAAACATCAAGTCTACCCCCCCACCCCAGTCCGAGACATCCCCACACCACCTAACCAACTATCTCTTATATTTAAGGATACCATACACTTTCTTGCCAAAATAAACAGTTGATAACAGTGCATGCAGTCCCCCAATACTCCACGTGAAAGTTTTGTTTTTTAAGCTCACTCTTGTCCCACAGGGCTGTAGCCCACCTTTGTTCTCAAGTAAAAGGTGCATTCGCCACCAAGTGTTGAATGTTCCTCTGACAATGAATCATCTTGATTCTAGGGACACCCTATTTATTAGGTGGATGTGCAGCTACACACTTCTTTATTCCACATTGCTAAGCCTGGGCAAAATTAAAATTATTCTGGTATAATTTTGGGGATTTTGCTCTAAGAAAAATTTCACCACGTTGTGTATTTGCTCGTCATTCATGGTAAAAAATTGTGAATGTGTCACTTGCTCTGAAAATTTACCACAAATACAATGGCGAAAGAACCAGAGCAGCGGATGTTCACGGTGCTTTTTGCGCTAAAATATGGATTTTCATTAGCGTAATAAAGCATAATTTTGTGTAATTTTGCCAGAATTTGACTTAATTGCACAAAAGCAATTTCTCTTCCAGGGGATCCTCATCAATGGTCCTAAGCACTGAATATTCCCGCCCATTTGCAGGGACCCCGGAAATAATAAAAAATATATATGGAAAAAAAATATATATATATATATATATAATTTTTTCTCATGCCAATGCAGCCACCATATAGGAGGCTAAACAATGCAATAATAAATAATTGCTTTTGTAAACACATAATGAATACATAGACCACAGGAGGGCAAGTATCACTTGAACTCTTTTTAATGAGTAAAACTCATGAAAGCTGCAAAAGAGCAGGCGTTGTTAGCCTACAGGCTGCATTGTAGACCAATAGCATAGAAAATGAAAGCAATTGTATAAAAAACTGGCACCGTGCCTTTAAGGTAGCCATTACCCCTAGCTTCCCATCATGCCTCAGGGGTGACAGGTCAGTTCTTTCCGGCTCCTTCAGTCAGGACCCTGGAATCACAGCTGTCTTTTTTGGCTTTTTTGTAAAAATTCTTCTAAATTTCTTGTTGTTTTCTACCTTTCACTCGATGTCTTTTTGACTTTAGAGGAAGGTACAACCAGTTTTTTGGCAGAAAGGGATTCATTTTATGTCGGAATGCCTTCACTTTTTGATCCTTGCCCTTCCTGTGGCAAGAAGGCCAGGTCAGGCACACATTCTGTGTGCATTCTCTGTCTCCCTGGCTCTCGCTCTCCAGAGATCTGTCCATATTGTAAGAAGCTGTCCAGGAGAACTCAAGGACAGAGAGAGAATTCGTGTATATGGTCTCACTGAAAGAGGTAGGTCTCCAGTGAGACAGAAAAAGAGGAGAACAAGATCGACGTCGAGAAGCAAAATGCCGATCTGTTCACCATCGGCGTCGGGATCGGCGCCGAACTTACCAGCGCGAAGAAGCAGATGTCGTCGTCGAAGTCTTCGGCGGTGCACAAGCATCATCCAACTCCAAGACCGAAGACCGCAGCTTCAACGTCGAGTCAGGTAAAAGTTCCTCCGTTGACGTCAACCAGGCGACGGTCAACGTCGAGAAGCAGGTCTCCGTCGGCTTTGGCTAAACGTCCGACGTCGAGACAGGACACTCCGTCGCCGCACATCCTTGAGCGGTCGACGTTGAGGCACAAGTCTCCGTCGAGATCTTTGCAGAGATCATCGACGTCGAGGCATAAGACGCAGTCGCCGACGTCGAAGCGGAGGACTCCGTCGGCTTCTTCTCAGAGAAGATCGACGTCGAGACACCAGACTTCGGCGCAGCGGCACTCAACGTCGAGGCAAAGGTCTCTGTCGATATCCGCTCAGAGAAGGTCGACGTCGAGACAGAAGACGCCGTCGACAACATCACGAAGACGGTCGGCGTCACAACCCAGGCATTCGATGTCGAGACACACATCTGCACCCAGAGAGATCGACGTCGGGTCATCGGAATCGAGCAGGCTCACGTTCCGTGAGTTTTTCACAGTCGCCATCACCGACGTCGAGGCCAGAATCTCACCACACGCTTTCAGGACGTTCTTCTGTTTCTTCCTCAAGGTCACCGGTGGTCATTTCGACGTCGAATAGCCCTGCGTCTTCACCTGTACGACCCAGTCCCACTGAGGATCCTGCAAGAGGGAAGAAACAGAAATCTCCATCTACACGTCGCCCACGTTCTCCGGAGGCTGCTGTGCCTGAAGAGGGGCGAAAATCTCCATCGGTACACCTCTCTCCTAGATGGTTGTTACCCCAACATCATTGGCGGAGAGCTGACGCACATTCAAGAGATGTTCAGGACTATTCCAGCCCTCTGCACAGTTCTCCACTGACACGACTGGTGCAAGCGGCAGATCTCTCTCCTACTACTGCATCGAGGGGTAGAGATCGCACGCATAGAGGTCCAGATCTCGAGGAAAAAGGAGAAGAGACAGGTCTCCAACATGTTCACCCTCTTCCACTCACTCCTCGAAGAGGGACTACTCCCCGACTCTGACAGACAGCCCACCGTCGAGGATCTCTCCGGTGGATGACGTTGTCACTTTCCATGATGTTTTATCCAGAGGGGCAAGCAAACTAAACATCGCCATGCCCACTCAGCAGAGTTAATCATCGGTCATCTTCGAAACTCTGCATCAGAGCTCGGCAGCCAAACCATTGTTACCTTTGGTGCCGGGTCTGCTCCAACCTGTGATGGACATTTTTCTTACTCCGGCGACTACCAAGTCAGCTCCAGCGAGAATTCTAAAGAAATACAGGCCTCCTGAAGAGGATCCTTTGTTTCTCGGATCTGACCCTCCACCAGATTCCGTTATCATCGGGGCGGCTAAGAAAACGCATTCAATAGCCTCCTCATCTACAGTTCCACCGGATAAGGTGAGCAAGGCACAAGATGCGTGGGGAGAAAGGTCTGTGGCACTTCAGCCTCCATGATGGTGTCCAGCGCTTTGGCTCTTTTGGGGCGCTACGACAGATCTTTGTGGGACTCTCTCCAAAGGTTCACAGAAAAGCTGCCAAGGGAAGACCGCAGAGATTTCGAGGAAATCTTAGAGGAAGGCAGTTTGGTAGCAAACCAAGTGATCAGCGCCGCAGCTGATGGAGCTACGCTATCTGCACACTCATATGCGCATGGAATCCGCGCCAGAAGATCATCCTGGCTCCGTTTCACTGCCCTTAAACCAGAAGCGCAATCCCGAATCCTCAATCTTCCTTTTTCAGGCACAACTTTGTTTGGCACTCACACTGATGAGGAGATGGCAAGGATGAAGTCGGAACTTGACACTCTGAAGGCTGTTGGTCTTGAAAAAAAGAAAGAGTTCCGATGCCGTTACAGGCCCTATGATCGGCGGCCCTTCCATCAGAGAGTTCAAACCCCTCACTGGCAGAGGCAACAACAGCAGGGTCAATTGAAATCTCGCTTCCAGGGCCGTCGTACCCCCAGAGGAAGAGGAATCCCTCGTCAGTCCACTACCTCGGCTAAAACACCAGCTAAACAATGTGTCCGCTTCCCCCATCGCCGTTTCCCACTCCAGTGGGGGGGGGGGAGTATTGCCAATCATCTAGAAGAGTGGCGTGGTATCACAAAAGACCAATGGGTGCTAACTACGCTGCAGAATGGGTACTCTCTAAGTTTCCGACATCGACCTCCATCGATCCCGCCAGTGAACACAGCATGCCACCGGATGAAAATACTGCAGCGTGAAGTGTCTATCCTTCTGCGCAAGTCAGCCATCGAGAAGGTTCCAATAACACAACGAGGTCAGGGAGTATATTCAAGATACTTTCTGGTGAAGAAGAAAAGTCGGAATACAGACCAATTCTAGACCTTTGGACTCTCAACAAGTACATCAAAAAAGAAAAGTTTTGCATGTTGGCTCTTCATCCAATATATCCACATCTGCAACAGGGAGATTGGATGTGTTCGCTGGATCTGCAAGATGCATATTTTCATGTCCCGACCAGTCCTCATCACAGAAAGTTCCTAAGTTTTCTAGTGGGATCATCCCATTATCAGTTCAAAGTGCTGCCCTTCGGGTTGAAGTCAGCTCCCCGAGTGTTCACAAAGTGCATGGCAGTAGTGGCAGCCGCTCTACGACGCACGTTGTTACAAAACACAAGGGAACCCAATATTCAATTGGTCAGGGACCTTGGGTGCGTTACTATTTCTAAAGACAATGGTCCCTAGACGGTCAGATAAGGTACAAATTAATATAGACCAAATCAGTGCTATATTCTCTGTCCAACCGGACAGGGTTTTAATACACAATGAACTTCTAACACAAAGTAAGGGCAAAGATTCCAAGTGGGACACAGCCTGCGTCCTACTAACATAAACAAACTAACATCATTAAGTGAAGGGGTCAGGCAAGGAAAACGTGTCTGCATTTAAGTTTGATATAAATACAACAGACAGAATACTGTGGATACACCATTACAAGTTCATCATTGCATTATATTCAATGTATATGGTGTACATTTTGTCGACGACGTTTCGATCCCTAAAATAAATAGTGGGATCATCTTCAGGACATTACGGTGACATGCCTGCATACATAAAGCTGTAATCGCCTAAACCATCGAATAAATGGGGAGAAAGCAGTAAAAAAACACGAAATTACAAGGGGGCAATTGAAGATCCATACAATCATGTAAAAGGTTCTATTTCATAAGTGATGTCAGGCGTGCGTAATATATGAGAAATGGCCGTATCAAAAAAGTTTCCGGAGGGTACGGGATAGAAAGGTTGAAAGAACAGAGGAGAACCAGAAGACATGTGACATGCTCTGGTGAAGAGGGAACCAAGTGAGTACAAGGATGTCCGTGTGAAAGAACCGGAAAACAATTACGAAGTTGGTGACCTATGCGCGCGCCACAATGTCACATAAGCATGGTAGTCTAATACAAGGATTGATCGGTCCCACCGTAGGGTGTAGACCACTGGTTAGCCTAAAATGATACTGGGGGGGGAGGGGGGGGGAGAGAGCGGAGCTCTCTAGCTGCAATTGAGAAGGAGCTGCAATAAGGTTGCTAATTAGAGTGGGTAGAAGCACGAACAACTGGGGCTCCCTGGCTGTACGAAAGTTGGAGGCGCGATGACCGCAGGCACGCTTACCAAAAACCGGCGAACCGGAGGGTCCAAGGCGAATTAAGTCGGTGATTAGAGTAGCTTCTGGTGGGCCTGATACGTGCCTGAAAATGGAGAAGGGAGCTTAATCAACCTGTTGTACAGTAGTGAGAGTTTGTCTGGAATTGCAATGCGCTAGATAGGCGCTTACCCAAGACAGCTGTGGTAAGCACAATGGCTACCGGGACCGTTAATTATTGAGTTGATTATTGAGTTGAAGCCTGCAAGGGAAGGCTCATATTAGACGGGTATATGGCGGTGTGGTATATGCCGACCATTACGTACAACGGTGCAAAAGCTTACCTTCTTGGTCAAGTGGACGGGAATCCGAGCGGAGCCGCGTGCGCGATCTCCGTATTGGGGAAGTCCTAGGGGTAAACAAATGGACACTAATTCAGTGAGAGTTACCCAGGCGTTAGGAATTAGCCTAAGCGCCTAGATGCGCGGTGAGACGGGCGTACTTACCTAGCGAATCTCTGCTCCTTGCTTCAGGTCGCGGTCCCGGCGGGATATCCGAGTGGGTCCTCGGTGCTGTCTATAGTGGTGCACGCATGGTGTGCTAACCAGTAGAGATAAGGGACGCGCAGAAGGTCATGTGACCTGGGGGAGGTCATGTGATCAGTGTATGGCCGATGTAGTGTGCGCTATGAATGGCCTAACGTGGCAGACCTATTGGAAGGTGCAATATATACAGTGAAAGCGCTAGTAGTGCCCGTGGTTGGCCGGAAGACAGTGAATATGGGAGTTAAAACGGAGGGCAAAATTGGTAACGGATAGTGTGTACATGAGGACATGAGTTACATGCACTTTACAATTCTCTCTTCATTTTACAAACTAATTTCAAGAAGCACATGTATTGCTCCTCATGAGCAGTTTGTCTTGGTGGAGAATAGTTGGGGCAAGGAGGTCCAGTGTAGGCCTATGTAGTTCATGCAAGAAAGGGCCTAACATGGCGGACATTTTGGACGGTGCAATATATACAGTGAATGGGCTAGTGGTGCCCATGGTAGTGTAGAAGACAGTTGGTGTGAAAGTAAAAACGGAAGAAAAAAATTATTAAAAGATAATTTACACACATTACATGCACTTTAGAGTTCTCCAATTTCAGAGATCACATCTTGTATTCAAGGCACACATTTTGCTATTCGTGAGCACTTGTTGTGGTGGAGAAAAGTTAGAGAAGGGAGGTCCAGTCTTCGAGACGGTTCAGGCCCGTATGTATACTCCCAGTTTTCAAAATCCATTTCAGTTCCTCCTTGTTAAGTAGTTGATGAATGTCCAAGGTCAGGAGGAAGTGATTTTGCCATACCTACTTTACCTAGCTAAGGCAGGCCTAAAATTCTCTTCCATTGAGGTGCACCTTGTTGCCATTACGGCATATAGGCGCTCTCCTTCTCAGCCGTCCTTTTTTCAACTATAGGTAGTAAAGGACTTCTTACAAGGTCTAAAGAAGGTCTACCCGCCTGTTCGGCCTCCTTCACCCCCTTGGGAGCTGAACTTGGTTCTTGCTAAACTGATGGGTCCCCCATTTGAGCCTATCCACAAAGCAACCCTACAACACCTTACGTGGAAGGTAGCTTTCTTAGTGGCGATTACCTCAGCTCGCAGGGTGAGCGAGATTCAGGCCCTCTGCTCAAAAGAACCATATACAGTGTTTCATCTTAAGAGTTGTATTAAAAACCCATCCCGCCTTCCTTCCGAAGGTGGTATCAGATTTCCATGTCGATCAAACTATTTCACTGCCGACCTTTTTTCCTAACTCCTCTACTCCAGCTGAGAGGTCTTTGCACTCATTAGACCTAAAAAGGGTTTTGAAATTCTACTTGGACAGGTCTAAATCAATTAGAAAATCTGATCAACTATTCATTAATTATGGCTTGATTAGAACAGGTTATCCAGCCTCCAAGAGGTACATCTCTAGGTGGATAGTTTCATGTATCAAATTAGCTCATCAGTTAGCACAAAAGCTGGTCTACACCCAAAGCTCATTCCACTAGAGGAAAAGCGGCTACAACTGCTTTCCTTCATAATGTACCTATTTCTGAGATCTGTAAAGCAGCTACTTGGAGATCTATGCATACATTTACAAGACACTATTGTCTTGATTCAGATACCAGAGCAGACACCCAAGTAGGCCAGGCCTCCTTGAGGAATCTGTTTCAACACTGATAAATTATGGTTGTTTGTTGGGTCATTCCTTCTCATTTTCCCGCAGGCGGAGGATGGGCTTGCTATTCTATTCAGTGCTTATGACTATTGATAAGGATCCCCTGGAAGAGAAGGATAAGTTACTTACCTGTAATCCTAGTTCTCTTCCAGGGGTATCCTCCTCAAAGTCATAAGGAACCCACCCGCCTCCCCAGGCCATTGAGACTGTTGTATTAAGATATATCTTTGTGCCCTGACCTTCGGGTCTCCACAAAGAACAACTAACCTAACTGTCACCCCTGAGGCGGGATGGGAAGCTAGGGGTCATGGCTGCCTTAAAGGCACAGTGCCAGTTTTTTATACAATTGCTTTCATTTTCTATGCATTGGTTTACAATGCAGCCTGTAGGCTAACAATGCCTGCTCTTTTGCAGCTTTCATGAGTTTTACTCATTAAAAAGAGTTCAAGTGATACTTGCCCTCCTGTGGTCTATGTATTCATTATGTGTTTACAAAAGCAGTTATTTATTATTGCATTGTTTAGCCTCCTATATGGTGGCTGTATTGGTATGAGAAAAAATGGTGTGTATGTGTGTGTGTGTGTATGTATATATATATATATATATATATTTTTTTTTTTTTTTAATTATTTCCGGGGTCCCCGCACATGGGCAGGAATAGTCAGTGCTTATGACTTTGAGGATACCCCTGGAAGAGAACTAGGATTACAGGTAAGTAACTTATCCTTACGTGAATTAGCACACCCCTAATTTCAGGATCTCTCATTTTAAGTTTTACGTGTATTGGTGCTTATATAATTCAAGGCAAACTTTTTGAAGTCGAAGCTTACTCAAAATGACTTTGGTTCAGCCTCTTTCAGCAGTTCATAACCTTAAGCGCTTTGCTTGAGACTTAATGACTATTCCAGTGTACCCTTCAGCCTTGTTTGGAATTCATAGGTACCTGTTTTACTCCCTGGAAAGTACAGGGTCATTAAACATTTAATTATTTCTCACCCATGAATTTTATACACAAAACAATCCTTAAGTGTGACAGTATCCAAGACCTTTTGTTTTAATTAAAAATGTATCTACTATCCTTTTTGACGGGCTTTGTCAGCCCTCCTTATCCATTATTGATAGTGACATTTTGCTTCCACCCATTGCAGTGTAATGCAAGAGGCACAGGGTAGTCAGCCTACTTCACCTGTTGGCATTCATGACTGAACGATTGTATTCTCCTCTTTCGCTAAGTGCACATCTGTGCACCAATTAGTTCCCTTCAGTGCCAAATCATTACTGTGGTAATGTGGGCTTTTTGAGACCAAAAATTGCTTTGTTTTTAGTCAATGTATTTTTTTATATATATTGGCAGGGTCTGACATCTCCCACAATAACCTTTTACAAAACACAAAACAAATTGAGCATTGACCAGTAAGTCTGGTAGCCAACGACATACCTGTTGGCTTTACTAGTGCTTTTTTAATTTCTTTGAGACTAAGTTAGACTGTTGCGGTGTATGTTTGCATTTTACTAAATTAGGTCTCCTACACTAGATTGAGTACAGTCCTATTTGGACATGATTTCCCTTTGCCAAATGTCACAGCCCCTGGCAGAGATGCACCTTAAGTTACTAGTTACAGGTTCAAAACAAACTACAGTTGCAAAATCTTTGGAAAAAGCAGAATAACCTCTATCGCAAATGACGATCACTACAGGCTAAGTACAGGTAGCCTAGGAAGCTCCTTTGAATAAGCTTTCAGTAAAGGGCAGGATATTGGAACAGAAAGTAGCCTGCGATTTCTTTGGGTCTGGTCTGAGCACACTTGTTGTTGAGAATTGCCTCTTGAGATATGGCACTGGGCTGTACGGTAAACTTTGCCATTTGTGGGATGTTTGAAAGGCTTCTCTAAAAGGTGGCTATCAAAATTTTAGCAAGTGCCACAACTGTTAACCTTAAAAATTCTACCCTTTTTTTTTTTTGTCAACCTAGAGTATGCAGACTTGTCAGGTACCCAAAGTAACAAAATGGCTGTGGTATAATTGTTGAATAATGAGATTAAATTAAAATAGATTTTCAGTTTTTCATCTATTGAGCATCAGTTTAGTGCTTTTGTGAGTAGAAGCTCTCTATTTCTGCTTTTGAGTATATTGTCTGAAATGTTCAAACCTTCTTTTGACAACAAGTGGATTTGTAAACTGAGAAAAGTTAACTGTTAAATTTTGTTGTCTCACAGGAAAGGTGACTACCACCGGTATCTTGCAGAATTTGCAACATCGAACGATAGGAAGGAGGCGGCAGAGAATAGCCTAGTGGCTTACAAAGCTGCAAGCGATATTGCGATGACAGAACTTCCACCAACGCACCCCATTCGCCTGGGCCTTGCACTCAACTTCTCTGTGTTCTATTATGAAATTCTCAACTCCCCTGACCGTGCCTGCAGGTATCTAGCAAAATTTATGAGTATTCCTAGTCTGTAGAGTTCAGTGCCACCTTTGTTTAACTATTGAAAGAGAGAGTGGTGATACAACATTTGATCTGCACTCTGGATGTGTAACAGTTTGTATTCAATTTCAAGCCAACCTATTCATTACGTTTACACTGCTCAGTAGAAATGTCTTGTCTGTTCCGATGCTAAACTTAATGATCATAAATCGTCTATTACTGAATAGTCCCATGATTCTGCACATGGGTGGGACTAGTCACTGTTTGACTAAACTTAAGATTAGGAGCAAGTAAATTTTCCTTCCAATGACGCAGAGCGAGAATTAAAGATGTCCTAATAGGTGGACACTAATGAGCAGAGCAGATTTTTTGAGTTGTGTGGGTGCTCGCCCCTGCTCTTAATACCACTTCATGCTGTGGAAATCTTTCAGAGCAGCACATTTTAAATGTAAGGGGGCAGTGTTCAATTCAGTTGAGGGTTATTGTAAATTCCTTAAACTCCTCTAGTCTCTACCCAATGCGTTCTCCACTCAGCACCAAAACATGTAGGACAAGCACCTGCATCCAATCCTTATCACAGAAGTAGTCGCAGAAACCTGTAGCTAGTCTTAGCTTAGCTTGTGCTTTGTTCCTATAGTGTCTTCCACTCCAGAATAAGTCCGTTTGAGGCACGTTTGGCTGTAGATACACATGCTTTGCATGCATACTCCTGCCATCTAGTGTTGGGTCTGGATGTTTTCAAGTTGTTTTTCTTTGGAGAAGTCCTTCGTGTCACGAGGTAAGGTGACTCCTCCTACTTGGTTATAGTGCGCATGGGCATCAACTCCATAGTTCGATTTTCTTTCCGCCATCAGACGTGTATTGCGTCGCTCTGGTTCGAGGCCGTTTTCTGGATCCTTTCGGTGCGCAAGCCACTCTATCCTTGTTGGTATGGTTTCAAACACGTTTTTCATCTGTCACGTATTGAAAATTGGAAGACTTACACCAATTTGGGTCAGAACACTCAAACCGCGGCCTTCGTCCTAGCTCGTCTGGGTTAAGTTACACTTGATACCTACTCCATCGAAGATAATTCACTGATGGAACGGACTCTGTTTCAGTTTTGCCCTCTGTGCAACTCCAAGTACCCCCGCACCGACCTTCACAAATTCTGCAATCTGTGCTTGAGCACAAAGAAGACTGAGGCCTGGCAGTCGTTTCGATATTAGAAAACCTTGCGAGACCATCTGGCCCGATGCAGAGGCAGAACATAGAATATACTCCCAATATCTTTGACCAAGATGATATAGAACAGGAAGAGAAAGACATGGAAGTGTCGGCTGCCAAAGGAGGAGCCTTTCCCGTTCAGGATTCCGACTCCGAACTAGAGATAGATTTGGAGACCTATGATCTTCCACCTCGTCAAGGTGCCATGAGTACCCAAACCCCTCACCTGCTCACACAAAAACAGTCCATTCCTGTACAACAAAATGCTTATGTATCTGAAAGAGACACGTTAGTGACAGATTCCTCACCTTAGAATATCCCCAGGCGTCAGGCTGGATCCGGAAAGTTTTTGCGTAGCAGTACCCTTGCGCGTCGGTAGGCGGCGTCGTGCGGCTCCGCGTCCGTCGTCGGCGTCGTGATCGCCGGGATGACGTCGCGGGCCGTACTTAGGCGCCGCCCCTGCGCGCTGACGTCAGTTCTTATTTTTCCGCGCCAGCAAGCGCAGATCCGGGAAGAGCAGTGCCCTAGTCATTTTTTGACTAACTTTTTTGGTGAATTTTTTCACTGTTTTTCTTCGAATCGACTTCAAGGTGTCGTAGGGATGCCCGGGTTTAAACGTTGCGGCGCCTGTGCTCGGATGATGTCCATCACAGACCCGCATTGGGAGTGTCTCTTCTGCCTCGGCCGAGGCCACGACACGGAGTCTTGTTCCGACTGCCGGGCCCTCAACCCGAAAGCTTTGCGAGAGCGGTCTCAAAAGCTCCTCGAGGCCCGGCATTCGGCTCCGCGCAAGCCCCGGTCGCGTGAGAGGTCGAGGGGTCGATCGCTGAGTCCACACCGGTCGTCGGCATCGAAGTCTTCTTCGTCCGGGCCTGCGCCGATGTCTCCGGTGCCGTTCTCGACGCCGCCTGGGGCTCCGGGCGGCGTCGTCCCCCAGTTCCTTCCGGCTCCGGACATGGACCCGGACCGACGTCGCTCGACGCCGGTTCCGGCGCCGATGGGACCTTGGGTCCCAAATGTCCCTCCTCCTCCTTATTTTGAACCAGAGGAGGACCAGGAGGACTGGGAGGGGTCTGATGACCCTCTGACACAACAGTGTCAGTACGATGAGGACTGGACAGAGGGTCTAGGGGATGCCAGTGGTCTAGATACTTCCCTGACACTGGCATGCTGTCTCCTCCCGTGGCTACGGAGGAGGGAGCCAATTTTGCAACGGTGTTGCGTAGGGCGGCTGGGGCCTTACGTCTCCAACTCTCTACTGTGGCGGTCAAGACTAATATCTTGACAGAGGTGCTTCAGCCGGCAGCCTCCTCTACGGAGACTGTGCTGCCGTTTAACAACGCCCTCACTGACGTTCTTTTGGGCGCCTGGTCCAAGCCCAACACAGGGGCTCCTGTGGATAGGAACGTGTCCCGACGCCATCGCCCAGCTCCGGGCGACCCCCTGTTTCTCTCTGTCCACCCCACTCCTGAGAGCTTGGTTGTCCAAGCCTCCGCTTCCCAAACCGCCTTCCCTACCGCCCTCCGGATAGGGAATCCAAACGCCTGGATCAATTTGGGAAGAAGGGTTTTCTTCCTCCAGTGCTGGCTTGCGGTCCATCAACACCGCTTGTCTTTTGGGCCGATATACCCACTCCTTGTGGGATTCGGTGGCGACTGTTTTGCCCCAGTGTTCTGAGGAGGTCCAGACACTGCTTTCCCGCGCCATTGCGGAAGGAAGGGATGCGGCCAAATACACGATACGATGTGGCCTTGATACCGCCGACACGCTGGGCAGGTCTATTGCAACGACAGTGGCGCTGCGACGCCACGCCTGGCTGAGAACCACTGGTTTTTCAGGGGATGTCCAGAATACTCTCATGGACATGCCCTTTGATGGAGTCGGTCTTTTTGGGTCCAAAGCAGACCATGCGTTGGAGCGCTTTAAGGACTCACGGGCTACTGCCAAGTCCCTGGGCCTTTCTGCTACACGCCCTCCGCTGACTTCTGCTTTTCGCCCCTATCGTGGCCACGGTAGGGGCGCCCTTCACGTCAGCAGCCCAGCCACCGGCCCGCGCAGCAGGCGTCTTCGCGTGGCCGAGGACGTGGATTCCGCCGTGGCGGATCGGGCAACCAGCGTGCGGGGTCAGGCCACCACCTCCAACCCGTCCGCGGCCTCCAAGCCCTCCTAGTCCCTCCTTTCAGGTGCACAGCACGCCAGTAGGGGGCAGGGTCCGCCATCACCTTCCCCACTGGCGTACCATCACCTCGGACAGGTGGGTCTTGGACATTGTCCGAAGGGGCTACTCCCTCCCCTTCGAGACCACCCCCCAGCCATGCCACCTCAATTCCACCGCATGTTAGGGGATCACTTGGTACTTCTGCAGAAGGAAGTCACGGCCCTCTTGGCCAAGAGGGCCATCGAGCATGTTCCGACCCCAGAAGTAGGGCGTGGTTGCTACTCCCACTACTTCCTGGTGCCCAAAAAGGACAAGGAGGACATGCGTCCTATCTTGGACCTCCGGAACGTCAATCGCTTCCTCCGGAAGGAGAAGTTCAAGATGCTCACCCTAGCTCAGGTCTTGACTGCCCTCGATCCTGGAGACTGGTTGGTAGCGTTGGACTTGCAGGACACATATTTCCACATCCCCGTCCTGCCGGCCCACCGGCGTTACCTTCGGTTCACGGTAGGCCCCGAGCATTTTCAGTTCACCGTGCTCCCCTTTGGCCTTACCAGTGCCCCTCGGGTGTTCACGAAAGTGATGGCGGTGGTCGCAGCTCAACTGCGCCGGGCAGGGGTTTCAGTCTTCCCCTACCTCGACGACTGGCTGCTGAAGGCGGGCTCGTCCCAGGCAGTCGTCTCCCACCTCCAGACTACAGCCGAACTCCTGCACTCGCTGGGGTTCTCCATCAATGTGCCGAAGTCGCATCTGATTCCTTCTCCACAGCTCCTTTTCATCGGAGCAGTTCTGGATACGACGCAGTTTCGGGCCTATCCTCCCGAACGGCGAGTCCGGGATATTCAGGCTATGATTCCGATCTTTCAGCCTTTATCCTGGGTTTCGGTACGGATGACCCTGAGGCTGCTGGGCCTCCTGCATCCTGCTGGTCAATCATGCCAGATGGCATATGCGGGCTCTGCAGTGGGACCTGAAGTTCCAGTGGGCGCAGCACCAGGGCAACCTGTCCGATCACGTCCAGATCTCGGAGGGAACTGCAAAACAGTTGCAGTGGTGGCTCTCGAACCGGCAATGGGTCATGGGCAGATCCCTCTCCCTTCCCCAGCCAGAGCATACAGTTGTGACGGACGCGTCCCTTCTGGGATGGGGCGGTCACATGGGAGAGGCGGAGATCAGAGGCCTCTGGTCTCCGGCGGAGTCCCGGCTCCATATCAACCTTCTGGAGCTCCGGGCGATCCGACTTGCACTCAAGGCATTCCTTCCCTCTGTCAAAGGGAAGGTGGTGCAGGTGTTCACAGACAACACCACCGCCATGTGGTACTGCAACAAACAGGGCGGGGTGGGGTCTTGGACCCTTTGTCAGGAGGCTCTGCGCCTCTGGACATGGCTGGAACATCAGGGCATGTTCCTGATGGTTCAACACCTGGCAGGTTCCCTGAACGCCAGGGCGGACGAACTCAGCCGCAGGTGCATGATGGATCACGAATGGCATCTTCACTCGGAAGTGGCGCAAGGACTCTTTCTACAGTGGGGAGAGCCTTGGTTAGATCTATTCGCCACCGAAGAGAACGCGCAATGTCATCAGTTCTGCGCGTTGGAATTTCCAAGGCGGCACTCGCTCGGCGACGCTTTTCGTCGCGAGTGGAGTTGCGGTCTGCCTATACCACTTCTACCCAGAGTGTTGAAGAAGATTCGGCACGACCGGGCCCAAGTCATTCTTGTGGCTCCGGACTGGGCTCGAAGAGTTTGGTATCCCGAGCTACTCAATATGAGCGTAGATCCCCCGATCCGTCTGCCTCTTCGGGAGGATCTTCTGTCGCAGCAGCAGGGGACGGTCCTCCACCCGAACCTGTCCAGTCTACACCTGCTTGCGTGGAGATTGAGCGGCGGCAGTTGATTCCTTTCGACTTGCCTCCCGAAGTTTGTGATGTGATTCTGGCAGCCAGGCGTCCCTCCACTAAGGTGGTATACGCCTGCAGGTGGAACAAATTTGTGGCATGGTGCACAGCAAAGGCTGTGAATCCCCTTTCGGCCCCTCTTTCTGAGGTCCTTCTGTTCCTTCTCTCTCTGGCCCAACCGTGTTCTGCCCTGGGTACCATCAAGGGTTATCTTTGTGCTATCTCGGCCTTCCTCAGGCTCCCTGATCAGCCCTCCCTTTTCAAGTCCCCTGTTGTTAACAGGTTCTTAAAAGGCATTACTCACCTCTTCCCTCCTGTTCCGTTTGTGATGCCTCAGTGGGACTTGAACTTGGTTCTTACCTTTTAATGTGCGCTCCCTTTGAGCCTCTACATAACTGTCCTCTTCGTCTTCTGACTCTGAAGACGGCCTTTCTGGTGGCCATCACCTCCGCTCGGCGGGTGAGTGAGCTCCAGGCTCTATCTTGCAAACCTCCCTTTCTGTCTGTTCATCCAGACAAGGTTGTTCTTCGGACGCGTCCGTCCTTCTTGCCAAAGGTGGTTACTGCTTTCCACATTGGGCAGACCATCACTTTGCCCACCTTCTTTCCGCCTCCGCATCCTTCCAGAGAGGAAGAGAGGCTCCACCGTCTGGACCCAAAACGTGCGCTCTCCTTCTATATTGACCGCACAAAACACTTCCGGGTGGATGACCAGCTCTTTGTTGGCTACGTGGGCGCCAAAAAGGTCGGGCGGTGCACAAGAGGACCATCTCCCGCTGGGTTACCTTGTGCATCAAGACCTGCTATTCTTTGGCTAAGAAGGAGCCTCCTGTTGGGCTGCGTGCCCATTCCACCAGGGCAACGGCTGCTACCACGGCCTTGGGCCGCGGTGTTCCGCTGCCGGTTATCTGTCAGGCAGCTACGTGGGCCTCGCTGCACACGTTTACAAAACATTACTGCCTTGACAGTCCGGTCCGGAGGGACGGCTTCTTTGGCCGTTCTGTCCTCCAGGACTTCCTTGTCTGATCTTTGTTTGCAGACCCACCACCGGGGTTGGTATTGCTGGGGTATCTATTCTAAGGTAAGGAATCTGTCACTAACGTGTCTCTTTCAGATGCACAAGTTACTAACTTGTGTAACGATATATCTGTAAGAGACAGTAGTTAGTGACAGATTCCTACCGCCCCACCCATCCTCCCCGTTCTGCGAACTGATTTCTAGGGTTAAGGACATCCCTTTCAGGGCCCTAGTATTTTTCAGACACCTATGTCATCTTCTTGCATGGCTTGGCGTTCCTGGCGCGGAAAGTCGTGTACAGAACTGACGTCAGCGCGCAGGGGCGGCGCCTAAGTACTGCCCGCGACGTCATTTCGGCGATCACGACGCCGACGACGGACGCGGAGCCGCACGACGCCGCCTACCGACGCGCAAGAGTACTGCTACGCAAAAACTTTCCGGATCCAGCCTGACGCCTGGGGATATTCTAAGGTAAGGAATATGTCACTAACTACTGTCTCTTACAGATATATCGTTACACAAGTTAGTAACTTGTGCTTCATATGCATGGACATCTCGTTACTTACACTTGTACTCCATTCTCCCCCTCTTGTGGTAAAACAATCTAACAAAGTTGATGCCCATGTGCACTACTACAAAGAAGAGTCGTCCCCTTACCTCGTGACTCCAAAGACGACTTCAAAGAAAATCAACTTGCACACATCCAGACCCAACACTTAATGGCAGGAGTATGCAAAGCATGTTAATCTACAGCACTACATGCCAAGAACAGATGCTTACAGGGTAAGTAACGTAATCCTTCGCTTGTATTTCCCATTTCACTCCTAGCACTTTCTGTTTGAATCAGAGAAATATTTTTCACTATGTACTTATTTTAGATTCCCGTGCTATTCATTATTCCACTATCTATTGAGTTAAGAATTGTTGTTGATGAACCTTTGTCTTTGGGCGTTGGCCAAAGACCAAGTTAGTGCAAGTTCTCTAGAATTGGATCTTCCATAGTCACATTCTTGAATCCTCTCCGACTTACAGCAGGAAGACCCTCAGTAACCCTTAAACAGCATTTCAATGCTAATACAATGCTGTGGCTAAAACACATCCAGTTTGGTAGCCAAGCCATATAATTTGCCAAGATGCAAAGCTCAGCCAATCAGAGACAATCAGCCTGAATACCTCACCCTGCAAGGCACCATCCTTTAAATTTTTGACACAACGTATGAAAAGGATTCTGAGCTATGCTTAGTTTTTCAGTCAGATAAGTGGCTTGATTTCAGTCCAGCTTTTACTATTCAGTGAAGGTGTCTTCATTTCTCTGGTATTACCATGGTTACTGCAGATTGTTTGATACTTCTAAAAAGGTTTCATCAGATCTTTTTAGACTTGTGGCAAAAAACTATTGCAACGTGATTTTAAGGCGTACTGTATTGCTGGACAAGTGCAATGGTTGTCATACTGGCTCACAGGCAATAACTTACTCGAAATAGACTTTACTGAGACACAATTAGCATGTGGACAACTACATATTCTGCTGCGCCCCGGCACCATGCCCCCACACAAGTTATTACATATTGCGCTTTCATACTGGAAAATGGCGATGAAATATTCCTTGGTTAAAGTGCCGTATGCACCCAATATACCCTTACATGGCCTGCCCACCGCTTCGGGCAATTTGACTAGTAAGCAGCTTATACCCTGGAAACGAGAGGGGGGGGGTTACCGTAGTGGGAGACCTGTTTGCAGAGGGCTCCCTCATGACCCACGAGGACCACACACACACACACACACACACACACACACACACACACACACACACACTCACTCACTCACTCACTCACTTCCAGACAACCTAATGCATGCTAGTCTTCTCCGGTATGTGCATGAACACTGGGCAGCTAATGAAGTAATCGGCTCCTCACAAACTTTCCGTTTTTTAAAGTAGCGCTTGGTGCTATACTCATTTACATTAAGGGTAGCTTGTTGGTAGCCTGTTATTTTTAACGCATCCGGCTCTTGCCGCTTGTAATTTTTAAATCTGTGGCCCTTATCTTTGATCTTACCTCGCTCTAAGTCCACGGGGCTTTCTGGATTGCCTGTCTGCCTCCTTAGGTGGTGTAATCGCCGTCTCCGCTCCCCCGGTCCGCCACGGCATTGCCGATTGAGCAGAGGGAAGCGGATACGCCTGACCTTCCTGACTTCCGGCGGAAGCGTGTCATAGGTCAATCTGCACCGGCCGGTACAAAAGACACATGCCTGGCCGGATGCGCAGCGGGCGCTCCGCTTGCGCGCCAAAGGCAAGCCCGTCTGCGCCCGTCCGCATCCGGCCGGGGCCAGGTGCCACAACCCCTGCCCATTTTTCTAATAACCTCTT
The DNA here is from genome assembly GCA_963921515.1 of Calotriton arnoldi. Taxonomy (NCBI): domain Eukaryota; kingdom Metazoa; phylum Chordata; class Amphibia; order Caudata; family Salamandridae; genus Calotriton; species Calotriton arnoldi. The sequence continues at coordinate 340,155 of CAWUFW010010811.1, read as the reverse complement.
TAAATATAATGCTGAGCAGCTGAGACAATTAAACACAGCCCCTATGATGCATTGTGCCCACTCTGTCAATCCAGGCAGTCCGGTCCCCGGTTGCATGCACTGTTCCTTTAAACTAGCTCAGCTCACTCAACTTTGCGGCCCCCTCTTAAATCATACAAAATGTTCTTTTTGAACTGCAGATCCGTGCTCAAGCATGCAGTAAAGATCTCTATCCTGCTAAAGGAAGAATGCCCAGAAGTTTTATTTCTGACGGAAACTTGGCTTAACGCAGGATCAGACCCTGACATTGTTCAAGCCCTCCCTCCCGGATATCTAATCCAGAGAATTGATCGGAGTCTCGGTAGAGGCGGCGGAATTGCCATAATTCACAAAAACCATCTAAGTTGCCGCATTTCTGGGAGTCCTCTACCAGATTGCGAGAACTTCCTATTTACCATAGGCTTTACCTCCACGCTCTGTCAGGCATTTTAATCTAACGTCCCCCCCGGCTCTTTGGGCCATTTGTGTAAAATGCTGCCTGAGATGGCCGCTAATCTCGCCAGCACCCCCGCTAATTTTACTTTGTTAGGTGATCTTAATTTACATTTTGATGATCCATCACATGTGGCTGCGGCAGAGATCATTAAAGATCTTGCCATGTATCAGCTTAAACAGAAGGTCACTAATAGTACCCACGCGAGGGGTCACCTATTAGACCCCATCTTTTCCAATCTAGAGGAACTAATTGCAATGCCACCTATCCCAATACCCTGGTCGGATCTCTTTTTGATCCCTTTTTCCTGGTCTCCCATCTGTATCAGCCCCTCATCCAGGCCAATAAGAACCATGTCACGTCCCTGGCCCAAACTTCCTTCAGAAAGATGGGTATTGGAGCTGGAAAACTCTAAGCCAGCCACTGTTATTGATCCAATCGCTGCCAATGAAAGATTCAGCAATTGGATCGAGAACACTCTAGATCATGTACTACCGAAGAAACTCTCCCAATTGAAAGTAGGGTCTAACAAAACTCCTTGGTATTCCCCCAAGCTCCGAGCGCTAAAACAGATTTGTAAAAAACGTGAAGGAGCCTGGAGAAAGGATTCCTCTTCAAACAAGAAATCGGAGTACAGGGAAGCCATAAGATCATATAAAGCTGAAATCAAATTTGCCCAAGCCTCATATTATGAGGAAAGAATCTCCCAGGCAGCCAATTCCCCTGTGAAACTTTTCGGGTTAGCAAAAAACTACTTAAAGTTCCATCACCTCCGGATAGGCCTGAGGCCACGGGCCGACGTTTCAACGAACTCGCAGACTACTTCTATAATAAGATCCAAACTATCTACTAGTTATTCTCCCCTGTGGATAACCTAAACATACGCCACCCAGAGGAGACGGGTCTGCGTAGTAGAGACCACTCCTTGGAGGCTTTTCCTTTGATGGACTGTGAATCTCTTCAAACCATCTCGGCACTTGTAAAGAGCGGGTCGATCAGAGACCCAGCTCCACCTAATATCCTAATACAAGTGTCCAAAACAGTCTGTTCGAGGCATATGAGCTGTAGATCATATGCGTTAGCATAGATCGCCATCTGGTGTTGGGCTCGGATGTTTGCACTTTGTTTTTCTTCGAAGAAGTGTTTGTATCATCCTTATGATGATAGTGCGCATGGGCATCGACTCCACCCCCAGATTGTTTTTTCCGCCATCGGGTTCGGATGTGTCTTGCGGCGCTCCGGTTCGGTATCGTCTTCGAACCTTTTCGACGCGCAATCCTTACAACTCGGCGGTATTGTGTTCGATCGCGTTTTCCCTTTCGACCGCATCGTAAAATCCAACAGATTTGATCAGTGCTTCGACGTGGGCCGTAAGGCCTACCCGCGCCGACCACGCCAGCAGTCCATGGAACGGACTCCATTTAAAAAATGCCCCGGGTGTGGTGCTAAGTTCCCACACACGGACCTGCACGAGGTCTGTAACCTCTGCCTTTCCCCGGAGCACGAAGAAATCAACTGCGAGGCCTGTCGATCATTCCGATCGAAGAAAACAATTCGTGACCGTCTGGCTCGACGTCACGAGATGAGACGCAGCACTAGTCCGGTGCCAAACCTCTTCGGAGAAGAGTCAGAATTCCAACCCGGCGCCGAAGAACACATCTCCGTGTCTGAAGCCGACGACTCCGACATGGAAGAGGACTCCAACGTCACTCCGGCTCAGCGAACAGTGAGTAACGAGCCCCAACTGCCCACAAAACCACCAAAGACTCTGGTTACACCTTCGCCTTCGGGCTCAGGTCTACACCGTGATAACATTTCAGACGCCCCGCCTTCGAGCCCCCAGCTGCAGCATTATCTTACTTAGATCTTACTTAGATACAACACACATGGACATCTTTTTCTATTCTTACTAACTCCATCATCGCCCTTTATGGCGAAAACAATCTGGGGATGGAGTCGATGCCCATGGGCACTATCATCGTAAGGAGGAGTCACCTACCTCGTGACTACAAACACTTCTTCGAAGAAAAACAAACTGCAAACATCCGAGCCCAACACCAGATGGCGATCTATGCTAACGCATATGAATCTACAGCTCTACATGGCAAGAACAGATGCATACTGGGTAAGTAGCATTTTCCTTCCGGTCATCCTTGACCTGATCAATGCCTCCATCTCCGCTGGAGTGGTCCCACCCTTGTGGAAAAAGCGATGGTGAAGCCTCTTCTGAAAAAACCTAGCTTGGACCCGGATCTACTTGGCAAATTCCGCCCTATTTCGCTCCTCCCAGGGATTAGTAAAATAGCAGAGAAATAGGTCAACACGGAACTCTCAGCTTACCTGGAATCCCACAACCTCCTCCATTCCTCCCAAACTGGCTTTCGTCCGCATCAAGGAACAGAAACCGCGCTGTTGGCAGTTGTCAAAGAATCAAAAAAGATTCTTGACGCCGGAGGCTCAACAGCGATAATCCTCCTGGACCTCAGCGCGGCCTTTGACACGGTCAACCACCAAATTCTGATCCATCGACTCAGAAGTTTGGGGGTGATCGGAGTAGCCCTAACATGGCTGCAATCATTCTTGGAAGAGATCCTTCCAGGTGTTCGAGGGTGATGTCACCTCAAAACCTCTGCCTCTCCGTTGCGGAGTCCCTCAGGGGTCGTCCCTTAGTCCGTCCCTTTTTAATGTCTATATGACTCCGCTCGCAGAGATCGTGCTCCCATTTGGGGTCCATATAGTGACTTACCCTGACGACACCCAATTGGTCGTAGCTTTGAATCACTCTGACAACGCCTCTATTGGCCTTTGTCCCTGACTAGAAGAGGTAGTTAAATGGATGAATCAATCGTATCTAAAACTAAACGGCGACAAGACAGAGTTGATGCTCCTTGGTAATCCATCTCTCTTCAAGGCAGACGTTTTATGGCCAGCTTGCATGGGACCTGTCCCGGTCCCTAAGACCCAGATGAAGAGTGAGTATCTGGCTGGATCAAGACCTTCGCTTTCTGGTCCAGGCACGGAAGGTTGCGGCGTCCTGTTATGGCATCCTCAGGATGCTCCGCAAAGTGCTTCCACTCCTCCCCTTCCAGGCAAGAAAGCTCATGGTTCAGGCACTCATTCTTTCCCGCTTAGACTACGGGAATGCCCTTTACCTTGGAGCTCCGGCCTCGACCCTCACAAAACTCCAAACGGTGCAGAACTGCGCTGCGAGAATCCTGGTGGGGACCTCTAACCGGCAATCTGCAAAGCCCGCCTTGAGGTCCCTGCACTGGCTCCCTGTTCGTGAGAAAGTCAACTTCAAGGCCATGTGCATCACCCACAAGATGTTAACCGGGAATGGTCCTGCGATCAATCACTCCTTGGTCCAGCCTTACGTTGCGAATAGACTGCTGCGCTCAGACGATCTATGCCTGGCCGTTGTTCCCAGGATTAAAAGAGCCAGAAGTGGCGGTCATCTATTTTCTTATAACGCCGCTAAGCTGTGGAATACTCTCCCCCTCTGCCTACGTAGGGAACCCAGCCATCTAGCCTTTCGGAAATTATTGAAGACCTGGCTTTTCCCCCAAGTGTGCTGCGATACCCTTCTCTGTTACTGCCATAGCGCTGGGATGCCCATGGGTAGCTACGCGCTCAACAAATACTGTCTCGCTCTCACTCACCTCCGACTCATGAGCTGCTAAGGGCATTGCACACAATGGGACATGGATGGCACCTGATACGATGGCTTAATAAAGGCCTTCATGACCATCTGATGATACAATACCACTTACTGCACTACGAGAGAAATGGGAGACTGATTTGGGTAGTCGACACTCAGACAAGAAATGGGCACTGCTGCTGGAATATCCCAAGAAAGTTTCTTGTAATTCAAGATTTAAAATTTTACAATATGCCATTCTTCACTGGGCGTACTTAACGCCTCATAAAATCAACAGAATATACCCTGCCTTTTCCTCAGTGTGTCCCCGTTGCCGGGTAGAAGGGGCAGACCTAATTCACATGCTATGGGCTTGCCCACAACTATCGGAATACTGGGCAGGTGTGGCCAGTGCGCTGGGTGCATGGTACGACAGGATACCATGGAGGGTTGCATATTGGGGTTACCGTAAGGCCCTAAGGGCTCTAAAATAAGGGTGTGATTTGTAAACTTAGCACTGTTACTGGCAAAGCGTCTCCTCACATGGCACTGGAAATCCCCCAGGGCCCCGAATTTGAGGGACGGCGCGAGGAGCTACAACAATGGGGCCTTGCAGAAAGCTTAGCCCTTAGGCAGGAGGAGTATAGCGGGCTCTGTCAAACACTAATTTCAGTGGAATGGGACACTGCTGGAGCACTTCAAGGCACACGATTTAGAACTCGAGGTGGTTACAAGGTCCCAATGAACAAGTATTCAATGGCCTAGAAAGCAGAATGTCTGCTGGACAGCTACGGTATAATCGGGAAAGAGTGAGACCCTCGCGTCGTCAACCAGGGTAGAGGCTCTGTCTGGCCGCCTGCAGCATTGTATCACGATAATTAAGAATTTTAGCCACGATCGATGTTGAAAGAAACAGACTGAAACCTGAGATGGAGACCTTTATGAAGAGGTAGTTTGACAGTACCCTCAAGGGATACCGCATCCCACTGATTCTCCAGACACGAAAGGAATAGGAGGTAGAGCAGGTGTATCTAGAGTCTTCAACTCTTGAAACCCTAGAAGATAAAGAAGAGAGAATCTTCTACGAATAGAGAACTGTGAAAAATTATTAGCTTGAAGAGGTGTTTTTACAGGACTCTGAGGGAGAAGAGTGGCATTAAATAGAAAAAGCCACCCCCTCCCCACAAAGAAGGGTCTCCAGATATTTGTCGCCAGACGACATTGCAGTGTATAACGCCCTGTTCAAAAGGACAACGGGCACATATGGGGCACAACTAGTGGAGGAACAAACAGAATTGATTTCTCCTGGACATCCTCCTACCAGCGCACAAGAAACAATTGTTCCTCCCAATCCTTTAGTGTGTCCTGGATCAAGGATGAGAGGCCTTCAAGAAACCAGTTGCAATCAGAGCTGCGACACTAATGGTGATGAAAAAATATTAAAAAAACTTACATTAGAGGGGATGTGGGTGCAGACTCAATCATTGTGGCCACTGCACCTAAAAAGGCCAATTCTCCCACTAAAACGGACCTCTCACCTGACGGGGAGAGCAAGAAGATGGAGATAGTGGGGTGAAAAATGGACATGTTGGCGACCACCCAATGGGGCATTGTCCGCTCTAATGCCCTCATCAACGGATATGGCCACCAGCTATGGGAAGAGATGGACAAGCTGATCTAACGCTTCCCAGAGTAGTGCCAAAGCAGGGCAGAGAGGCTCATCCAAGAAGACTAAGCAAGACACATGCCTGCAGTCAGCCTTTGATGCCGCAGGCTTAGCTAGCAGACAACTGTGTGCAGGCACGCTGGTCTATGAGTGAGTTTATGCACAAGATGCAGTCAACTATCATTAACACCCCCTTCATGGGAAAACCTCTGTTTGGCAAAGCTGTGGATGACTCCTTCTCCACCAACAGATAAAAGAAAGACAATGATACTGTGAAAGCCACATGAGAAGGGGAGCTGCTCCAATGAAGAGACCCTCAATAAAAGGACGTTTTCAAAGCGGTGCTCCTCAGACATCATTGACTGCACAGAAACCCCACAGTGGCAATGCCCTTTGACACCATGTCAGTCGTTTTGCGGTAGGGCCAAGGGAAGAGGCAAAACTTCAAAAAGGGCACACATCAACCAAGTGACTCCAAGCGAGGAGAGTCTCAGCACATGACACCAGTGGGGGGCAGAATAGGAGGGTTACTCCAGTAATGGAGGTCTGTCACCTGTCAAATGATACTGAACATTATCCAATACTGCTACTGTATTACACTCTATAGGAAAACCACCAAGTGTAAAGTCCTAAAAATTCATAGCAAGGATGAACGAAATTACTTGCAAAAGCAGGCGAAGGAACACCTACAAAAACAAGCAATAGTGAATATACCAATGAGAGTACAACCAAGGAATCTACTCTGTATATTTTCTGGTTCCAAAACTGAACTCTTTCTTAGACAAATTTGGAAAGACTCAGAAGTTCAAAAATGATGACACGAGGTCATTTCACGGCTGCAAAAGGAGGATTACAGGGCCTGTTATGGTGCCTAATGAAAAAGATCTGTTCACTGTTGCCATTCCAAACATATTGATCCATTAGCAGCCAAGGTACAAGACATTGTCTGATACTTATTTTATTTGCACACCACTGATTTAGCGTTTACATCCATAAGGCTACATCTAGCGGCAGTAGCTGCATACCTATAGAATAGGCAACACACTTTCCTATTCAGATTTCCAGTCATCAAATCCTTCCTGGAAGGTTTTAAGTCATTCCTACTAGGGCGCCACCAGCTCCCACATGGAATCTCAAAATTGTATTAACAAGATTAATGGGGACTCCAGTTGAGCCCCTCCAGTTTTTATCCTGGAAGGTAACTTCTTGGGGGATTTTACCTTTTCTTCATTAAAAGATACTGAAAATAATATTAAACGCCTACCGACAGGTACAGTTTGTCTTGTCTACGTACTTTTTCGTGATTTTGATTGTGTACTTGTTTCTTGTTGGCAGGCTAAAGATGTTTGAATTCGGCTTCTTGATATTACTTCCAAGATGTATGTAAATGCAAACCCTTCGCTCTTCTATACCTTCACTAGCCTTTTTCAATACAAATAACAAACTTGCATGTCCACCACTCAAATTAATTTCATATTCCCCTATACTAATTTCCCTACTAATCCTGCTTGGGTTCCGGAGTAGCGTGCTACCTGCTGAAAAGCGCTTCAACACCTAATCGGTGGTAGCAAGCACTATATAAATAAACTCTTCCCTCTTCCATCCCTCCACTCTATCCTTTTCCAATCCAAATAATAGACTAACATGTCCACTGCTCAAATTAATTTCATATTTCCCTATACTAATTCACCACATTGGTTTCCTGAGTAGCTTGCTACTCGCCTAAAAAGCGCTTTGATGCCTCTTCAGGGGTAGTAAGCGCTATATAAAAACAATTCAATTTCAAACAGCTGTAACTCCAACAGGCTAGCCACCGCTTATGGAGGAGGACTGCTTTACAGTATGCTAAGCATGTGTATCTACAGCCACACATACCTTGAACGGAAAATGTTACCTAGTAAGCATCTGGTTGTGGCATGTAGTGCTGCAGATTTACATGCACCTACCCTCCTCCCTGGACGCCTGTGTCTGTTGCACTTAATATCACAAATTCATTTTGCATGGACATCTCTATACACTACACTTTCTTTCATGTTTAATCCTCAGCCGCCATGTGGGAAAACAATTGAACAATGGAGTCGGTGACCATGCACATTACCAGCAACAGGAGCAGTTACACTACCATGTGACTCGAAAGATTTACTTTGAAGAAAAACAACTTGCAAACATCAGAGTCCAACAATAGAAAGCAGAATAATGCTAAGCATGTGAATCTACAGCACTACATGCCTCGAACAGATGCTTTCTGATGGATACATCCGCCTGTGGATTCCTCCCCTGTTGAAATACCCCAATGCGCAGCATTCCCCAGAAACTTTGCTCCTCAGCTCTCCCACGTCGAGGAGGATTTCACAATGGAACGGTTCCTCAAGCGACTCCGCATGATGTCATCAGAGCCATAATATCTCGGCGTACTGACGTCGGGTCCCTTTTTTCTGTGCCTTTGGCGTTTAACAGTTTTTCCCAGGTTCTCCATTTCTGGGAGTTTTTTTCGATACTGTTGCTGTGACTTTGTAGCCTTTGAAAATGTCTCCTAGAAAGTCGGGATTCAACCTGTGCAGGAAATGTGTGGGGGGGGGGGGCAGATATCCATCACTGATCAAAGGTGTTTGTCTTTGGGTCACAACATGGGGGACAGGTTCTTCGTGCAAACTGATGAATCCGAAGGCCCTGAAGGAGAGGGAGGCCAAGTTATTCATGGACAAAGCCAAGAGACAGAAGAGGGGTCGCAGGAGATCTCAGACCTGGTCGAAGTCGCCGGCGCCTCATATTTCGAGATCCTCCAAGAAGCATAAGAAGCGGCGCCATGGTTCTCGGAGTCTCTTTTTGAAGGATATGAGACTGAAGTCTGTGTCTGAGTCCTAAGGTGACATCACCAAGATGAAATTTCACCAGCACCTCCAGGGGTGTCAGTCTCCGGCACCGGGGGCTGTTACTCCTCTGACTATGGTATTCTTCTGCTGGTGCCGAGAACTCAGACTCCACAACGGGAGCCGAATTTGGTGCCTCCATGTACGGTACGCCTCCAGAGCCCTTTTGTTCCAGATCTATCACAGCCAGCATTCCCGACTCCAGGATCGGATCCGTCTCATTTTATAAATGCTAAGTTCAGCATTTTGTCAGAGGCTGCGCATCCATCTGGTGCGCCTTCTGGTCCCAGGGGGTCTACTTGCATACACGCTTGGAGGGTTTTCCCCTCATTTTCTGCAGGCGCCTTTCATGCCCTTTATGCTTGTGACTCCAGGAAGTTGGCCTCCACCAGCACCAAGGCTGCCGACGTGTAGCATTTTCAAAAGGGTAGTGGCCCTTTGGATGGTTCATCTCCAGCGCCGCCTGGATTTGAACTGGCGCTGCCTCAACCTCCGCCAACTTCAAACCTGTTTCCGAAGTCGCCGCGCCTGGTGCACCGATACAGAGAATGAGATTAAGAGATGCTCCTGGAAGAAAAGGAATACCAAGAGGAGCATGAGGGGGCTGAAGAAAAAAATTGTGGACCTTGACCCAGAGTTTGAGGGATTACAAGAGGCAAGTGGTCTTGATACCTCCCTTGAGTGGGAATTGGCATCACTTTAGGGTTTACCACCGCCTCAGGTGACTGCATATCATGCTGTTATTCATAAAGCTGCGGACCTGTTGAAGTTACCACTTCCCACAGCTGAACTGCAAACAAATATATCCTCACTTAAGTTGTCCATTCTTCAGCTTCCACATCAGAACCATTGTTGCCCTTCAATGAGTCCTTAACTCAGCCTATTTTAGATGTCTAGTAGAAGCCTATGTCCTCTCCTGCAGTTTCCAGGACAGTGGCTATAAGATACAAGGTAGCTCCTGGGGATCTGGCTTTTTATCTTCCCATCCCTCACCGGAAAGCCTAGTTGTCCACGCTTCTTGCTCTTCTAAGTTATCAGCAGGGTATTTTCCAACCACGCCTGTTAATAGGGAATCAAAAAGAATGGAGCAGTTGGCCAAATAGGTTTTTTCGTCGGGGAGTATGGCCTTGAAATCTACAAAAGCCATGTCTTTTGGGACGTTACATTCACGCCCTCATGGATTCAGCTAATGAGGTGGTCTCGATTTCCTACAGAGGTCCAAGGGTATTTTTCGGAGCTGCTGACAGATGCACAGGTTGCTGCCCATCAAGTAATTTAATCTGGGCTGGACACGGCGGACTCTGTAGCTAGAGCAATGGGGTCTTCTGTGGCGACAAGAAGGCATGCCTGGTTAAGTGGTTCAGGTATTTCACCCCATGTCCAGGCTTGTTGTTGGACTTGCCATTTAATGGGTCCCGCATCTTAGAGGCTCAGGTGGATTCTGCGCTGCAACTCTTTAAAGACTGCAAGGTCCTTAGAACTTCAGACCCAGCCCAGGGACTATAGACAGTTCAGCAGCAGACAGATCCTCTGTACAAATCCTACAGGGGAAGGGGCAGAGGTCACCTGCGGGGTTCTGCCCGGCAACAAGTCTCCTCCTCCTTCTGCCTCTCCGACCATTGTTGCAGGCAAGCATCTGTAGCTCTGCCATCATAGAGCATGCTTGACCCGTGGGAGGACGGGTGGCCTATTTTCTACCTCATTGGAGGTCTTTCACAGACTTCTGGGTTTTAAACATCGTAGAAAATGGGTATGCATTACCTTTCCGGGATTTTCCCCCTCCTTTCCCTCCCAGTCAGGGCCTTTGCTCGGAAGAGCATCTTCTGCTTCTCCAGTACCAATACTGTCATTGCTTCAAGAGGGTGCAATAGAGTTAGTTCCAAAGCAGGAAAGGGGTCGCGGGTGCTACTCCTGGTACTTCCTGATACCCTAAAAGGATGGTTGTTTTCGACAGATTCTCAACCTCAGGATTTTGACCTCAAACAGGAGAAGTTCAAAATGTTGACCCTAGCACAGGTTCTCGCGCTGAAGAAGGAAGACTGGATGGTGTTGATCGGTTTACAGGATGCGTATTTATACATTCCCATTCTGAAGTTGCATCAAAAGTATCTCCATTTTACAGTGGGGTCTCAACATTACCAGTTTGCGGTCCTTCAGTTCAGTCGTACTTCCGCACCTCAGGTCTTCACAAAGGCGATGCCGGTGGTGGTAGCACATCTCAGAAGGTCAGGGATTCCTGTGTTTCCCTATCTGGACGACTGGCTGCTCAAAGCAAAATCGCCAGTGTGTTGCATCATTTGCAGTTAACACAGCAGCTGTTAAGCTTGGGATTTTCGATAAATGTACCCAAATCTCACCGGGTGCCCTCTCAGCGCAACCTGTTCATATTGGCAGTACTGGACACTACTGTGAGTCGTGCCTTCCCACTTCCACAGAGGATTCAGGACAACCAGGCTATGATTCCACTGTTTCAGAATGGAGTCTGTTCCAGTCCTGAAGGTTTTGCGCCTGCTCGGTCTGTTTGCTTCCTGCATTCTGTTGGTCAACCATGCACGCTGGCATTTGAGGGCCCTCCAGTGGTGCCTTCGCAAGCAGTGGTTTCAACACAACGGAGATCTCGAATTGGTCAGAATCTCCAGAGACACTGTAGCTGATCTGCAATGGTGGAGTGTTCCAGGCAAACTGTCTCAAGGGATGCCGTTTCACCCTCCTTCGGTGGCCACAGTGATAACGGATGCGTTCACTCTAGTGTGGGGAGCTCATCTGGGGGATCTGGAGGTCAAAGGTCTTTGGTCTCCAGAGGAAAGATTGTTTCACTTATATCTTTTGGAATTGCGGGTGATATGTTTGGCTCTCAAGGCCTTCCTTCCCTTCGCAGTCAGTCAATTCAGGTCTTAACAGACAACACTACTGCAATGTGGTGCATCAACAAACCGTGAGGAGTAGGGTTGTAACTTATCTTCAGAGAGGCTCTACGACTCCGGTCCTGGGCTCAGGACTATCAGATTTGCTTAATCGCAAATCATTTGGCCGTAGTGCTGAATGTGCGTGCCTTGATTCCTCGAGTTCTGAGGAAGATTCGCTAAGACCTGGCCCAAGTCATATTGATCGCCTTGGATTGGCTGCGAAGGGTTTGGTACCCAGATCTCCTTTGCCTCTCATTGCACCCTCTGCTCCGTTTACCTCTCAGAGCAGACCACCTCTTACAATCGCAGGGGCAGGTTCTACACCCTCACCTCCAGAGCCTGCACCTTGATACCTGGAGATTGAACGAGACAGCCTGAGTTCTTTCTCTCTCCCACCAGATGTGTTGGACGTAATTTTAACGGCCAGAAGACACTCCAACAAATCTGTTTATGCTAGTAGGTGGGCTAAATTTGTGAAATGGTATGGAGAGAAATCAATTGATCCCTTGACCGCCCATGTTCGAGGCATGTGTGATGTAGATACACACGCTTTGCATACTCCTGCCATCTAGTGTTGGGTCCGGATGTTTGCAAGTTGTTCTTCTTTGAAGAAGTCTTTCCTAGTCACGAGGTAAAGTGACTCCTCCTTTTGATGATAGTGCGCATGGTCATCGACTCCATTGTTAGATTGTTTTCTTCCGCCATCGGGTTCGGACGTGTATTCCTTCACTCCGGTTCGCAACCGTTCTTCGGGTTCCCCTCGATGCGCAATCCTCTCTACCCTCGACGGTATTGTTTCGTACCTGTTTCCCACTTCTCCGCGCATCATTTTGGTCAACGGAATCTACTTTTCGATCCGAAAGCTTCGTGGCCGGCCTTTGGGCCTAACCGCGTTGGGTCAGCTCTCCGTCGATGGAATGAACACCGTTCAAATTCTGGCGTCAAAGCCACACGAAGTATCCGCGCACTGACTCACGAGGTGTGTAACTTGTGCTTGTCTCCGGAGCACAAGGAAGAAGACTGCGATGCTTGCTGATCATTTTGATAGAAGAAAACTCTTCACGATAGTCCGGCTCGATGTCGAGATGCAGTGTCAAAGCATCGAACACACACCGGACATCTTCGGTGAAGATTCCGGTCAAGATGATGATGAGGCAGCAGAGTAGGAAGAAGCCTTCTCAGTGCAGGACTCCGACTCGGAGCTCGAGATAGACCGCAACGCTGAAGAACTGCCGCAGGGACAAGGTGACGTGAGTACTGAAGACCCCTTGCCCCTCCAAATCACTCACAAAAAGCACAAGGCTTCGGTACTACCTCTGCCTTTTGGCTAAGGTCTGCACAAGACAACATTTCTGATGCCCCGCCTCCAGGCCCAGCTCCGAAACAGCCAGTCAAGCCTTCCAGCTCGATACCGAGTCGGCAAAAATCCTTGTCCAAACATAAATCTGGCTCGGAAATCCTCCATGCCGAAAGTCAAGCAGCCTTCGGAGCCGAAATCCTCATTATCCAAAGGCCAGCCGGCGCCGAAAACATCAGCACTGAAACCCAAAGATCTTACTTTGGATCCGAATTTAGACATTGTTCCACCGAAAACGGATCCCAAGCAAAAGAGACTGTATATTAACCCTGAAACTGGTCATATTCAAACCAAACTACCTCAGAAACACAAGCTTCCGGATGAGGACACTCCTTACAAGATCCCTTTAAAGACTCACTCAAGCCATTTGGAATTGGGCAATCCATCACAGGATTTATCTTTGACAGAACACCTCCCAGGAGTAAACAATCAAATTGCCGACCTCAGCAGAAAGAGACGGCAAATTCACAAGTAGGAACTTCATCCCCGGGTTCTCCTTTGCTACTTTCAACAATCCCACAAATAGACTTGTTCGCCACAGCAGAAAACGCAAAAATGCCCAAGCTATGGCTCCAGGTTCCCGCACCCCCACTCAAAGGGCAATGCCCTATGGATGAACTGGTCAGATATTTGCCTACCCTTTTCTGCCTCTCCCGCTCATTCCGTGTCTGGTTCGGAAGCTCAGGCAAACATCCCTCACGCTATTTCTAGTGGCTCCTACATGGGCCCGTCAGCCATGGTACACCACCCTGTTGGAGCAGTCACTAGTTCCACATCAAAAGCTACACCTCACCTCCAGTCTCCTCACACAGAACTATGGAGAAATCAGACATCCAAATCCCAAAAAACTAAACCTAGCTATCTAACTCCTGAAGTCATAAGAGTTTGGTTATTTAACTTTACCACCAGACTGTATGAATATTGTAAATAAAGCAAGAAGGCCTACCACCAGAGCTGGCTATGCAGCAAAGTGGAAAAGATTTGTTGTATACTGCAATAACAACAAAATCCATCCTTTAGATGCGTCTATACAAAACATTATTGGTTACCTGTTACACTTACAGCAATCTGCATTAGCTTATATGTCTTCGTTTGCACCTTGCAGCAGTAGCTGCGTATTTGCAAAACAGGCAACATCTGTCCCTATTCAGAGTTCCAGTAATCAAAGCTTTTATGGAGGGGTTGAAGAGACTAATACCACCAAGGATTCATCCTGCCACAGTTTGGAATCTCAACCTTGTTCTCTCAAGGGTCCACCTTTTGAACCATTGCATAAGTGCCCTAGGAGAGACTTCATTGCCTGGACCCCAAGAGGGCAGTGAGCTGCTACTTGGACAGAACCAAGATTTTCAGGCTGGATAATCAACTCTTCATAGGATATGTGGGCAAGATGAAGGTCCAGTATGTCTACATAAGAAAGCTGTTCAGGTGAATAATCCTGTGCATCATAATCTGCTACACCTGGGCAAAGAAGGAGCCTCCTAAAGGTATTCGTGCTTGTGAAAATGCATTTTGGTTTAAGGTACGCTTTAACCAAAACGCATTTACTCACCTGTTTTCAGGAAATGTCCCAGGGCTGAATCTAGGATCCAGTCCTGTGTTAGCAAAAGTAATCTGAAAAGTAATTAACTGCATTTTACTTAAAAAGCCCATTCAATTGAATGTACTATACCTGCAATGTGTTGCAAACTGCTTACTTAAAACTGTAACCAAAACCAGTACAAGTTACACTGCAAATTTGAACTGTGTTCATACAAGTAATTTACTACTGAAAAGTATTTTTATGCTTACCTGTACCAGGCTTGCTTGGTTCTAGAAATAAAACAGTATATTTTTTTTATACAAAACAATTGGCCTAGAGTTCAGTTCTTGAGTGTGTGAATTAATTTGCTGACTGAGTGTGTACATCAAATGCTTTACACTGTCCTCTGATACTGCCTTACTGCTCGACCAAGCTACCACTTACAGTAAGGTTCTATCTAACTTTAACCTCTGCCAAACCTCTGGAGACCCTTGGACTCTATACACACTGAACCTCACTTTGGTGCAGTATATATAGAGCCAGTTTCTTACAGTTCTCATTCTACCAGAGCTAAGTCTTCTTTGGCTTTGGCTAGTGGTGTCCCTGTGGTAGACATCTGCAAAGCAGCAACTTGGGCCTCCCGCCACACTTTTGCAAAGCACTATTGCTTGGATTCAGAAGTGAGGAGGGACGGACATTTTGCTCATTCTGTGTTGCAGGATTTTTTTGGTGCAGGGAGGCATCCTCCGAGAGCGGGACTGCTTGGGGGATTCAGTTCAAAAGATGAAGAATCCACAGGCAGATGTATCCATCAGAATAACAAGTTACTTACCTTCGGTAACGCTTTTTCTTTTGGTGGAATCTGCACTTACTCATCCACCTCACCATTGCCTGTCTACTTATACCGAAAATTAATAAATATTTTGTGATTTATTGCTTGAATCGTGAGGTTACTTGGAATTGGGAAATATCTATGATGTAGTATTTCCATATTTGGTTGTTTTGTATACCATATATACTTATGAGAAGGTCGTTAGTTCACCGTTTCGCCTCGAAGGCAGGGGAAGAAATGGGTGGAACTGACAGCACGCCGACGAGGACTTCTTATGGCTCCGATGATGTAATTTTGAGTCGCGTACAGAGCCGTTCCGTTGCGACGTTCTCGTAGACAAGGGAGAGCTGAGGAGAAATGTTTCTGTGGAATACTTGCACTTTGGGTGTAATTTAGAAGGTGAGGAATCTGCAGGCAGATACTGTATCCTCCAGAAAGTGTTACCGACGGTAAGTAACTTGTTTTACTGGCTAAGTATCATTTTCAATACATGGCTATGCAGAAAAAGGACAGGCCAGGCATAGAAGGACGAAAGGCTGCAGTCCTACTTTTATGTCTGGCCTGTACCAGTTTTTCCTTCTCAAGATTTGGTCACCTAATTTAAAGTTCTCGTTTCCACAGACTGCACCAGAGTGCGTGAGGTTGAATAATTTTTCTCAGCTCTTTAGAACATGACTCGGGCTCTTTTAAAAAGGGTCACTAAAATATAGTGGATTTGACCATTGAATGAGGGAAACATGATCTGAAGTTGATCCATGTTCTTCTTTTCATGTCAAGTATTTTTTTATTGGAATGCAAAAGGTGCAGAGCGGTAAGTTTTCCTCTTCAGTTTGGTTGGCCTGCCAGCCTGTATTACAAATGTAAATATCTAGAGCATAAATTCCAAGTTTCAGGATTTGAAGGCATGGCCTCGAGTTTTTTGGCCACCGCAAGTATGTTGTCCCATCATAATTCATTTGAAACGTCGTTAAAACACCCCCCTCCAATCCCCAACCCCCCAAATGCCTACTTATCCTGGCCTAAGGTGTGTTGTGTGGTCTTAGCCATCAAAGCTAGGATTGTAGGCAAGTATCTTTTCTTCTGCTTCCTTCATTGACAGTGAGCATTTTTATTTGCCATGCAAAACTATATAGGAAATACTCTCATGAGAGTTAGGTGTTTTTTTTTTATTCAGGCTATATCTGCATCTGACAGTCACGTTTTGTACCCAGTTTGTCTCCTATGGTCAGTGTTCACGTTTCTGCTAATCATTTGGAGATAATGGAAGGAGCTGTTGAGCTTTTCAGTGTTTGCAAAGTGTCTTGATGCCTCTTATAAACAAGTGCTAACTTGCTTCTCCATGTAGGTTGGCAAAAGCAGCTTTCGATGATGCCATTGCAGAGCTAGATACACTGAACGAAGAAAGTTACAAAGACTCTACTCTTATCATGCAGTTGTTACGTGATAACCTGACACTATGGACTTCAGACATGCAGGGAGATGGTAAGAAATAATCGAAATGAGCTCTGTTGGAAGGGTTTAATCCGCAAGCATTGAATTACTCTAATACTTGTTTCATGTTTTCCTGTGATTGTCTGTTCCTTTGTTGATAGTGCATGGTATTGTGGGTAGATTAATTACCCCCTGCTTCAATCGTCACAGACCAACTCTTGGGTGTTGGTGGTTGTTGCCAGTTTTAATTCTTATGGGAGCCAAACATTCTTAATTCTGTTAATGACTGCTGTGCTATAGCACTTTTCTCTCGTCAGTGTATTGCCTCTTAACCCCATCCTGGTTAAGGCTGACCTGGTCAGCCTTCTCTTTTATCTCCTTGAGCTGCCTTATTTATTTGGTAAGCCCTTGCTGATACATTCATACAGGAGCGTGCATATTTTTGCTAACAAAGTGAAGAGCATCAGTACTATACAGCTGTAATCCTCAGTCTTTCTCCTTTAGCCTCCATGTTACATCTATTTTTTCTCCTTTGATATTTTCTACTCTCTTTAGATGTGATAAAAGCGCATTCCCCATCTTCATTTCTAGCTAACTCTTCACTATCCCAACATCCCTGGTTGTGTCTCAAGCCAACAAGTACCATGTTTCTAAATAAAACACTATAAATAAATAGGTTAAAATATGTAAATCATGATTTTAAGAAAATACTCCAGGATCTCCAGAGGGCGGGCACATCGAGAATGTGGCTAGGATGAAGTTCTAAATCATGATGAGTAATTTGATAGTCCATAATATTTGCAGAGAAAGCATGGTTATTTCAAGGGTACATTTTGTATGCTAGAGTTAGGGGTTATTAAACCCTCTGAGAGCCCCTGGGCCAGCCCAGTGGTTCTAGTCTCCAAACCTCATCCACAGGGTGGAAAGAGAGAAATGAGGTTCTGTGTGGACTATAGAGGGATCAACTAGGTCTCTAAGACTGATGCTCACCCTATCCCGAGAGCTGATGAATTGATAGATCAGTTAGGTGCAGCCAAATTTCTAAGTACCTTTGACTTAACTGCAGGGTACTGGCAGATTGGCATGGCACCAGGAGCAAAAGAAAAGACCGCATTCTCCACACCTGATGGGCATTATCAATTTACTGTTATGCCTTTTTGTTTAAAGAATGCCGCTGCCACCTTCCAAAGGTTGGTGAATCAAGTAGTTGCTGGATTGGAGTCCTTTAGTGCAGTATATCTAGATGATATTGCTGTCTTTAGCTCCACCTGGCAGGATCACCTGATCCACCTGAGGAAGGTTTTAAAAGCCCTGCAAACTGCAGGCCTAACTATCAAGGCATCCAAATGCCAGATGGGGCAGGGAACAGTGGTATACTTTGGCCACCTTGTTGGTGAAGGCCAAGTGCAACCCCCACAACCCAAGATCCAGGCTATCCTGGACTGGGAAGCTCCAATAACCCAGACCCAGGTCAGGGCATTCCTTAGCTTAACTGTGTACTACAGGAGGTTTGTGAAGGGATATGGGTCCATTGTGACTCCCCTCACAGAACTCGCCTCCAAGAAGATGCCCAAAAAGGTCAACTGGATAGTTAGCTGTCAAAAGGCTTTTGACACCCTGAAAGAGGCAATGTGCTCAGCACCAATTCTCAAAGCTCCAGACTATACCAAGCAGTTCATAGTGCAGACTGATGCCTCTGAGCTGGGGTTAGGAGCGGTCCTATCCCAGACCAATGATGAAGGCCAAGACCAACCTGTTGCTTTTATAAGCAGAAGGCTTCTCCCCAGTGAGCAGCGTTGGAGTGCCATTGAGAGGGAGGCCTTTGCTGTGGTTTGGTCCCTGAAGAAGCGGAGACCATACTTGTTTGGTACTCACTTCTTAGTTCACACTGACCACAGACCTCTCAAATGGCTAATGCAGATGAAAGGGGAAAATCCTAAACCTTTCAGGTGATCCATCTCCCTACAGGGAATGGACCTTATAGTGGAACACAGACCTGGGACTGCCCAAGCCAATGCAGATGGACTTTCCAGGTTCTTCCACTTAAACAATGAAGACTCTCTAGGAAAAGTTAGTCTCATCCTCTTTTGTTTTTTTTTTGGGGGGGGAGGGAGGTGTAGTAAGAAAGTGTCCTCTTTTTGCATGGCTACCCCCGCTTTTTGCTAAACTGCTGATTTACTTTGAGTGTGCCCTGGGCTCCTGCCAAACAGGTTCCCTAAACTGCATTAAAAACAAAACCCAATTGGCACTCTTTGGCCACAGGTCAGTCCCTTGTAAATGGCACCACAGGTACCAAGGGCACTGTCATTGCAGGCTGCGTGTTTTGGTGCAGAATAAAGTGAAGAGTCGACATGGCACACATCCCTGTGTGCCATGCCTACAACCCACTCTCCTGGCATAGGTCAGCCACCCCTCTAGCTGGATGCACTATACCAGTGGTGAGGATACAGGTGCATGAGTCCTGTACCCCTACAGTATCTAAGCCAATTCTTAGACATTGTAAGTGCAGTAATGCCATTGAGTATATGGTGCTGGGAGTTTGTTGTTACGAACTCCACAGCATCATAATGGCTTTATTGAAAACTGGGAAGTTTGGTATCCAGCTTCTTAGCACATTGAACCCACACTGATGCCAGTGTGAGATTTATTTAAAAATGCACACACAGGGCATCTTGGAGATGCCCCCTGAAAAACAACCTAACACTGGTGTCGAGGCGGAGTGTCTGCTTGCCAGCTACCACCACCAGACATGTTAATGGACCCCTATGTCGAGAGCCTGCTGCTCTTGGTGGTCTGAAACAATGCACATCCTGGGACGAGGTGCCAAGCCTCCTCCCCCAGGATGGGCAGGGTCCACGAAGGGGAAGCTTCAAAGGCTTGCCACCTTTGTGAGCTACCCCATGCCTTTGCTGCTTCCAGCAACTGCTTCCCCCCACCCACCTCCCCGTTCTGACCCCCACTTAAGCGAGAGAATCAGCGGGAAAACCAAGGGAGGTGTGTCCACCTTTGCCAACCCCACCCCTCAGTTGGGGGAGGCGAGGTGAAGCGCAACTCTGTCCCGCCATCTTGCAAATGGGGGGATGAAGCCAACCAGAGTGAGGCATATGCCCCCCTCCCACTGGAGGGTGGCATAATGGGGGGGTGTACCCACCCCAAGGAAGGGACCCATTGGTCCCAACCTTTAACTGTAATGCCCCTAAATCTAGTATTTAGGGGCAACCCTGAACCTTGCCTCCTCAGACAAGAACCGAGCAAGAAGAGAAGGACCGAAGAGCCCTGCTGAAACTAAGAAGAGGAAGACGCCCACTGACTTGGCCCCAGCCTTACCGGCCTGTCCCCACCTCGAACCTGCAGAAGTGAAACTCCAGTGTGTCCTGCAGCCAGCAGCCTCAAGAACCCAGAGGACCTGCCCTGCCTTCAAAAGAAAAGACAGTCTCCCGTGAACACCGGATTTGTTCACCAACAGACTCCAGCTCTGGCAAAATCCGTGAGTCTGCACCCGACGCCCACAGCCCGAGTTAGTGTGGCCCAACACCATGAGGTCTCCCCGGCGATTCAGACCAGAGATCCAGTGATCCCCGACCTGCCTCGAGCCTCCAGCAGACGCCTGCAGCCTAAATCCGGAAGGTCCCCCCCAACCGCGACCAGGAGCTGGTAAGAAGATCCGACCCTAAAAGACACCCCTGCACCAGACGCCCCACGGCCTCGGTTGGCCCAACCGGTGTCTAACCAATCCCCAGCATCCCAACTTACCTCTCTACATGGTGGTCGCTCCCAGAAGACCTTCGTCCCCGAGCCTGCAGTGTGTTTGCAAATCGGAGAAACCCCATTGAAAGCTACAGGGCGTCCTACGCCAAAACAGCACTTTGCACCCGACTGCCCCAGTGCCGCTGAGGGTGCACCTTTTGTGCTGGCTTGAACCTCCATTTGCCCTGAGCTTAAGTCCAGGAGCTTTGCTCCCACAACCTTGTGGCCTGCTCGTAAGCAGCCACCAACTGGAGGCACCCTATCCCCCACTGGATAACATTGGGCCTCAGCACTCTGTACCCAGCTGCCCTAGTGCCGCTGAGGATGTAACAAGAGTGCGTCCTTGACCCTGGGGAACCCCTGAGTCTAACCCCAGAAACCCAACTCGCACAACAAAGTACTTACCTGTTAACTGATAACACTATTTCCTCCTATAGGATAACATAGAAACTTTTTCATAGAAAAACAGTCAGTGTGGAGTTCGAAAATCTATAAAAGTCTTTAAAACTGTAACCAAAAAACAAAAACGCTTTCTTACCTGTTAACAGGAAATGTCCCAGTGCAGTACGCAGGTATACTACACTGTGTAAGAAAAGTAATCTGTGAAGTAATCTACTTGAGATTCTATTGAAAAGCCAATACAAAGTATATGTACAATATTTCAAAGCATTGCATTACAAGTAGTTCTACTGTAATCAAACCAAAGTATATATACAACTGCAATTCAAACTGTATACGAACTATATTATTACTGCAAAGTATAAATCACCTGTGCCAGACTTGCTTGGTTCTAGGAAAATAAAATAACAAAGAATATTTTTATACAAAACCAATTGGTCCGAGTGCAGTCTTTGAGTGTGTGACAATCATTTGCTGATTGAGTGTGTACAACAAATGCTTAACACTACCCTCTGATAAAGCCTTACTTCTCGACCACACTAGCACAAATTGAGACTAAGGTGCTATCTACTTTTACCTCTGCCTACCTTTGGGGTTCCACTGAACTCTGTGCACACTATACCTCACTTTGGTATAGTATAGACAGAGCCAGCTTCCTACAGTGGTCACCTCCAGAAGATCTTCGTCCCAGAGCCTGCAGTCTTTGTTGCAACCAGAGAATCCCCATTGAAATCAACAGGGCACCCGACGCCAAAACCGCACCCTGCACCCAGCCGCCGCTGCGGGTGTACTTTAGGTGCTAACACGGATCCCCCTTTGCCCTGAGCCTAACACCAGGAGCTTTGCTCCCACAACGTTGTGGCCTGCTCGTGAGCAGCCACCAACCGGAGGCCCCAATCCCCCTTTGGATAACATTGGACCTCAGCAGAAAGAAGGCTCCGGTCCAACCCACGCCCTCGGGCCCCGGTCGGCACAGAGATCACACTTCTGACGCCCCGCCCTCCGGCTCGGCACCGAAGCCGTCCAAAAAGCCTTCTGGCTCCGAAAAGACTCCCTCCAAACCAAGTTCGGAGCCCAAGCCTTCGGGGTCGAAACACAAGTCCAGCACCGACCCCCTCCCCCCCCCCTCCCCCACCCCCCCCCCCAATTCGGCCCAGACCACTGCAAAGCCTAGTTTCAATGCCCCAATTGAAAAACCGGATCCGAAACAAAAGCTTTTGTATATCCATCCACAGACTGGCCATAGTGACTCTGAAAAGAAGGGCTGATGTAGAAGAAGAATATCACATTCCTTTAAAGAAGAGATCTGTTGGAGCTAACCCTTCCCCTTCTCCTCTTCCTTCATCACCACCTTCCCCTCAGCTTCAACCAATTTCACCTGAACATTCACCACCATATACCCCTGACAACCAGGATGATGGGAATGATGATCAGTATAGGGATGATAATCAATTATTACAAGACCCATGGGACGATTATAACACCAATTCGCCCACAGGCAATGATCCCGATCTGTACCCTACCAAACCCTCTCCACCAGATGATTGTGTAGGATACATTGAGTTATTGGGTAGAGCTGCCAACTATCATGGGCATGTGCAGCTTCATAAGGAGTCAGAAGAGGATTTCCTCTGAAACCCTCAGTACAACACAGAAGTCATCACATACACACTACCCAGGCTCAAGGGGATGGTCAGGCATGTAGATTACATTTTTAGTGACCCAGTCAGGGCTCGTATTCTTACCCCTAGAGTGGACAAGAAGTACAAGGCAGCACTATCAGACCCAGTATATATAAGGGGACAATTGCCACTAGACTCCCAGGTGGTGTCCAGCGCAAGAAAAAGAGCTAACTCACAGACAACAGGAGGCTCCACCTCCTGATAAGGAATCAAAACTTATTGACGCTTCGGGTAAAAGGGTAGCTTCTCAAGCAGCTAATTTCTGGCGCATCTTCAACACCCAGGCACTGTTAGCGAGATATGACCGGGCGCACTGGGATGAAATGGAACAACTGATCCAATATTTACCCCCAGAACACAAATCAAAAGCACAAGATCTGGTTCATGAAGGGCAACTTATTGCTAACAATCAAATAAGATGCTCTCTAGATGCTGCAGACACTGCTGCTAGAGCCATAAATACTAGTGTCCTCTTAAGGAGGCACGCATGGCTCCGTGTATCTGGTTTTAAGCCTGAGGTACAAACCTCCATTTTAAATACCCCATTCGATAAGGAACATCTATTTGGCCCAGCGGTAGATTCTTCACTTGAGAAAATGAAGAAAGATACTGAGGTAGCCAAGTCTAAGGGAGCCCTTCAGTCCACACAGGGTCGGTGCTTCCTTCGACGCTCCTTCTACCGAGGAGGTTCCAAAAATACCTCATCAGAAGCCACCTCCACCTACAAAGGCAATAACCAACCCTCTCCATCTAAGGGTTATTTCAGAGGAGGGTATAAGGGCAGGCGACGGGGTTCAAATTCACGCAACTCCCCCGCCAACATAAAGCATTGACTTGCCTCCCCCCCCCCCGCCCTGACCACTCAATTCCTGTCGGGGGAAGACTGTCAGATTTTCTACCAATCTGGCAATCAATAACAGACAATTGGGTACTCCAAATTATCCGTTCTGGTTACTGCCTGGAATTTATCAACACGCCTCCAAATATTCCACCAAAACCCCACAAACTATC
This sequence comes from Calotriton arnoldi, assembly GCA_963921515.1. Taxonomy (NCBI): domain Eukaryota; kingdom Metazoa; phylum Chordata; class Amphibia; order Caudata; family Salamandridae; genus Calotriton; species Calotriton arnoldi. Next base: position 316,623 of record CAWUFW010010811.1, on the reverse strand, counting down.
ACCAGACCATCTATACCTTCTCAAACAGGAGGTTCAGTCTCTACTTCTAAAATGGGCCATAGAACCTGTGCTGCCTCAACATCAAGGGTCGGGCGTATACTCTTTTTATTTCCTGATTCCCAAAAAAGACCGTGCTCTCAGATCGCCGAGAACTCAATAGGTACATTCATTCAGACCATTTCCACATTGCGACACTTCAACAGGTACTTCCTCTCCTACAAAAAGGCGACTTTCTATCTACTCTAGATTTAAAAGACGTCTACTTTCATGTACCAGTTCACCCTGCTCATCGCAAATTCCTCAGGTTTGTGGTAGCAGGTCAACACTATCAGTTCAGGGTACTCCCATTCGGGGTCACCATCGCCCCCAGAGTCTTCACAAAGTGGCGGTAGTAGCTGCTCACCTAAGGAGACAAAGCATCCACGTCTTCCCATACTTAGACGATTGGCTCATAAAAGCCAGCACATACCAACAATGTCGGCAGCACACTTTCAAAACAATTCGGCTACTGCATCAACTAGGGTTCACAATCAATGTGCCAAAGTCACATCTCCAACCAACCAATACAAAGGACTACCTAGGAGCCACAATAGATACTCAAAAAACTCTTGCTTTTTCCAGCTCACAGAATTCGAAATATTCGGGCTTTAGTTCTCCGCTTTCAACCCAACAGTTGGATTCCAGCTCGTACTTACATGCAGCTACTGGGAATGATGTCATCTTGCATCATGATAGTTCCCCATGCAGACTACACATGCGTCCACTTCAAGAATGCTTAGCCAGTCAGTGGAACCAGTCTCAAGATCTATTAACTGAACTAGTGTTGGTAAGCGGCCGTACTCCTCGCTCTCTGCAGTGGTGGAACACACAAAATTTATCAAGAGGGCGGCTGTTCATAGACCTTGTTCCACAGATAGTACTGACAGCGGACGCGTCCCTCACTGGCTGGGGGGCTCATCTACAACAACACACAGTGCAAGGCTTGTGGAGCCAACAACAGAAGTTGCTCCACATCAATCACCTAGAGCTGCTTGCAATATACAACACTGGATTCAAGCTAGCCTGGCTGAAGAAGGGTGATGCCCTGAAACCGGTCCTAGGATGCTTGTTTCTGGTCCAGGGAAAACCTGGCTTGGCAGTTCGGGCTGGACTGTTCCCACAAGGAACAGGGTCAAGACTGATTTGCATATGGCTGGGTCCAAACTGGGGTGGTGTGGTGAGCAAAAGAATGATGGATTTAACCCAGATCCTTGTGACTGGGGGTGAATGTTTGCATTGTCCAGCATTCCGTCCATCAATTGTTTCTTTTGCAATATTTCTAGCACTCAAGGCGTTTCAAACTCGCCTACAGGGCAAAGCTGTCCTAATTCGTACAGACAACATGACAGCCATGTATTACATACAAAAACAGGGGGGAGGCGGGAGGGGGACCACACACACTCTCCAATTGTCTCACTTAGCCCAAGACATCTGGAAGTGGGCCATTCAGCACAAACTTTATCTCCTAGCAGAACATCTTCCAGGAGTCAACAACCAGTTTGCAGATCTCAGCAGGCAGAGACCACAAATACACGAGTGGGAACTCCACCCTCAGGTCCTCCTTCCATACTTTCAACATTGGGGAGTCCCTCACATAGACCTGTTCGCCACATACCGAAACGCAAAATGCCCAAACTTCGCGTCCAGGTATCCACACCCATTCTCCAAAGGCAATGCACTATGGATGAATTGGTCAGGGATATTTGCTTACGCTTTTCCGCCTCTCCCACTCATTCCATTAGTGGTTCAGAAACTCAAACAAGCGTCCCTGACACTAATCCTAGTTGCTCCCACATGGGCACGGCAACCTTGGTTCACAACCCTATTGGAGCGGTCAGTAGTCCCTCACCAAAAACTACGTCTTACACCCAATCTTCTCACACAGAGCCATGGAGACATAAGACATCCGGACCCCAGTCAACTCAATCTGGCGATCTGGCTCCTGAAGTCTTAGAGTTTGGCTATCTTAATCTACCGCCAGACTGCATGAATAGTATCAAAGAAGCTAGACGTCCTACTACAAGAGCATGCTATGCAGCAAAGTGGAAGCAGTTTGTAATATACTGTAATAACCACATCAACCGGCTTGATGCTTCCGTACAGAATATTATGTTATTTGTTACATCTGCAACGGTCCAATTTAGCGTACACTTCCATACGCTTACATCTGGCTGCAATAGCTGCATACCTCCAAAATAGACATCTATCTCTTTTTAGAGTGCCTGTTATTAAAGCCTTTATGGAGGGACTCTAGTCTTTCCCTCGAGACGTCCACCTGCTCCAGTATGGAATCTCAACATTGTTCTCACTAGACTTATGGGTCCACCCTTTGAACCATTGCACAAATGTGAAATGCAATTTCTCACATGGAAAACTGCTTTCCTTGTGGCTATCGCATCACTCAGAAGAGTGGGTGAGCTTCAGGCGTTAACTATAGAAGAACCTTTTTTACAAATGCACCAAAATAAAGTGGTTCTTCGGACTAATCCTAAATTTCTTCCTAAAGTCATTTCTGCTTTTCATATCAATTAATCGGTTGAGTTACCAGTGTTCTTCCCTCAACCAGATGCAGTGGCAGAACGTGCCCTACACACATTAGATGTGAAGAGAGCATTGCTTTATTACATAGAAAGCACAAAACTTTTCTGGAACACAAATCAACTTTTTGTTGCTTTTGCTCCACCACACACAGGCAATCCCATATCAAAATCCGGTATTGCAAGGTGGATAGTCAAGTGCATTCAAATATGCTATGCAAAAGCTAAACTAACGCTAACAATTACCCCCAGAGCACACACTACATGCAAACTGGGGGCTTCTATGGCATTCTTAGGAAATATACCCATAGATGACATATGCAAAGCTGCAACATGGTCTACTCCTCACACATTCACAAAACACTATTGTGTAGATGTGTTAGCAAGACAACAAGCTAGAGTGGGCCAGGCAGTTTTACGTACACTATTTCAAACCACTGCAACAGCTACAGGTTAGCCACCGCTTTGGGGGATAACGGCTATATAGTCTATGCATAGCATATGATCTACAGCTCATATGCCTCGAACGGAGAATGCTACTTACCCAGTATGCATCTGTTCTTGGCATATAGAGCTGTAGAGTCATATGCGCCCACCCGCCTTCCCGGGTACCTACACCTGTTGCAGTAATATCTTACTTAGATGCATGCATTCATGGACATCTCCTTTTACTACTCTTACTAACTCCATTATCACCCTCTGCGGGAAAACAATCGAACAATGGAGTCGATGCCCATGCGCACTATCACCGAAAAGAGGAGTCGCCTACCTCGTGACTGGAAAGACTTCTTCGAAGAAAACCAAAGTGCAAACATCCGGACCCAACACTAGATGGCGATCTATGCATAGCATATGACTCTACAGCTCTATATGCCAAGAACAGATGCATACTGGGTAAGTAGCATTCTCCTTTCCTCCATAGGATAACATTGACTGTTTTTCTTGGAAACGTTTCTAAGTGTGGAGTTTGTAAACCTAAAGAAATTCTTTAAAATTGTACTATTTCACAAAAACGCTTTTACTTGCCTGTTTGCAGGAAATGTCCCAGTGTAGTATCCAGGTATACTACACTGAGTAAGAAAAGTAATCCAAAAAGTAACTTACCTAGTATTTTACTGAAAAGCCCATTCAAGTCTATGTACTGTATTTCCAAAGCATTGCATTTCTCTGCAACAATACTGTAAGTCAAAACAAAGTGCATATACAATTACAATTCAAACTGTTTACGTACTGCATTACTACTGTAAAGTATTTATTGCTTACCTGTGCCAGGCTTGCTTGGTTCTAGAAAATAAAATAACAAAAGATTTTTTTATACAAAAACAATTGGTCTGAAGTTCAGTCTTTGAGTGTGTCGTGTAGTTCCTATATATCCTATACAGGACCTGCGCGTTCGGATAACATAAACAGTGGGTTTGGTGGCAGACTGGTTCCGAGCACCCCCACTGGATGTGTTAGCCTGTTTGCATTAGCTAGCTCACAGTGCCACTAGAATCTCCTCTTATCGGGGAGAGAATAGTTTCTGGCAACCTTAGAACATGACAACCCTGATCCCTCAGAATCGTGGAAACCATATACCTTTCGCTCAGTCACTCTTGCTCACTTAGTTTGTCTCCGAGAGATCCACAGAATAAACAGTCTGGGTGTTTCAATAAGTATTTATTGAACAGTCGTTATTCTAGTGTAGCATAGATGAGCTGCAACAACCATTAGACAGTAGCAGATATATATGATTAGCAGTACAGTGAAAATAAAAGGATAGTATAGTTCTACCATCTTGCAATAATCATGAATACATAAATTTATATAAAATGCGCGTACTCCTACGATGCCTATCTAGATGTACCGAAGTGTACCTAGCATGTGGGTAGGTGTGACGCCAAGAATCCCTCTAGGATTTAGTCTAACCCCATTACCTGAAGTGAGAATATGGGACCCCGTCCTGGTATCGAGTTGGACACCCCGCGAGGGATGTGTTGGACCACTGTCAGCTGGAGCGTCTGCATGCTGGAGCCTCAGCGTCCCTGGTCAGTGTATCGGCCTGGAAGTCTCGGTCTCCTCCTTCCAACCCTAGCAAGATGTGCTGTATTTATTCAAAAAGTATCTAGGGTTTCTTTGTCCCTTGTTTCTTGTATTAGCCATTGTTGGATTTGAGGATGACGTATGGGATGAACCTTGTACGTATATATTATGCAGGTGGTGTAGCCCCTGCCTGGTTTCCAAGAACCTTCATGAATATTCATTCATATTGTATGAGCCAATTTGATGGAGTTATAGGACGCTATTGTTCAGGGAAAATCCTCCTTCTGCGCCCAGGACTAGAACTAGGTAAAGGTTCAATCCTAAAGGCTTGTTACTGTGTAGTGTAAGGGAGATAATGTAGGTGAAGGTGTATATTACCCGGGCCTATATTAAGGTACATATATGAAACATAACAAGTGTGTGAATTCATTTGCTGACTGCTCGACCACAGTACCACAAATAGAGAGTGAGGTGCTATCGAACTTTACCTCTGCCTACCTTTTGGAGTTCCACTGGACTCTGTGCACACTATACCTCACTTGGGTATAGTATATACAGAGCCAGCTTCCTACATCGGTGGATCAGCGGTGGGATATACAACTTTGCATTTGTTGGACTACTTGGTTACCACCTGATCACACGACAGCACTCTTAAATTGCCTCTAGAATTCTGATTTTTCAAATTGGCATTTTTGCAAAATTACAAAGTCTTGCAAGGGCCTTGGTTAAGTCCCTGTAGAATTTTAGAAACCTAAAAGTTACTGTAGCTAGGGTTAGAGGGGTTAGAAGTTTTTTAACAGTCTCAAAACAACCCAGCTGTTAGCGAAAATAACCACAATGTCATTGAGGACCTGGGTGAGGAGCTTGACCTCACCGCTTACCTTCACTTGTCTTTCAAGGAGGTAAGGTCCCTATGCAAAATTAAAAACATTTCCATGGGGTCCCATCCCACCAAACAAAAGCTCCAGGAGCTGTTGGCTGGGTATGCTTAGGGCCACCCATCTGAAACTGGTGAAGACCAGTCAGATGAGGAAGAAAAGGGAGAGGATAACCAGGTAGATCAACCACTCCCACTTCATAGGGAGAAAAGGGCCCCAGTGGCCCTGACTCCCAAGAATCAACCGCTCAGAACCTAGATCCACATAGGTGGGTCAGGCACTACTGAGGAAATTGCGGAAAGCCTCAATGTGGAGGACAGCCTTTTAGCAAGGTTGACCAAAAGACTGGATCTAGAGACCAGGTTGCTGGCTCTGGAGAGAGAGAGCAGAGATGGGCCTAACACCCATCAATGGTGGCAGCAATTTCCTTGAGGATAAAGAGCAATCTTATGATCCTAAAATCCGCAAAGGGATTGTCCCTAAATATGAAGAGTGATATGATGTCACAAAACGGTTCACAACCTTTGAGACGGCCTGTGAAAAGTGAAGAAGTCACACTGGGGGGGGGGGGGGGAGACACTCCTTTGGGAACTGTTCTCTAGTAACTGCAGAGACAGACTCCTGACCCTTTCTGGGGCAGATGCTGGGTCTTATGACCTCATGAAGAGAACTCTGAGGGATTTGGAATGAAAAGTTACATCAGCATTTGGTAGACCTAGGTCTAATTTCTCCCCAAGAATTGGGAAAGCAGGCAGACCACTGGGTCAAGACAAGGGTGACGGACAACCACCGGGGGTGACCAAAAGAAATGGGTTACAAAACCTCCCCAGGGGAAATGTGGTGAGAATCCCCAAGATAAAAAGCCTGAGTCTTCTAAAGGGCCCCAAAAACCTGCGCAGGGGGGTGAGTCCCAAAACTCTTCCCAGTCCAATAATAGGTACAGGAGAAAGAACTTTGATCCTTTAAAGTCCTGGCGTAACAACTGTAAGAAGTTGGGACACTTAACTGGAGATGCTGCTTGCCCAAACAAGAATCCCCCTAGTCCTACTACAGCTACTCCGGATTTAGCTAGTCTCCAGATGGGATCAACAGTGTGCCAAGAGCAAATCGGGTTGCACACTGAAGCAGTTCTAGTTTCAGAAGGGGAAGTTGAGTTTGCCACTGTAGCTGTGTGGCCACCCAACTTAAAGAAGTATTTGCAATACCCTTGGATAAATGGAACTAGGATGGATGCCCTGAGGGAAACAGGTGCCAGTGTCACTATGGTGAGAGATGCACTGGTTTCCCCTGAGCAATACTTGATTGGGAGAACTTAACTAGTCACCAGTGCTGACAGTGTTACCACTAACCATGCAATGGCTATGGTGACAGACTGGGGGGGGGGGGGGTTACTGGCCTGAAACGGGTAGTGGTCTCTCCAAAGCTACTAGCTGCATGTCTGCTTGGCAATGACCTGGAAACCTCCGCATGGACTGAGGTTGAACTGAAAACCCATGCAGCAATGCTGGATATCCCTGAGATGGTGTGTGTAAAAACAAGAGCACACAGCAGAAAACAGAGTGAAAAAGAAGTGTTGGAGCCTGAAAGTATGGCCCAACCTTCCAAGAGGTAAGGTAAGAAGATTGGGGAACCAGCTTCTGTACAGCAAAAGGATCAGGACCCCTCTCCTCAGGGAGAGGACTTGGACACCCCAGAGGGAACTGAGCCCATGGAGCTTGACCCTTACCAGGTTGAACTCTTAGGCCAAGGGGGACCCTCTAGGGAAGAGCTGTGCCTTGGACAGCAGGACTGTCCAACTCTTGAAAGCCTGAGGCAGCAAGCTGCTGCACAGGAAAAGGGAGATGTCAGTGGTTCCCACAGAGTTTATTGGGAAGAGGGACTACTGTACACAGAGACCCCAACCCTGGAACCACTAGAAGAGTGGTAGTGCCTCAGAAGTACAGGGAGTTCCTCCTAACTTTACTCATGACATCCTTCTAGCTGGGCGTCTGGGCCAAACCAAAACCTGGGAAAGGCTAGTTAGCCACTTTTGCTGGCCCCAGATGTCTCAAAAGGTGAAGGAGTTTGTCAGCTCCTGTGTCACCTGTCAAGCCAGTGGCAAGACAGGTAACCACCTAAAGGTCCCCTTAATTTCACTATCAGTGGTTGGGGTTCCCTTTGAAAGGGTAGGTGTGGACATAGTGGGTCCACTTGAACCTCACACGCCTCAGGAAACAAATTCATTCTAGTGGTAGTGGATCATGCCACTAGGTATCCTGAGGCAATTCCCCTTAGGACTATTACAGCTCCTGCAATAGCCAAGGCCCTCATTGGTGTCTTCACCAGGGTAGGGTTTCCTAAGGAGGTTGTTTCAGACAGAGGTTCCAACTTCATGTCTGCTTACCTCAAACATATGTGGAAAGTGTGTGGAGTGCAGTACAAGTTTACTACACCCTATCACCCACAAACCAATGGCCTTGTTGAGAGATTCAACAAGACCTTGAAAGGCATGATTATGGGGCTCCCTGAAAAACTCAAAAGGAGATGGGATGTCCTCTTACCATGCTTGCTTTTCGCTTACAGAGAGGTGCCACAGAAGGGAGTAGGGTTTCCCCCCTTTGAACTTCTGTTTGGCCATCCTGTGAGGGGACCACTCTGTCTTGTAAAAGAGGGTTAGGAGAAGCCTCTCCAAGAACCCAAACGATATTGTGGACTATGTGCTTGGCCTAAGGTCCAGAATGGCGGAGTACATGGAAAAGGCATCCAAGAATCTTGAGGCCAGCCAGGAGCTTCAGAAGCACTGGTATGACCAAAAAGCTGCACTGGTAGAATTTCAACCAGGGCAAAAGGTGTGGGTTTTGGAGCCAGTGGCACCAAGGGCTCTCCAGGACAGATGGAATGGCCCTTACCCTATCCTAGAAAAGAAGAGTGAGGTCACCTACTTGGTTGACCTGGGCATAAGCAGGACACCCTAAAGGGTTATCCATGTGAACCACCTTAAGCTCTTCCATGACAGGGCTGACATCACCATGCTGATGGTGACTGATGAGGATCAGGAGACAGAGTGTGAACCTCTCCCTGATCTCCTCTCATTCAGCCCAAAAGATGGGTCCGTGGATGGTGTTGTCTTTTCAGACAACCTCTCTGCCCAACAGCAGACTGATTGCAAGCAAGTCTTGCAGCAGTATGCAAAGCTCTTTTCCTGTAGCCCATGTCAGACAAACTGGTGTACACATGTGGACACTGGGACAGTTCACCTGTCAAAAACAAAATCTATCGCCAGTCTGATCAAGTCAAGGAAAGCATCAGAGCTGAAGTCAGCAAGATGCTGGAGTTAGGGGTTATTGAACCCTCCGAGAGCCCCTGGGCCAGCCCAGTGGTCCTAGTCCCCAAACCTCATCCACAGGGTGGAAAGAGAGAAATGAGGTTCTGTGTGGACTATAGAGGGCTCAACTCTGTCACCAAGATAGATGCTCACCCTATCCCAAGAGCGGATGAACTGATAGATAAAATGGGTGCAGCCAAATTTCTAAGTACCCTTGACTTAACTGCAGGGTACTGGCAAATTGGCATGGCCCCAGGAGCAAAAGAAAAGACAGCATTCTCCACACCTGATGGGCATTATCAGTTTTGCAGCGTGAATCTTTCTGGATTCACTATGCTGAGCATTATTCCGCCATCTCGTGGTTGGGTCCGGATTCGTAGTCTTTTCTTTCTTTTTTTTTTTTTTGTTTTGTTGTTGGCCCAGGTGGGCGGCGACGCCCCCACCATTTGGTGTCCTCGGTGACGTCGTCGCGCTTCCTGCGGAAGCTCCCACCTTTGGTCGCCATCTTCAGATTCTTTTTTCCGCTGTGGGGTCTGGATCGTCGACGAGCAGTTCCAGAAAGTTGGACGAAGAATCTCGAAGTTGAAATAATCACCAAACGATCGTTTCCTGAAGACACCGGACGAGGAGACGAGTACAGGAGGCGACGAGAAGGACGACGAGGTAGAAGGTCCACGACCAAAATCTCGACGCCTACAGAGAATGCGCTCACAGGCGGCCCCCTGAGCGCGGGTATGGACAAGACACCGTTTAAGTTTTGCCAAAACTGTCACCACAAGTACGCCCAGAAGGACCAGCACCCAGTCTGCAACCTCTACTTGCTGCTCGACCACATCAGCGAAGACTGCAACGCGTGTTCGGCGTTCACCCCGAAAACCATCCGGGTGAGCGAGAGGCAAAGAAGGGCGAAACACAACATGCAGGGCCAGGGAGCACCTCCATCGCTCCGAGACCTGGGCCTCTCGAGTGGAGAGGAAGACAACATCGCAGAGGGACCGGAGGACTGCTCAGTCGTCGAGGTCCACAAGAAAACTTCGAAGGAGGTAAGGGAGACGTCGACCCCGAAGCACCCAAGCGACGCTCGAAAGAGTGAAGCTAAGGCCCCGAGCGACACGCTCAGAAGTGAAGCCAAGTCCTCGAAGGGAGCGTTGCCGCCGAAACACTCGACGAAAGCAACAGCAACCAAGGACAAACAACCGAGCGGATCCTTCGTGAAGGACTCACAATCGGCAAAAGCCTCCGAAAAACCAAGGGCGTCGAAGGTAACCTCCGAAAAGGAAGCCTCGACACCCAGAAAGGAAGGCCCGACGTCCGAGACCGCGAAGAGAGGCGCTTCAGCCGTCGACACCGAAAGGGTCCACGAGATGGAGAAGAAGAGAAGGCTCAAAGCAGAGATGGCGAGCATCCTGCAAAGGAAAAAAGAAGCCAGCACGCGAAACACTCGCGGAGGGCGACAACGAAGACATCGAGCCCCCTAGAACCGCTCGACGAACAGGGCGAAGAGGACTACTACTTCGAAGCCGAAGAAGAGTTCCAGTCTTACCGGGACTCGGCGCCCTCGGAAGAACAATACCTAGACTGGCAAGACCTCGACGCAGAATCACCAGAAGAAGGGGTAGACTCTTATCCTCGAGGCCTTCGCCGCCAGACGACATTGGAGCCTACAATGTGGTCGTCCAAAGGGCTGCAGCAACGTATGGCGTCGAAATGCAAGAGGAGAAGGCAAAGGCATGTTTCCTTTTGGAAACCCTACTTCCTCAACAAACAAGGTCCCAGTTCCTACCCATGCTCCCTAGCGTCCTGGACCAGGGAAGGGAGGCCTTCAAAGAACCGGCAGTCTGCAAGGCTGTTACACCAAGGAGCGAAAAGAAATACAAGCACTCCTCTAAAGACCCTGCGTACATACAAGGGTCAGTGCCAGCAGACTCCATTATCACTGCAACGGCCAGGAAAAGGGCAATTGTGCCCACTAACACAGGTCCACCTCCAGACAAGGAGAGCAAACAAATGGACCTCACAGGACGAAAGGTGGAGAGGAACGCAGCCATACACTGGCGCATCGCCAACTCCAACGCCCTCATCAGCAGGCATGCATACCAGCATTGGGATGAAATGAGCCAGCTCATAACACACCTACCACAACAACACCAACAAAGGGCTAATCACCTAGTGGAAGAGGGCAAAGCTATGGCAAACACTTGCCTAAAATCAGCCTTGGACGCAGCAGAGAACTCCGGCAGGCAGATGATGATAGGGGTGACCAAAAGGAGACACGCTTGGCTCAGGATCTCAGGTTTCAAACATGAGGTACAAAGCAACATCCTGAACACGCCATTCGACGGCCAGAAACTGTTTGGATCCCCAGTGGACGAGAAGTTAACGCAGCTCAAAAAAGACAATGAAACTGCGAGGTCCATGGGAGCACTGCAATTCAGGGGGATGAGAAGAGGAACCCCCTCGAGGCGGCCCAATGGTAGAGGGGGCAATGCGCCCGCCACTTCCCACCAATCTCCCCAACAAGGATACCAGGGGAACAACCAGGGCCAAAGCCAACAGGGACAACAGCAGCAAAATTGGCAATATCAACCCAGAGGACGGTCCTTTCGAGGACGCGGGTACGGACGGGGACAATCCCGAAGAGGGGGTCAGCAGCCCACCTCAAAGTGACTCCACAAACAAACCAAACCCTCCCCTTTTAACACCAAGGGAGAGGAGAAGTCAACAGAAGGACAAAATAAGAAACACACACAGCAAACAAATAACCACCGAGCATACAACCCCGGTGGGGGGCAGAATAGGAAACTTCCTCACACAATGGAGGGAGATTACCACGGACAAGTGGATACTGAACATCATACAGCACGGGTACTGCATAGAACTCCAAAGACACCCCCGGGCAAAAACCAAGACACCGGGCAATTCCCGCAAGGGAGCTCGCCCTCCTACGTCTAGAAGCAGAGGAGCTGCTACAAAAAGAGCAATAGAACCAGTTCCAATCAACGAAAGGAACAGGGAGTCTACTCAACGTACTTCCTAGTGCCAGAGGCAGACGAAACACTAAGGCCAATACTGGACCTCAGATTCCTCAACAAGTTCGTAAAAACTCAAAAATTCAAAATGACGTCACTTCAGGAAGTAATACCCCAAATCCAAGAAGGGGATTACATGGCGACCATAGACATCAAAGACGCATATCTGCACATACCCGTCAACCACAAACACAAACGTCTACTAAGATTCGTGATTGGCCACAATCACTACCAGTTCACAGTGCTAGCCTTAGGGCTCAAGTCCGCACCAAGGGTTTTCACAAAATGCCTTGCGGCAGCGCACCTACGGAGAAAGGGCATACACGTATACCCCTACCTCGACGACTGGCTTGTGAAAGCAGGATCATACACACACTGCAAGGATCACATCAAACAAGTCATACAAACACTGTCCAGACTAGGTTTCTCAATACATTGGGAGAAATCGTCAACAGAACCTCAGCAGATCTAAATATTCTTAGGGGCACAAATCGACAGCACACAGTCCAAGGTGTTCCCCAATGACGAGAACTATAGCGCTCCTGAGGGAAACACGTCATTACCGCAAGGGGCAAGTTCTGACAGTGAGGACGGTGAGCAGACTAATGGGAATGATGGCATCATGCATCCACCTAGTCCCACATATCAGGCTGCACATGAGACCGTTCCAAGAATGGATACAGCAGCAGTGGTCACAAGCGACAGGGAGTTGGGAAGATCTAGTGGTTGTCACACACGCAGTGCAGCAAGAAATAGCGTGGTGGAAGGAAGAGAACATATTACAGGGGAAGCCATTCACACAGCCAACTCCAACAGTGACCATCACAACAGACGCCTCACAGCAGGGCTGGGGCGCGCACATGGACAGACTCCGCGTCAGGGGGCTGTGGTCACAACAAGATGCAGTGAAACACATCAACTACCTAGAACTAAAAACTGTGTTCCTAGCCTTAAAAGCCTTTCAGAAGCAGCTTTACGGACAGCGAGTGCTGATACAAACAGACAACACAACCACCATGTTCTACATCAACAAACAAGGTGGAACACAGTCAGCACCGCTATCAAGCCTGGCACAAGAGATTTGGAGATGGGCCATCCCTCTAAGGATAGACCTACTGGCAATACACCTTCCAGGAATAGACTATGTAGAAGCAGACCGACTCAGCAGGCAGACGTCTGCGTCCCACGAATGGGAACTCAACCAACAGGAGGTGCAGCGGCTGTACCAAAAGTGGGGTACACCACGGATAGACCTGTTTGCAACACTCCAGAATGCAAAATGCCAACATTACGCATCCAGACAACCGGACCAAAGGTCCCTAGGGAATGCGCTATGGATAAGTTGGTCGAACGAATTTGCATACGCTTTTCCCCGATACCACTGTTACACAAGGTACTCAGCAAATGCAGGAGCAGCAGCATGACACTCATACTGGTGGCACCTCAGTGGGCCAGACAATCATGGTTCTCACAAATAATGGAAATGGCACAGGAACCAGCACACAGGTTCAGCAGAAGGAAAGACCTCCTAACAATGCAAGAAGGAAAAGTGCTCCACCCAGAACCAGAGAGCCTCAGCCTAGCAGCATGGCTCCTGAGGACCTAGAATTCGCACACCTCAAGCTACCACCAAGCACCATGGCAGTACTCAGAGAAGCAAGGAGACCCACTACAAGAAAATGCTACATTGCAAAGTGGAAAAGGTTCTCGCAATGGTGCATTAAAGAGGGACTGCAACAAAAGGTCACAAAAGAATCAACGGTACTACAATACTTAACGCACCTACTACACAGCGGGCTAAGCTACTCGTCACTAAGGGTTCACTTAGCAGCCATAGTGGCCTACACCAGGGGAGAAGCGGGAAAAGTTTCTTCACCTCACAGGTGGTCAAAAGATTCCTGGAGGGAGCTAAGAGAATAGCCCCCCAAAAGGATGCCAGCCCCAAGCTGGAACCTCAACACTGTGCTAACACAGTTGATGAAATCACCATTTGAGCCCATACACAAGACCACACTGCACATGCTCACACTAAAGACGGCATTCCACGTCACTGCGAAGGGTCAGTGAACTGCAGGCTCTTACACTACAAGAGCCCTACTTGCAAATACACAAGGACAGAATTGTCATGAGAACGGACCCACACTTCCTGCCAAAGGTGGTGTCTCGGTTCCATATTAACCAGACAATACAGATACCAAGTTTCTTCCAGAAACCATCAACGCCCACAGAAAAGGCGCTACACACGCTAGACGCCAGAAGGGCAGTGATGCACTACATAGAAAGGACGAAGGAATGCAGGAAAACAAAACAACTCTTCGTTTCCTTCGCAAGCAGTTTCTTGGGACGACCAGTAACAAAAATACCATAGCACGATGGATTGCACAAGCAATACAACTCTGCCACAAGCAGGCAGGACAAGAATTACAGGGAGCCACCCAGGCTCACTCAGCAAGGAAGAAGGGAGCAACGGTTGCGTTCCTAGCGAACACACCTATACAAGACATTTGCCAAGCGGCAACATGGTCTTCCGTGCACACGTTCACCAAACACTACTGTGTTGATATCCAGATGAACAAAGAGGCACAAGTAGGACAGAAGGTCTTACAGCACATTTTCAGCAACCAATGCTCATCTTCCACCCAACCACCGCAATAACAGAAAACCGCTACAAAGTCTATGCACAGCATAGTGAATCCAGAAAGATTCACGCTGCAAAACGAATAGTTTCTTAACTGTCGGTGTAGTTTTGCAGCTTGAAGACTTTCTGGATTCACTAGCGATCCCACCCGCCTCCGCCAGGAAGATAACATAGGAGGTTAAGGGTAAAACTAGACTACATACAGTTTAGAGGGATCAAAAGGAAAACAAAAGGATAAAAGAAAAAGACATAGACGACAAAACAATAAGAGGAAAAGAAAAAAGAATCCGAAGATGGCGACCAAAGGTGGGAGCTTCCGCAGGAAGCGCGACGACGTCACCGAGGACACCAAATGGTGGGGGCGTCGCCGCCCACCTGGGCCAACAACAAAGAAAAAAGACTACGAATCCGGACCCAACCACGAGATGGCGGAATAATGCTCAGCATAGTGAATCCAGAAAGTCTTCAAGCTGCAAAACTACACCGACAGGTAAGAAACTATTCGTTTACTGTTATGCCCTTTGGTTTAAAGAATGCCCCTGCCACCTTCCAGAGGTTGGTGAATCAAGTCCTTGCCGGATTGGAGTCCTTTAGTGCTGCTGATCTAAATGATATTGCGGTCTTCAGCTCCACCTGGCAGGATCACCTGATCCACCATGGGAAGGTTTTAAATGCCCTGCAAACTGCAGACCTAACTGTCAAGGCATCCAAATGCCAGATAGGGCAGGGAACTGTGGTATACATGGGCCACCTTGTTGGTGGAGGCCAAGTACAACCCTTACAGCCCAAGATCCAGGCAATCCTGGACTGGGCAGCTCCAACAACACAGACCCAAGTCAAGGCATTCCTTGGCTTGACTGGGTACTACAGGAGGTTTGTGGCTCCCCTCACAGAACTCACCCCTAAGAAGATGCCCAAAAAGGTAAACTGGACAGTTAGTTGTAAAAAAGGCTTTTGACACCCTGAAAGAGGCTGTGTGCTCAGCACCAATTCTCAAAGCTCCAGACAATAACAAGCAGTTCATTGTGCGGACTGATGCATCTGAGCTGGGGTTAGGAGCGGTCCTATCCCAGACCAATGATGATAAGCAGAAGGCTTCTTCCCAGGGAGCAGTGTTGAAGTGCCATTGAGAGGGAGGCCTTTGCTGTGGTTTGGTCCCTGAAGAAGCTGAGACCATACTTGTTTGTTGCTCACTTCCTAGTCAAACTGATCACAGACCTCTCGGATGGCTAATGCAGATGAAAGGTGAATCCTAAACTGTTGAGGTGGTCCATCTCCCTACAGGGAATGGACTTTGTAGTTCTTCCACTTAGAAAATGAAGACTCTCAAGGGAAAGGTTAGTCTCATCCTCTTTTGGTTTGGGGGAGGGCAGGGGAGGAGGGGTGTGAGAAAGTGCCCTCTTTCTGCATGGTTGCCCCCACTTTATGTTGAATTGCTGATGTGCTTTGACTGAGTGTGTCCTGCCAGTCGGGTACCCAGGGCCTATGTTCTTTCCTTAAAACTGCATTGAAGCCTAAACCCAATTGGCGCCTCAGGTCAGCCCCTGGTAAAAGGTACCACAGGTACCCAGGGCACTGTGACCAGAGAAGGCCTCTAAGGGCTGCAGCACTTATTGTGCCACCCTTTGAGGTCCTGTACCTTCACACTCACAGGCTGCGTGTTTTGGTGCAGAACAAAGTGAAGAGTCGACATGGCACACATCCCTGTGTGGCATGCCTACAACCCACTGCCCTGGCATAGGTCAGCCACCCCTTTAGCTGGGTGCACTATACCAGTGGTGAGGGTACAGGTGCATGAGTCCTGTACCCCTACAGTGTCTAAGTCCATTCTTCGATATTGTAAGTGCAGTGCTGCCATTAAGAGTATATGGTGCTGGGAGTTTGTCATTACAAACTCCACAGCACCATTATGACTACACTGAAAACTGAGAAGTTTGGTAACCAACTTCTCAGCACATTAAACCCAGTGTGGGATTTAATGAAAAATGCACATAGAGGGCATCTTAGAGATGCCCCCTGAAAACTAACCTACCACTAGTGTCCAGGCTGAGTGGCTGCTTTCAGCTGCCACCATCAGACATGTTTCTGGACCCCCGGGTCGAGAGTCTGCTGCTCTTGGGTGCCTGCAACAAAGGACATCCTGGGACGAGGTGCCAAGCCTCCTCCCCCAGGATGGGCAGGGTTCACGAAGGGGAAGCTTCAAAGGCTTGCCGCCTTTGTGAGCTTCTCCAGGCCTTCAGCAACTGGTCCCCACTGGTTCTGACCCCCTCTTTGGGCAGGACAACCGGCGGGAAAAAGAAGTGAGGAAGAGAGGTGTGCCCACCTCTGCCAACCCCCCCCCCCCCCCACCCCCTCAGGTGGGGGAGGCGAGGTGAAGCACAACTCTCAATCCCTGCCATCTTGCATATGGGGGGACTCCGCCAACCAGGGAAAGGCTTATGCCCCCCTCCCACTGGAGGGTGGCATAATAGGGGGTGTACCTACCCCAGGGAAGGGGCCCATTGGTCCCAACCTTTTAACCTACCTGTAACGCCCCTAAATCTAGTATTTAGGGGCAACCCTGAACCTTGCTTCCTCAGACCAGAAGAAACTACAAGAAAAGATGGACTGAACAGCCGTGCAGAAGCTAACAGGAAGACGCCCACTGACTTGGCCACAGCCCTACCGGCCTGTCTCCACCTCAAACCTGCTCCTGCGAAATCCCGGTGTGTCCTGCAGCCAGCAACCTCGAAACCCCGGAGGACCTGCCTGCCTTCAACCACAAAGACTGTGTCTCCCGTGAACACCGGATTTGTTCATCTCCAACCTCTGGCTTCGGCCGTACACTGCAAATCTGCACCCGCCGTCCACGGCCCGAGCTCTAGTGGGCAAACACCACAAGGAGGTCCCTCCGGCGATCCTGACCCGAGATCCGGCGACCCCCGACCTGCCACAAACCTCCAGCCGACGCCTGCAGCCTAAGTCCGGAAGGTTCCCCTAACCGCGACCAGGAGCTGGTAAGAAGATCCGACCCTAAAAGGCACCCCTGCACCCGACGCCCCACGGCCTTCGGTGGCCAAACCGATGGTGCCTAACCAACCCCCAAGATCCCAACTTACTTCTTGAAGTGGTGGTCGCACCCAGAAGACCTTCGACTCCAAGCCTGCGGTGCCTTTGCAAACTTGAGGTTCCCTATTGCAAACAGGGCGCCCGACGTCGCAACAGCACCCTGCACCCGGCCGCCCTAGTGCCGCTGATGGTGCACATTTGGTGCTACTTTGTTTCCGCATTTGCCCTGAGCTAAAGTCCAGGAGCTTTGCTCCCACAACCAAGTGGCCTTCTCGCCAGCAGCCACCAACCACCAACCGGAGGCCCCCTATCCCTCATTGGATAACATTGGGCCTCAGCACTCTGCACCGTCGCCCTGGTGCCGCTCAGGGTGTAACAAGAGTGCGGCCCTGGGGGACCCCTGAGTCTACCCCCAGAACCTCAACTCCCATTACCGAATACTTACCCTAAAACCGATAACACTATGTTCGAGGCATATGAGCTGCAGATTGTACACTTTTGCATAGATCGCCATCTTGTTTTGGGTTCGGATGTTTGCATGTTTTTGTCGAAGAAGTCTCTGTAGTCACGAGGTTGGTGACTCTTCCTTCGGTCGACAGTGCGCATGGGCATCGACTCCATCCTTAGATTGTTTTTTCCCGCCATGGGGTACGGATGTGACTTGCTGCGCTCCAGGTCGGTGTCGTTATCGAACCCCCTTTCGACGCGCAATCACAGCTAACCGACGGTATTGTCTCGATCGCGTACCCTTCGACGCACCCTCGACGAAAACCTTCGACATCTTGCGAACTTCGACGCGGGCCGCTGGGCCTACCCGCGCCGGGAACGACTGACGTCGATGGAACGGACTCCCTTTAAAAAATGTCCACAGTGTGGGGCTAAATTCCCACACTCGGACCTCCATTCCGTTTGTAATCTGTGCCTCTCTCCAGAACATGAAGAGGACAACTGTGAGGCTTGTCTTTCATTCAAGTCCAAGAAGACCATCCGGGATCGTCTAGCTCGACGCCACGAGGCACAGGTTCCATTCCGGATATCTTCCATCCAGGTCCCGACAGCCTGCCGGAACCAGAACAGGAAGAACAGGTCTCGGTCTCTGAAGCAGACGACTCCGAAGATGACATCACCCCGGCTCAACGGGACGCAAGTACCGAGACCCCTCCCCCACCGAAAGCCCATAACAAAGGCTCTGGTGTCACCTTTGCCCCCAGGCTCAGGCACACACCGAACAAAGACTTTGAGCACCCCGCCTCCGGGCCCGGCTCCGAAAGACGAAGAAAAGCCTTCCGGCTCGAGCCAGCCACCCGGCCCCGAAAAACCATCTTTGGCACCGAAAGCTAAGTCGCCCGAGATGCCGCGCCCCACTCCGTCGGCACCGGAAAAACATTCGGCGCCGAAACCGGCAAAAGACCCCTCGACAACGAAGCATCCGGATAAGACCTCAGCACTGAATCACACGGATAAGCCTTCGGCACCCAAGACCTCAGAGCCGAAAACTGCAAAGTAGAAGCCTTCCATAACTAAGCCTCCCAAACAAACACCTCCGTGGCCGAAACAACCCGCACCGAAGGTCTCGGAGCCAGGAAAAGCTTCTATACCGGACACTGTCACTAAAAAGCCAAGATCAGTTTCCAAGGAGAAATCTTCCTCACCCAAGAAAACTATCGATTCCGAAGAACGTTTTCTCCCCGATCCGAAGCAAACCACCATCTTAATTCATCCAAAGACTGGTCATATGATTACTAAGCTACCTACAAAGAAGAAACCAGAACTTTTACGACATGCACCAGTTCCTCTAAAGAAAAGACACATAGCTACTAATACTTCACCACCAGCTTCACCCCCTCCACCAATTAACCCTAATTTACTCATTTCTCCAGCACATTCTCCACAACCAGAGGATAGTGACGATGCACATGGGGATGGGCAAGAAGATGAAGATGTAGTACCATTAGGCACTGAGGATCCTGATGAGCCACCACAGGATCCAGACCCCTGGCATGACTATAATACCGATCCTGATCTACATAATAATCCGGACTTCTACCCCTCAAAACCATCTCCGCCAGATGACAATGTGGGTTTTGCCCAACTAATAAATAGGGCCGCAACATACCATGGAGTTAAACTACACTCAGACCCTGTAGAAGAGGATTTTCTTCTAGAAACCTTTGACCAGCCACAAAAATCTGCTCATGTCTTGGCAATGCTAAAAAGTCTTCTTAGACTCTGAGGTGTTCAAAGACCCAGTAAGAGCTAGGGTTCTTAACCCCAGAATAGATAAGAAATACAAGGCAGCTCCCACTGACCCCATATAGATCAAGGGTCAACTTCCTTTAGATTCCCTGGTTGTAGCCAATGCACGCAAGAGAGCAAACTCTCAGGGGTCAGGTGACACACCACCTCCTGACAAAGAATCTAAATTATTAGACGCATCAGGCAAACGTATGGCGTCTCAAGCTGCAAACTACTGGAAAATAGCCAACACACAAGCCCTCCTGGCGAGGTATGACAGGGCTCACTATGATGAGCTGTAAAAGCTCATTCAACACCTACCTCAACAATATAAAGACAAAGCCAATGACCTTATATAGGAAGGCAAACTCCTCACTAACACATCCATCAAATGCGCGCTCGACGCAGCAGACACCGCGTCCCCGCAGTAAATACCAGTGTTTTGCTCTTCAGACATGCCTGGCTCAGGGTATCTGGTTTTAAACAAGAGGTACAAAATAGCATCCTTAATCAGCCTTTTGACCATGAGCGCCTCTTTGGCCCTGCAGTGGACACATCTTTGGAAAAGATAAAGGACACAGAGACTGCCAAGTCTATGGGAGCCCTACAGTCACCCTCTACCAGAGGCTCCTTTCGGCGTTCCTTCTATAGAGCAGGCTCCAAAACAAATACACCAGAACACCCGTCCTCATCCTACAAAAGTCCCAACCAGGGCTCCTTTTCTAGAGTAGGTTACAGGGGGAACAACAAGGGCAGAGGCAGGGGTAATAACACCCGCAGCTCCCCTAATACCGAACAGTGACTTCCCTGCGCTTCCCCCCTGATCATCCCACTCCTGTCGGGGGACGTCTCTCACAGTTCCTGCCTGTCTGGAATTCCATCACAACAGACAAGTGGGTAAGACAAATTATCCAGTATGGTTATTGCCTGGAGCTCACTTCTACCCCTCCCAACATTCCTCCCAAACAGCGTCCAATGTCATCATAACACCTCACGCTTCTCAAACAAGAGGTTCTTGCGCTATTACAAAAACATGCAATAGAGCCGGTTCCCTTGCCTCATCAAGGCATAGGTGTCTATTCCCTCTATTTTCTAATTCCAAAAAAGGACAGCTCTCTCAGGCCAATACTGGACCTCAGACCGCTCAACTTCTACATCCAATCAGACCACTTCCACATGGTCACTTTACAACAAGTGCTTCCACTACTTCAGCAAGGCGACTTTCTCTCCACTCTAGATCTAAAGGACGCCTACTTCCACATTCCCATTCATCCTGCTCACAGGAAATATCTAAGGTTTGTGGTAGATGGTCAACACTACCAATTCAAATTTTACCATTCGGGGTCACCACGGCACCCAGAGTTTTCACCAAGTGCCTCGCAGTGGTGCAGCCCATTTGAGAACCCAGCAGATTCATGTCTTCCCTTATCTGGACGACTGGCTCATAAAAGCAAAATCCCACAATAGCTGTGTCCAACACACACTCCACACAATACAACTGCTTCACAGTCCTAGATTCAAAGTAAATCTGGGCAAATCCCACCTCCAACCGTTCAGAATACAACAATATCTAGGAGCTATAGTAAATACTTCCACAGCCCTAGCATATCCCAACCCCGTCAGGATAAGTGCTATACAGGCGCTAGTTCAAAGATTTCAGCCACAACACTCACTACCAGCACGAGTGTTCATGCAACTAATAGGGATGATGGCCTCTTGCATTTTTCTCGTTCCTCATGCAAGACTACAGATGCGTCCATTACAAGAGTGCTTAGCACGTCAGTGGAACCAAGCTCAAGGTCCGCTAACAGATCTGGTGTTGGTGGACGACTGCACCCATCGCTCTCTGCAATGGTGGAACACACACAAAACCTTTCCAAAGGGCGGTCGTTCCTAGAGCCAGTCCCACAGATAGTGCTAACAGACGCATCGCTCACCGGCTGGGGAGCTCATCTTCAAACCCATACCATTCAAGGTATCTGGACCCCCAACAAAAACAATTTCACATCAACTACCTGGAATTGTTAGCAATCTTCCTAGCGTTGAAATCTTTTCAACTGCACCTTCTAGGCAAAGCTGTCCTGATCCGTACAGACAACATGACAGCAATGTATTACATACAGAAGCAAGGGGGGACACACTCCCTACAGCTATCACACCTAGCTCAAAGCATCTGGAGATGGGCCATTCCGCAAAACATATACCTCCTGGCAGAACATCTACCAGGGGTACACAATCAGATTGCGGATCTGCTCAGCTGTCAAGCACAACAGATCCACGAATGGGAACTTCATCCTCAAGTTCTTCTTCCATTCTTTCGCCTGTGGGGACTCCCAGAAATAGATCTTTGCCACACACCAAAACGCAAAATGCCCAAACTTCGCATCCAGGTATCCACACCCATTGTCCAAAGGCAATGCGCTATGGATGAATTGGTCAGGCAAATTTGCTTACGCTCTACCGCCTCTCCCACTCATTCCGTTAGTGGTGCGGAAACTCAAACAACATTCCCTCACAATGATCCTAGTTGCTCCAACATGGGCAAGGCAACCATGGTTCACAACTCTATTGGAACTATCAGTAGTACCACATCACAAGCTACACCTCTCACCCAAACTTCTTATTCAGAACCATGGAGAGATAAGACACCCAGATCCCAATCAACTCAACCTTGCGATCTGGCTCCTGAAATCTTAGTTTGGCTATCTCAATATCCCGCCAGACTGTATGAACATTATCAAAGAGGCCAGACGCCCTACAACAAGGGCATGCTATGCGGCAAAATGGAAGCGATTCGTCATTTATTGCACGCATGACAAGATCAACCCACTAGATGCTTCCATTCAGAACATCATCTGTTACCTCTTGCATCTACAACAATGTAACCTAGCGTATACATCTATCAGGTTACATCTATCCGCCATAGCGGCCTACCTACAAAACAGACATTTGTCTTTGTTTCGAGTTCCTGCTATCAAAGCTTTCATGGAAGGACTTAAAAGAATAATTCCACCAAGAGCTCCACCCTCTCCAGTGTGGAACCTTAATGTAGTCCTTACCAGACTAATGGGTCCTCCTTTTGAACCTCTCCACAAATGTGAACTACAGTTCCTCACTTGGAAAGTAGCCTTTTTGGTTGCTATCACATCTCTCAGAAGAGTTAGTGAACTCCAGGCATTAACTATACAGGAACCATTTTTGCAAATCCATCACAACAAAGTGGTTCTTAGGACTAACCCAAAATTTTTACCCAAAGTAGTATCTGCCTTCCATCTCAACCAGTCTGTTGAACTCCCAGTATTTTTTCCTCAACCAGACTCAGTGGCAGAAAGAGCTCTACACACCTTAGATGTTAAAAGAGCAATACTCTACTACATTGAAAGAACAAAATCCTTTAGGAAAACCAAACCACTTTTTGTGGCTTTCTCCCCACCTCATAAAGGTAATCTTATATCCAAAACAGGAATTGCAAGGTGGATTGTAAAATGCATACAAATATGCTACATCAAAGCCAAACGCACATTAACCATTCCCCCTAGAGCTCACTCTACACGCAAACTAGGGGCTTGCTATGGCATTCTTAGGGAACATTCCCCTAGATGACATATGTAAAGCAGCAACTTGGGCTACACCACACACCTTCACAAAACACTTGTGTAGATGTGCAAGCAAAACAACAAACTAGTGTGGGCCAGGCTGTATTAAAAACACTATTTCAAACTACTGCAACAGATACAGGTAGCCACCGCTAACAAGGTAACTGCTGTATAGTCTATGCAAAAGTGTACAATCTGCAGCTCATATGCCTCGAACGGAAAATGCTACTTACCAGTATGCATCTGTTCTTGGCATGTAGAGCTGCAGAGTTGTACACGCCTACCCGCCTCCCCGGGTACCTCTATCTGTTCCAGTATTATCTTACTTGGATACATTACACATGGACATCTTTCTACTTCTCACTACTCCATCTAACCCTACGTGGCAAAAACAATCTAAGGATGGAGTCGATGCCCATGCGCACTGTCGACCGAAGGATGAGTCTTCAACCTCGTGACTACAAAGACTTCTTCGACAAAAACAACATGCAAACATCCGAGCCCAACACCAGATGGCGATCTATGCAAAAGTGTACAACTCTGCAGCTCTACATGCCAAGAACAGATGCAGACTGGTAAGTAGCATTTTCCTTTCCTCCATAGGATAACATAGAAACTTTTCCAAGAAAAACAGTCAAAGTGTGGAGTTTGAAAACCTAAAGAAATTCTTTAAAATTGTACAATTTAACAAACGCTTTTACTTACCTGTTTGCCGGAAATGTCCCAGTGTAGTATCCAGGTATACTACATTGAGTAAGAAAAGCAATCCAAAATAATTTACCTGGTATTTTACCGAAAAGCCCATTCAAGTCTCTGTACTGTAGTTACAAAGCATTGCATTTCTCTGCAACAATTTTGTAAGTCAAAACAAAGTGCATATACAATTACAATTCAAACTGTTTACAAACTGCATTACTACTGTAAAGTATTTATTGCTTACCTGTGCCAGGCTTGCTTGGTTCTTGAAAATAAAATAACAGAGAATATTTTTATACAAAAACAATTGGTCTGAAGTTCAGTCTTTGAGTGTGTGAATTCATTTGCTGACTGTGTACAGCAAATGCTTAACACTGTCCTCTGATACTGCCTTACTGCTCGACCACACTACCACATATAGAGAGTGAGGTGCTATCTAACTTTACCTCTGCCTACCTTTGGGGTTACACTGGACTCTGTGCACACTATACCTCACTTTGGTATAGTATATACAGAGCCAGCTTCCTACAAAGAACCAAAGATTTTAGGAAAACAATGCAACTATTTGTTGCTTTTTTTCCACGCCACAAGGGCAATCCTATATCTAAGTCAGGTATTGCATGATGCATTGTAAAATGCATCCAAACATGTTATGTTAAAGCAAAGTGAACTTCGTTAGTACCCCCTTGAAGCTCATTCCACTCGCAAAATAGGGCCTACTATGGCCTTCTTGGGAAATATTCCCTTAGCTGATATTTGTAAGGCAGCAACATGGTCTACACCGCGCACATTCACCAAACACTATCGTGTAGATGTGTTAGCAAAACAGGCAAATGTAGGCCAAGCAATACTTAAAACTCTATTTCAAACAACTACAGCTACAACAGGTTAGCCACCGCTTTAGGAGTTTACTGCTATATAGTTTATGCAAAGCATGTGATCTACAGCTCACATGCCTCGAATGGATAATGTTACTTACCCAGTAAGCATATGTTCTTGGCATGTAGAGCTGTAGATTCACATGCGCCCACCCACCTCCCCGGTCTCCTGTAGTTGTTGTAGTTCTTAATTCACATGCATACGCATGGACATCTCTATTCTACATATACTAACTCCATTCTCACCCTCTGCGGAAAACAATCTTACAATGGAGTTGATGCCCATGCGCACTATCCCCGAAAGGAGGAGTCACCTACCTCGTGACTAGAAAGACTTCTTCGAACAAAAACAACTTGCAAACATTCGGACCCAACACTAGATGGCAGGAGTATGCAAAGCATGTAAATCTACAGCTCTGCATGCCAAGAACAGATGCTTACTGGGTAAGTAACATTATCCCTGTGGAAGTTGGTATTCTGGGGTTAGAACCAGGGTTCCCCCAGGGTCGAGGATGCACTCTCGGAACACACTCAGCGGCCCTACGGCAGCCGGGTGCAGAGTGCTGAGGCCCAATGTTATCCAATGGGGGATAAGGGGGCCTCCGGTTAGTGTCTGCTCACCAGCAGTCCACAAGGCTGTGGGAACAAAGCTCCTGGTGTTAGGCTCAGGGCAAAGGGGGATCAGAGTTAGCACACAAGGTGCACCCGCAGCGGCGGCTGGGTGCAGGGTGCTGTTTTGGCGTTGGGAGCCCTGTTTTCAATGGGAGTTGCCGGTTTGGGATTTTGGCTGCAGGCTCGGTCCAGGAAGACTTACGGGAGGAACCAACAGCTTTGCAGGTAAGTTGGAGGGCTCGGGACGTAGGTGCACCTCGGGTTCTGTTCTCCAGTGTACAGGGCGGCTGGATGCAGGGGTGGCTTGAGGTCGGATTTGACCTTACCAGGCCTCTTGCGGTTGGGGGGAGTGATCTCTGTGCAGAGGCTGCAGGTGACATTGGGGAGTCCTGGAGGGGTCAACCCACAGTGGACTCCGACTCTGGAGCGCTGGGGGACCTCGCTGGGACCAGTGGGCCACCCGGATTTGGGCCGTAGGCGTCGGGTTCCATGGTGGTTCTAAGCGTCTGGTTTCTTTGTCCTCAGCAGACTCTGAGTCTGTCTTGGGAGTTTTTTTTTTTTTTTACAGAGCTGCTGTTCACAGGAGATCCGGTCTTTGTTGAAGGCAGTCAGTTCTCCCAGGGGTTCTGGAGGTC
Organism: Calotriton arnoldi; assembly: GCA_963921515.1. NCBI lineage: Eukaryota > Metazoa > Chordata > Amphibia > Caudata > Salamandridae > Calotriton > Calotriton arnoldi. Next base: position 290,476 of record CAWUFW010010811.1, on the reverse strand, counting down.
ACTGGCTGCAGGAAAAGGCGACTTTTGGAGCAGGATCTCTGGATACTGCAGACGGGCCGGTAGGGCTGGGGCCAAGTCAGTTCTTATCTGCAGACTCCTCTGCTGGGCGTCTTCTTTCGTCGTCCTTCGTAGGTTGCGGGAATCTGTCTTCTTGGTTCGAGGCTGTCCCCTAAATACTGTATTTAGGGGTCTCGAGGTCAGTAGCCAACGGGCTACTGACCTTAGGGCAGGGGTCTTCAAACTGTGGGGCGCGACCCCCAGGGGGGCCGTGGAGCGATGCAAAGGGGGTCGCGCCTTCCCAGTCACACTTCTGCCGAGGCCCAAGGGCTTCAGCCCCCCCTCTTCCCCCGTCCTGCGTCTCAGCCCGGGCTGCTGCAGTGCAACTAGAGCTGCTGGGGGCTCAGCTGGGCAGTGTCTGGAGTCTTATCTCCGGCACGCCCGAGTTTTTCACGGGTCTTTAAAGACCATTTGCATATTTACATGCCTTTGTAAACTGGTTACAGAGGCTTAGTTTTTTTCCTGGTTCCAGTACCCCTGGGCCCCCACTCTGCCTATTCCTTACATTTGTATTTTACATTTACTGCTGCAGTGTGAGAATGCATTTCATGAAAAGGAATATAAAGTAGGGTTGCCAAAAGAAAAATGCCTGCCGTGTTTTGTTTAAAGAGCCTGCAAAGACCTCCTCTTGACACTAAATAGACTTATAAATAAAAAAGTATGTATGCATTCGTTATGTGACTTTTCTGTCTTTGTTCTCTTTAATTATCAGTCATGGATCATTGAGGCAGCCCTAGAACACAATTAAAAGTGCTTTCTATTTATATTTGCTGTTCGAAGTATGCACAGATAAGTGCTTAAAATACAGCTTTAGGTGACTGCTTATTTTTGTACCGACTGGGCCATCAAAATAATCTGCTGGCAACCCTAACCATAGGACTGGAAGTTTGTTGCAGGATCAGCACATTATTTATTTCCTCGATCCCAGATTAATGCCATAATAGCAATAGTTTAACTTAGATCTTAAACCCTACGCCGCCGTCCATAACATGCTGAGTTACTTCAAGTGTCTGGGAATGCACTCTGCATTCAGACAACTCACTCGTCATTCTCGCCCTTCACTTTCACGCTCACCCTGCATTCACAGCGATCACAATGCACTCACACCATTCACCCGCTCACCCTGCACTCACAGTGATCATTCTGCACTCACAATGCACTTGCGCAGTTCATCCTATACCTCACCCTGCAGTCACACGAGTACACTACTCATCCTGCACTCATGTGACACTTCACTCACCTGTCCCCCTCACTGCTCAATATGCAACTCACTCAAACAAGCCCATCAGTAATCATACACTCATTCGTCCCATTCTGAACTTGCATCCGCACCTAAATTCATAAGCCACCTCACTCACCCTGCAGTCACTCCTCTTACCCTACTCTCACACTGTTGCATCGCTCACCGTGCACTCACATGGGCACTCTTGTCACCCACACAGTGCAGAGGGTTAACGTTCCTGCTACAAAGAATATGTACCATGCAGATCACAGAAATGAGTGTGAGTAAACTATGAGTAGCGCTATAAAAAAATGAAATATTTGTCAGAAAGGTGCTATAGAGAGATGAGGTGAATTGTTGGTGAGTGGCAGTGAAGGAATTCATGGAGAAGGAGGAAACGGGGTGGGGCACCAAAAAGACTGTTGCACCGTGTGCGACCAGTGTTAGGACCAGCCCTGGCTGGGAGTGTTAAAGGTGAAGTGAGAGGTTGAATGGGGAGAGTTCAGAAGTTGTAAAAAGGGGTGAAAGAAAATGGCCTGCAAAGTGAGAGAGGGATCCGGGGTTAGGAGAGGACAGAGGGATGGAAAGGAGGGGGTGAGAGGAAAGCTGCATGGGTAAACTGCTTAACTCTGCACAAAACCGCCAGGGTTTTAAGGGACCCCTGCTTCTCCCGGCCAGGGCCAAGTGAGCTTCTAATGTGGCAGCACGTATTCCTGCGGAGTGGAAGGCCCTTCACAAAGGTTGACTAGAAATCTTTCTGATGTTAATTGCTGTATTTTGGTTATACACTGGTACTGATGGGGTGAAATCTTTCCTCAGTGTTACTGTGTACACGGCATCACATAACATCATTTACCTTTTCTTCCCACACAATTTAGTCAAGCCTGTCACGTAATTTGGTCCTCACCTGCCTCATAATTCCAGTAGCCCTGCCTACAGGTTTAGAAATTTGTCAGGAGGGGGTCCTTACACCTCAAAATGTTGACAGGGGGGTCTCGGCATCCAAAAGTTTGAAGACCTCTGCCTTAGGGTGACTACACCCTTGGTGTGCTCACCCCACGTGGGGAAGTGGGCACAATCCCTAATCCTGATTGGGGAGTGCCTGCCATCTGCAAGATGGCGGGCGCTGAAGAGTGGGCTTCACCTCTCCTCCCTCACCTGAGGGGTGGGGTTGGCAGAGGTGGGCATACCTTCTGGGCTGTACTTAGTTTTGCTGCCTATTTTCCCGCCATAAAGGAGGGGATACAGGAAGGGGTCCTGCTCCTGATAGCAGGAGAGGCTGAGGTCGTGTTACAAAGGTGGCAACGCCTTTGAAGCTCCCCTGCCACAGATATCTCTTCCTGGCCTGGGGGAGGTGTGACCACCTCCGCCCAGGAAAGGCTTTGTTTCTGAGCGAAGGCTTCCACCCCAGGGGTCCAGAAACATGCCTCGTGGTGACGGGCTGATGTGTGCTATGCCGACTCTTCACTTTGTTTTGCACCAAAACACGCAGCCTGCAATGGGTGGGTGTGTGGGTTGGGTGGGGGTGTGTGTAGGTAGGTACAGGGCCTCTAAGGGTGGCACAATAAGTGCTGCAGCCCTTAGAGGCCTTTCCTGGCCACACTGCCCATGGTACCTTTTACAAGGGACTGACATGTGGCCAGAGAGGTGCCAGTTGGGGGTACAATGTACAGTTTTGGGAAAGAACACAGGCCCTGGGAACCTGATTTTTTACTGCAACAGAAACCCAGCTTCCTACAAGTAGGTGTTAAGAAAGAGCTGCGTATGGTTTGGAAGACTAGCTGGTGTAAGAGGGAGTGTGACATCAATTGTGATTGCTGGATGGAATTAATTGACCAATCTTAATTTACAAGTCTTTGTTATTCAGGGGCATGCTGTTGTGCTGTGGGGTCAATGTTACTCCAGACCACGTGATCTTTTGGCACTAAGGCCCTGATGTACAAAATTTCTATTTGTAAATCATGTCTGAATATTGTCTTCTGAATTTTTTGCGAATGGAAAGGAATTTTACAAATCAACCCATGTTACTAGTGGGTTGACTCACAAAATTCAGAATCGTAGGGGATAGCTATCAATCTACTTCATCAATAGGTAGGTCATGAATTTCGACTCCGTATGATTGAGTACCATCAAAAGTATGGTGACCTGCAGATCACATTTTAATTTTAAACTTTTTTTTAATTGCAGCCCGTTTTTCTGAAAACAGAATTAAATTTCAAAAACATTTTTTCTTTCAGTTTTTTAAATTTTATTTTAGAGCGGTTAGTGGTTCCCTGGGCCACTGCTGCAAAATGGAGCCCCTTCCCTTTAGCGAATATATCTGAAAGAAACACAGTGATAGATTCCTTACCTTAGAATATCCCCAGGCGTCAGACTGGATCCGGAAGGTTTTCGTCAGCTGTACCCCTGCGCGTCGGTAGGGGCGTTGTGCGGCTCCGCGTCCGTCGTGGTCGCCGAGATGACGTCGCGGGCGCTACTTGGACGCCGCCCACGCGCACTGACGTCAGTTCTTTCTTTTTCCGCGCCAGCAAGCGCAGATCCAGAGAGAGCGGTACCCCTAGTCTTTTTTGACTAAGTTTTTGAGATCTTTTTCGAGTCGATATAGACTCCTGGTGCAGTTAGGGATGCCCGGTTTTAAATCCCGCGAGGACTGTCATCGGATGATGTCGGTGACGGACCCGCACCGCGTGTGTCTCTTCTGCCTGGGGCGCGACCACGACCCCAAGTTGTGCCCCGACTGCCGGTCCATGGCTCCGAAGTCTTTGCGGGAGCGGTCCCGAAAGCTGCTTGAAGCCCAGCAGTCTGCTCCGCGACAGGTCCCGCTCCAGAAGGAGGTCGAGGGACCGTGCGCGGAGTCCCCATTGGCGATCGTGGGATCGAAGTCTTCGCACTCGGGGTCAGGTAAGACTAAGCACAAGCAGTCGAAGAAGCGTCATCCGGTCGCGCGACGCGGCTGAGGGTACGGGTGGTGCCACTCCCGCGGAGTCAATGGAGTCGCTGCCCGACTACCCGCCCTATCCGGGGTTGTTGGCGACTCCGGCCCAGATACAGGACTTCCTGTCGGCCATGGCTCACCTCTTTGGGCCGTCTGGTCCCGCCGGTGCGCCGTCGGGCCCCGCGGTCCCGCCTGGGTGTCCTCGCGTTTCATCGCCGGGGGCTCCGGCCCCGGCGTCGCTGTCTGCTCCGGCCCCGCAGGACACCCTTGGATCCAGGCCTGGATCCCGGCCGACGCCGGTTGACCTTGTTACGCCTCCGCCGACGTAGACCCCACCGGCACCGATCCTGACGCCGCCCGCTCCTCGGGACGACGTCGACCTCAGATTCAGCCCCGAAGTGGACGCGGCGTCGGTCGATGCCGTTCTCGACGCCGTTTGGGGATTTCTATCCCCATGTCCCTGCTCCTTATTTTCGGCCTGTTGAACAGCCTGAGGAGCAAGGGGAGGACTGGGAGGGGTCGGACGACCCTCTCGCAGCAGCCTGCGAGTCTGAGCAGGACTGGGCTGAGGAATTGGGGGACGCCAGTGGTCTGGATACCTCACCAGACATTGGCATGCTGTCTCCTCCAACCGTGGCTACGGAGGAGGGAGCCAGTTACGCAGTGGTGTTGCGTAGGGCGGCGGAGGCCCTACACCTCCAGCTTCCTACTGTGGCCGTCAGGACTAACCTCCTGACAGAGGTGCTTCAGCCAGCAGCTACTTCTGCGGAGCCGCTGCTGCCCTTTAATGAAGCCCTTTCGGACGTTCTTTTGTGCACTTGGTCCAGGCCCACCACAGGGGCTCCTGTGGATAGGAATGTGGCCCGACGCCATCGCCCGGCTCCGGGTGACCCCATTTTCCTCTCCCAACACCCCACTCCCGAGAGCTTGGTTGTCCAAGCCTCTGCTTCCCCAACCGCCTTCCCTTCCGCACCACCGGATAGGGAATCCAAGAAGCTGGATCAGTTTGGGAAGAAGATTTTCTCTTCCACCAGCTCTGCGCTGCGGTCCGTGAACACCGCATGCCTCTTGGGCCGTTATTCCCACTGCCTGTGGGATACGGTGGCGAACGTGCTGTCTCAGTGTCCGGAGGAGGCCCGGCCTGCTCTCGCCCAGGGTGTTGCAGAGGGGAGAGACGCAGCCAAGTTCATGATCGGTTGTGGTCTAGACACCGCCGACTCACTGGGCAGATGCATTGAAACGACGGTGGCGGTTCGCCGCCACGCCTGGTTGAGGACCACTGGATTTTCAGGGGATGTCCAAAACACCCTTATGGAGATGCCCTTCGATGGCCGTCGCCAAGGACTCACGGGCTACGGCCAAGTCCTTGGGACTCTCGGCAGTCCGCCCTCCTCCGTCTTCCGCTTTTCGCTCCTTTAGTGGCACAGGAAGGGGCGCCCTGCAGCGTTCGCAACAGAGCCACAGGCCGGCGCAACAGTCATCCCAGCGCGGACGCGGTTTCCGCCGTGGCGGACAAATGGGCCAGCGGGCGGGTCAGACCACCACCACCCCGTCACCTCTGCCTCCAAACCTTCCTAGTCCGAACTTTCAGGTCCATCAAACGCCAGTGGGCGGCAGGCTCCGCCATCACCTCCCCCACTGGCGCACCATCACTTCGGACAGGTGGGTTTTAGAGATAGTACTTCGAGACTACCCCCCCAGCCATGCATCCTCAATACCACCGCATGTCGGGGGGGATCACTTTGTGCTTCTTCAGCAGGAAGTTGCGGCCCACTTGGCCAAGGGGGCCATCGATCGCGTTCCGACGCCCGAAGTAGGTCGTGGTGGTTGTTCCCACTACTTCGTGGTGCCCAAGAAGGACAAAGGCCTGCGTCCTGTCTTAGACCTCCGGAACGTCAATCGCTTCCTCCGCAAAGAAGTTCAAGATGCTCACTCTTGCTCAGGTCTTGTATGCTCTTGACCCACAAGACTGGATGGTGGCGTTGGACTTGCAGGACGCCTATTTCCACATCCCCGTCCTGCCAGCCCACAGGCGTTACCTACGGTTCACGGTAGGCCACGAGCACTTTCAGTTCACCGTGCTCCCCTTTGGCCTTACCAGCGCCCCTCGGGTGTTCACCAAGGTGATGGCGGTGGTCGCAGCTCATCTGCGCAGATCAGGGGTCTGTCTTCCCCTATCTCGACGACTGGTTGTTGAAGGCGGGCTCGCCCCCAGACAGTCGTCTCCCACCTCCAGACTACAGCCGACCTCCTGCACTTGCTGGGGTTCTCCATCAATGTGCCGAAGTCGCAGCTGATTCCCTCCCAGAAGCTCCTCTTTATCGGAGCGGTTCTGGACACTGCGCAGTTTCGGGTCTATCCTCCCGAACAGCGAGTCCGGGACATTCGGGCTCGGATTCCCATCTTTCAGCCCTTGTCCTGGGTTTCGGTCCGAGTGACTGAGGCTGCTGGGCCTCATGGCCTCCTGCATCCTGCTGGTCAATCACGCCAGGTGGCGTATGCGGGCTCTGCAGTGGGACCTGAAGTTCCAGTGGGCGCAGCATCAGGGAAACCTGTCCGATCACGTCCAGATCTCGGAGGGCACTGCACACCAATTGCAGTGGTGGCTCACGAACCGGCATTGGGTCGACGGCAGATCCCTCTCCCTTCCCCAACCGGAGTTCACAGTGGTGACGGATGCGTCCCTCCTGGGATGGGGAGGCCACATGGGAGAGGCGGAGATCAGAGGCCTCTGGTCTCCGGCAGAGTCCCGGCTCCATATCAACCTCTTGGAGCTGCGGGCGATCAGGCTTGCACTGAAAGCATTCCTTCCCTCTGTCAAGGGGAGAATAGTGCAGGTGTTCACGGACAACACCGTCATGTGGTACTGCAACAAACAAGGCGGGGTGGGGTCGTGGAGGCTCTGCGTCTCTGGACATGGCTGGAACATCAGGGCATGTCTCTGGTGGTTCAACACCTGGCAGGTTCTCTGAACGCCAGGGCGGACGAACTCGGCCGCAGGTGCATGCTCGATCACGAATGGCGTCTTCACTCGGAGGTGGCGCACGGTCTCTTTCAGCAGTGGGGAGAGCCTTGGTTAGATCTATTCGCCACCGAAGAGAACGCGCAATGTCATCAGTTCTGCGCATTGGAATTTCCAAGGCGGCACTCGCTCGGCGACGCTTTTCGTCGCGATTGGAGTTGCGGTCTGTTGTACGCCTTTCCGCCTATACCACTTCTGCCCAGAGTGCTGAAGAAGATCAGGCGCGACTGGGCCCAAGTCATTCTTGTGGCTCCGGACTGGGCTCGAAGAGTATGGTATCCCGAGCTACTCAGTATGAGCATCTATCCCCCGATCCGACTGCCTCTTCGGGAGGATCTTCTGTCGCAACAGCAGGGGATGGTCCTCCACCCGAACCTGTCCAGCCTCCACCTCTTTGCGTGGAGATTGAGCGGCAGCAGTTGATTCCCTTCGACTTGCCTCCTGAAGTTTGACACGTTATTCTGGCAGCCAGGTGTCCCTCTACTAAAGTGGTAAACGCCTGCAGGTGGAACAAATTTGTGGCATGGTGCACAGCAAAGGCTGTGGATCCCCTTTCTGCCCCTCTTTCTGAGGTTCTACTGTTTCTTCTTTCTTTCGCCCGGCAGGGCTCTGCTCTGGGCACTATCAAGGGCTACCTTTCTGCTATTTCGGCCTTTCTCAGGCTCCCTGATCAGCCCTCTCTTTTCAAGCCCCCTTTTGTAAATGGGTTTCTTAAAGGCATTTCTCACCTTTTTCCTCCTATTCCTTTCGTGATGCCTCAGTGGGATTTGAATCTGGTTCTGACGTACTTGATGTGTGCTCTCTTTGAGCCACTTCACAACTGTCCTCTTCGTCTTTTGACGTTAAAGACTGCTTTCCTGGTGGCCATCACTTCCGCCAGGCAGGTGAGTGAGCTCCAGGCTCTTTCCTGTAAGCCTCCTTTCCTTTCAGTCCATCCGGACAAGGTTGTGCTCAGGCCCAGTCCTTCCTTTTTGCCAAAAGTGGTTACGGCCTTTCACATTGGGCAGACTATTACCTTGCCCACCTTTTTTCCGCCTCCGCATCCTTCCAGAGAGGAAGAGCGGCTCCACCGTCTGGACCCAAAACGTGCGCTTTCTTTTTATCTTAACCGCACACAGCAGTTCCGAGTGGATGACCAGCTTTTTGTTGGCTACGTTGGCACCAAGAAAGGTCGGGTGGTCCATAAGAGAACCATCTCCCGCTGGGTTGTCTTATGTATCAAAGCCTGTTACTCTTTGGCTAAAAAAGAACCTCCGGTGGGGCTGCGTGCTCATTCCACCCGAGCTACTGCAGCCACTACTGCATTGGGACGTGGTGTCCCCCTGCAAGACATCTGTCAGGCAGCCACGTGGGCCTCACTGCACACATTTACCAAGCATTATTGCCTAGACAGCCAAGTCCGGAGAGACGGCTTCTTTGGCTGTTCTGTTCTCCGTGACTTTCTGGTGTGATCTTAGTTCGCAGACCCACCACCGGGGTTGGTATTGCTGGGGTATCTATTCTAAGGTAAGGAATCTATCACTATGTGTTTCTTTCAGATGAACAAGTTACTTAACTACGGTAACGATATATCTGTAAAACATTAGTAGTCATACATTCCTTACCGCCCCACCCATCCTCCCCGTTCTGCGAACTGATTTCTAGGGTTAAGGTCATCCCTTTCAGGGCCCTAGTTTCAATGCACCAGTGGTCAGTCTCTTGCATGGCTCTGCGTTCCTGGCGCGGAAAGTAGTGTACAGAACTGACGTCAGCGCGCGTGGGCGGCGTCCCAAGTAGCGCCCGCGATGTCATCTCAGCGACCAAGACGCCAACGACTGACACGGAGCCGCACGACGCCCCTACCGACGCGCAGGGGTACTGCTGACGAAAACTTTCCGGATCCAGTCTGACGCCTGGGGATATTCTAAGGTAAGGAATCTATCACTACTAATGTTTCTTACAGATATATCGTTACCATAGGTAAGTAACTTGTTCGTTAACACCAATCTCTGAAATCAGTAACTTTTCAATGTTTTGCGGCCGGATTAGTCACAGAACATTGATGCATCCCTTAAAAAAAAATCACTATTTCGGATGGAAACCCAAAAGTTATTATGGTTTTTTAAACCCATTGTGTAATTTGAGAACCTGTTACCAAATTTCAAAATGTGTTTAGTACAATAACATCCATTTTGCAGTTGCAAACCCTGTTATTTTGCAATTCGCAGGCTTTGCGACTGCAAAATGGCTTTGCATCACGCAGATAATGCCATTTCACTGGCAGTCTTTCGGTAAGGTGAGACCACAGTAGGGAAAGGCATAATAGTTTCAAGGTCACTATTAGTCCGGGGCTACTATACTATCCTTTGGCAGTCCGTGTTAGTTAAGCATGCAATTCCTTAGATATTCTGTAACAGAACAAAACTGGGATAGAATCCCAACTGACCTGTCTCTTCAGGCAATTATGCAAGTGCTCAGACTCATTGTTGCTGAAATTACATGAGGTTGGTTCAAGCCGTTCATTCAGATTTTACAGTCATTTGTTGAAGGATGGGTACCTTAGTGCAAAACACTAACTATAAGTAAAATTACTTAAGCAATTTGTTTTACTCTTAGTGTGATTTATACAACTCGTGTCTCCACTTCTCTACTTATTGTCTAGATTCCTAGAGGAAAATTCAACGTTTCCCTTCTTTAAATCAGCTTTTGTAAGTCCCTCTAATGGCTTGCTCTTTTGTTTTAGTCCGTTTTTGCATCTGTTTTTTGCTGCTGATGCTGCCTGTACCTTAAATTCCATTCTATGCCCTACTAGGGTTATGGCTTCTTGCTGTCAAGTGGTCTGGGTTCCATAAAATCAATAGGATTCTCATTTTTTTAATTTTTTATCATCACTGTGAATTGAGGTCAAATGGATTCTAAGGTTATGAGGCTTGGTTGTTCTGTTAACTTGCTTGTGTTTTTGTAGTTATTTAGGTTGACTGAGCATGCTTGGATTTTATGCATAATTTGGATCTGAAGTGCCTGTTTGTGCGTGTTTAAAAATGATTTGTGGTGGCTTTGTGGGAAGCAGTACTTTTGTACGCCCTTGGTATTCGTTTGTTTTTATGAGAAACCAATCTTCTAATGCACAATTGGTGACTACCCAAGATAAAGTTGCTAATGTACTTCTTTCAAACTACAACAAAACATGACAATCGCTAATTCTGGCTGCATGTTTTTCTCATCTGGAAGTCTTGTTTAATCCTGTTAAGATTTTAGACATTCAACACGTACTCCAGACCACAGTTTGCAAATTAAGATATGATTGAGCTTGCGTGTTGTTTATTTATTTTTAAAGAAATTCTGCCACTTGCCTTCATAGGCGGCGTAGTCATTTGTGCAGCTGCTACATGGTCATCGGTACATGCCTTCACAAAGCACTACTGCATGGGCAATCGGATCAACAGAGAAGCAGGAGTGGTACAAACGGTACTCGAGCATTTGTAAACGCATCCTATAAAGACCCCGGCCAACCCACAGGAGAGAAGAACGCTCTTTAATCCATGCACATCATGTGAATCCAGAACAGATTCACGCTGCTAAACGAAAGTTACTTTCTAGTAGTAGTAGTAGGATTCGTGCTGCTAAACGAAATGGTTCCTTCTGGGTAGGAGTAGTTTTGCAGTTTGAAGAATTTTCTGGATCCACATGCAACCCACCCACCTCCACCAGTTGAGATGTATTTACAAACTCCACTCCAGAGAATACTGACAAACCTTGGGAAGGAAAAGGAATCTGAAGATGGTCACTGCATCAAGAGATTTCTGGCGCATACGATGAGCTTCACAAAAGTTCGATGCCCATGTGTGAGAAGGTGGTTCTGACCCTCTTATCCGCCTGTATTTTTTGCTTTATAATCACCTGGGTTTTGACCTTTTACTGTGGGGGAGTCTCGTAACCTGTGACTCACCCATGGTAAAACGGACTGCGCATGTTTTCCTCTAGTCTACGCCTTTTAAGATAGTCAAGAAAGTCTTTGTGCAACTGGAGAATACTCATTGAAATCAACAGGGCACCCAACGCCAAAACAGCACCCAGCCGCCTCTGCGGGTGTACTCTGGGTGCTAACTCGTATCTCCCTTTGCCCTGAGCCTTACACCAGGAGCTTTGCTCCCACAACTTTGTGGCCTGCTCGTGAGCAGCCAATAACTGGAGGCCCCCATTGGATAACATTGGACCTCAGCACTCTGCACCCAGCCGCCCTAGTGCCGCTGAGGGTGTTTCAAGAGTGCATCCTTGACCCTGCGGGAACCCTGGTTCTAACCCCAGAATACCAACTCCCACAACCAAGTACTTACCTGTTAACCGATAACCATATTTTCTCCATAGGAATTAATTTACTGTTTTTCTTGACAATTTTAAGTGTGGAGTTGGTTTTGTATGAGAACTTGAAAAACTGCAAATAACTAAAAACTGCTTACTTAACCTTTTCTCTAGGAAATGTCCCAGTGTGATATCTAGGCATATCACACTGAGTAGAAAAAGTAATCTATAAAGTAATTTGTAAAGTAATTAAAAGTAATCCAACAGTAATTTCCACTGTATTGAAAAGATGTACAAACCTGTATCAAAGACATTTTCATTCAGCTTGCTTGTATTGTTCAACCTGCCTTGAAAAGTACCATTTACACTTACCTGTACCAGGCTTGCTTGGTTCTAGAAAATAAATATAACTACAAAAATGTTATACTAACAAATTGGTCTGAGTTCAGTCTTTGAGTGTGTGACATCATTTGCTGCCTGAGTGTGTACAACAAATGCTTAACACCACCCTCTGATAAAGCCTTACTGCTCGCCCACACTACCACAAATAGAGAGTAAGGTGCTATCTACTTTTACCTCTACCTTCCTTTGGGGTTGCACTGGAATCAGTGCACACTATACCTCATTTTGGTATAGTATATACAGAGCCAGCTACCTACAACTTGCCCACCTCCCCAGTGGAATAAGGAGGGTTACCAAAAGAATCAAAAGATGGCGACAAGGTACGTACTCGTGCATTGTGAACTTTTGTTTCACTCATAGAAAATCGGCATGACTCCTCGTCTGGTTGACCCAAAAAAGAGAAAAGTAAAATTGGTAATGTTTGCCGACCCAACCACCAGATGGCAGAATGCCCAGCATATTAATCCAGAATATCCTGAAGTTGCAGAACAATTGTTCTCCAGTATTGGATCTTCCATAGATTCACATGCTTGAATCATTTCCTGTCGTCGACGTGGGAGTCCCACTGTACTATAATAAAGCAATGGGTATTGCTATCATAGACAGAATGGTAATGAACCATAGGTTTTATAGCCTATGTTTGTAGACCAAACTGCAAACTTTAGCCAATCAGGCGACGGCACCCCTTAGAACACTCCTAGGAGAGGCTGAATCCTTCAGATTTTGTACCGCACATTGTGTGATGAGTCTCCATGTACTATGCTCAAATTACTTTAATCTCTCGGTGTTATCAAAGGAATTCTGATGGATACTTCTGCCTGTGGATTCCTCACCTTTTGAATACCCCCTGCGCCAGCAATTCCGCGGAAATTCTTTTCCCAGCTCTCCCACGTCGACGAGGACGTCACAATAGCACGGCTCCGCTCGTGACTCCGTATGACGTCATCGGAGCCATAAGAAGACCTCGTCGGCGTGCTGACGTCAGTTCCCTTTTTTCCGCGCCGTCGACGCGTAACGGTTTTTCCAGGGACTCTCCATTTTCTACTTTGTTTCTTCGTATTGTTGGAAATGGCTACTTCTAGGAAGTCCGGGTTTAAGCCTTGCAGGGAGTGCGGAGGCCATATGTCTCTAACGGATCCGCATGAAGACTGTCTTTGGTGTCTTTCTTCTGACCACGACGTCGGAGAGTGTCGTTCCTGCAGGAAGATGAACTTGAAGGCCCTTAAAGAGCGTGAGGCTAAACTTTTTATAGCCAGACCCAAGAAGGAGAAGAGAGGTCGAAAACGGGGGAAGTCTTCTTCGTCTCGCACATCAAAGTCAAAGAAGCACAAGAAGTCGAAGAAGTCCCGACGTCATTCGCCGATGTCTAGGGCTTCGAGGTCGGCTTCACCTCCTGAGCGGCTTCGGAGAAAGGACTTTGTCTCTCCGTCTCCTTCTCCGAGAGCGGAGTCGGTTCATTCTCCGGCTCCGATGTCCCCGGCGTCGAAGGGCTCATCGGCGTCGAGAGGATCACCGGCGCGTTGTAAGACTCCAACGCCGGGGGAGTTGTCTCCTATACCTGTGGCTTCGCCTGAGCGGGCGCCGTCTCCACCGGCTCCGCAGGACCCAGTTCGGCCTCAGGAGATCCCTGGGCGAGGAGGTACGGATCCTTATCCTCCTTTTCCTTTGCCTGGTGCGGACCCATCGCAGTTCCTGAACGCGATGTTTGGGATGTTTTCAAGGGCCAGTTATCCGCTGGGTGTGCCTTCAGGTCCTTTAGCCTACAATTTGGGTGTTCCACACCAGTATGCCCAGGCGCCCTTTGTGCCCTTTATGCCATCGGCTCCGGCTTGGCATTTCCCGACGCCGGGGTCGTCCACTCCGGCACCTCGAGCTCCGTCGGATGTGGAGTCTGCGATGTCTCGGATTCGGGCGACGCCGAAGATTGTTCCGGAGGGGCCTCCTTCTGTTTCGTTGCCATCGTCACCGGCGCCGCGTCCGGCGCCGTCGACTCAGTTTCCAGCTACGCCGATTCCGGCGACGATGCCAAAGCAGCGCTCCAGGAGGGATGCACAGAGGCTGCTAGAAGAGGAGGTGTATAGGCATGAACAAGAGCAGGAGGAAGGAGAGATTTTGGAATCACTTGATGAGTTTGAGGGTCTGCAGGAGGCCAGTGTATTAGACACTTCTCTCGAGTATGACCTTTCATCGCCAAAGGCTGGTCTACCTCTGGAAAATTTTCCCTACCATGTGGTCGTGAGGAAGGCGGCTGATTTGCTGGGTCTTCAGTTACCATCATCTGAACTACAGTCCAACATCTAGACTGAGGTCCTTAATACTTCTTCTACAGTTTCAGATCCTCTTTTACCATTCATTGATGCTTTGACTGAGCCAATATTGGAAGTGTGGCAGAAGCCCTTGTCCGCTCCTGCTGTCTCTAGGGCTATTGCACTGAGATATAGGCCGGCCCCTGGGGATCCTGCCTTTCTGTCAACTCATCCGACACTTGAGAGCTTGGTGGTACAGGCTTCTTGTTCGAAGCAATCATCTGGTGCTTTCCCTACTACTCCGGGAGATAGGGATTCGAAAAAGATGGAGCAAGCAGCTAAAAAGATATTTTCATCTGCAAGCATGGCGTTGAAGTAGACTAATGCTACTTGTCTTCTGGGGAGATACGTCCATGCTTTGATGGATTCTGTAAAACAACTGGCTCCTAAGCTCCCAGAGGATGATAGGGCAAACATTATGAAGGTACTCTCTGATTCGCAAGCAGCTGCTAGTCAGGTAATTCAGTCTGGGTTGGACACGGCTGATTCTGTTGCACGGGTGATGGGTTCTTCTGTGGCAACAAGAAGGCAGGCCTGGTTAAGGTCTTCTGGTTTTTCCCCTGATGTCCAGGCAACTCTGTTGGACTTACCTTTTGATGGCACGAGGCTGTTTGGATCCAATGCTGACTCTGCCTTACAACGATTTAAAGATAGCAGGGCGACTGCTAGATCTCTGGGCCTTCAAACACAGTCCAGGGGTTATGGATACAAGCGCCTTCGTGGGTTTGGAAGGGGTTCTTCCTTTCATGGCCGTCAACAGTCTCAACTGGGTCAGCAGCAGCAACAGCAGAACCCTTTAAGTCCTACAGGGGCAAGAACAGAGGCCGTTTTAGGGGAGCCACACAGCAGCAGTCCTCCTCCTCTCCTCCCCTCACCGTTGGTGCTTCAGGAAAGCAGCTCTAGATCCCCCATCTTAGAGCATGTTTGTCCTGTTGGGGGTCGGGTGTCCCATTTTCTACAAGATTGGAAACTGATTACAACAGATAGTTGGGTTTTGAATCTTGTAGAGAATGGGTACGCCCTTCCTTTTCTAGAGTATCCACCTCCTTACCCTCCTCGCCAAGGTGGTTGTTCAGAAGACCATTTGTTGCTTTTGCAACAGGAGGTTCTTGTCTTGTTACAGAAAGGTGCGATAGAGGTGGTTCCGGAGCAGGAAAGGGGTCAGGGGTGCTACTCCCGGTATTTCCTGATTCCCAAAAAGGACGGACGTTTGAGGCAGATCCTGGACCTCAGGGTTTTGAATTTTTACCTCAGGCAGGAGAAATTCAAAATGTTGACTCTGGCTCAGGTTCTTCTTGCGCTGCAACAGGAAGACTGGATGGTGTCCATCGATCTGCAGGATGCGTACTTTCATCTTCCCATCCTGAAGTCGCATCGGAAGTATCTACGTTTCACGGTAGGGTCGCAACATTACCAGTTTGCGGTTCTACCGTTCGGTCTGACTTCCGCGCCGCGAGTCTTTACAAAGGTGATGGCAGTGGTAGCCGCACATCTCAGAAGATATGGGGTTCCTGTCTTCCCCTATCTGGACGATTGGCTGTTGAAAGCCAAGTCTCCAGAGATGGTGTTGCGTCACTTGCAGGTGACAACGGAACTGTTGTTCAACTTGGGTTTTTCAATAAATGTACCCAAATCTCACCTGGTGCCTTCTCAGCGCAGCCTGTTCATAGGGGCAATACTGGACACTACTGTTTGTCGAGCATTCCCGCCTCCACAGAGGATTCTCGACATTCAGGAAATGATTCCCCTGTTTCACAACGGAGCGATTGTTCCGGTCCTGAAGGTCCTACGCCTGCTCGGTCTGTTCGCTTCCTGCATACTGTTGGTCAGTCATGCACGCTGGCACATGAGGGCACTCCAGTGGTGCCTCCGCAGGCAGTGGTATCAGCACAACGGAGATCTCTGGGAGAAGGTCAGAATCTCCAGAGACGCTGCAGCGGAGCTGACTTGGTGGGGTGTGCAGGGCAACCTGTCTCAAGGGAAGCCCTATCAACTTCCTCCACCGATGGCCACAGTGATCACGGATGCCTCCACTCTACGGTGGGGGGCTCATCTGGGGGATCTGGAGATCAAAGGTCTTTGGTCTCCAGAGGAAAGGTTGCTTCACATCAACCTTCTGGAATTGCGGGCGATACGTTTGGCACTAAAGGCTTTCCTTCCTTCCCTTCGCGGTCAGTCAGTTCAGGTCCTGACGGACAACACGACCGCGATGTGGTATATCAACAAACGGGGAGATGTAGGATCGTTTCGTCTGTCGAGAGGCTCTGCGACTCTGGTCCTGGGCTCAGGGCCAACAGATTTGTGTGTTTGCAAATCATCTAGCTGGAGTGCTGAATGTTCGTGCGGACAGTCTGTCAGCATTTCTCGGCCGATCACGAGTGGAGGCTTCATCTGGAGGTGGTCCATCACATCTTCGAGATGTGGGGGTCTCCTCGTTTGGACCTGTTTTCCACTCACGAGAACGCGCACTGCCCGTTGTTCTGCAGTCTCCAGTTTCCGATGCAGGGAGCGTTGGGGGACGCGTTTCAGTTGAATTGGAGCTCTCAACTCCTTTATGCGTTTCCTCCCATACCCTTGATTCCTCGGGTTCTGAGGAAGATTCGCCAAGACCGGGCCCAAGTCATCTTGATCGCTCCGGATTGGCCGAGAAGGGTGTGGTACACAGATCCTCTTCACCTCTCTTCGCACCCTCCGCTCCGTCTCCCTCTCAGGGCAGACCTCCTCTCGCAGTCGCAGGGGCAGGTTCTTCACCCCCACCTCCAGAGCTTGCACCTTCATTCCTGGAGATTGAACGGGGCAACCGGAGTTCGTTCTCTCTCCCACCAGATGTGGTGGATGTTATTTTATCGTCCAGGCGACACTCCACCAAGTCAGTTTACTCTTCCCGTTGGTCTAAATTTGTTAAATGGTGTGGAGAGAGATCTATTGACCCTTTGAAGGCTCGTTTATCTCATGTTTTGAGTTTTTCACTTTCCTTAGCGCAGCAGGGTTATGCTGTAGCTACTGTAAAGGTTACTTATCGGCTTTGTCGGCTTTTATTTGTTTGCCGGATCAGCCGTCCTTATTCAAATCTCCGGTGGTGATTAGATTTATTAAAGGTCTTACAAACATGTTTCCTCCCACTCCTTTCGTTATGCCTCAGTGGGATTTGAATCTTGTACTTACTCTTCTCATGGGTTCTCCATTTGAGCCTCTGCATAGTTGCCCTATGAGGCTTCTTACTTTTAAAACGGTTTTCTTAATTGCCATTACCTCGGCTAGGAGGGTAAGCGAGTTGCAGGCTCTTAGTTCTAAGCCTCCTTTCCTGGCCATTCATGCAGATAAGTTGGTTCTAAGGACCAGGGCTGCTTTCCTTCCTAAGGTGGTTACTCCTTTTCATTTGGGGCAGTCCATTACCCTTCCTACCTTTTATCCTCCCCCTCACCCTTCCAAGGAGGAGGAGAGGCTTCACCGCTTGGACCCAAAGAGAGCGGTCAGTTTTTTCTGGACAGGACCAGAGAATTGAGACTTGATGACCAACTCTTCGTGGGTTATGTTGGTCGGATGAAGGGTAAAGCTGTTCTCAAGCGGACTCTGTCAAGATGGATTATCCTCTGTATAAAGATCTGCTACGCCCTGGCCAACAAGGAAGCTCCTGAAGGTATCGGAGCTCATTCTACTAGAGCAAAGTCTACTATATCTGCTTTGGCTAGAGGTGTACCAGTGCTTGATATTTGTAAGGCAGCAACTTGGGCCTCCCTCCATACCTTTGCAAAGCATTATTGCCTAGACTCTGAGGTTAGGAAGGATGGCCATTTTGCTCGTTCTGTTTTGCAAGATTTTTTGGTTCAGTCAGGTGGACACCCTCCTCCGAGGAAGGCACGGCTTGGGAAATCTATTCAAAAGGTGAGGAATCCACAGGCAGAAGTATCCATCAGAAGAACAAGTTACTTACTTTCGGTAACGCTTTTTCTGGTGGATACAATATCTGCCTGTGGATTCCTCACTGACCCACCCGCCTCACCGTTGTCTACCTGTGTTTACCAAAAAAAAATGCTTTAACAGTTTCTCAAATGTTTAATTTGCATTCTTCATATTATGCGTTATTGATAAAATGCTGTGTACTGCATTTGAAAAGTTATATTGTGTATACGTGTGAAAATGTGTCGGTCCGCCCGTTTGCCTCGGTGGCACGGAAAAAAAATGGGTGGAACTGACGTCAGCACGCCGACGAGGTCTTCTTTTGGCTCCGATGACTTCATACGGAGTCACGAGCGGAGCCGTGCTATTGTGACGTCCTCGTCGACGCGGGAGAGCTGGGAAAAGAATTTCCGCGGAATTGCTGGCGCAAGGGGTATTCAAAAGGTGAGGAATCCACAGGCAGATATTGTATCCACCAGAAAAAGCGTTACCGAAGGTAAGTAACTTGTTCTTTACTTCCAAAAGCATCATTTTTTTGACTACCTGCATATGCACACTATGTCCCAACTCCCTAAAAAAGGATTTTTCAGATCCTGTGACTCTTGTGGGAAGAAGAGGCTCCATTCGGAAGAGCCACATAAAGTATACATGTATTGCCTCTATCCAAAGCATAAGATGAGACTGCAAGATCTGTCGCACCTTTTCTCAGAAGACTCTTAGACAGGGAAGGTAGACTTTTGCTATGGCTACAAAGGCTAACAAATAGTGCCTGTTATTTGAGGATAGTGATCAGTCTTCAGACTTCATCTCCCCTCAAGACACTTAAATCTAAAGAAAAAATCGCCTCAGAACCACCTGCAAAGGCCATTAAAAATACAAACATATTACTTCTGGGCACGAAAAGAGGTATGAGGACCTTCCTTCCTTTCTCCTCCAAGAAGAGAAAAATTGCGTCAGAAAAGATTCACTCAAAGCCTACCACTGCTCCTTTCCCTAAAGAAGCACTTCCCCAGGGTGCTTCACAGTCTGTCATCAAGCTCTGCAGGTGTATTCTCGTCGACGACGACCCGGTCTATGGTAAAGACATTGTCTACCTTTACCACAGCATCATCTCCGATCATGTCCTCGTCACCGCTCATAACGAGGATACTAAAACACCACTCGTCCACTACCCCATCGGCGACATCTCTCCTCAACTTACCGTTGATGATGAAGATCCTGTTGACGACTCTACGGCGATACCGTTGATGATGGGCTCGTCAACTATACCGTTGAGGCACCCAATGACTAAGACGCCATCGATGTACCGTCTGCGATGCGATCGACGACCAACTTACCGTCAACTAAGAGAACATCGATGATTGAACACTCAATGCTGACAGCAAAAACGTCTGCAGCCACAATTCTACCAGCTCACATCTCTCCGAATAAGGTGTTGCCTTATTGACCAGTGCACCTCTTAGGTGAGGATAAAGACTCAGAGGATGAAGGTCCCTTTGGAGTAGCTAGTAGTCCATCACAACTACATGTCAAATGCCAAGACTTTGAGGATGACGACGACCAGGATCAGTGGGACTATTACTCTGCAAGAGAGCACCCAAATAATACCAACAGGAATAATCAGTTCAAGACCAACAGGAGCTATCCATCTCAATGCCTATGTCTCTGGTTACTAATTCACAAAGTATGAAATTAAATGAAAAGGGTTCTTATAGAGCGCATGGCTACCCGGAGGCATCCCAGCGCTATATGTATGCTCCAAATTATCGCATATTTCCACCATCTGCTCTGGGACTCCTATGCCAAAAGCGCCAAGGCCTGTACAGTTGCTGCAAACTCCTACCGCAGCCATTACGATTGCTTGAGGCACCTGTCACCCCTCTACCAGAGTTGGCAAATACCTTGGCTGACCACCCCCCAGCTCCGCCCGCCCCCAGCTGACGATGCACAACAAACAGGGAAGAGGGAGAAATATGAGACACTACCTCCGTGCCCAATGAGTAGGACGACTCTTACCCCTGCTCCATCCTCACCAGCAGCAGCACCAGTAGACTGCGCCAGAGGACATTGGCGGCTTTCATAATTTAATGGAGAGGGCAGCCAAATTGTTTGAACTTCTAATGCTATCAAAACAAGCGTAGTGTTTCCTCTGATTTTAAAGAACCTACCAAGAAATCAGTGAGGGCTATCCCAATTGTTATTTGACTAGAAGGTCTTAAGGTCATGAAGAACCCGGCTACGTTTGTATGGAAGCATCTAAAGGATTGATTTTGTTGTTGTTGCAGTATAAAACAAATCTTTTCCATTTTGCTGCATAGCAAGCTCTGGTGGTAGGACTTCTTGCTTCTTTTAGAATATTATGAGTAATCCAGGCAATAATGTTTCATAAATGTGTGCCTGCTGGAGCACGTTGCTGCTCGGCACATATGCTGGATAGGTACACCAGCAAAAAAGGCTGTAGATGTGGAAATAGCTCTGGCTTGCGAGTGACAAAATTGTATGGTGGATGCAATCCATCTGGCGATTGTTTGTTTGGATACTGGGAAACCTTTTCTAATACCCCCGTAAGCCAGAAACAATTGGTCCACTCTGCAGATTTGATGGGTCCTGTGTAAGTAAAATTTTAGACAGTTTGACGTCTAGATAATGTAGAGATTTTTCTGCAATCCTTTCAGGTTTCATGAAGAATGTTCATAGAACCACTGGCTCGTTCAGGTGGAAGTCTGATGGCACATTGGGAATAAACTTGGGATTGGTTCGAAGTATTACACTGCGTGACTTGAATAGTAGGAAAGTTCCTTAATGGTAAAAGTGTGACTGTCACTCGTTTGGCAGATGTGAGCCACTAGAAGTGCAGTTTTCCAAGTAAGGTACTTCAATTCCACCTTGTGAATGGGCTCAAATGGTGTTTTCATGAGTTGTCCCAGCACCTCATTCAGGTACCACGATGGTGGAGGTTTTTATTAGAGGGAAAGTCCTGAATAGGCCTTTGAGGAATAGATTTACAACTCGACTAGACCATAGAAAAGGTGCATTACAGGACTGTGTAAACCTGAAAATTGCTCCCAGGTGCACTCTGATGGAAGAATGAGTCAAGCAGGATCTTGCCAGGTGGAACAGATATGGGAGAATTTGCTCGGGTGGACCTTAAAGTCCGCACTCCAAAGGAAGAAGCATTTGCTTCCACTTGAGTTTATAAGCTCTTGTTTGTTGTGTCCATTCTTGCTTTGGCAAGGATTTCCCTGCAGTCTGATGGAATGTCTATCATGGAGAATTCCTTGAACTCATGAGCCGGGCCGATAAATGTAGCAATGTCAGGTCGGGATGACGTACCTGGCCCTGATTCATGGTCAGCGACCATTGAGCTGTACATGAGGTTAGAGCGAGAGGAGCAGGAGCTCCGTGAATCAGAACTGTCTCGGCCACTTGGGAGCTATGAGGAGAAGTCGGCAAGGCTCTCTTTCAGTTTGTTGAGCATCCTTGGGACCAACAGGATCAGGGGAAAGCATAGATTACGGACTATCCCGGTTGGGGATGTCAACTTGTGAACAATGGGCATTTTTTGTTCTCCTTCCTAGCAAACAGATCCAAGTTTGGCTTGCCACTCCGGTGGAAGAGAATGTCCAGAATGTGCTGGTCTAGCTCCTACACCTGGTAAAGGATAATGGTCCTGCTTGGCATGTCTGCGAGGATGTTGGACACTCCTAGCCCATGTTCTGCTTTGAGCGATATCGGATGTTGAAGAGCCCAGTTCCAGATGTGTTGTGCCGGACGAGATTGCGCTGGTGAGCGTGTTCCCCCCTGCTTGTTGAGATAAATGTTACTGGTGGTATTGTCTGTGTGTATGAGCACAAATGATTTTTCTATCTTTGGTAGAAACTACTTCAGTGCTAAGGCGAAAGCCTTAAGCTTCAGTTGGTTGATGTGGAGCTTTGTTTCGTCTGGACTTCATTTGCCTCTCATTTGTAAGTCCTGGAGGTGGGCACCTCAACCTTTTAGGGAGGCATCCATGGTTATATATTTGCGAATTGGTCTAAGGTATGAGAGCGCTCTGGAGAGATTTGAGGTTTGTGTCCACCAAGACATGACAACTTTCATTGTTGCAGTTATTTGAATGAGGCCGAAGGACCCCCCCTGTGCCTGGAGCTATTGCTTGTCCAGTTCTTCTTGAAGTGGACACATTTGTAGTCGGCAATTTAAAATAAGAGGGATGCAGGAAGAAATCATACCCATGAACGATTTGTAGATCTGGACAGAAACAGACTTTTTTGTGGACAGTCTGTGAGCTAAGTTGCCCAATCTTTACCCGTCTGTTTTGTGAGAGAAATGCTGTGTTTTGCACCATGTCTAGAAATGCTCCCAAAAATGTCAACGTTGTGGGATGCAAGTGAGATTTCTGATAGATGACGGTGAGGCAGTGTGGTGAACAATGAGGCACATGGACTTGGTAGATGACTCGTTATGAGCCAATTGTCCAAGTATGGAAAGCCCTGAATTCCTTTTTGTTGATGGGCTGCTGCTGGGGCTAACATCTTGCTAAAAATTATTCATTATGATTTTATTGGGATTTTTGTTCCTCTTACTTAAAATTTTACAAAGTTGCGCACATTTGCAGCAGTATGAAGTGTTTAAGGGTTTAGTACAAGGGTCTCCAACCTTTTCCATAATATGAACTACATGTTCAATGAAAATCATCATGAGCTATTTATCAGTAGTGCTAGTGATCTAATATTGACCATAACCGAAAATTGCATTGGAGGCCACCACACACAAAATTACCAGCAAAGATCACCTCAGTTCATTTAGCAAATTTGCCAGCAGTAATGTAAAAAAAGGGTTTGTCTATGTTTAATGTCTCTACGTGGTTAATACATAACAGCCATAGCTGCAATGCCACTTGCACCAAGTTAATAGTAATAAGTGTATACCACATGATTAATTACTCAATTATCAGCTTTAAATATATTTTGGAAATTACCATGTGTCTTCAAATTCTCAGCTTATGTGTTCTGAAAGTATAAAAATTGTCTCAAATGCACACTTTATAATTTTGGTGTGTATACATATAGGTATAAATATATTTATTAATTAAATCAAGCACAATCTTTTAATTTAGTTGGCTGGACTGTACCCTGGAGTAACTCATGTACTATTCCTTTTGAGAAGCCTATTTTAGTAAGTGTTAGAAAAATTATTTTTGAAAGATAACATTTAAAGCATGTTCTGATGTAGATCGCAAGCTTTGTATACTCCTACTATCCAGTGTTGGATGTGGATGTTTGCTGTTTGGTTTTCTTTAAAGAAGTCCTTGCCCCCCCCCCCCTCTCCCCCCCCGAAGCCCATGCATCAGGACAAAAATCAATTCAGATTTTTCTTCTCCCACCATTGGGTTCAAACAGTCAACTCTATCTCCGGGACCGCCACGCTACATTTGTGATTCTTTTAGTTTCAGTTGATTATTTGTCCTTGTACTGCATGGGAAAGATCATTATTCACTTTTCTGCTGTGAAACTATTTATTTTAAGACTAGTTGAGTGGGACACAGAGTTGGTTCTAATGAAACCCTTATTCATGAGGCCCAGGGATTTAAACACGAAATGCCAGTCTATACTGTAGAATGCCTTCTCTGCATCGAGAGAGAAAAATCATTTGTGTGTTCGTATCCTTGGCTATTTGATAGCTAGGATTAAATGTATGTTGTCTCCAGTCTGCCTCTCATGGGCGTTGGTTGTACAACGTCTGCTCAGTTTTCTTTCTATTTTATTTACGTGCACAGAATATTTGTGGAAATCTTTTGAGTCTTTGTTCATTACCTGAATGCTTTTCTTGTCAAAGATTGTAAATCTGTCACAGATGTATGATGCACAAAGTGTTCTCGACTAAGTGCAATGTTGACCAAGCGAAATGGTGAACAGTGAAATTTGAATGTGGCATTTTATATCAAGGTTGCATTGAACAAAGGGGCATTGTGAGACTTAACCACTGGAGAGGGTTTGAAACCGTTCTACCAACTATCAAATTGCAGGAGTTTGCAGAACAACACGCTTGTGTGCAGCATTTTAATACATGAAGCTATACACGTTACTAATAATTTACATTATTTTATAGGAGATGAACAGAATAAGGAGTGCCTGCAGGACGTGGAAGATGACAACCAGTGAGACATTGAAGCCAAGAAGAGAATCCATCTCTGTCCACCCCTCCTAAGATCCCTGTCTCACTCTGAGGACCACCAGATCTGACTTTTTACACTGGTTCTCATGATTTAGGTTCCTACCCTCCCGGGTTATCATTTTTTTACACAGTTTAAGAATTCTTAAAGGCAAGAGTGAATGCCTGTGGATTTCCCTGCTTCCAGCATTTTAGGTTTTTAAGACACTAATGGGACTTTAGAGAAGCTTTTTCAGCATTACTAGAATGTCTTGGTGCATCCAGCACAAACTATTAGAAATGCTTACAGTGAGTGAATCATTAGACCCTAGACGAGCTGGAGTCAGCCGCACTGTACAACTTGTGCTGGAGGTTTTTCTTTGTTTAATTGTTTAAACTGAATTTCATACCATTGTTTAAAATGCGTGGTGTATAGAGCTTGAATTTTGCAGGTTGTTTTGGAGAGTGTCTGTTGTGGGTTTGCTGTAAACAGTGTTTCCAAACTGTGCAAAAATGTTGCTTAAACCTTGTCCTAGTGGAAGTTGGAGAATCTGTTGCTATTCATTCTAGCCTTCCCTTAACTTTCCCTCCTCCAAGCAGGTTGGCATTGAAGGTGGCATTGAAAGGGCCTGCATGCGTATTCAAAAATGTTTTTTGACCCTTCCACCCTCGCCCCCTTCTCCTGCTCAACCTCTTTTGTTCAGTATGTGTAACTTGCAGCTGATTTGTACTACTGGATATCTGACTGGAGCCACAGATACCGAATCTGTAATTGTTCTTACTGAAACACAGCATGGAATTAACATTAAACTTAAATAAAACAAATCTAAATTAAAAACGCCAAATATTATTGTCACTTGATCTTCTGATTGCAGTTGATTGTTCTTCACACTAATAAAGGTGTTTGCCTCAGACTCTTGAAGTGCCTGAATGTGGGTCCAGCTAATTATAGGCATTACTGTTGAGAAAGTACCTATTTGTAATTAGATTTGTTGATGAGAAGTGATACCGCTAGCTACTCTGTAAGTATGTGTGTGTATATATATATATATTTCCTAGAGATTGATGCAACCTGATGACGTATCTTTCATATCTTAGTCATTTAAAGAATTGTTCATGGCAGTGAGTGCTGGGTAATGCTATGACTCGTGTGTTCCAAGCTTACAGGGCCCTTCCTTTACCTTTATAGGAAGTTCTCCACATCATTGTCTTGCTGCTTGAATCTTTCCTAGATTCATATGTTTTGCTGTGCGTTATTCTGCCATCTAGTGGTTGGGTTTGGAATTTCCATTCCCTTTTTTTTTTTTGTTTGTTCCCACCGTCTCGGCTGTCGACTGTTTGGTGGCTTCCCCTGTGACATTAGACTTGCGCCCCCGAAACTCGAATGCGTGGTCACCATTTTCAGATGCCTCGATTATAACCCCCCATCTGCCCCCTTGAGTTAAGAAGCAGGGGTCTACAGCTCCAGTTCAGACACCAAGGATCTGAGTAAGACACCGAAAGACAGAAAGGACAATCGGAAAGGGGTAAATATCCTTGATGATGAAGAGAAGCACTGAAGAGAGGTAAGTCGTTGAAGAAAACCCCTAAAAATACATGTTTTCTTTTGTTGGACTATACCCATGTGGCCTGAAAATGTACTGTCGGGGGTATAGTAAATGTCTCCAATTTCTGCAAAGATGGAAAATGCACCTTCTAGATTGTCCCAGATGCCATCAAATGTTAGCACAGATGGGCAAGCACAAGGCGTGCAGTTTGTGACTCCCAAGGGACCATGGGAGAGGTGAAAGGCTTGTGCCAAATAACTCCAGAGAACTCTTACAGCAAGGGAGAAGCAGAAGGTGGCACGTTATGCCACGGTGCAGTCCGAACTGTCCCTTACAGACCTAGGACTTTCTAGCAAAGAGAAAATTGTTGAAGATACAGAGTAAGCCAAAGGAAATAAGGTGTTTGAAATCAGTTTATTTGGAGAGACAAGAGGAAGAGTCGCCCAGAGAGACAGAGGTAGAAGTGCTAAGAAAACACAACCACAAAATTGCATTAGGGCAGTGTTAAAGGTTTCATACTTGAAGACCCCAAAGCTATCGTCCATGCCAAAGTACAAGGCAGTCTAGGGAAAAACACAAACTCGAGCCTCACGACTTGAAGACCAAAGACAGTTCTGAACAATCCCTTACCTGAAACACTACACGAGTAGGGGGTATGGCAGGATTTGATACTGCGAGAGGAAGGTTACGACTCATACCTATCTAGGCCTAACCACCTGGGGACCTATCACTTTATAATGCTGTCACTAAGAAGCAGCAGATACATATGGGGTACAGCTGTAAGAGGAGCAGACATGCATGCTTCCTTCTGGAGAGATTACTCCCTGCCCAAAAGACTTAATTCTTGCCCAGGTTGCACGTCGGAGGCTAGAGGAAGGAGACGCTCAAGGAACCCAAATAGTCCAAATCTGTCACACATAGGGTGAAGAAAAAAAAATGTGTGGCATGTGTAGCTGTCGATGAACATGTTGTGCAAACTCCCGCCATCTAGTGTTGGACTTCGACGTGTACAACTTATTTTTGTTCGAATAAGTCTTTTTAAGTCACGCGGTGTGGTGCCTCCACCTACTGTAGGCAATGTGCATGGGCATTGACTCCATAGTCAGATTGTTTTTCTTAGCCACCTAGTTCAGATGTGTCTATGGCAGCTCCGGATTAACGCCTCTTGGTGTTCTCGCTGAGCCTCTCTCGTCGGTCTAAACAATCCCACTTTTTGTCTTGTCTACAGTTTGCTGTTACTTCAATGCCGTTTCTCCGTGGTCGACTAATTCTCAGCAGCGGGGCTGTGCCTCTTTGACTCCCATCACTTTCAAAGTTTGAGAATGTCCACGTAATAGAAAGGACTCTTTCGGTTCTGCCCTTCTTGCCATGCCAAATATCCCAGGACAGACTTGCATAAAGTTTGTAACCTGTGCCTCTCCCCGGATCACCAAGAGGAATCGTGTGCAGCGTGTCTTCCGTTCTGTAACAAGACGACCCTTTGAAATCATAAGGCGTGTCGCATTGCCTCAGCTTAAATGGAGCAGCGCTGAGAGGTGGGGACTCTGGACATCTTCGTTGAGGACGAAGCTATGCAGCAACCGGGCGTGTCTGGCGCCGAGATTGAAGAGGCGTTCTTGGAGAAGGCCGCCTCAGAGTCAGACATCAAAGCCAAAGGGCACCCACCAGCCCAATGCCCATTCCAGAGTACTGCAGTGAGTACTACTAACACCCGTCCTTCAGAGGCACCAGCACCAAGCTCTAATGCTTCTTCAGATGGCTCAGAGCCACCACTGCCTTGTGGCCATGGTTGGCACCAAACTGCCGATCCAGGCGCTCTCACAAACCTTCAGCGCAAACGTCTGCCTCGACCTGCTGCTTCGGCTCTGGATCTGAAGATGCCCACTCGGAGTTAAAACCCACCTCAGAACAATCTGGATGCTGACCCTCTTCTGCTCCATCCAGGCCACCTTCGGAGGAGTTTGACCATCCCATCCTGCAGAGGCTTCAGGAACATTTAGGCATTGGCCAGCAGTGGATCCAAATATAGCCGGGGGGGGGGGTCTTGGCTAAGCCTGCTCCAGCACCCAAGGATCCCCACAAGAGGAGACTAACTTTCGAGGAGGCCCTCAACCCTCCATGGGAGTAGATGCCCAAAAAGCCCCTGTGCCGCAACAACCACCTTCCACTGCTGCCTGGCCATTCCAGGCCTGCTCCTCCACCCCCTGTTATTCCTACCTCACCCTTGCTGCCTGAGGCCTCTTTCCCCCATTCACCACAAGGATCTTTGTATTCGGGGGACGGGGACAGTCCATGGTCTCCCTATGATCCCCCTTATGACCCCCGGGCTCCTCACCCTTGGAATGATTATCGGGCCGATCCCCGAGCAGGCACCAACCTGATTTTATACCCTGCCAAACCCTCTCCCCCTGATGATAGAACCTAACATGAGGTTCTTCACAGGGTGGCCAATTTTCATAAGGTTAAGCTCTATCTCTGGCCTGAGGAGGATTGTTTCCTGCTAGAAACTCTCTCCTCTGCTTAGAGGTTCCTCCAGTACATGCCCATGTTAAAGGGCCTGCTCAAGCCTGCTCGGGATATCTTCAAACAACCTGTGAAAGGCGGAGTCGTTACACCCAGAGTTGACAAAGTTTAAGGCTTCTCCCTCAGACCCTCTCCCCCATCATAGGGCAGTTTCCCTCTGATTCTCTAGTGGTCCATTCGGCCAGGAAAAGAGCTCATGCTCAGGCCACAGGGGTTGTGCCCCTTCCAGGCCGGGAAAGCTAGAAAATAGATGCTGCTGGCAAGCGTGTGGCAGTGCAATCTGCCACAAAGTCGTGCATTACCTTCTCAATGGGCTTGCTTTCCTGGTACGATCACTCCCATTAGGACCATATCAAGGATCTTATTCAACATCTCCCAGAGCAATAATGCAAGCAGGGGCATCAGTTGGTTGCAGAGGAAAAAATCTCCCAATATCAACATCCTTGTGGTCTGGATGCAGCAGGCACAGCTGCTTGCGACAGTCTACTCTCTGCTGCCATGCATGGCTTTGTGTCTCGTTTTAAACTATAGGTACAGCAACACCTTAATGTGTCCTTCGATGGTAACCATCTTTTCAACCGTCAGGTCAATGAGATGCTTGAAAAGATCCAGGAGGACACATACAGCTAAAGCCTTGCATGCCCTATAGACTCCCACTGCCTGCAGCTTCTTTCGCCACCCATAGGCTTGGCAACTGTTGGCCGCACCATGGTACTAAGTCTTCCACCACATACACCAGACAACAGCAGCAGACCCCCTTCTCGGGGTTACTACAGAGGGTATGGGGCAAGGGTAGAGGCAAAAGGCAGCTCCTAAGGGATCCATCACCTCAATACAGTGACTTTCTTCCCCCCTACCATTTAACACCTCCAGGGCTTTCTCCCTCGCTGGGAGGCAATTACCTCCGCCTGCTGAGTTCTGGACATCATACTGCAAGGGATACTGTTTAGAACTCACCCCACAAGTTATCCACAGAACACCAGCGTCTGTTTCAAGAAATGCACGCACTACTTGCCAAAGGGGTCCCAGAGCCAGTGCCACCTGTATACTGCCTGTACTTTCTCATTTCCCAGGAACATGGCTTCCTCGGGCCTATACTCTACCTTTGGCCCCTCAACAAGTGCATCCTGTCAGAACATTTCCACATGGTCACACTTCAGTATGCCACCGCTCTGTTGCTGCAAGGGTGACTTGATGACTGCCCTCGACTTGTAGGGACCCCATCTTCTATATTCACGTCCACCCAGCCTATCGACTATTCCAGCGGTTGTGGTGAGTGGACAACTTTATCAGTTAAAGGTGCTGCCCTTCACCAAGTGTCTAACTGTGGTAGCTGCTCACCTCAGGTGGGGAGGCATCCACGTGTTCTCTTCCCTCAACGACTGGCTGATCAAGAGCGCCACACAGCGGCAATGTCTGTCATACATGCAAACAACCATAAACTTTCAGAAGCTGGGCTTCACGCTAAATATAGCCAAATCGCACCTTCAGCCCCTCCAAGTACAACCCATTTGTCGGGGCTACCCTAGACTCCAGGATGGGGAAGGCATATCAAAGCCTGCACACGGTCAATGCTTTCCAAATATTGCTACCTCTTTTTCAGCTGGATCATCAGGTAACAGAACAGTCATGCATCTTTTAGGCATGATGGCGTCTTGCATTGCAATAGTTCCTCGTGCAAGGTTAAACTGGTGTCCCTTACAGCAGTGCTTAGCAGCACCGTGGTCTCAGGTGGGAGCTCTGTGGGAGGATTTACTGTTGATTTGGGGCCATATACATTGCTCTCTGCAGTGGTGGAACGCCAACAACCTGATGCATGGACTGCCCTCCCGAGACCCTGTTCCGCAGGAGACCATCACCTGGGCGTAGCCCTCAGTGAGTGGGAAGCGCATCTGCAACATCAAACAATTCAGGGCTTGTGGGCACCCGCGCACCAGGGCCTCCACATCAACCACCTGAAACTGCTGGCTATTCAGTTTTCTCTTTGAGCATACCTTCCACTCATTTACAACAAGGTTGTTTTAGTCTGCATGGACAACACTACGGCCATGTTTTACCTACAAAAGTAAGGGGGCGCGCACACCCCCAGCCAGAACATCTGGAGGTAGGCGATACATCACAAGGTGCAGTTGGTCATACAGTACATTTTGGGTCCCGACAACGATTTGGCTGACCTCCACCACCCCCACGCCCTACTCGTTTACTTCAATAATGAATGGAAAATTCACGTTTTAAGAAAGGTGATTGCTTTATGCCTCCTGGGACATAACATGGCATCACTTCCTGCATCAATATGAAGTTGGCACAATTTGCCGTTAGGGCAGAGCTATGGAAGAAGCGTTTCCAGACAAGCAGAGCGTGCCAGGAAGGATACTCTAGCAGGGAGGACTCCGCAGGTAGATGATAGTACCTGTGTATACACAAAAACCCTTTTGTTCAAAAGGGGAAGGGAACGGGAGGCTGCGGGGTAGGCAGAGTAAGCTGGTCTCCAACCAACATATATTACACAACAAGAAGCAACCCTGACTCAGTGTCTTGATTCTTACCCAGCAGGGAAGTAGCGAGGAAGGACCTAGGAGCATCGCGAGGGACGCACCTTGATGTAAGTTTGACTACAGGGGTCCCTCTACTCCTCCCTTCCCATGGGACATCCCCATACCTCTAATAGGGTTTTACGAAAATGTTATGGTAGAGTTGGACTAGAGCCAACCTACATGAGTGGATTCGTCTTTGTCTCTTGGAGACAAGATAGGAGCCCTTCTCTCACTTAGGCCCTGATGAATACCATGGACCCTCCTGGCCGTAGTGGCAGAAACATGTTGGCAACACAGATGGAGATGGGGTACTAGACCCCCTAATCTCCACCATTATTTTTAATATCGAGCACGCCCTGCACTATTAAAGCCTTCATGCAGGATCGTGCATCGATTTTTAACATCTCACTCACTTTTTTCAGCACGGGCCCCCACTTAGTTATAGAAGTGCCTCCCTGTCTCCAGGTGTAGGCCCGCCCTTTATCAAACGTGGTTTTTAAAGGGCGAGGACAGCCGATGATGAAGCATGAAACCTGGTGGTGTGAGGCCAGTCCATACATTTTTTTTGAGATGTCCAGCACCACCTACTCATCGTCCTAATGTGCCTCAACTTTTGGTAAGAACCAGACACCGAGTCAGGGTAGCGTCTTATTGTGTGATAGATGATAGTACCTACCAGAAGTATCATTACCAAAGGTAAGTTTTCATAGCATATATTGGCCATAGATACACATGGTTAGCATTATCCTTCAAGTCACAAGGTATAGTGACGCCTCAGGTGTGCATTGGCCATGTTTGGCTCCTTTAGTTTTTGTCCGCCATTGGGTTTGGACGTCGATATCGCAGCTCCGGGACTAAAGCTTATTTCCTCACTGAGGCTTTACCGGTGCTCATTTTTTCCTTCCATAACTTCTTCGCCTCCATCCTACAGGTCACTGTCCATGAGGAATGAAAAACACGCCCTTCAGCTTTTGTCCTAATTGCCACGCAAAATACTTGAGACTTCCTGTGAGGCATGCTTGGCCTTCCGGTCGAGGAAAACACTTCTGCAGCGAAGGGAACGTCCTTGGTCCCACCAGTGCACAGAAGACGCACTGGATATCTTTAGGGAACAGTCGCCAGACCCTGAACAGGAAACCAAAGATACAGAGGCGCAGACAGCGCCACCAGATGTGCAGATATTGCTGGCTAGCAGTGGGGACAGCTCAGACTCTGACCTCTTCCACACAGGTGCATGTGAGTACCTTGGCAAAAGCCACCCAAACCGGCTTTCGGAGCACCACTGCCCTCTGGCCCTGGAGGTCTCCTCCAAGAAGCGCACTAACACAAATCCCCTCTGCCTGGAAAGCCTTCGACTAGCGTTGAAAAATGTAAAGCATTAAAGTTTGTTCTGGCATAGAAACATACCACATCGGCACGCCCGAATTCAGGCAGAGACTCTGAGCTGAAGCAGCGCTTATCGGATCCGAAAAAAGCCTCGGAACCAAAAGATGCTTCACCTTCAAGGACCTCGGCATCGAAACTGGCACCTAAGCTGTCCGCATCGGAAGCACATACTCAAGACTGCAACCCGTACAAAAAGCTCTTTGACTTTCACATCTTTGACGCTGAAAAACACCAAGAGTAGCACAGAACCACAGCAAAAACAGTGGCAGCCCATTCCTGAGTTGCTTGCAAGACAAACTAGACAAGGGTCAAAAGACTACTCGACACCGGGACACTGGGAAACTAGGTACCAAACCACCACCAACTGTTTCCCTTATGCTCCCTAAAAGAAAGAACACATTTCAGGAGGACATTGTTGGGTCTGAACCAACCCATTAACCAAAGGACAGAGGCAAAAGCCCTCTTTGTTTCCTTCCTCCTAATCCTTCACCTACTCTACCTTCAAGGCCAGTGCAGACACCCTCTTCAGAACACTTGCCTTCTCAGCAGCCACTTTTTTCACCAGATCAGTCACCCTCTGGTGATTATCAACCTGAGGAGTACAATAACCCTTATTTCACAGACCCACTGGGAGATCCCAATACTGCCCCAGACCCATGGGATATTTGATACTGATCCATTGGATGATACCGATCATAACATCTATCAATCCAAACACTCAATATCCTACCATGATCATATCAATAAAGCTGCTGCATACCACAAAATTACCCTACGCACTATCCAACAAGAGGATGATTTCCTGGTTGTAATGTTTCCCGCATGTCCTGTTGTAGTTTTCCCTATGTTAGCCTAATTGTGCAGGTTGTAGGCCACATTTTCTTTTGCACACGTTTCTATATACACTTTTGTTTTTGTGCCACATTGCACTTTCACTTGGAACCTTCATGTTTTCACGTTCTGTTCTTTCCTAGGATTTGGTCTGAAAACGCTAGGCAAGGTCAAACAATGCCCCTTGTTCTCTCTGGTCAGACACTAGCACCTAGACATAACACGAGAACGCTGCTGCTGTTTGTGAGCACATGCGTTTTATCATATAACTGAGTACAAGATTTGGAGAAAACACTAAGCGAGGGTGCTGAGACGAGTTTGCTATGTCAGCTGAGATGTAGAAATGTATGGGGCCCGCCACTAATCCCATCGATCTTTGAGATATAATCATTTGGCTTCAGTAGAAGGGAGGGTGAGGATAGGATATTCTGTCTTGTAATATGACAGGGCTTTTTATGATATATGGTTTATTGACCATGCTAACAGTATTTATAGTATGCATTTGCTTTCAAATTGTGCCACAAATACTGCATTTTAGGACACAATAGTTTGAATAAATATTCTAAACTTCCTTTGTGTCTCTTGTTTATATTATTGCGTACGAGTGAGTGTGAAAGGGTGTGTCCTGTTACCGCAATCCCTGTGAGGGTCAAGAGTTGTGTTCTGGGGTGCCAATTCACTTGTTTCTCTGGTAAGGTTAGGAGGGCAAGTGAGGTACTATAACTAGTCAGACTGTGGCTCATAGATACTGAGGTTGTATGGGGACTCAGTCCATACACGCTGATGTTCTATGGTCCCAAGCATAGTTCTGTTCTTGAGCAGAATCCCTGCAAAATGGCGCCACCAACGTTTTGGTCAGGTACTTGTGTAACCTGAGTAGTGCTTGTCCACAATACCCTTGCACCTTTTATCAGAGACGTCTGTGGTGTTAGGGATTTGTCCTCCACCGCTTTTAGGGACCATCTAGTTCTGTTGGTTTTTCAAGCTTGAATATTAAAAGATTTATACCTTGTTTGTGGTACGAATGGGATCCATTATAATGGTATGGCCCAGCCCATTCCTATTGCTGTTAACTGCTGCCCGGCAATAAATCAACATTTGATATAACATGGAGCCCCTAATGCAGGAACTCCTGTAATTTTCGTTATAAAAGCGGACACAGCGTTCTGCTCTGAAGTTTTTTATTTCTGGGACACGTTTCTGGTTGTGGACGCTAATGACAATACTTTCGATGAGTACTCACCATCATCCTTATGCACTTCTTGAAATTCCTCTTACAGTCTGGGAGCAGCAGACTTAGTTTAAAGGTGGCCTTTCCCACGTGCTTGGCACTGTTCAAATGGGCCCCTTGCGTATTGAAGGGACCACATGGCCGGCACCAGTGGGCTATGCCCCATATCCTGATTTGGCTGATATAAATCTAGTGAGACTATAGACGTCTTACACAATATATCTCGCATGCATTATTAGCTGGTCCAGCCAGGATTAGCTTGCAGACAGGCCCAAGAGCCTGTCATTAGTCCTGTTGTTCATTCAGTTATGGGCAAACTGCCCACAAATCGTGAAGAAATACCATTTTGCGTCGCCCAAAAAATCGAACTTTAAGCAGTTTCCCCTTACGGAGCCACAAGATAAGCACAGAATTCTCTCTGTGCTTACCCACTGGATTGGTTCCCACTCTAGCTGACTGCAACACCTGAGGGACTATTTTTGCCACAGTCTACACTGTCATGGCACTCTCTCGATGGCAGTTCTACCGAACGTCCTCAAACAATGCAGAATGAGCATGGGATTAGTCCTGTCCTAGATTTGGGGATGTAACTTGTGGGTAATTTTCCTGTGGTCTCCGAAATTATTCTTTCTAATGTTAAAGATGAAGCAGCGAATTTGTCTATACGCCAGCGACTTGCCACGGTGGCAGTAGCAGACCGCGAGTTGTCTGTCTTTATTGCTAATGCATATATCATCTGAAAGAGACACGTTAGTGACAGATTCCTTACCTTAGAATATCCCCAGGCGTCAGGCTGGATCCGGAAAGTTTTTGCGTAGCAGTACCCTTGCGCGTCGGTAGGCGGCGTCATGCGGTCGAATGATGTCGATCACAGACCCGCACTTAGTGTCTCTACTGCCTCGGCCGAGACCACGACACGAAGTCGTGCCCTGACTGCCGGAAACTCCACCCGAAGGCTTTGCGAGAGCGGTCTCGAAAGCTCCTCGAGGTCAGGCAGTCGGCTCCGCGCCGCACCAAGCCCCGGTCCCGGGAGAGGTCGAGGGGCCGGTCGCGGAGCCCCCGCCGGTCGTCTGAGTCCAAGTCTTCGCGCTCCTCGGGTAAGTCGAAGCACAAGTCTAAGAAGCATCATCGCTCTAAGACTTCGCCTCGCCGGTCTCGGAACTCGGCTGAGGCCCCTGTCGGCACCGTCCCCGCGGCCCTGGACGTGCCTGTGGAGCCGCCCCCGCATTACCAGTCCTTTCTGGGATCGGGGGCGACTCCGGCCGAAATACAGGAATTCCTGTCGGCCATGGCCCGCCTCTTCGGGCCTCAAGGTCCCTCCGGTGCGCCTTCGGGCCCCGCGGGCCCTGATGGGGTTGCTCCGGCGTCGCCGACGACTCCAGTCCCGGCGTCGCCTGTCCCGCCAGCCTTGATCTCGGCCCCGGCCTCTATCCCGGCTCCGGTGGTACCGCAACCCCCATCGACGCCGGCTGACCTAACCATGCCTCCGCCGGCGCTGATGTCCCCGGTGCCGTTCCTGACGCCGTCCGGGGCTCCGGGCGGCGTCGTTACCCGGTTCTCTCCGGCTCCGGACATGGAGCCGGACCGACGTCGCTCGACGCCGGCTCCGGTGCCGATGAGACCTTGGGTCCCAGATGTCCCTCCTCCTCCATATTTTGAACCAGAGGAGAACCAGGAGAGCTGGGAGGGGTCGGAAGACCCTCTCACACAGCAGTGAGAGTATGATCAGGACTGGGCAGAGGAACTTTGGGATGCCAGTGGTCTAGACACTTCCCCTGACACTGGCATGCTGTCTCCTCCCGTGGCTACGGAGGAGGGAGCAAATTTCGCAACGGTGTTGCGTAGAGCAGCTGGAGCCTTGCACCTCCAATTGCCTACTGTGGCTGTCAGGACTAATCTCCTGACGGAAGTGCTTCAGCCGGCAGCTTCCTCATCGCAGACTGTGCTGCCGTTTAATGATGCACTATCTGACGTTCTTTTGGGCACCTGGTCCAAGCCCACCACAGGCTGCTGTGGATAGGAACGTGGCCCGACGCCATCGCCCTGCTCCGGGCGACCCCTTGTTTCTCTCTCAACATCCCACCCCCGAGAGCTTGGTTGTCCAAGCCTCTGCCTCCCAAACTGCCTTCCCTACCGCCCCTCCGGATAGGGAATCCAAACGCCTGGACCAATTTGGGAAGAAGGCTTTTTCTTCCTCCAATGCTGGCTTGCGGTCCGTCAACACCGCTTGCCTTTTGGGCCGATATACCCACTCCCTGTGGGATTCGGTGGCGACTGTTTTGCCCCAGTGTTCTGAGGAGGTCCAGACACTGCTTACCCGCACCATTGCGGAAGGTAAGGATGCGGCAAAGTACACCATACGTTGTGGCCTTGATACCGCCGACTCGCTGGGCAGATCGCTTGCAACGACGGTGGCGCTGCGTCGCCACGCCTGGCTGAGAACAACTGGTTTCTCGGGTGATGTCCAGAATACACTCATGGACATGCCCTTTGATGGAGTCGGTCTTTTTGGTTCCAAAGCAGACCATGCGCTGGAGCGTTTAAGGACTCGCGGGCTACTGCCAAGTCCCTGGGCCTTTCTGTTGTGCGCCCTCCGCTAACCTCTGCTTTTCGCCCCTTTCGTGGCCACGGAAGGGGCGCCCAGTCACGTCCGCTGCCCAGCCACCGGCCCGCGCAGCAAGCATCTTTGCGTGGCCGAGGACGTGGATACCGTCGTGGCGGTTCGGGCAACCAGCGTGCGGGTCAGGCCACCACCTCCAACCCGTCCGCGGCCTCCAAGCCCTCCTAGTCCCTCCTTTCAGGTGCACAGCACGCCAGTAGGGGGCAGGGTCCGCCATCACCTTCACCACTGGCGTGCCATCACCTCGGACAGGTGGGTCTTGGACATTGTCCGAAGGGGCTACTCCCTCCCCTTCGAGACCACCCCCCCCCAGCCATGCCACCTCAATTCCACCGCATGTCAGGGGATCACTTGATGCTTCTGCAGAAGGAAGTCACGGCCCTCTTGGCCAAGAGGGCCATCGAGCATGTTCCGACCCCAGAAGTAGGACGTGGTTGCTACTCCCACTACTTTCTGGTGCCCAAAAAGGACAAGGAGGACATGCGTCCTATCTTAGACCTCCGGAACGTCAATCGCTTCCTCTGGAAGGAGAAGTTCAAGATGCTCACCCTAGCTCAGGTCTTGACTGCTCTCGACCCTGGAGACTGGTTGGTAGCGTTGGACTTGCAGGACGCTTATTTCCACATCCCCGTCCTGCCGGCGTTACCTACCGTTCACGGTAGGCCTCGAGCATTTTCAGTTCACCGTGCTCCCCTTTGGCCTTGCCAGTGCCCCTCGGGTGTTCACGAAAGTGATGGCGGTGGTTGCAGCTCATCTGCGCCGGGCAGGGGTTCCAGTCTTCCCCTACCTCGACGACTGGCTGCTGAAGGCGGGCTCGTCCCAGGCAGTCGTCTCCCACCTCCAGACTACGGCCGAACTCCTGCACTCGCTGGGGTTCTCCATCAATGTGCCGAAGTCGCATCTGATTCCTTCTCCACAGCTCCTTTTCATCGGAGCAGTTCTGGACATGACGCAGTTTCGGGCCTATTCTCCCGAACGGCGAGTCCGGGTTATTCAGGCTATGATTCCCATCTTTCAGCCTTTATCCTGGGTTTCTGTACGGATGACCCTGAGGCTGCTGGGCCTCATGGCCTCCTGCATCCTGCTGGTCGATCATGCCAGATGGCATATGCGGGCTCTGTAGTGGGACCTGAAGTTCCAGTGGGCGCAGCACCAGGGCAACCTGTCCGATCACGTCCAGATCTCGGAGGGGACTGCAAAACAGTTGCAGTGGTGGCTCTCGAACCGGCAATGCGTCATGGGCAGATCCCTCTCCCTTCCCCAGCCAGAGCACACAGTTGTGACGGACGCGTCCCTTCTGGGATGGGAGAGGCAGAGATCAGAGGCCTCTGGTCTCCGGCGGAGTCCCGGCTCCATATCAACCTTCTGGAGCTCCGGGCGATCCGACTTGCACTCAAGGCATTCCTTCCCTCTGTCAAAGGGAAGGTAGTGCAGGTGTTCACAGACAACACCACCGCCATGTGGTACTGCAACAAACAAGGCAGGGTGGGGTCGTGGACCCTTTGTCAGGAGGCTCTGCGCCTCTGGACATGGCTGGAACATCAGGGCATGTTCCTGATGGTTCAACACCTGGCAGGTTCCCTGAACGCCAGGGCGGACGAACTCAGCCGCAGGTGCATGATGGATCACGAATGGCGTCTTCACTCGGAAGTGGCGCAAGGACTCTTTCTACAATGGGGAGAGCCTTGGTTAGATCTATTCGCCACCGAAGAGAACGCGCAATGTCATCAGTTCTGCGCATTGGAATTTCCAAGGCGGCACTCGCTCGGCGATGCTTTTCGTCGCGAGTGGAGTTGCGGTCTGTTGTATGCCTTTCCGCCTATACCACTTCTACCCAGAGTGTTGAAGAAGATTCGGTGCGACCGGGCCCAAGTCATCCTTGTGGCTCCGGACTGGGCTCGAAGAGTTTGGTATCCCGAGCTACTCAGTATGAGCGTCGATCCCCCGATCCGTCTGCCTCTTCGGGAGGATCTTCTGTCGCAGCAGCAGGGGACGGTCCTCCACCCGAACCTGTCCAGCCTCCACCTGCTTGCGCGGAGATTGAGCGGCGGCAGTTGATTCCTTTCGACTTGCCTCCCGAAGTTTGTGATGTGATTCTGGCAGCCAGGCGTCCCTCCACTAAGGTGGTATACGCCTGCAGGTGGAACAAGTTTTTGGCATGGTGCACAGCAAAGGCTGTCATCCCCTCTCTGCCCCTCTTTCTGAGGTTCTTCTGTTCCTTCTTTCCCTGGTCCAACAGGGTTCTTCCCTGGGTACCATCAAGGGCTATCTTTGTGCCATCTCGGCCTTCCTCAGGCTTCCTGGTCAGCCCTCCCTTTTCAAGTCCCCTGTTGTTAACAGGTTCCTAAAAGGCATTACACACCTCTTCCCTCCTGTTCCGTTTGTGATGCCTCAGTGGGACTTGAACTTGGTTCTTACCTTTCTCATGTGCGCTCCCTTTGAGCCTCTACATAACTGTCCTCTTCTTCTGACTCTGAAGACTGCCTTTCTGGTGGCCATCACCTCCGCTCGGCGGGTGAGTGAGCTCCAGGCTCTATCATGCAAACCTCCCTTTCTGTCTGTCCATCCAGACAAGGTTGTTCTTAGGACGCGTCCGTCCTTCTTGCCAAAGGTGGTTACTGCCTTCCACATTGGGCAGACCATCACTTTGCCCACCTTCTTTCCGCCTCCGCATCCTTCCAGAGAGGAAGAGAGGCTCCACCGTCTGGACCCAAAACGTGCGCTTTCCTTTTATATCAACCGCACACAACACTTCCGGGTGGATGACCAGCTCTTTGTTGGCTACGTGGGCGCCAAAAAGGTTGGGCGGTGCACAAGAGAACCATCTCCCGCTGGGCAACCTTGTGTATCAAAGCCTGCTATTCTTTGGCTAAGAAGGAGCCTCCTGTTGGGCTGTGTGCCCATTCCACCAGGGCAACGGCTGCTATCACGGCTTTAGGCCGCGGTGTTCCGCTGCAGGATATCTGTCAGGCAGCTACGTGGGCCTCGCTGCACACGTTTACCAAGCATTACTGCCTTGACAGCCAAGTCCGGAGGGACGGCTTCTTTGGCCGTTCTGTCCTCCGGGACTTCCTTGTCTGATCTTTGTTCGCAGACCCACCACCGGGGTTGGTATTGCTGGGGTATCTATTCTAAGGTAAGGAATCTATCACTAACGTGTCTCTTTCAGATGCACAAGTTACTAACTTGTGTAACGATATATCTGTAAGAGACAGTAGTTAGTGACAGATTCCTACCGCCACCCATCCTCCCCGTTCTGCAAACTGATTTCTAGGGTTAAGGACATCCCTTTCAGGGCCCTAGTATTTTTTAGACACCTATGTCAGCTTCTTGCATGGCTCTGCGTTCCTGGCGCGGAAAGTCGTGTACAGAACTGACGTCAGCGCGCAGGGGCGGCGTCTAAGTACTGCCTGTGACGTCATCCCGGCGATCACGACGCCGGACGCGTAGCCGCATCGTCATTTCTCCAGTGCCAAACTTAGAGGCTGCCACTAAAGCAAGCGTTGCTAAGGCGAAAGCCCTTCATCCTAGATAGATACAATGGGCTACGTCCTTAACTGGCATGGATGTAGACTTGCTCTTCGACCCTTCATTGCAGATGCAAGAATTTTTACAATATGAGCAGGTTTATCCTTTACTTCCGTCGGTTCTGCCTCTTGATCAATATAAATATATTATTTATACTGATGGTTCCGCACAGCCTGCTGTAGGTTCTAAGCAGCAGTATTCTGCAGCATGCGCCATTGTGAGTGGTATGTTAGATGGTGTTTTTCACACCCAGGCAACTTGCACACAGTCTCTAGGAGACTGCACTGTGCAATTGGCTGAACTGAAGGCATTACTTCTTGCACTTGAGAAAACAGATCCTGAATTCCCCACACTTGGTGTGTGATCATGTTATTGTGTACAATCTTTCAATGATCTACATTTTTGGTGACTAAATGAATTCCAAGGGGAGCACAATCCAGCACAGACTGCTTTGGGTTAAAGTGGCAGATCTTAAGGATAGGCTGCCACAAACTCTAGTTATACATACATTGAGCCATCAACGTGGGAGCACACGCTGCAGGGAATTCTTTGGCTGATGAAGCGGCCAAAACTGCAGTAGCCACAGCTAAAATTGCAATGGTAACGCACTCTAAATCTCATATCAACAATGAAATCTTGGCTGCCAAGAATGCTTTTAAAATGGCACCTCTTTACTGAAGAGCTTTCCTTCTAAATAATTCTTATCATTTAAGTCATCAGAATGTTCCTTTTGTCACTATTCCAGGTGTTGGTGATAGTGTAAAACCCAACGCTGACCTCAGACCGGTTTTTATTGTCGCCTCATACGAAGGTGTAGCTTCCGCAGGAGTGGCTGCCACTATTTTGCTCTTACAGAGACATGATTGGTAGCAGGGGTTTTAGCAGCAAACTAGAAAAAAAATTCTCTGTTGTGACATATGTCAGCAGATCAAAAGTTCTGGTGTCTAGGCCCCCACAGACACATCTTTTTATATCCAACAGACCTTTTGGCTGTATTTACTTGGATTATTGTGGTCCATTGATTTCAGATACTGTGGGCAAATTTATTTTGGTTGTAGTTGATTCCTGCTGTAGGTTCCTCTGGGGTTGGCCACAGTGCTCTGCTGACTCTCAAACCGTTTTTGAAGACTTGCAAGTCTTCATCTGTACGTATGCCTGCTGTGCATTCCATTCAGACTAAGGTCCGGCTTTTGTTTCAAAAGCGTACCATGATTCGATGAAGTCCATGGGTGTACAAGTGCATTATCCTTCACCGTATAGGCCAGAGGGCAATTCTGTTGTGGAAAGAATGAACCGTGACTTAAAGCAGTCCTTAACGGCAAAGGTAATAGGTACAGAGTGTGGTTGGTTGAACCACCTTTATGGGGTTCAACGAGCATTGAATAACCTCCCTAAAAGATCTCTGGGTGGGCGGACCCCGTACAAAGTGCTTTTTGGCATCAAGATTTATGGTCCAGACATTGTGGCGGCTGCCGCATCCTTTGACGAAGATAATCATTGTGCTGTCTTACAGGGCCTACAAAAGTTCAGTGACTCTCAATCTCAAACATTTGCCTACATCTCTCCCTCCATGTGCTACTGACCCACTTCCAGCAGGCTTCCTAAAGTTGGAGATCTGGTTTTAGAAAAGGTGGCCATCAAAAAGGATTTCAGCCCTTCGTACCATGCTCCTGTTCTAATCCTTGGCATCCAAGGTACACGAGCGGTGATTTTGCCACCACTTCCAGGATACAAAGACAAACACTGTCTCCATTGAACATGTCAAATTACACCATGTGGTAGATTCTTCATCTTGCCGATCCTCCAAGGCTGGGGCGGTGGTGGGCGCGGCTGAGACCTCCACTGACAATTTACCAGACACAATTCCTGCTTCTATTATGTCTTCTACAACGGATGTCATTTATACAGATCCAACATTGGTGAATCTTTCCGAATTGTGTTTTTCAAGCCCTATTGTTGTCACAGCCTCCTGTTTTTTCAGCTGACTACCTCCGATTACTCTGGATCATGATGGTTTTTCTTCAGATAATTCTTCTGTGTTGCATCCACCTCCAGCAGAGATTTGTTTTTATTTCATGGTTTAAACACACTTATCTAGTTGCTCCTTGGAATTGTCTGGATCATACAATACATGTTTTTTTTTCTTTTCATGTGGATTGGATTTGTGACAGTTTTTTTTCTTGTTGATCGATGGGCATTACCTTCTGGAACGTTCTGCTACAGAACTGGTCGGGGTGTTAGCCCCTCATTCTTCTTCACATAGATTGAAAAGAGACTTGTCCCTTGTCAACATTCCAGCCATTCCAGTGATTGATGGAGTTGTTTGGGATAAGGTTCCTTTCAACATCGACGGCCCTATGGAGATCCTGCAGATGCCATATGTGTTTAAAGTTTCTATGGATGATCTAATAGTACCGGTGTGACATTTGGATGATTGGGATGTCGACACTGTAAATTCTTTGCTTTCTGAACTAGAGTATTATAATGTTAATGAATCAGATCTATTTCTTAATTATGCGGATATGTTCCGTTATCATTATGGGCATCATTTTCTACATAGCCAGTGGACAGAATCCTTTTTTAATTATACACAGTGGGAACATTGTCCAACTCCCTCACAAGGGAGTTCCAATTCATGTATTTTATGAGATATGACACTTCAGACCCCATGTCATATTATTTTAAATTGGTTTCAACCCCACCCAAAAAAATGCTTTCTTAGACTAACTCATTTATACAGCTTAGTTTGTCAGCAAGTTTGCCCTTAAAGGTTACAATTCCTGGAAAGACATCATTGATTTGGGGTACAAAGTCCTTTGCTGGTCTGAGGCACCGAAACCTTGTTTCGAGCCTGTTTAATTCCCACACAAATAATTTTCTTGAATGAAACCGCCCATCAGACTACTTGTCTGGGTTTGGAAAAAATTAAAGAAATGAACGCCCCTGATCCAGCGGGTTACTAGCAACAAGCATTCATACACAAATACTCACTTGGGCCCATACATTTATACTACGCTAGTAATTTCCGCTGGTGGGTCAGTTGTACTCTTATCAAAATCCCTGCTACCACTTACTTTTCCGATTGAAGAGTAATGACTTACCAATGAATCCTTTGCTAATTGGGAAGTTTAAAATGAGTGACGTTCATTACAATTCATAATCCTGAAATAATCACTGAGTCAGGAAGTTTTAAAATGTTTAAAGATTTTAGCAGAGTAAAATACAGAACCACACGATACTTAATCGCATATCAAGGATGAAGCATAATATCAATTATCGATCAATGACGGTCCTTAGGAAAGGAGAAGATAGAGACAGCAGCGCAACTAAGGTTTGCATTTATATTTACCTAAAGTGCGAGAACCAAACCCCTTGGCCAAGGAGTTGGAAAAGATAGGACCCTGGAAGGATGAAGAGCAAAGACCTCCTCCCGGATCAGGACAGGACCGGTGACCTCTCCATCAACGACGCCTGCGTCGTTCCCCTCTCTGGTACTTCGCTTCTCCTCGAATTCTCCCGAGTCTTCCTTCTAAGGTGCTCCGCCGCCCCCACCTCAGGACCTCTCTGGACAGCGGTTCAGTCTGCAATCGATCAGCTCGTCCTGGATCTCGAACCTCTAACTTCCACTAATTAGCTAGTACTATATCTATTATACACTTCTATGCCCATGTACCTCCCCTTAATTTTGCAGAATTATGGGACCACTACTTCTGATTGGACAGGGGGTTGATCCTCACACCATATTGATTTAATTCATTTTCTTAAAGCCCTTTGTTTTAAAATACCGCCCATCAATTTTAATACATTTGCTTTATTTCCCACCCGTCTCACGACAAAGTTTATACATTCTTCAGGTACATTGTTGCATATTAGTGGGGACATTCATGTGTACAGCAAATATTGGCCATCAGGTCACGGCCTTGGACGACGTCCAAGTTGACTTCATCCTTTTCTTTCTCTGGGCAGCCTTCAGGGAGCATGCACAGAACCATTCACATGAGTTTTTCAGTTCACCAACCCCAGGCCCAATTTTACGAACTAATAAAAGTCAAAGAAGAAAATATTAAAATCACAAATAAAATGTTTCACTGTATACCCACTCTTTCTACTCTATTCCCATTTATTTATAAATTCTATCCCGCATTAGTAGCGTTAGAATACCACAGTTTAATTGTATCACAAGAGCAAGCTGTAGCACGTGAAAGCACAAGTTACTAACTTGTGTAACGATATATCTGTAAGAGACAGTAGTTAGTGATAGATTCCTTACCTTAGAATATCCCCAGGCGTCAGGCTGGATCCGGAAAGTTTTGCGTAGCAGTACC
The DNA here is from genome assembly GCA_963921515.1 of Calotriton arnoldi. NCBI lineage: Eukaryota > Metazoa > Chordata > Amphibia > Caudata > Salamandridae > Calotriton > Calotriton arnoldi. The sequence continues at coordinate 245,676 of CAWUFW010010811.1, read as the reverse complement.
CTTACGCGTCGGTAGGCGGCGTCGTGCGGCTCCGCGTCCGTCGTCGGCGTCGTGATCGCCGGGATGACGTCGCGGGCAGTACTTAGACGCCGCCCCTGCGCGCTGACGTCAGTTCTGTACACGACTTTCCGCGCCAGGAACGCAGAGCCATGCAAGAAGCTGACACAGGTGTCTGAAAAATACTAGGGCCCTGAAAGGGATGACCTTAACCCTAGAAATCAGTTCGCAGAACGGGGAGGATGGGTGGGGCGGTAAGGAATCTATCACTAACTACTGTCTCTTACAGATATATCGTTACACAAGTTAGTAACTTGTGCATCTGAAAGAGACACGTTAGTGATAGATTCCTTACCTTAGAATAGATACCCCAGCAATACCAACCCTGGTGGTGGGTCTGCGAACAAAGATCAGACAAGGAAGTCCTGGAGGACAGAACGGCCAAAGAAGCCGTCCCTCCGGACCTGACTGTCAAGGCAGTAATGCTTAGTAAACGTGTGCAGCGAGGCCCACGTAGCTGCCTGACAGATAACCGGCAGCGGAACACCGCGGCCCAAGGCCGTGGTAGCAGCCGTTGCCCTGGTGGAATGGGCACGCAGCCCAACAGGAGGCTCCTTCTTAGCCAAAGAATAGCAGGTCTTGATGCACAAGGTAACCCAGCGGGAGATGGTCCTCTTGTGCACCGCCCGACCTTTTTGGCGCCCACGTAGCCAACAAAGAGCTGGTCATCCACCCGGAAGTGTTTTGTGCGGTCGATATAGAAGGAGAGCGCACGCTTTGGGTCCAGACGGTGGAGCCTCTCTTCCTCTCTGGAAGGATGCGGAGGCGGAAAGAAGGTGGGCAAAGTGATGGTCTGCCCAATGTGGAAAGCAGTAACCACCTTTGGCAAGAAGGACGGACGCGTCCGAAGAACAACCTTGTCTGGATGAACAGACAGAAAGGGAGGTTTGCAAGAAAGAGCCTGGAGCTCACTCACCCGCCGAGCGGAGGTGATGGCCACCAGAAAGGCTGCCTTTAGAGTCAGAAGACGAAGAGGACAGTTATGCAGAGGCTCAAAGGGAGCGCACATTAAAAAGGTAAGAACCAAGTTCAAGTCCCACTGAGGCATTACAAACGGAACAGGAGGGAAGAGGTGAGTAATGCCTTTTAAGAACCTGTTAACAACAGGGGACTTGAAAAGGGAGGGCTGATCAGGGAGCCTGAGGAAGGCCGAGATAGCACAAAGATAACCCTTGATGGTACCCAGGGCAGAACCCTGTTGGGCCAGAGAGAGAAGGAACAGAAGGACCTCAGAAAGAGGGGCAGAAAGGGGATCCACAGCCTTTGCTGTGCACCATGCCACAAATTTGTTCCACCTGCAGGCGTATACCACCTTAGTGGAGGGACGCCTGGCTGCCAGAATCACATCACAAACTTCGGGAGGCAAGTCGAAAGGAATCAACTGCCGCCGCTCAATCTCCACGCAAGCAGGTGTAGACTGGACAGGTTCGGGTGGAGGACCGTCCCCTGCTGCTGCGACAGAAGATCCTCCCGAAGAGGCAGACGGATCGGGGATCTATGCTCATATTGAGTAGCTCGGGATACCAAACTCTTCGAGCCCAGTCCGGAGCCACAAGAATGACTTGGGCCCGGTCGTGCCGAATCTTCTTCAACACTCTGGGTAGAAGTGGTATAGGCGGAAAGGCGTACAACAGACCGCAACTCCACTCGCGACGAAAAGCGTCGCCGAGCGAGTGCCGCCTTGGAAATTCCAACGCGCAGAACTGATGACATTGCGCGTTCTCTTCGGTGGCGAATAGATCTAACCAAGGCTCTCCCCACTGTAGAAAGAGTCCTTGCGCCACTTCCGAGTGAAGACGCCATTCGTGATCCATCATGCACCTGCGGCTGAGTTCGTCCGCCCTGGCGTTCAGAGAACCTGCCAGGTGTTGAACCATCAGGAACATGCCCTGATGTTCCAGCCATGTCCAGAGGCGCAGAGCCTCCTGACAAAGGGTCCAAGACCCCACCCCGCCCTGTTTGTTGCAGTACCACATGGCGGTGGTGTTGTCTGTGAACACCTGCACCACCTTCCCTTTGACAGAGGGAAGGAATGCCTTGAGTGCAAGCCGGATCGCCCGGAGCTCCAGAAGGTTGATATGGAGCCGGGACTCCGCCGGAGACCAGAGGCCTCTGATCTCCGCCTCTCCCAAGTGACCGCCCCATCCCAGAAGGGACGCGTCCGTCACAACTGTATGCTCTGGCTGGGGAAGGGAGAGGGATCTGCCCATGACCCATTGCCGGTTCGAGAGCCACCACTGCAACTGTTTTGCAGTCCCCTCCGAGATCTGGACGTGATCGGACAGGTTGCCCTGGTGCTGCGCCCACTGGAACTTCAGGTCCCACTGCAGAGCCCGCATATGCCATCTGGCATGATTGACCAGCAGGATGCAGGAGGCCATGAGGCCCAGCAGCCTCAGGGTCATCCTTACCGAAACCCAGGATAAAGGCCGAAAGATCGGAATCATAGCCTGAATATCCCGGACTCGCCGTTCGGGAGGATAGGCCCGAAACTGCGTCGTGTCCAGAACTGCTCCGATGAAAAGGAGCTGTGGAGAAGGAATCAGATGCGACTTCGGCACATTGATGGAGAACCCCAGCGAGTGCAGGAGTTCGGCCGTAGTCTGGAGGTGGGAGACGACTGCCTGGGACGAGCCCGCCTTCAGCAGCCAGTCGTCGAGGTAGGGGAAGACTGAAACCCCTGCCCGGCGCAGATGAGCCGCGACCACCGCCATCACTTTCGTGAACACCCGAGGGGCACTTGTAAGGCCAAAGGGGAGCACGGTGAACTGAAAATGCTCGTGGCCTACCGTGAACCGAAGGTAACGCCGGTGGGCCGGCAGGACGGGATGTGGAAATATGCGTCCTGCAAGTCCAACGCTACCAACCAGTCTCCAGGGTCGAGGGCAGTCAAGACCTGAGCTAGGGTGAGCATCTTGAACTTCTCCTTCCGGAGGAAGCGATTGACGTTCCGGAGGTCCAAGATAGGACGCATGTCCTCCTTGTCCTTTTTGGGCACCAGAAAGTAGTGGGAGTAGCAACCACGCCCTACTTCTGGGGTCGGAACATGCTCGATGGCCCTCTTGGTCAAGAGGGCCGTGACTTCCTTCTGTAGAAGCACCAAGTGATCCCCTGACATGCGGTGGAGTTGAGGTGGCATGGCTGGGGGTGGTCTCGAAGGGGAGGGAGTAGCCCCTTCGGACAATGTCCAAGACCCACCTGTCCGAGGTGATGGTGCGCCAGTGGGGGAAGGTGATGGCGGACCCTGCCCTCTACTGGCGTGCCGTGCACCTGAAAGGAGGGACTAGGAGGGCTTGGAGGCCGCGGACGGGTTGGAGGTGGTGGCCTGACCCGCACGCTGGTTGCCCGATCCGCCACGGCGGAATCCACGTCCTCGGCCACGCGAAGACGCCTGCTGCGCGGGCCGGTGGCTGGGCTGCTGACGTGAAGGGCGCCCCTACCGTGGCCACGATAGGGGCGAAAAGCAGAAGGCAGCGGAGGGCGTGTAGCAGAAAGGCCCAGGGACTTGGCAGTAGCCCGTGAGTCCTCAAAGCGCTCCAACGCATGGTCTGCTTTGGACCCAAAAGACCGACTCCATCAAAGGGCATGTCCATGAGAGTATTCTGGACATCCCCTGAAAAACCAGTGGTTCTCAGCCAGGCGTGGCGGCGGAGCGCCACCGTCGTTGCAATCGACCTGCCCAGCGAGTCGGCGGTGTCAAGGCCACAACGGATAGTGTATTTGGCCGCATCCCTTCCTTCCGCAATGGCGCGGGAAAGCAGTGCCTGGACCTCCTCAGGGCACTGGGGCAAAACATCCGCCACCGAATCCCACAGAGAGTGGGTATAGCAGCCCAAAAGACAAGCGGTGTTAACGGACCGCAAGCCAGCACTGGAGGAAGAAAAACCTTTCTTCCCAAACTGATCCAGGCGTTTGGATTCCCTATCCGGAGGAGCGGTAGGGAAGGCGGTTTGGGAAGCGGAGGCTTGGACAACCAAGCTCTCAGGAGTGGGGTGGACAGAAAGAAACAGGGGTCGCCCGGAGCTGGGCGATGGCGTCGTGACACGTTCCGATCCACAGGAGCCCCTGTGTTGGGCTTGGACCAGGCGCCCAAAAGAACGTCTGTGAGGGCGTCGTTAAACGGCAGCACAGTCTCCGCAGAGGAGGCTGCCGGCTGAAGCACCTCTGTCAAGATGTTAGGCTTGACCGTCAAAGTAGGGAGCTGGAGACGTAAGGCCCCAGCAGCCCTACGCAACACCGTACCAAAATTGGCCCCCTCCTCCGTAGCCACGGGAGGAGACAGCATGCCAGTGTCAGGAGAAGTATCCAGACCACTGGCCTCCCCTAGACTCTCTGTCCAGTCCTCATCATACTGACAGTTGCGAGTCAGAGGGTCATCAGACCCCTCCCAGTCCTCCTGGTCCTCCTCTGGTTCAAAATAAGGAGGAGGAGGGACATTTGGGACCCAAGGGCCCATCGGGCGCCGGAGCCGGCGTCGAGCGACGTCGCTCCGGGTCCATGTCCGGAGCCGGAAGGAACTGGGGGACGACGCCGCCCGGAGCCCAGGGCGGCGTCGAGAACGGCACCGGAGACATCGGCGCCGGCGGAGGTGTCGTGAGGTCGACCGGCGTCGATGGGGGTTGTGGAGCCGGGATCGAGGCCGGGGCCGAAGCCGGAGCCGGGATCGAGGCTGGAGTCCCGGGCGACGCCGGGCCGGAGCCGCCGGCGACGCCGGAGCAACCCCATCAGGGCCCGCGGGGCCCGAAGGCGCACCGGAGGGGCCTGAAGGCCCGAAGAGGCGGGCCATGGCCGACAGGAACTCCTGTACCTTGGCCGGATCCGCCCCCGAACCCGGGAAGGGCGGGTAGGACGGGGGCGACTCCACAGGCAAGTCCGGGGCCGCGGGGCGGGACGGTGCCGGGAGGGGCCTCAGCCGAGTCGCGAGACCGGCGAGGCGAAGTCCGAGAGCGACGATGCTTCTTGGACTTCTTGTGCTTAGACTTACCGGACGAAGAAGACTTCGACGCCGACGACCGGTGTGCACTCCGCGAGCGACCCCTGGACCTCTCACGCGACCGGGGCCTCCGTGGAGCCGAATGCCGGGCCTCGAGGAGCTTTCGAGACCGCTCTCGCAAAGCTTTCGGGTTGAGGGCCTGGCATTCGGGACAAGACTCGGTGTCGTGGCCTCGGCCGAGGCAGAAGAGACACTCCCAATGCGGGTCGGTGACGGACATCATCCGCGCACAGGCGCCGCATCGCTTGAAGCCGGGCATCCCTACGACACCTTAAAGATGGAAAAACAGTGAAAAAATCACCAAAAAGTATGGTCAAAAATTGACCAGGGCACTGCTCTTCCCGGATCTGCGCTTGCTGGCGCGGAAAAAGAAGAACTGACGTCAGCGCGCAGGGGCGGCGTCTAAGTACTGCCCGCGACGTCATCCCGGCGATCACGACGCCGACGACGGACGCGGAGCCGCACGACGCCGCCTACCGACGCGCAAGGGTACTGCTACGCAAAACTTTCCGGATCCAGCCTGACGCCTGGGGATATTCTAAGGTAAGGAATCTATCACTAACGTGTCTCTTTCAGATACATAAAGCGGCCATTTTAATGCACACTGCGCAGAAGCAAGAGTTTCCCACCAAGCAAAGAAAGACGTCACACCACGTGATATGGTTGAGACATGCGCAGTAAAGTTCCCGCGTTTTAGCGGCCATTTTAGAATAGACAAGCGTTACTTGTTAGTTTAAACACATAAGCAAGCTTCCTTGCTACTTATATTTGTGTGTGCAGTTATTAGTATAAACAATACAAGTTTAATACATTAATACTTTTGAGAAGATTGCATCCGAGCAAGTCTCATTTGTGAGTCCTTGCTCCATCAATCCCCTCTCTGATGGCGCTTCTGAGCCATCAATTACTACCCACAACCAGTTGCCAACTTTTAGCATAATATAGTTTCACTTTCATTTTTACACTTTCTATTTTTCACATCTCCTTTCAGTTTCTTGTATAATTCACTTCTTAAATCTTCAAGTTCGATTTCATCAAACTTTCTTTTCTTTCCTTTTCCTGTTACATTATACGATTCATTCGTTCTACAACATTTGCACCATATTGTTATTGACAGTACTATTATTGCTATCCCTGATAAGGGTACTAATATTTGACCTATAAGTCCTTTCCCTACATTAGCAAACCAGGTACCAATTGACCTAATACTATTGGTCAATCTTTCCCATACACTATCAACTTCCAGTGGTTTTAGTTCCTTCTCAAGTTTAGTTATATTCTGTATATACGTTTCAATTGCACTTTTATCAGGTATGTAAGTGCAACAGTGTTTCGTCTTCAATAATTTACAGACTCTACCCTCTTTTGCCAATATAATATCAAGAGCAAGTCGATTTTGCATTACCATAGATCTAATCGCAACCATCTCCGCATTAATCATTCGAAATCCTCCAGCAGTGTCAGTTGATAAACGATCAACTACTGTCGATAATTTACATATCTTCCTTGAGTTCAGAATTATTCCCACTGAAGGTATCAATGCACCAAATATATCACCTACAATTTCTGAAAAACTAGATCTTTTTCTACGTGTTAATTCACTAGTATTTTCATTGCTGCCAGTGTTTCTTTTTATGTGGTATATCTTTGGAAATACTATTCCAAAATAACAACTTCCATACCACCGTGCAGGAAGCCTAAAGTAAGCCTTATTCCCACACACACAATAGATTCCAGGAAAAACTGAATCTGTTCCTCCTTTGAGTCCCCAACCTCCAAGAATTAAGAAATTGTGTTCACATTCACTGGTACTGATGAAAACATTGTTATACTCGGTCTTTAACCTATGTAGACAAATTTTCCCTGTCTTTACAAAATCCAGAGCCATAGCGGCTTGAGCCTTGCCAGGTGTGTAACTACCTTCCTTCTCAGCCCAAGGTGGCAAATGAGCCTTATGTTCAGAAGCTTTCTTTTGGAAATCTTGCCTTCTACTTTCCACTAAATTTAAAAATATCTTTTCTTCTTCATGTAATGAACATGTTAGATTGCTTCTATGTGCATGTGTTATGTCTATTGATTTCATTGTTAAGAAAAATTCTCCCATAAACTGCATCTTTACTACTAAGCACTGGATTCATAATCTTTCGAATTAGAACCTCAGAAAATATCACATCTATATTTGAATAATAATACTGAAGTCGCCCTGTTCTATAAAATAAACTAGTCAGTACACTACATGATATGCCATAGGTTAATGGCAAGTGATGATACGTTAACCCTTCTGCTACTGATTCAGGTAGTTTCATACAGACATAATTACTAACTTCCATGGTATCTACATACTGAAACAATAATTTTGTGAAAACATTCAGACTAGTCGTTATCTGTTACTTCATGATGCAATTCTGGTTCATCTTCTGCCTTTAGTTCTACTCTATTACTTTTCAAGTTATCTGTCCTTTCCTTTGTTTCGTTGTTAATCTTTTTATCTATTATCATAAGGTAAGGAATTGCTACGATCACAACTAACCATACTATAAGCATCACTACCAGATTGCTTATGCATATAGCACAGCATCTTTTACAACCTTTCTGCTTTGGTCTCCCAGTAACACTATCGTCGGGCATATTTGACAAGGAAGATTGCTCTTCTTATTGTTTTCTTCAAGTCTCTTTACGTTCTCAAGGTGGTTCTATTTCTTTTTCATAAGTCAGTTCCGCACTGGTTCCTTCGTCACCACTTTCACTTGATTCTGAGCTTTCGTAATCTTCGAGAATAATATAAGTCCAATCAGGACCTTTAAATTTATTGTTCACAAGTTTCAGCCTTTTGCTTCTTCGTTTTTCGTTTTTACTTTTCTGTCCCGTTTGGCTTGTTACTTCGTTTACTTGTTCTGGATCTTCACTTCTGGTTGTTATGTGGTATTTTACTCTTTTAATGACACTTGGCCAATGATCACCTTTTCTTGATTTCTCTGTTTGCACTTTCTCTTTATTTCCTTCTTCATAAATTCTTTTATTTTCAGGTTGTTACAATTTGATGTTCCTCAATTTTAGTTTTTTCTACTATTTGTTCTTTTTCCGGTCTGATTTGTTTTTCTTCAGCTGCTCCACCGTGAGTCTCTAGTAACTGATCTTGTTCTTGATTTACGTTTTCATGCTCGAGATTCTCAAGATCTTCTTCTGTGTACTTTTCTTGATCTAACTGGTTCTGATCAGGGCTTATTGCACTTTGTACTTCTGCAGCCTGACCGCGTTCTTCTAAACCTATCTGTCCCTGCTCAAAATCTGTTGGTTCTTCTTTAATTTGAGCCCAGTTTCCTCTCCCTATCTGTTCCTGCTCAGGTTCTCTTATTGTGTCTTCTTCTTCCTGAGCTGCTTCTTCTTCACCTATCTGATCTTCAATTTCTTCCAAATTTGCTTGACTTCTTGTTCTATGGTAAACTTCAGGAATTTCCACTACTGGTATCCAGTCCTGACTTGTGCTCGGTTGTTCTTCTTCAGCCTCCCTTGAATCTCGGACCTGAGATTCTTCAGCTGGGCAACCTTCAGCTTCCTCCGTTATCGATGCTGTCTGAGGATTTTCTTCTTCAGGGTCTGGTACTCTTTTGGTGTGGCTTACATGAATCCAATTAGGAAATCCTGCACACTTCACTGCTGTGTTTGTAACCAGTATGACCTGACAAGGTTCGCCCCATCTAGGTGATAGACACGTTTCTCTGGTGTGATTCTTCACCACCACCCAGTCTCCGGGACTCAGATCATGTTCTTGTTCAGGCTGCCTGGAAACTGCGTCTTCTCCAACCTGGTGAGAGACAGAACGTACTAGGTCAGCCAATCCTTTGCAATAATCCAGAACCATATCATCAGGTATATTCAGCAGTTTATTTGTGGGAACATGTGCTTGTCTCATTGCTCTTCCCATCATTATCTCGTGCGGACTCAATCCGGTATTTCTATCAGGAATGCTTCTGAGTCCCATTAAAACAAGAGGCAATGCATCTGGCCAATCTAATGATGTTGATGCAAACATTTTTCCCAGTCTGGATTTTATCGTGCCATTCATTTGTTCAACCACTCCAGAAGCCTCTGGACAATATGCACAGTGCAATTTTTGCTCAATTTGGAATGCTTCACAGATTATCTTAATCACTTCACTGTTAAAATGCTTTCCTCTATCTGATTCCAAAGTTACTGGAAAACCAAATCTAGGAATGAGTTCACGTAGCAACAACTTTGCGACTGTAATACTGTCATTCCTCCTGGTAGGGTAAGCCTCCACCCACTTTGAAAACAGACACACTATGACAAGTACATATTTCAGCCCTCTACACGGTGGTAACTGGATGAAATCAAGTTGTAATCTCGTAAATGGACCCTCTGCCTTTCCAATTTTTCCAAACCCAATTATTGTTTTCCTTCCTGGATTATGCATTTGGCAAGTTAAACGTCTCTGGCAAAGACTCTCTGCTACCGCCCTAAACCTTGGATTGTACCAATTTTGTCTGAAGAGCCTAATCATTGCATCTCTCCCTACGTGTGTGTCTCCATGATACATCCTGGCCATTTGTGACAGCAGACAGTCAGGCATGACTGGTCTGCCATCGACACAAATCCATACATCATCGTCTGTCCTCTGAGAACATCCCACTTTAATCCATGTACTTCTTTCACTCTCATCGGCATCATCTTGCAATCGTTTCACATCATTCCATGTTTCAGGAGGTGCATACAGCATAAGTTGGCAGCTGATTCCCATTCTTTCCACCCTTTTATTTACTGACAATCTGTTTTTGGCACAATGTTGAGCCACAAGATCTGCATATCTGTTGCCGACTACCACCCAGTCATCTCCTGACTGGTGTGCGGCACATTTCACCCCAGCCAATTCTTTTGGTGATTGTATTGCCTCCAGTAGTTCTTTTACGAACTGTCCATTTTTAATGGGGGATCCTGAAGAAGTCATGAAATCCCTCTGCATCCATAGTTGGCCAAAATCATGCACAACCCCGTAACCATATTGGCTATCTGTAAATATAGTTACTCTTTGATTCCTCCCAATTTTGCAAGCTTTTATTAATGCGATCAATTCAGCTATTTGTGCAGATTTGACTCCCGGTAAATAGGATGCTTCGACTATTCCAGTTAGTTCACACACTGCATACGCTGCAGTTAGTTTTCCATCTTCATGCCTTTGGCATGAACCATCAACAAACAGCTCCCTGTCTGGTTTCCTGAGGGGCAGTTCCTGAATATCATGACGTGGTTTCGTGCACAACTCTGTGACTTGTAAACAATCATGTTCTTCTTCATCATCTTTAACTTCCTCATGATATGGGTCTGGTAGTAAGGTAGCAGGATTTCCTATTGTGTACCTTACAATGGTCACATTTTCAGCACCCAGTATTATTCTTTCATATTTAGTCAGCCGACTAGGAGTAAGATGCTGAGTTCGGGTTCTTGTCAACAAAAATCACAACCGCATGTGGAACAAACACTTTTACAGGGTGTCCCATTACAATTGACTCACTTTGTTGAATGCTCAAACACGTAGCCGCTACTGCTTTTAAACATCCTGGCAATGCGGCTGCCACGGGGTCCAAAGTAGCAGAGAAATATGCTATTGGACGTCTGTCTAAACCATGTCTCTGAGTTAAGACTGAAAGTGCACAATTCTCTCTTTCATGGCAGAATAATGCACATTTTCTTTTATAATCAGGCATGCCTAGGGCAGGTGCTGCACACAGAGCATTTCTTAATTTTACAAAAGCTCCTACGCTTTCATCATCCCACTCAACTGGGTCCTTTGCCTTTTTCGGCATGTGAATTAAGGGCTTTGCTAACAGGGAAAATCCTAGTATCCATTGTCGACAATAACCTACTATTCCAAGAAACATTCTCACTTCACGTTGAGAGACAGGCATTTGCATTTTCTTTATTAATTTTATTCTTTCAGCTGTTATTCTCCTTTTGCCCCTCTCAATCTGGTGTCCTAGATACTTAACTGCTGTTGTACAGAACTGCAATTTTTCAGGTGAAACTTTATGCCCTTCAGCTAAATGATTTAATAATGCAATGGTGTCAACAACACAGTCCTCTCTGGTGTTAGATGCCACCAGTAAGTCGTCTATATACTGTACTAAAACTGAGCTTCCTGGCATCACTAGTTTCTCTAGGCACTTTTTCAATATCTGATTGAAGATGGAAGGACTTTCCGTGTACCCCTGAGGAACACGATTCCATACATAAACTTTGTTCTCAAATTTAAATGAAAATAGATACTGGCTATCTGGATGCAAGGGTATCGAAAAGAATGCTTGGCATAAATCAATCACAGTAAACCATCCTGCACTCCAAGGTATCTGGTATAAAATTACGGCAGGATTGGGCACTATAGGACAACAGGGTTCCACGATCTTATTTATTTTGCGCAGGTCTTGAACAATCCTATACTTTCCACTAGGTTTCTTCAAACCCATGATTGGTGAATTACAAGGGCTACTCATTACCTCTTTTAATATTCCCTGTTTTACCATTCTGTTTATTTCTTCAATGACTCCTGCTTTTACTTCTGCACTCATCTTGTACTGTCTGGTGTTTGGGAAAATTGCACCTTCTTTTACAGTAATCTTAACTGGGTCTATTTTGGCCATAAGTCCTACTTCCTTCCCTGTGAAATCCCATACCATAGAATTCACTGTAGTTTTCAGTTCTTCTGGTAACTCGTCTTTTGTTATCAAAGAAAACATCTCATCTACTTCTGTACCTTGCTTTGCAATCATAAATTTATATACATGATCTTCATCTGGGGTCTGAACTGCCACACCATCCGGTGTGCAGAAAATTGTGCAATTCATTTTGCATAACAAATCCCGGCCCAATAAACTTACTGGACTGGAATCACATACTACAAACTGATGCATTTCTCTAAAGTTTCCGATTTTTACTTCCATTGGTTCGGTAAGAGGTGTTCTAATCTTTTGATTAGCCACCCCCACAACTTGGATAGCTTCTCCAGAGAGAGGAAGGTCTGGGATGTCTGCTGTTCTCACAGTAGACCTGGTAGCACCAGTGTCCAAAAGGAAAGTAATATCATTACCTTTCACATTTCCTTCAACATATGGACCTGACTGATCTACCGGTAAGGATGCACCAAGTATGCACTCCTTCTCCCCCTCTCCCAGGCACCGTCATTGACTGTAGGAACAAAAGTCGTCCTGTAAAAGAAATTGTGATGTTACATAATCATTCTTACCACTTCCTCCTTGATATCCGACGTCTGTACCGTGCTTTGCTCTGCTTACATTACCCTGTATAGGTGCAGGTGGCAACTGACTCTGAGGATTTACACCCTGCTGTGAGTCATTCTGCGTCTGTGGATTTAAATTTTGATTTGGGCCATTATTATTCCGAATCTTTTTACATTCATCCTTCCAATGCCCCAATTTTCCACACCCGTGACAAGGAAACTTCTTTTAGCCTCTTCTCTGCTCATTCGTCCTCTCAATTTTCCTCCATTCCCAGAGTCACCATTCGTTCCAGAATCTTTTCCCTGATTATCACTTGGATTATCCAAATTAATTCCCTGTTTCTCAGCCATTTTCACCTGAGCCCACATTACTTTCTCCTGTAGTTTCTTGTGCCTATCCTCGATGTCATCTCCACAATATTTTGCATATTTCAAGATCTCATCTATTGGCTTCCCCTGCCAACATAACATGTGCTGCTTAATCATCTGACAAATCTCTGGCTTCAGACCGTAGACAAATCGATAGACAAACTGACTCATGTTCTTATCTCCAATGTCCTCAAATCCACTATACTGCTTAAATACCTGCAATAAACGTTCATAGTAGGCGTGTACCGATTCACTGGCTTCTTGGGTAGTTCTATCTATTTTTACCCAATCTGTTTCTTTTGGTGGCATTTTCCCTTTCAGGTAAGTTATCACCTGCTGATACGTTTTCATGACATCACTTGACGGGGCACCTGTCTTTGGATCTCTAGGATACTCTTCACTGGGCCAATCAACTGTGATTTTGCAATCTGTCCACAAATCGGCAGGTACCACTATGTCGAATAAACCATCCAAATCTTTCAACAATACCTTTGACACCTTCACAAACCTCTCAACCTGCTTGTACCATTCAATCGGCTTTTCTCTCAACTTTGGAAAATCATTCGTAAATGACAAAATATCCTGTCTGCTCCATGGGACATGTACATATCCCCCTCCTGGAACTTCTCGCATCGGGTACATTTGATCTCCTTTCCCCGTTTCCTTCATTAAATATTCAGAAGTTGTTCTACTGTATCGTGCTTCTTCCTTTTTCTTTGTCCATCTAACCTTCCACTTATCTAGTTCTCCCCATTTCTGCAAGACTGTCATTAATTCCTTTACTTGTAATTTTCTTCCAGACGCATTCATGTTTTCCAAATCTTTATCTGGAAAATCTGCTCTATAGGGTTTTTGTAATACCTTTGACTTCCCTATTTCAATTCCCATCTGTTGAGCCAAGTCTGATAATTTCTCATGGAATATTTTTACATTTCTTGTGATGCTTCTGCATACGAACAATAATTCTTCGTCGTAAGTATTTAGTCGATCCACCCCTACATTTCCTGCTATCATTTCTTCTAATTCAACTTTTAATTTATAAATGTCCATGATCTTTGGGGGTGAACTCTGTTTGTCTGATCCTTGTGCCCACCTTTCTAAATCTTCAGGTGTAACTACTGTGGCACTTTTCGTTCCTGCTGAGGTTACTATGTTTACATCTCTTGAGCAACCAGGTGTAACTCTTTTGGGGGTACTATTTACAGAATCTCGAATGGGCAAGTCCATTAATGAAATCATAGACTCGCAATCACTAAAGTGATCCTCAACCATTACTACTGCTTCAGGTTTAGGAACATTCACAGGTGTAGGCATAACTAGAGGTTTGGGATAAGTTACTTTGTCACCGTACAAGGGAACCACTGGACCAATGGTTACAGGTATGGTCAATGAATCAGGATGAATACTCAATTGTGTTACTTTCTGAATTAATTCTGCTCTGTTTTTATCTATTGCTTCCTTTTCTTTATCGTGAAGTACTCTACTAACTGGTGAATCATGCAATACTTGTGGTACCAAAGGTGTCCTTAACAAGGGTGCACTTGGGGTGCATCCACTTGTCCCTTCCTGATATGGTGGTGGATTCTTTAATATATCTTCCATAAATTCATCTTCGGAATCTCCAAATCTGGTCAAGTGTTTTGTCTTTTCAGTGCATTTATTCCCTGACGATTCTTATGCCATTAATATTGGATACAGACCCTCTGTAAGCATTGCTCGTCTCCACTGTTTCATCTGACCGTCCCTCGACTCATTTTGGTATCTGGGGAAAAATCCCCGATAACCCCTATTACTTCTGGATCGATCACGTTCAAATGCCTCAGTTTCCCATTCCTCTAAGGCTTCGTATTGAGTTAATCTAGGTCTGGGTTCTAAATCATTCATTCTTAATCTCAAATTTTGAAGAATTCTCCCATTGAAAGTACCATTCTCGGGAAAAGCTAATATTCCATCATTTTTGGTATATTCTATCCAATTTTCTATCCATACACAAGTATGATAACCTCTCTCCATCATCATGAATGAAGCGGGCGTTTTAGCTGGTGGAATGATAATTCCTTCCCTAGTTTTGATTGGTTTATCCTTTTTAAAATAATTCTTAATCTTTTGTAGAACTGACATTTTCCTCTTCTATCCGTACATTTTCGGCAAATTCCGGTGTAAAAAATTATATTCTACACAGCCTAGGAATCTCCTATCCGGACGAACTCCTATTAAAGTCGGATCACGTTTTAACATACAATTCTTCACTATCCACTAGGATTTCAGCTTCTATGGTAACAACCAATCGGATTCCAGCTAACTTTTGTCTCTAAACCAATCCTAGCGCGGCCTTTTGGTGACGTCTTTTCTGCCAACACCTCCTTTACAATCTGCGTTTCTCTGTCCCTCGCTGTTTCAACCAATCCCAGCGCGGTACCTGTGACGTCAGTACTACTCCTGACTACTGACCCCTCCTTTACAAGACTCTTTCTACGCCCGCGGTTTCAACCAATCCCAGCACGGCGTTTTGTGACGTCAGCTTCCTCTCCGGTAGCTGACCCTCCCTTTACAAAATTGTACGCAAAACTTTATTTTCTCTACGCTTCTTATTATAATTCAGTAACAACATAAAACATTCGCTATCGTGCCTGTTTCTCTAAAATTGAAAAAGATAGATTCTCTCACACTTAGTAAAACCTTTCCGTTTACTATACATATACTACGAGTAAAACCCTTCCGTTTACTCTTCACACAAGCTTCAGAAATACCTGCTACTTCTTCAATGTTACCCTTTCTAGGTGATATAACATCCAATTTTCACTAGCATATTCCTTGGCTGTCACTCATGCGCATAGAGTCCCTAACAAGTACTGATAGGCCTACTTAACTTTTCAGTACTATTTCTGCCTGACAGATAACCTCACTGCAGTATGGCTTCCACTTACCCTCCGCTATTCAATTTTCCCCGGGGATTTCTGGACAACATAAAACAGACTTTAAACAATAACGGATGTTAGTTCATAGAAGTACCATTCTCATTACCCAATTAACAAAGCACAACCATCCTCTGATAACCAGAAAACTGATCCAGCGGGTTACTAGCAACGAGCATTCATACACAAATACTCACTTGGGCCCATACATTCATACTACGCTAGTAATTTCCGCTGGTGGGTCAGTTGTACTCTTTATCAAAATCCCTGCTACCACTTACTTTTCCGATTGAAGAGTAATGACTTACCAATGAATCCTTTGCTAATTGGGAAGTTTAAAATGAGTGACGTTCATTACAATTCATAATCCTGAAATAATCACTGAGTCAAGAAGTTTTAAAATGTTTATCTAAAGATTTTAGCAGAGTAAAATACAGAACCACACGATACTTAATCGCATATCAAGGATGAAGCATAATATCAATTATCGATCAATGACGGTCCCTTAGGAAAGGAGAAGATAGAGACAGCAGCGCAACTAAGGTTTGCATTTATATTTACCTAAAGTGCGAGAACCAAACCCCTTGGCCAAGGAGTTGGAAAAGATAGGACCCTGGAAGGATGAAGAGCAAAGACCTCCTCCCGGATCAGGACAGGACCGGTGACCTCTCCATCAACGACGCCTGCGTCGTTCCCCTCTCTGGTACTTCGCTTCTCCTCGAATTCTCCCGAGTCTTCCTTCTAAGGTGCTCCGCCGCCCCCACCTCAGGACCTCTCTGGACAGCGGTTCAGACTGCAATCGATCAGCTCGTCATGGATCTCGAACCTCTAACTTCCACTAATTAGCTAGTACTATATCTATTATACACTTCTATGCCCATGTACCTCCCCTTAATGTTGCAGAATTATGGAACCATTACTTCTGATTGGACAGGGACAGGGGGTTGATCCTCACACCATATTGATTTAATTCATTTTCTTAAAGCCCTTTGTTTTAAAATACCGCCCATCAATTTTAATACATTTGCTTTATTTCCCACCCGTCTCACGACAAAGTTTATACATTCTTCAGGTACATTGTTGCATATTAGTGGGGACATTCATGTGTACAGCAATATTAGTCATCAGGTCACGGCCTTGGATGACGTCCAGGTTGACTTCATCCTTTTCTTTCTCTGGGCAGCCTTCAGGGAGCATGCGCAGAACCATTGTCACACGAATTTTTCAGTTCACCAACCCCAGGCCCAATTTTACGAACTAATAAAAGTCAAAGAAGAAAATATTAAAATCACAAATAAAATGTTTCACTGTATACCCACTCTTTCTACTCTATTCCCATTTATTTATAAATTCTATCCCGCATTAGTAGCGTTAGAATACCACAGTTTAATTATATCACAAGAGCAAGCTGTAGCACGTGAAAACATAAAGCGGCCATTTTAATGCACACTGCGCAGAAGCAAGAGTTTCCCACCAAGCAAAGAAAGACGTCACACCACGTGATATGTTTGAGACATGTGCAGTAAAGTTCCCGCGTTTTAGCGGCCATTTTAGAATAGACAAGCGTTACTTGTTAGTTTAAACACATAAGCAAGCTTCCTTGCTACTTATATTTGTGTGTGCAGTTATTAGTATAAACAATACAAGTTTAATACATTAATACTTTTGAGAAGATTGCATCCGAGCAAGTCTTCATTTGTGAGTCCTTGCTCCATCACCCCGACCATTCCTTCTATTGCCTGCTTTGATAATTGGCAGAATTTGACAAACTACACTGAAGATCGATTAAATAACATGGTGCAGAATGGTACATTTAATTCATTTGCGGGTCCTGGCAGATGGTTATTGTGGCCAGCTGACACAAATGGTTGTCATGCTGGTATTCTTAATTCCACGCCATGGTTCAATTCAAGCTGACCTGATCCTAGATACTATCACTGAATACATTCTGGTATTGTTACCACCTATTCGGTGGGAAAATTGTCAACAATATCTGAAAGAGACAATTAGTTATAGATTCCTTACCTTTAGAATTACCCCCAGGCGTCAGACTGGATCCGGAGAATTTTTCTTCAGCAGTACCCTTGCGCGTCGAAAGGTGGCGTCGGTCAGCTCCGCGTTCGCCGTTGGCGTCGTGGTCTCCGGGATGATGTTGTGGCAGCTACTTAGACGCCGCCCTCGCGCGCTGACGTCAGTTCTTTCTTTTTTCGCGCTAGCCAGCGCAGATCCGGAGAGAGCGGTACCTCCAGTCACTTTTTGACTGACTTTTTGCGACTTTTTGTCGACACCGTGTTTGTCTAGCGACTCCTGGTGCACGTTAGGGATGCCCGATTTCAAGGCTTGCGGTTCCTGCTGAAAATGGATGTTGGTGACGGATCCGCACCGCGTGTGCCTGTGGTGCCTGGAACGCAACCACGATCCCAAGTCGTGTTCCGACTGCCGGACCATGAATCCGAAGTCTTTGTGGGAGCGGTCCCGAAAGCTTCTCGAGGCCCGGCAGTGCGCTCCGTTCAAGGTCCCGGTCACGTGGGAGGTCGAGGAGCCACCACCACTTTTCTTCGAAGTCTTTCCACTCCTCAGGTAAGTCGAAGCACAAGAAGTCGAAGAAGCATCGTCGCTCTTCGACTTCGCCCTGCCCGTCGGCCGACGGGATGAGGGATGCGGGTGGTGTCCCTCCCGCGGCTCCGTGTGCGGAGCCCGAAGGGTCGGCTCAGAGTTTCCCTCCCTTTCTGGGACCTGGAGAGACCCCTGCCCAGCTTCGCAGCTGTTACGAAGCGATGCATGCCATTTTTGGGCAGCCTGACTCCACTGTCGCGCCTTCGGGCCCCGCGGTCTCAGCTGGGGGCCCTGGGCCTTCGACGCCGGCGGCTTCGGCCCCGGCACCGCAGGGTCCCCTTGGATCCAGGCCTGGATCCGGATCGGCGCCGGTCGACCTCATAACACCTCCACCGGCGCTGCTTCCACCGGCACCACGTCCGCAGCCAACGCCGGTTGTGTCCCCAGCCGGCGTTGACCCCGGCCTCCACCCCGACGTGGACACGGAGCCGGACCGGCGCCGTTGGGTACTTTTGTACCCCTGTTCTACCCTGGTTCTTTCAGGCCAGATTGGCAACCAGAGGAGGGTGAGGAGGACTGGGAGGGGTCTGGAGACCCTTTAGCTGACCAGTTGTAATATGATCCGGACTGGAGAGAGGAGTTGGGGGAAGCCAGTGGTCTGGATACCTCCCCAGACCTTGGCATGTTGTCTCCTCTTACCGTGGCTACGGGGGAGGGAGCTTCTTACGCAGTGGTGTTGCGTAGGGCGGCCGAGGCTCTCAACCTCGAGCTACCTACGGAGGCAGTCAGGACTAACCTCCAGACAGAGATGCTTCAACTGGCGGCGAGCTCTTCAGAGCCCCTGCTGCCGTTTAATAAAGCCCTAACTGACATCTTTTTGGGCACCTGGTCCAGGCCCAACACAGGCTGCTGTGGATAGGATGATTGCCCACCGCCCAGCTCCGGGCGACCCCACTTTCCTCTCCCAACACCCCACCCCTGAGAGCTTGGTAGTCCAAGCCTCGACGTCCAAAGGCGCATTCCCTACTGCACCACCTGATCGGGAATCCAAAAAGCTGGATCATCTTGGGAAGATGTTTTCTTCCTCCAGCTTGGAACTGCGGTCGGTAAACACTGCATGTCTGTTGGGCCGTTGCACCCACTCTGTGGGATACGGTAGCGCAGGTGCTGCCCCAGTGCCCAGAGGAGGCCCGGGCCGTGCTCTCCCGCGCAGTCGCAGAGGGGAGAGACGCAGCCAAGTTTACCATACGATGGGGACTGGACACCGCCGACTCGCTAGGCAGGACGATTTCAACGTCGGTAGCTCTGCGATGCTATGCCTGGCTGAGGTCGACTGTTTTTTGCGGGGATGTCCAGGCTACCCTAATGGACATGCCCTTTGATGGCCGTCGCCTGTTTAACGACAAAGCAGACAGCGTGCTAAAGCGCTTCAAGGACTCTCTGGCTACGGCCAAGTCCATGGGCCTCTCCACCACCCGCCTTGCGCAGTCTGCTTTTCGCCCCTTTCGTGGCTACGGAAGGGGTTCCCCGCCACGTTCCACCAAGAGCCACAGGCTGGCGCAAGCTGTTCAGCCCCTGCGTGGCCGGGGATGTGGGGCCCACCGCCGTGGGTCTGGGGGCCAGCGAGCGGGCCAGTCCACCACGGGCCAGTCCACCACACCCCCTCTGCAGCAGCCTCCAAGCCCTCCTAGTCCGACCTTTCAGGGCCACCAATTGCCAGTGGGCGGCAGGATTCGCCATCACCTCCCCCACTGGCGCACCATCACGTCGGACAGGTGGGTTTTGCAGATAGTCCGAAGGGGCTACTCCCCCAGCCATGCCTC
This sequence comes from Calotriton arnoldi, assembly GCA_963921515.1. Lineage (NCBI taxonomy): Eukaryota > Metazoa > Chordata > Amphibia > Caudata > Salamandridae > Calotriton > Calotriton arnoldi. The sequence goes on along the minus strand of CAWUFW010010811.1, from coordinate 225,714 downwards.
CTCAGTACCATCGAATGTCGGAGGATCATCTGGCCCTTCTCCAACAGGAAGTTACGGCTCTCTTGGCCAAGGGGGCCATCGAGCGAGTTCCTACCCCAGAAGTAGGTCGTGGTTGCTATTCCCACTACTTTCTGGTGCCCAAGAAGGACAAAGGCCTGCGACCTATCTTGGATCTCAGGAACGTCAACCGCTTCCTCCGGGAGGAGAAATTCAAAATGTTGACGCTAGTTCAGGTTCTGTCTGCCCTCGACCCGGGAGACTGGATGGTAGCATTGGATTTGCAGGACGCTTACTTTCACATCCCCGTCTTGACGGCCCATCGGCATTACCTGCGATTCGCGGTGGGCCACGAGCACTTTCAGTTTACCGTGCTCCCCTTTGGCCTTACCAGCACCCCTCGGGTGTTCACGAAGGTGGGCGCAGCTTATCTGCGCAGATCAGGGGTTCCAGTTTTCCCCCATCTCGACGACTGGCTGTTGAAGGCGGACTCGCCCCGGCAGTGGTCTCCCACCTCCAGGCTACGGCGGACCTCCTGCACTCGCTGGATCATCGCTGGGGTTAACTATGAACGTGCCGAAGTCACACCTGATTCCCTCTCAAAAGCTCCTTTTCATCGGAGCGGTTCTGGACACGACGCAGTTTCGGGCTTATCCTCCCGAGCAGCGAGTCTGGGATATTCGGGCTATGATTCCGATATTTCAGCCTCTATCCTGGGTTTCGGTCAGAATGACCCTGAGGCTGCTGGGCCTAATGGCATCTGCTAGTAGATCATGCCAGGTGGCATATTCGGGCTCTGCAGTGGGACCTGAAGTTCCAGTGGGCACAGCATCAGGGGAATCTGTCCGATTGCGTTCAGATCTCGGAGGGCACTGCACGTCAGTTGCAGTGGTGGCTAACGAACCAGGATTGGGTCAACGGCAGATCCCTCTCCCTTCCCCAACCGGAGTGCACAGTGGTGACGGACGCATCACTTCTGGGATGGGGTGGCCACATGGGAGAGGCGGAGATCAGAGGCCTCTGGTCTCCGGCGGAGTCTGGGCTCCATATCAACCTTCTGGAGCTCTGGGCGATCCGTCTTGCACTGAAGGCATTCCTTTCCTCTGTCCGGGGAAGAGTAGTGCAGGTGTTCACGGACAACACCACCGCCATGTGGTACTGCAACAAACACGGCGGGGTGGGGTTGTGGACCCTATGTCAGGAGGCTCTCTGTCTCTGGACATGGCTGGAACATCAGGGCATATCCCTGGTGGTTCAACACCTGGCAGGTTCTCTGAACGCCAGGGCGGACGAACTCAGCCGCAGGTGCATGATGGATCACGAATGGCGTCTTCACTCGGAAGTGGCGCAAGGTCTCTTTCAAGAGTGGGGAGAGCCTTGGTTAGATCTATTCGCCACCGAAGAGAACGTGCAATGTCAACAATGATGGGCGTTGGAAATTCCAAGGCGGCACTCGCTAGGCGACGCTTTTCGTCGAGAGTGGAGTTGTGGTCTTCTATATGCCTTTCCGCCTATACCACTTCTGCCCAGAGTGCTGAAGATCAAGTGCGACCGGGCCAAAGTCATCCTTGTGGCTCCGGATTGGGCACGAAGAGTCTGGTATCCCGAGCTGTTACACATGGCCATCGATCCTCCGCTCCGACTGCCTCTTCGGGAAGATCTTCTGTCGCAGCAGCGGGGGACGGTCCTCCACCCGAATCTGTCCAGTCTCCACCTCCTTGTGTGGAGATTGAGCGGCGACAGTTGACGGCCTTTGACCTTCCTCCCGAAGTCTGTGATGTTATCTTGGCAGCCAGGCGTCCCTCCATTAAGACGGTATCTGCCTGCAGATGGAACAAATTTGTGGCATGGTGTACAGCAAAGGCTGTGGATCCCCTTTCTGCCCCTCTTTCTGAGGTTCTCTTGTTCCTACTGTCTTTGGCCCAGCAGGGCTCTGCTCTGGGCACTCTTAAGGGCTACCTCTCAGCCATTTCAGCCTTTCTTAGGCTTCCTGATCAGCCTTCTCTTTTTAAGTCCCCTGTTGTAAATCGCTTCCTGAAGGGCATTACTCATCTTTTTCCTCCTGTTCCCTTCGTAATGCCTCAGTGGGACTTGAACTTGGTTCTTACCTTATGTGTGCTCCCTTTGAGCCGCTTCATAACTGTCCTCTCAGACTTCTTACTTTAAAGACTGCCTTTCTGGTGGCCATTACCTCTGCTCGCAGGGTGAGTGAGCTCCAAGCTCTTTCTTCGAAACCTCCTTTTCTGGCTGTTCATCCGGACAAGGTCGTCCTAAGAACCAGACCTTCTTTTCTTCCCAAGGTGGTTACTTCTTTCCACATTAGTCAAACCATCACTTTGCCCACCTTTTTTCTGCCTCCGCATCCTTCTAAGGAGGGAGAGAGGCTCCACCGTCTGGATCCAAAACGTGCGCTTTCCTTTTACTTGGATCGCACCAAGCAATACCGGGTGGATGGCCAGCTTTTTGTCGGCTACGTGGGTGCCAAAAAAGGTTGGGCCGTGCACAAACTGATCATCTCTAGGTGGGTTGTTTTGTGCGTAAAAGTTGTCTATTCTTTGGCAAAGGAGCCTCCAGTGGGACTGCGCGCCCATTCCACCAGGGCGATGGCAGCTACCACTGCTTTGGGACGGGGAGTCCCCCTCAGTGACATCTGTCAGGCCGCTACGTGGGCATCTCTGCTCACGTTCACAATACACTACTGCCTGGACAGACAAGTCCGGAGAGACGGCTTCTTTGGCCGTTCTGTTCTCCAGAACTTTCTGGAGTGAACTTGGTTCGCAGACGCACCTCGGGGGTTGGTATTGCTGGGGTATCTATTTTAAAGGTAAGTAATCTAGAACTAATTGTCTCTTTCAGATGAACAAGTTACTTACCTTCGGTAACAATATATCTGTAAGAGACATAGATTAGTTATAGATTCCTTACCGCCCCACCCATCCTCCCCGTTCTGCGAACTGACTTCTAGGGTTAAGGACTTCCATTCAGGGACCTAGTTTTGTGCACTAATGGTCAGTGTCTTGCATGGCTCTGTGCTTCTGGTGTGGAATGTCGTGTAAAAGAACTGATGTCCGCGCGCGAGGGCGGCATCTAAGTAGCTGCCGCAACGTCATCCCGGCGACTACGACCCCAACGGAGCCGACCGATGCCACCTTTCGACACGCAGGGGTACTGCTGACGAAAAATTCTCTGGATCCAGTCTGACGCCTGGGGGTAATTCTAAAGGTAAGGAATCTATAACTAATCTATGTCTCTTACAGATATATAGTTACCGAAGGTAAGTAACTTGTTCGTTTGGAACATTACACACTGTAGTGAAACATCATCTTTCTCTTCTGTCCGAAGATTTGAATATGTCGGATTTTCTTTTAGGTCCCAGATCCCCATGTTATAAAAGATTTCTATATGCTACTTATAATGAAATTCGGAAACTGTCCCAAATGGAAACTGCTGTATGTTTAAGACCATTTGATCAAGATAATTTAGATAAAGTCCTAGCTGTTGATAATATTAATATGTTGTCATCCCGTATTTCCAACTTGAGCAACATTGTGTCTGTTATTGATATTGTGCAAAGTGCTATGTCAATTATATCATGAGCAAAGTCAGTTTAGGTCTATCATGCAGTTTAGTTGGACGCATCAAACACTCAAAAATGGCAGTGTTACATGGCATTACTTGAATTGCAGTCATCTGTTTCTGTCTTTTAATTTAACACTTAAACTGATGACTATGAAAGATGCGGCCTACATAATGCTGCAATTAGAAAAATTAGAACAACTCCCATTTACCATGCCTAAAATGCCTTTGGCAGTGTGGTTAATACATGGTGTTATTTCATTGCCTATTGACATTTCAGTTCACAGCTTGCATGAAACATTTCCCTGTTGGTAGATAGGAACCCCTTTGAAGCAGCTTCATTCATGAGTTATGGTTACTTCCCTTTACATATCGTTGTAAACGTTCTAATAAGGAAGTTTTTATTACTGGAGAAGAATGCGAATTTGTCGGACATTCACTTGTTTGTAATCGGGTTAAAATTCATGGCGCATGTAATACTTAAGCGCCTAATTTGGCTTGTTATTTGAAAGGAGTGCAGGTTCCTGCAATTCTCCCTTTCATTACAGTACTCTCTGATGGGAGTTCTCATGCTTAGCGATCAATACTTTGTCTGTTTCCCAGTCAGTCACTTGTTGCAACAATGTCTTGCTTCCCCCTCTGCATGGGATTGTAGATGGCTCATTGTGGCCCTCCATTCCAACTTTGAAGGCAGATTTCAACAAGCTAAGCAGACTCAAAGCATTATTGTTCTAACAAGACGTAGCTCTCACATCTCGCGAGACCTTTGAATTACAGGTGGCTAGAACTTCTAGTGTGATACAGTCCTTGTTAAATACAAATCTTCCCCTGTACTTCGCAGAATTGTTGCATCAGCTCTTTAATGCCTCTAGCACGGCTGGCCTTGCCCACTTTTTTAAGGTTGTAGGCTCTGGCTTCATTAGTTCTTTCTAAACTATCTTTGGAGTAATACCGACTTTTATCCACTCCTTTTCTCTAGTGTATTTGGAGGATTCCCATTGCTGTTCCTCATTTGCAGTATTCTCATCCTGTTCCTCCCCAATGTATGCTCCTTTTGCGGGCACCCTGGAACTGTCTCTGCTCCAGCAGTGCCATGAGTGTATTATTCAGATCTTTGGAATGCTGCTACTATAGGAGTTGGATCTTGATTGGTCCCTGACATTCCGACCTGCCTGGTTTACCTGCGTGCAGCCAGTGTTCCACTGTATCTGGTGCCTGTTTGAATGGGCACTGGACATTTGCTTGGCTTCAGACACCCGCTACCCTGGACATTGAACTCCCGATGAGTCCCTTAGTGACCCATTTTTAGAACTGTTCCTTGGATTTGCGACTTCTTCACAATGCGAAGTTTGAGCCGCTAGTCTGCGTGCAAACTTGTGCATAAGCACATGGATCACAGGATACAGCCCTTGCTATCGGATGCAGGATGCATTGGCTGAGACCGGAGATCATTTCTGCTTTTTGGAGCTTGTTATATTGGCAGTCGACCAGTCATGTGCGGAATTAGGCTCCTTCATGGAGTCTTTGGCCTTTGAAATGGCGAATGAGGCAATGGATTCCTCTGATGCACCATAAGTTGATTGTTTTTCCAAATTGACGATTATTTTCTATTCGTTTCAATAACTCTCGATTTTAAACCATGCTTTGAATATGTTTTCCTTCTGATTACCTTTATTATATGTAGTATTCTTTTTAGTGCTATTGGCATGGCCAAAGGGAGAGTGCCGCATTTTCTTTTGCACATGTTACTATATAAACACATTTGCTTTGTGCTGCATTGTACTTTCACACGGAACCTGCATATGTTGTCACACACTGTTCTTTTACTGGGATTTGGTCTCAACACACCAGGTCAGACAACAATGCCCTATGTTATTCTCTCTGATTAGACACGAGCACCTAGACCTAACACGAGAACACAGCTGCTGTTTGTGAGCACACACGTTTTGTCATATAACAGAGTACAAGAGTTGGAGAATGTTAAAAATGGGGGTCTCTAGTTGGCAGAGGTATGCACCTTTGTCCAAGTAGGGACCCTCGCTACTAGTCTGGGTAAGGGAGTTACACACTTCAGATAACCTCTGCTCACCCCCTCAGTAGCTTGGCACGAGCAGACAGACTTATCCCAAAGGCAATGTGTAAAGTATTTGTACTAAAAGCACACACTAACGCAGTGACAACCCCACAAATGAACACCACACCAGTTTAGAAAAATAAAGTATCTCTATCTAAACCAAACAAGACAAAAATGACAGAATTCTACCATACATTTATCAAAATATCACTTTAGAACTTGCAGAAACAAAATAGCTCCACCTGGGGCTATTACGACGTCAAGACCGTCATAAATCCAAAGTATGGCACAGACCACGAGGTGCTCGGCGTCTGACACGAAGTCACACAAGCCCCCCCCCCCCAAACAACAGTACCTTGGAAAACGAATTAGATGGACGATTCACAGCATCGTGGAGGTGAGGCATCGGTGCGAGGTCGAGGCCGGTTCCCTGGTTGCCATGGGGGAGGCGATGCGTCGAGTCCATGACAGGGGAAGTCGCTGGTGAGGCGTCTGTTCTGGTAAGGCGATGCAAAGTCGAAGAGTTTGTGAAGTCACCCTTGTCGGTTATCGGCTCCGCGATAATGGGATGGGGGGCACTGGCAGTGACGGCGTCAGTGCGATCGCTGGCATCGGGAAGGCCGATGACTGTAGGCATCAAAGGGCGTTGGAGCTGCTGTTCAGGCGGGGCGGTACCCCTGGCCTTGGTGCACGTCGCAGTGTCTGAGTTGTTTTTCTTACTTTTGCAGCACCAACCACATCATGATTCTCAGGGCCCAGGAACTGGACTTGGCACTCTTTTAAATGCAGGAGTCCACACACGAGTCCAGATGCTGGTCAGTGGGCTGCAGGTGAAGTCTTTGTGTCCCTGAGACTTCAGAACAGGAGGCACACACAAGCCCTTGAAGATTCTTCAAGCAGGTTCGCAGCAAAGTTCCAGTCTTTGTCCTCTCCTTGGCAGAAGCAGCAACTGCAGGCCAACCCAGCAAGCACACACAACAAAGGGGCAGTACTCCTCCTTACAGCTCTCCAGCTCTTGCCCTTGGTAGAGGTTCCTCTTGAGTCTAGAAGTGATTTAAACCTTTGGGGTTTAAGGTCCAATTCCTGTACCCCATTTTCTCTTTGTGGCGAGGGTCTCTGAGCCCAGTCCAAACCAGTTCTGTCCTCTGTGGTGCAGCAACACTACAGGAGGTGGAGACGGCATTGTGCAGAGGAGACACTGCCTATTCAAGTGCTAGTGAAACTTTTTCCACTACTCTAAATGCAGCCAAGGTCTTTTCAGCTCAGCTGAGGCACCCAGGCTAGGCAGGACACACCTCAACCCCCCTTGTCGCTGTCTACAGGAAATGTACATCCCCAGCTCATGTCACTCCAAAACCAGACATTCAACACACAAAACAACATAGGCACACAGAATGGTTAATTAAGAAAATGCCTACTTTCTAAAAGTGCAGTTTTCAAACACTCAATTTAAAAAACATCTTCCTAAAAAGATGTTATTAAATTCTTGTCCCAATGGAAAGTTATACTTGTAAGATGTTACAAAGCAACTCCCATGTTAGCTTGTGACAGCCTTTCAGTAGTGAAAAACGAAATTGGCAGTATTTTCACTATCAGGACATGTCCTACCTTCTACATACACTGCACCCTGCACATGGGGGTACCTTGGGCCTACCTGAGGAGTGCCTTACATGTGAGAAAAGGAAAGGATTGGGCCTGGCAAGTGGGTGCACTTGTCAGGTCGACATGGCAGTTTAAAACTGTGTGCTCAGACACTACAGTGGTAGGTCTGAGATAAATTTACAGGGCTACTTCTGTGTGTGGCACAACCAGTACTGCAGTCCCACTAGTATCATTTGATTTACAGACCCTGGCACACTCAGGGCACCTTACTAGAGGCTTACCAGTAAATCAAATATGCCAATCATGGATAACCAATCGTAATAACAATTTACACGGAGAGCATATGCACTTTAGCACTGAACAGCAGTGGTAACGTGCCCAGAGTCCTAAAGCCAACAAAAACAGGTCAGGAAAAATAGGAGAAAGAAGCAAAAAGTTTGAGGATAACCCTGCGAAAAGGGCCATTTCCAACAGAGAAAAAACACTGAGTGAGGGTGCTTAGAGGAGTTTGCTACATCAGCTGAGACGTAGAATGTATATCTGCGTGTGCTAAGGTACGGGGTCCGCCACTAATTCCAGAGATCTTACAGATACAATAATTTGGCTTCAGTAGAAGGGAGGGGGTTAGGATATTCTGTCAGGGATTTTTATGATGTATGGGTATTGACAATGCTAACAGTATTTATAGTTTGCATTTGTTTTCTAATTGTGGCAGAAATACTGCATTTTAGGACACAATACTTTGAATAAATATTCTAAACTTCCTTCGTGTCTCTTTATAATTTGGACGAGTACGAGAGAGCGAAAGGGTGTGTCCTGTTACGGTGATCCCTGAGAAGGTCAAAAGTGTTGTGTTCTGGGCTGCCAATTCACTTGTTTCTTTGGTATGCTTAGGAGGCCAGGTGAGGTATTATGGCTAGGCAGACTCAGGCTCATAGATACTGAAGTGGTATGGCGACTCAGTCCCTACATGCCAATGTTCTGTGGTCCCAAGCATAGTTCTGTTCTTGAGCGGAATCCCTCCAACAGTTGAAACGCTCAATTAGATCATAAAAAAGCGCTCACTCGCTCCCTACGCTTAAAGGTATTTTTCTTCCACACAGCACATTTAAGCAGCCAGTTAAATCTGATTGAGACATCTAGATTCCTCAACTTTTGAATTCTCTCCAGTTGCCAGTCTGGATCAGGAAATTTTTCAGCAGTACCTCTGCGTGCCGGGAAACGGCATTGTATGGCTCCGGTCATGACGTCGACTCCAGTCATGACGTAGACTGTGGTCATGACGTCAGTGGAGCCATATAAGTCCCCTCTGGCACGAGGGCATCAGTTTCTTCTTTTCCGGGCTGTACGTGGATCCGGAGAAGCGGTTCCTTGGGTCGATTTTTGACCTCCTTCGACACTTTGTGTCGGTGGAACAATGTGCCTTGGTCTAATGTCTACAGGTTTCAAACCTTATGGGTCTTGTAGCCGACATATGCCGGTGACAGACCTGCATACAATTTGTATGTGGTGTTTAGGCGAGCACCACAACACTGAGGATTGTGGCTCCTGCCAGAAACTAAAGCCTAAGTCGTTAAAGGAGCGGCGTTTGAAGTTGAGGACGCTTGTCGCAATCCTCGGAGGCTTACCGGCCTCAGTCTTCATCATCTCGGGAAGAGCATTTGCGGGGTCTATCCAGGAGCCGAAGCCATTCTGGAGGACGTCGTTTTCCGGGTAAGTAAAAAAGTAAGCGGGTGAAGTCTCTGCATTCTCGGACTTCACCGTCTGCGCCGGTACGTCGCCAGGAGCCAGAAGCTCTGCCAGTCTTCAGGCTGATATTGCTCCTAGGCTTATCTATACGTCTTCTCAACTCTTTCAGGCAAGACATGATCAGTTATGTCTGTATGAGCATACAATTGCTAATTTGGAAGGTCCTTTTGCCTGCTCACATTGTCAGTTTACTTGTACGGTTACCTCATCGGGCCCACTGGGCAACAATGCTGGCAAGAACAATATGACAGAGAGGGATGAGACGACCTTTAGTCTTGCTTGGCCCCACCCTTCTAATCAGGTTTGTTCCTGGAAGGGTCTTTTGGCAAATGTACGTTCGTTACCAAAACATGCTATGGAACTCTGGGATCTGCTGAGCTCGGAATGCCCAGACCTCGTTTTTCTAACAGAAACTTGGCTTAAACCCACCTCCCTGCCTGATATTGCCCTCGCTCTCCCAGAGAATTATCGGATCCTTAGACTGGACAGAGTTGGAAAAACGGGTGGCGGGGTTGCCATTATATACAGAGAGGCGGCGAAAGTCACAGTGATTGATTCTATCTCGGATAATACCATGGAAATGTGCATATTTAAAATTGAGCTGACACCCCAAGAAACTTTAAAGGGCGCTCTTATTTATCGCCCGCCAGGGCCATTAAAAGATTTTAATCTAAAACTTATGGAAAAAATTAGCCCTTACATAATTACATCTAAGCATTTCCTGTTACTTGGAGATTTTAATGTCCATGGCGAAGATAGTGAGAATGTAGAGGCTGTGAGCTTTTTAGCTGACATGGCCACTTTAGGCTTAAATAAGATTAATTTTGGACCCACACACTCAGCTGGCCACACTTTGGATATCATACTTTCCACATCCTCTTATATTGTTGCTGACCCTGCTTGCCCATTGACATGGTCGAATCATTTTATGATTCCTTTTAGGATCAACTGCAGCACTAGACCCCTACCGGCGGGACGCCCTTCGTTTGGTCTTAAAAGGCGGTGGCATAGAATCACATCCGAATCATTTGGTAAAATATATGTACCCCCGCATTCAATGAGCATATGGATAGTACCACAAAGCGGAGGTCTTTCAATGATACCATGTGTGATATGATTGACAGGTTGGCTCCCTTAACATATCAACTCAGCAACTCCCGTAAAAAAAGTGAAGAATGGTATACAGATGACCTACGTAGTGAAAAATCTAGCTGTAAACAACTAGAAAAATCCTGGCGTAAATCCCAGGGGGAAACGGAAAAACTTAAATTTAAACTGGCCCTCACTACTTATCATAAGAATCTAAAAGGGCACGTAAAGATCATGTAATAATTAAACTCAATCAGGCAGGAAATTCGGCAAAAGATCTCTACAAAATTTTGAATTCCTTTACCAAACCTAAAGCTTGCGCATTGGTGGTCACCCCTTCTCAGGGACTATGTGACAATATTGCCGTATACTTCGACGATAAAATCAACCAGATTTATCAACAATTCCGTCAAGACGTTTGCCTGGTGCCATCTATTACACCCGAATTAATACCCCTTGTAGGCTCAGATGAAGGTCTGACATACTTTAAGGTTATTGAGGTCTCTAAAATGGAAGCTATGTTGAAAAAGGCTAAGTCAGGATCTCCTTTGGATATAATGCCCGCCCACAAATTTGCTCTCCTTGCCCCTCTTTTGGCCGCCCCAATTGCAGAGATCTTAAATTCATCATTGATTGAAGGCAGTGTGCCTCTAGATTGGAAAGTCGCCCAAGTATTGCCTATCAAGAAGAAAGATCAGGTACCGGCCGAAGTGCTCTCCAATTACCGTCCCATCTCGCTCCTTCCGCTTATGGGCAAATTGGCGGAGAGCTATGTTAATACTCAATTAATGGACTATCTTGAGGCCAACGGTATCCTTGACCCTTCACAGTCAGGGTTTAGATCCAACTATTCCACCGAGACAACTCTCATTGGGGTCACGGATTATATAAAAATGGCCGTGGATGATAACAAAGGAGTGATGTTGGTTTTGTTGGATCTAACAGCAGCCTTTGACACGGTCTCTCATCAGAAACTGATACTTCGACTGAGAGAGGCCGGTCTGCAGGGGATAGCTCTCGATTGGTTGATCAGCTTTCTTGATCATCGCACGCAAACCATCAATCTAGGCCCTTTTCGATCCCAAACTATGAAGATTAATAAGGGGGTGCTCCAGGGCTCCTGTCTGAGCCCTACTTTGTTTAACATCTATGTGGCCCCCCTTGCAAAAGTCATCCAAAAGTACGGCTTTACGCCGTTCTCCTACGCTGACGACACCCAATTACTCCTGTCCTTTGATAAGGACACGGAGTTTGTCGATCAGCGCTTTTCTAATGGCATGTCTGCCATAGCAGAATGGATGACTGAACACTTTCTGCAGTTAAATGCGGCCAAAACTGAGATCCTTCTGTTTGGTGTTGCATCAACTTCCTGGTCCCCTGAGTGGTGGCCGACAGTGCTAGGCCCCGCCCCGCTACCTACTTCGGTGGCAAAAACTTTTGGGGTCAGGTTGGATGCACATCTATCGATGAAGGATCAAGTTATGACCACCGTCGGGACCTGTTATCATACCTTGAGCCTGCTGCGCAGAGTGTTCAGGTGGCTACCCCTAACTGTACGCAGAACTTTAATTCAGGCTTTGAATATAGGTCGCCTGGATTATTGTAATGCTTTATTGGTATCTGCGAACGAGTCTTCTCTTAGCAGACTGCAGATCGTCCAGAATGTGGCTGCACGCCTAACTCTTAACAAACCTCCCCGCACCTCTCCCGGGCCTTTATTGAACACTCTCCATTGGCTCCCAATTCGCCGGAGAGTAAAGTTTAAGCTCTGTTGCTTTGTTCACAGAGCTCTCTATGGCACTAGCCCGAGTTATATGGTGGAGAAGTTCAAAGTGTACTGCCCGAATAGGTGTCTCAGATCTGAAGGCAAAATGTTATTGGTGGTCCCTCGTTTCAAGAAAAAACGATCTGGAGGCAAAACTGTGGCCTATCTGGCGCCAATATACTGGAATTCTCTGCCAGAGGATTTACGTAAATGTCCTAATCTTCCTCGTTTCAGAAAACTCCTGAAGACGGAATTATTCAAGGCTTGAGCTATGGGATTTTGTGCCTGACTGACTTGTTTCTATCCTTAGCGCGGAGATACCCCTTTGGGGGTGATTCCTGCGCTCTATAAATTCTTTACATACATACATACATACCCTGAGGAGACTGTCTCCCATGGCTCCTCCCGTTCGACGGTTGAGGAAGCCGCACGTGACTGCACCGCGTTTCCCCGAGTGTCCGGGAGCCGGGGCATCGATGGCTCGGATGAGGGAATATTATAATTCCTTGCACCTCATCTTTGGTACCCCATCTCCCTCTGGAGTGCCGTTAGGCCCCAAGGAGGTGAGTGGGGCGCCGTCGCAGGGTTTGCCCTCGGTGACAGTTGGAGTCGAGGGGTCGGTGCCGGTCAACGTCGGCTCGTGCCGCTTTGGCACAGGTCAACAGTCCTTCGGGTTCTCGACCTACGCTGCCGGATGCAGAGTAGACTATTCAGACTAAGGGGAATATGCAGGTTTTGATTCCTTCTCAGTAAGAGGCTGTAGAAAGACAGCCTGCGTCGATTGAGGCAGGGCCCTTTCAGCCCAATTCTGACATTAATGTGCCTCAGATGGAGGAGAGCTGGTTGTCTGCTCTGGAAGAGGTTAGTAGCCTGGATTCATCACCAGCTTCAGGGTTGCTTCAAACCAATGGCCTTGCTACGGAGGCAAGTTCCTCCTTTGCAGACATGCTAAGAAAGGTGGCTACAGTTTTAAACTTTTTACTTTCTACGGTGCAAAGGTCAACAGACCCTTTGATTGATGTTTTTTCTCAGGGACAGACAGGGAAAGAACCTGTTCTTCTGTTTGGGGGGGGCATTTTTAAAAATATTTTATTAGGTACTTGGGCCAAGCCTGAATCAGGGGCCTCAGTGGACCAAGATATTGCACGTAGACACCCGTCTCCACCTGGGTACCCAGTTTGTCTTCGACACCCTTCCACCTATAGCTTGGTGACTCAGGTTGCGACTTTTTCACAGGATATAGATTCTGTTCCTAAAACTCCAGTGGGTAAGGAGTCTAGGAGTTGTGATGCATGTGGTAAACACATCTTTGCTTCGGCAAGCTCTGCCTTGAGATCCACAAGTACATCTTGAGTACTGGGGTGACATTCCCATGCTTTATGGGATTTGTTACAGAATGTGTTGCCATCTATTCTGGATAATCTCTGCTCGTAGATTGGTGATTTGATTAAAGATTGTCAGCAGGCTGCTAGGCTTACTATAAGGTGTGATATGAACACTACAGACTCTGTAGGTCGTGCTATGGCAGTGGCATTAAGGGGTAAGGCTTAGTTGGCAACTTCAGGTTTCTCGGAGGCTGTCCAGTCGACTTTGGTTGACATGCCATTTGATGGTGGCCATCTTTTTGGGAGTCAAGCTGATGCAGCATTAAGACGCTTCCGTGAAAGAGGTTTTCAGTCATAGCTTTTCGTTGTTTGTTACTGGGTAACTTGTCTTTATACTTGAGATGCAGGCTATTTCATTATAAGCAAGTAAGCTTTGTTAGGGCATTTTATGTCAGTTGCTGGTTTGACCACTCTGTGTCCTGCGAGAGCAGATGTTTTATTTTCAGTACAATTTATTCCCTTTTTTAGGCTGGTATTGATTTAGATGACCGAGAGAGGTTTCCCTTTGTCCCTTAGCCTCCGAGGATGAGCTATGTGCTCCAGAGGTTGTCAAGAGACGTGTCCTCTTGTATGGAAGATTTTCTGACGCAAGCTTCTTTGAGGCAGCTCAGTATGCTAAAATATGCATGGTTTCGACCTTTCGTTGTCTCTCATAGGGACATGTTGGCATGCCAGTGGTAAAGTCTGGAATATAGAGACGCTCTGATCTTACTCGTTAGAGTAATTAGCGTAGTATGTCCTCACTACTTTTGTGGTGTCCATATTTGTTATGGCGCTGATGGATTCAGGGCCGTTTTGTATTCTTTTGAATACATGTTCTTGTGGTTCATCCTTTATTAAAGTCCTCTTCAACTGTGTTTAAGGTGCAGTTTGTTTTCTCTTTCTGAGCAGACTGCATATCTACATTTTAATTATGTGCTTCATGTTTTGGAGAATTGTGAGTAATCTCAGAGTTTATGGTGTATTCTTTGGAAGACTCGAGTTAGTTGCCTTCTCTGTAGAGGGGATAGGTGATTTATTCATTCCTATAACATGGGGTGAACTCTTTATCTTACGCTGTGTGATAGGTAGTGTCGGAAACGATCTGATGGAAAATTCTAGCTACAGTTTCCTTACCTGTTTTCGGTCATACAATTTATAATGTGTTTTTAGGCTTCATAGGAAGCTCTTGTTACTCTCCCACAATGCTTTTTGCATCTATCTGGAGGATATATATTACCTATCTTTTTGGGTATGTATCTATTTTCTCTGTGTTTCACAAGTCCGTGGGAAATCATGGCTGTTACTTCTTGAGGCGGACTTGTGATCAAATTGTGTTTCATATCACAAGTATTGCTGCATGAGCTTGTTGCTAACAGGGATTTATTTTATGCATGATTTTCCTTTTAATGTTTCCATAGGTTATATTTTGGTATATCAGATGCAAAAGTTACACACCTTCGGTAACGTAATATCTGGCAGACACACAGTCTAGCCGCAGATTCATTAACTCTCTGCCCATCCTCCCCACTCTGCAAACCACCTATGAGGTAAGGGTTATACCCTTCTTCAGTACTGGTTTTACATACCGGTGATTACTATCTCAACTAATGTTGGAACTCAACAGGCCACTTGGCCTGACCACATAGGTTTTGCTTAGATGTGGCCATACCATCCATTTCCAAATGTGTGTGGTCGGTAGAGTGGGGGGTGTTTTCTCTTTCACACTTGATTAGACACCAGTGGGCAGTATAGATTTATTTGAAAGTCATTGATGAATGGTCTATAGAGTACAGGGTTTTCTTTCCCTACATGAGTTATTCACCAGGGCGCAGGGTTTCATGTAGCCCTGTGCTTCGTTGATTCTTTTGGGGTTTTCTGTAAAATCCATGTCTGGTATTAACATACTGTAGAAAGCTGGCTCTGTATATACTAAACCAAAGTGATGTATAGTGTGCACAGAGTCCAGTGGAACCCAAAAGGTAGGCAGAGGTAAAGTAGATAGCACCTCACTCTCTATTTCGGGTAGTGTGGTCGAGCAGTAAGGCTTTATCAGAGGACAGTGTTAAGCATTTGTTGTACACACTCAGTCAGCAAATGAATTCACACACTCAAAGACTGAACTTCAGACCAATTGTTTTTGTATAAAAATATTCTTTTAGTTATTTTATTTCCTAGAACCAAGCAAGCCTGGCACAGGTAAGTGATAAATACTTTGCAGTAAATATACAGTTGTAACACAGTTTGAATTACAATTGTAAATGTACTTTGACTTGATCACAATAGTGTTACTGATAATGCAATGCTTTTCAGGATACAGTACATATACTTTGTATAGGATATTTAGTAAAATTACAGGTAAGTTACTTTTGAGATTACTTTTCTTACACAGTGCAGCATGCCTGGATACTGCACTGGGACATTTCCTGTAAACAGGTAAGTAAAAGCGTTTTGGTTAGTTAGTACAATTTTAAAGAATTTCTTTAGGTTCTCCAACTACACACTTAGAAACTTTTCATAGAAAAACAGTCAATGTTATCCGATGGAGGAAAATAGTGTTATCGGTTTTAAAGGTAAGTACTTTCTTGTGGGAGTTGGTGTTCTGGGGTTAGACTCAGGGGTCCCCCAGGGTCAAGGATGCACTCTTGTTACACCCTCAGCGGCACTAGGGCGACCGGGTACAGAGTGGAGAGGCCCAATGTTATCCAACGGGGGATATGGGGCCTCCGGTTGGTGGCTGTGACGAGCAGGCCACTGAGTTGTGGGAGCAAAGCTCTGGTCTTAAGCTCAGGGCAAATGAGGGTTTAGGCCAGCACAAAAGCGGCACCCTCAGCGGCACTGGGGCGGCTGGGTGCAGAGTGCTGTTTTGGCGTCTGAAGCCCTGTAGTTTTTAATGGGGAGTCTCCAGTTTGCAAAAGCACTGCAGGCTCGGGGACGAAGGTCTTCTGGGTGCGACCGCCACTTGGAGAGGTAAGTTAGGATCCTGGGGATTGGTTAGGCACCATTGGTTGGGCCACCCAAGGCCGTGGGGCGTCGGGTGCAGGGGTGCCTTTTATGGTCGGATCTTCTTACCAGCTCCTGGTCGCGCTTGGGGGGACCCGTTTTGAGGCTGGAGGTGTTGACTGGAGGTTTGAGGCAGGTCAGGGGTCGCTGGATCTCGGGTCAGGATCGCCAGGGGGACCTCCTCTTGGTGTTGGGCCACTCGAACTCGGGCCTTGGGTGTCGGGTGCAGAGTGGTGCAGACCCATGGATCCTTGCGGGACTGGTCTGTTGTTTGAACAAATCTGGTGTTCACAGGAGACAGTCTTTGGGATTGAAGGCAGGGAGGTCCCCCGGGTTTCTTGAGGTTACTGGCTGCAGGACACACCGGGATTTTGCTGGAGCAGGTTCGAGGTGGGGACAGGCCGGTAGGGCTGGGGCCAAGTCAGTGGGCGTCCTCCTCTTGTTAGCTTCGGCACGGCTATTCGGTCCTCCTCCTTTTCTTCTTGCAGGCTCTTGTGTGAGGAAGCAAGGTTCAGGGTTGCCCCATATATACTAGATTTAGGGGCTTTACAGGTAGGTAAAAAGGTTGGGACCAATGGGTCCCTTCCCTGGGTGGGTACACCCCCTATTATGCCATCCTCCAGTGGGAGGGGGGCATAAGCCTTTCCCTGATTGGCTGGGTCCCCCCATGTGCAAGAAGGCGGGGACTGAGAGTTGTGCTTCACCTCGCCTTCCCCCACCTGAGAGGTGGAGTTGGCAGAGGTAGGCACACCTCTCTTCCTCACTTGTTTTTCCCGCTCGTTCTCCCGCCCAAAGTGGGTTCAGAACCAGTGGGGACCAGTTGCTGAAAGCAGCAAGTGGCCTGGGGAAGCTCACAAAGGCAGCAAGCCTTTGAAGCTTCCCCTTCGTGAACACTGCCCATCGGGGGGGGAGGAGGCTTGGCACCTCGTCCCAGGATGTGCATTTTTCCAAACCCCCGAGAGCAGCAGGCTCTCGACCCAGGGGTCCAGAAACATGTCTGCTTGTGGCAGCTGAAAGCAGCCACTCAGCCTGGACACTAGTGGTTGGTCGTTTTTCAGGAGGCATCTCTAAGATGCCCTCTGTGTGCATTTTTCATTAAATCCCACACTGGCATCAGTGTGGGTTTAATGTGCTGAAAGTTTCATACCAAACTTCTCAGTTTTCCGTGCAGCCATTATGGTGCTGTGGAGTTCGTAATGGCAAACTCCCAGCACCATATACTCTTAATGGCTTTACTGCACTTAGTGTCTAAGAATGGACTTAGACACTGTAGGGGTACAGGGCTCATGCACCTGTACCCTCACCACTGGTATAGTGCACCCAGCCAGAGGGGTGACTGATCTATGCCAGGGCAGTGGGTTGTGGGCATGGCACACAGGGATGTATGCCATGTCTACTCTTCACTTTGTTCTGCACCAAAACGCAGCCTGCAAAGGCATGGTGTGAGTGTAATGGTACAGGGCCTCTAAGGGTGGCACAATAAGTGCTGCAGCCCTTAGAGGTCTTCCCTGGTCACAGTGCCCTGGGTACCTGTGGTACCATTTACCAGGGGCTGACCTGTGGCCAGAGATGCCAATTGGGTTTTGTTTTTAATGCAGGTTTAGGGAAAGAACGTAGGCCCTGGGCACCTGATTGGCAGGAGCCCAGGGCACACTCAGTCAAAGCACATCAGCAGCTCAGCAAAAAGTGGGGGCTACCATGCAGAAAGAGGGCACTTTCTCACACATACCATTTGATGTTTCTTCTTTATTAATGTTTCAAAGATTTTTCTATCTTTTTGGCACTCTATTTCCACATCCAGTTTCTATAGTGGCTCAGCGTTCTGGCGCGGAAGGTTTCACAGAAGAAACTGACGTATGCGTGCCGGAGGGGACTTATATGGCTCCACTGATGTCATGACCAGAGTCGACATCATCACTGAGCCGTACGACGTTGTCCCCCCAGCGCACATAGGTACTGCTGAAAAATGTGCGGATGCAGACTGGCACTTGGGGAGAATTCAAAAGTTAATGAATTTGCGGCTAGACTGTGTCTCTACCATATAATACGTTACCAAAGGTAAGTAACTTTTACATCTAGGGTAGTCGCCCCTATAATGGAAAAAGAAATATAAAGCATGCCCATTGGACCCTGTCTATATTAAGGGCCAAATCACACCAGATTCATTAGTGGTACCACAGCCAGAAAAAAAGCAAATTCACAGGGGATGCGCCTCCTACAGATAAGAAGAGTAGGAAATATGATGCCGCAGGTAAATGTGTTGCAGCACAAGCAGCCAACCACATACATATATTCAAATTCTGTGGGACTACTCTCCAGATATAACCATGCCACATTGGATGAAATGAAGGAAGTACTGTAACTCCTCACTGATCAATATCAACAACGTGGTACACAATTGGTGGATGAAGGCCGGGCTATATCTAATGTCACTATGCAATGTGCCCTAGACACCGCAGACACAGGCTCCTGTGAGGTTAACACCAGTGTCCTTATCAGATGTCATGCATGGCTGAGTCTCTGGCTTCAGACTGAATGTACAACACCTGCTCAATTTACCATTTGATAGACACAATCTATTTGGGCCACAGGTGGATGAAATGCTTAAAAAATTTAAGAGACACAAACTGCTTAAGCAGTGGGGGCCCTACAAAAACAACACTGTGGTTCTTTTGTAGGGGTCAGAACAGGGGTGCAGCCAGTGGGGGTACCCCCACTGACTCTGGCACTGGACATAAGAAATGGGGCTCCTATTAGTCAATTTGCTTGGGGATCTTTCTGTAAAATCAATTATAAAAATAGAGGCAATGCAACCACTACCAAAAATTCCCACCCCGCCAAACCAGTGAACACCTACAACTCCCCCAACCATATAGAACACCAGTCGGTGGGAATGCACACCAGAGGAGGAGTAACTATACCACGTGACTTGAAGACCTTTTCAAATAACGTATAATCGTCTGAGCCCAACATTAGATGGCAGGATAATGCTAAGCATATGAATCTACGGTACTGCACGCTACAAATAGATGTGTACAGGGTAAGTAACATACTCCTTTTCTTTACAGTTTGAAGTCTTTTGGATTCATACACAACCCACTTGTCTCCCTAGAAGATGTACAAGTTCTAAAGCAGGTGTGATAGACAAATGAGTGTTTTCAAAGCCCTAAAATTACCTGTCGCCAATGGGGAAAAAACAAATCTGAAGATGGCGACCACACACTGGGGATTTGGGGGCTCATATCTCATGTCAAAGGAGGGATGGACATATTCTCCAGTACTGGATATTTCATAGATTCATATGCTTGCATCATTCCCTGTCGAGGTGAGAGTCCCACAGTACAACTGAACAAGCATTTGCAATGCAATAGGCCTCGCATTGTTGAAAGTTAGAGCAATTGGTGGTGTTAAGCTACCTAAGAAATAGACACAGTACTTTCAGAAGCGGTGCCTGTACACGGTCAGCTATATTAAGAGTTGATCTGTCCTCCCTGTACTGCGTTGCCCCTGCTAGGCCAGACTTTTATTTTGTCATAGAATTGCAACTGGCAACGGTGTGCCTGCGCCGGGTGTGTATTGCGTAATTACGGGCCGGGGACTAGTTTAGTAGGAGATGGGCAGTTGTGTTAATGCGTTTAATTTGCTGGTGCCTTTATGTCCTGGGCACAACAGGCTGCTAACGAAGGGCGCTTATTAAGTTTTAACATGAGCAACAGTGGGCTATGGTGTTTTGCAGTACCATGTAGTGCGTGCACCCTTCCTGGGATGCTCGTGTCCTCTCGCTGGCCGCCATTGGTAAAAATTAAACCGGGCAGCGGCGCTCTAAAAAATAAATAAAAATGTTGAGTGGGGTGGAACCTGCACAACAAAAGAAAAGATGCGCATCTGCCATTGTTAAAGATCAAGCGCTGCGTGCCGCACTGGAAAATTTCTTTTTTCCCTTGCACGATAATGCAACAGAAACCATGGAAAAACACACCTGAAATTACAAGAAACAATTACAAGAACAACATGTCGGGGAAGTGCGGTTCGGGCAGTGTGTAGCTGTTGTGCCTGCAACAGCAGCCACACAGAAGAAGGCATGCTCACAAACTCTAAATAAAACATACCGAGTAGCAACACATGTGACAGGGGCAGTCCTTATAGGAGGTTACAAAAGTAGAAAAGGAGGGACTAGTAAGCAAAGTAACCAAAGACGATAAAGCATTTACAGTGGACAGTCACAAGAGCCAATTGAAAACATTGGCGGAGCCCATATCCTGAACACAGCATGTCTCGAAGAGACAGCGCAAGCGCTGCCTAAGTGAGACCTAAAAAGTAGTACAGGTTATACATAGCCCAGAAGGGCTAGAAAACATTCACTGCTGTAAGTTATCCACATCATTGCATAAGAACCAAACTCCAGCCAATCAGGCGACAGCACCCTCTAGAACACTCCACCACAGAGGCTTCACTCCCTCAGATATTCTACCGCGCGTATGAAGGGAGTCCCTGAGCCTTGCTCAGTTCTGCAGAAGATACACATATATATATATATATATATATATATATATATATATATATATATATATATATAAAAAGATACGTGTTGCCCCCCTTCCCCCCCCTCGGCAGTAAAAGAAAGAAGTATTTCTGCACTGGGGAGAGAGGAAATAGCATTTTACTACGTGAAGGGGCCTTACCTGTGGACTTGCTGACAGCATCAAGATCCCGATATCCAGCTGCCAAGACGAGTGTTCAGCCCGCGGGCCAACAAGGATTGGGGCACCACTGTGTGCTTGAGCGTCAATTACTTAATGGGCGTTCACAGCAGGGATTTGCATGTCGTTGAGCGGCTGCGAGGGAGGCGCACTGTGATGTTTCAGGAAGGGACACCACAACTTTAAGAGACAGGCGGGGCTAAGAGTATGCTCAAATGGGAGTGAACATCTTTGCAGCTAAAAGACCCCCAGGTGTTGCAATCCTTCCAGTGAAACCGGCATTGAAAAAGGCCATCCAGCCGAAACGTGTCTGCCGTAGCGTTTCACGAACTGACAGGTTATGCTGCATGAATATATGTATGGAGCATTAAAATTCCACAGGCGATCTACCTGAGCTGTGTCAGACCCATTCCTGTGAGAGAGTGGGATTTTGGGAATCTACATCTGGCCAGGTTTGTTGGCACTGGCAACTGATACGCCCTCTCGGTCAGGAGCAACGTGGTTGCCGGCAAAGAGGAGACGTGTATGAAAAGATACAACGCGCCCCCCCCCCCCTGCAGTAACAGAAAGAAGTATTTCTGCATTGGTGAGAGGGGAAGTAGTATTTTACTATGTGAAGGGGCCTTACCTGTGGACTTGCTGACAGCATCAAGATCCCGATATCCAGCTGCCGCGACGAGCGTTCAACCCGCGGGCCAACAAGGATTGGGGCACCACTGTGTGCTTGAGCGTCAATTACTTAATGGGCGTTCACAGCAGGGATTTGCAAATCGTCATTGAGCGGCTGCGAGGGAGGTGCACTGTGATGTTTCAGGAAGGGACACCACAACTTTAAGAGACAGGCGGGGCTAAGAGTATGCTCAAATGGGAGTGAACATCTTTGCAGCTAAAAGACCCCCAGGTGTTGCAATCTTCCCAGTGAAACCGGCATTTAAAAAGGCCATCCAGCTGAAACGCGTCTGCCGTAGCGTTTCACCAACTCACAGGTTGTACTGCATGAATATCTGTATGGAGCAATAAAATTCCACAGGCGATCTACCCGATGGGGGTCAGACCCATTCTTGTGAGAGAGTGGGATTTTGGGAATCTACATTTGGCCAGGTTTGATGGCACTGGCAACTGACACGCCCTCTCGGTCAGGAGCAACGCGGGTGCCGGCAAAAGAGGAGACGTGTAAGAAAAGATACAACGTGTTGCCCCCCCCGGCAGTGAAAGAAAGAAGGAAATAAGTATTTCTGCATTGGGGAGAGAGGAAGTAGTATTTTACTACCTAAAGGGGCCTTCCCTGTGGACTTGCTGACAGCATCAAGATCCCAATATCCAGCCGCCGAGCCAACAAGCCCGCGGGCCATCAAGGATTGGGGCACCACTGTGTGCTTGAGCGTCAATTACTTAATGGACGTTCACAGCAGGTATTTGCCTATCGTTTTTGAGCGGCTGCGAGGAAGGTGCACTGTGATCTTTCAGGAAGGGACACCACAACTTTAAGAGACAGGCGGGACTACGAGTATGCTCCAATGGGAGTGAACATCTTTGCAGCTAAAAGACCCCCAGGTGTTACAATCCTCCCAGTCAAACCGGCATTGAAAAAGGCCGTCCAGCCGAAACGAATCTGCTGTAGCGTTTCACGAACTCACAGGTTATGCTGCATGAATATCTGTATGGAGCAATAAAATTCCACAGGCGATCTACCCGAGCTGTGTCAGACCCATTCTTGTGAGAGTGGGATTTTTTTTTTTTAATAACAAATTTTATTAGGTTATTTCGTAATATGTAGGGGTCGCAGCCCCACATTGGCCACAGCGATGTAGGTTTAATTTGTATCAATAACCATATTTCTGACATATAACAATACCCACCAAACACGTAGGTGTCATAAACGATAAACTTACAGACAGGTTCCGGTCTCCGAGTTCGTACAAGCGGTGCAATCATCATAGTGTGCCACATTAATATACTAACACATATTTAAAAAAACTCTCATTGGGGATATACCGATACATAACAACATAACGAAACAATTTTCAGGGGTCCGACTCAGGCAGGTGGGGAAGGTCGATACCGCGATAATCCGCCCATCTAGTCCATATTTTGCGGTGTTTCGCGGGGCATCCACGGGCCTCGAAAACAGCAAACTCAGCCCCCATACATTTGTCTAGTTCAGCTTTCCATTTGCCCAGGGTCGGGGGTGATGTTGCCTTCCACATTTGGGCTATATCTCTTTTGGCCACAGCGAGAGCTAAAAACAAGAGGTGCTGCTTATACCTATTCCCCCCTATATCTTCTGTGGAGTGTAACAAGAAAAGGCGAGGGTCGAGCGGGAGATCCCAGGACAGCACCTCATGGAGACACGAGCGAATTCGGCACCAAAACGGTTGTAACGCCAAGCAGCTCCAAACCGTGTAAGAAGGACCCCTTCTTCCCACCACACCTCAGGCAGACAGGGGACTGAATAACCCCCATCCGCCATAGACGTACCCTAGTGTAATATGCGCGGTGTAGATATTTAAATTGGATAAGCCGAAAGCGCATGGACACCGCCGCACCCCTAGGGCTGGCGATGGCTTTGGCCCAATCATCGTCGGTGAGTTCAGGTATATCTGCTTGCCATGCTAGCCTTGTCTTGTCCAGTGTGGTGGGTGAATGGGTTGTCAGTGTCTGATAGACCTGTTTGATCTTGTGAGGTCCTAGATCCCCTGTAAGCAATCGCCCCTCCAATGGTTGAAACTCAGGGAGGGATTCTAATGTGTGGATCTGGGGTCGCAGTGCGTGTCGGAGCTGAAGGAACTTATAGAATTGTGTTTTATGTAGATCGAACTCGGTCTGCAATTGCTGAAAAGATTTCATGGTGGTGCCTCGCATTACATCGCCAAGAGTCGAAATCCCGACACGGTCCCACCCTTTGAACCCCGGTAATGCTTATACGGATCGGAGATATGTGCCCTTCCATAAGGGGGTCATTTGAGTAAGCGTCCCCTTCCAGCCCATCTGTCGGGTCTTTGCCCGCCAGAGCTGTATCACCACTCTGCCGGCCGGTGGAAGGTGATCGAGGCGAACCGTGCTGTATAATAAATGAAGGAGCGGGACCTGATCCATAGCAGCATGTTCCGCCGAATATGCTGGATCCGTGGGGAGCAGTACCACCATTCGTTTATTACCATCACATGTGACGCTACATAATAGGCATAAACATCCGCTGCGGCGATCCCGCCGCAATATGTGGATTGTGTACATGTGCGGAGCGCCACTCTGACCGCCCCACCGTTCCACATGAATTTATTTTGTATGGCTGCTACTTGAGCAAACCATGTACGCGGAATGGGGTATGGGTAATTCTGGAGACGATATAAAATACGGGGCAATGATACCATTTTAAAAATGGCTGAGCGCCCATACAGGGAGAGCGGGAGAGAGGACCACACGGTGGTTTCGTTGTGAAGGCTAGCCTTAAAGGGGAGATATTGCGAGCCCAGGAGACTTTCGAAGAAGGGGAAATATATATGCCAAGATATTTGAAGCCCTCTGTCGCCCGGGAAAGCTGCGATGCCCAGGTGTTGCGTCCCTGATGTCCACACACTGGAAATAAAATAGATTTGGCGGGGTTGGCAAGGAGACCCGAGGTACCCCCAAAAACCCTGAGGATTTCAAGTATACGAGGACCCGAGTTCCAGGGATCGGTCATGAAAAAGAGGACATCGTCCGCTTACAAAGCTATGCGATCCGAACGCGACTGGGACCAGTCGAACCCCCGAAGGACCGGATCACTCCGAACCCACGCCGCCAGAGGCTCTATCGCAGAGCAAATAACAGCGGGGACAGGGGGCAACCCTGTCTAGTGCCCCGCTGGATAAAAAGGGCTGTGAATGGTGTCCCGCAACTCGGACCGACGCCGTCAGCTCCGTATATAACAATCGCACGTAGGCCAAGAAGCGAGGCCCCAAGTTTATTGCCTCAAGGAGCTGGAATAGATACACCCAACTCAGGGAGTCAAACGCCTTATCTATGTCGGCGAGAAGCAAAGCAGCTGGCCGACTCAACGTCGGGGCTGCTGCCATGGCATTGTGTACCCATCTGATATTATGTCGAGTAGCCCTATGTGGCATAAAGCCTGATTGATCTGGGTGGATCAAGTCACTGATGCAGCTGCGCAGGCGATCGGCCAACACCTTCCCCAGCAATTTTGGTTCAAAATTTATGAGGGAAATGGGGCGGTATGAGGAAGGGTCCTCCGGAGGCCGGCCCGGCTTATGAAACAGTACAATTTCCGCGTGCCGCCAGTCCCTAGGCAAAATGGTAGACTCCACATCCTCTTGGATTGTTGCCAAGAGATGGGGCCCCAGCGTGTGTATGTTCGGCCTGAGGAATTCCATTGGGAACCCGTTGGGCCCGGGAGCGCGGCCAGGATGAAGGGCATTGAGGGCCCCCGTGAGTTCTTCCGTGGTAATGGGAGCGTCCAGTTGTTCCCGGAGGCGATCGGGAAGTCGACGGGGAGGGATATCCACCAAGAATTCAGCGATCAGCTCCAGTGAAATTTGTTCATGCCTAGTGTAGAGGGCAGTAAAGTATCTGGCGAATTCCGCAGCGACACCCTGCGGTGTCGTGTGGAGGGAACCATCGGTACCGCGAATGGTGGGGACAACTGCCGGAGACGTATCCGCCCTGCAAAGTCTATGGAGCATCTTACTGGACTTATCGCCCCATTGATAAATTCGTTGTTGGGAAGCCTCCCATATCTCTTTTGCTTCACCCATGAGGTGCTGCCGAAGGTCCTGCTGCGCCTGCAGCAGGTTTCGGCGAATAACTGGACTAGGGTCCGCATTGAGTTGTAAAGCCAGTGACGTTTGACGTGTCTCCAGAGCCTCCAACTGCTGCCGCCGCGCCCGCTTTTCATTCGTGCGATAACTGATCTCGACCCCGCGAACCGTCGGTTTTAGGGCTTCCCATAGAGTAGTCCGAGAGGGAGCTGTGGGGCCGTTCTCCTCCACATATGTAGTAACTGCGGTGTGCAGCATATCCTGGTATGCCGGGTCCCGGAGGTACCATGGTGACATCCGCCACCGGAAGGGGGGTTTACGGGAGAGAGTATGAAAATGTAATTGAAGCGGAAAGTGATCAGAAAGTCCCCGGGGCATATGAGTTATATGAGAGAATCTGTGCAGGTGTATCCGCGGAGCGAAGAAATAGTCTAGCCGCGATTGTGAGCCATGTACCGTGGAAAGATAGGTAAAATTAAGTTCAGAGGGATGATATTCGCGCCATATGTCAGCCCACCCCAAGGTACTGACCAGGGTATGTAACTTTGTCTGGCCTTGTAGGGGTGCACTGACCGGGCTGCGCTGACTATCCAGTGGACCCATGGTGTCATTCCAGTCTCCCCCCAACAATGTCAAATTCTCGTGTACCTCACCCCATGTTGCAACTAGTTTGTCAATAAATGTAGTCCCTAGTGGAGGGGGCGCGTATATACTGCCTAAGGTGACCCGCTCCCCTGATAACGTGCATGTGACGAAGAGGAATCTGCCACCCAAGTCAGCCTGATGTGTAATGTATTGGAATGGGACCCTACGATGGATGAGAATAGCCACCCCTCTGGATCCCCGGGCAAAACCAGCGTGATACACATGATAAAAGCCAAATTGAGCTAGACAGGGCGTCTTGGTGCCTAATAAATGGGTTTCTTGTAATAATAGGATATCGGCCCCATACCTTTTGGCCTGGCGTAAGATTGCACCCCGTTTCACCTTGTTGAGAAGGCCCCTGACGTTCCAAGATACCACGGTTAGATCCCCACCCGAAGTAGCCTCACCTGACACTAACACCCCTTAGGATAACAATCACATCAAAAGGAGGACGGAGAGCATTACCTGTCTGTGGAAAAAAACACAACAAAACCAAATTCCCTTAAAACCCCCCCACCCGACACTGCCAAGAAATAGGAGTATCTGTCGCGGTGTGTGACCTAGGAGACCCCCAACTGGGGGGCCCCCCACACCCACACCAATGGATCCCTTCCCTCCCTATAAACATACCCAACGTGGGGGGGCAATGAGTATGTGGCCTTGCAGCCCCATGGCCATGCCCCACGCCCGCCCAGCAGAGACTGAGTAAAAGTTACTATATAGCCCAGCCCCCAAGTCAACTTGCAGTTAAGAGGAGAAAATCCCCCTTCCGGATCATCAAGGTGGCCGTTCCGAACTTGCCGATCTTCTGCTGGACCCAGAGCCACGCCGTTTCTTGGATTTATTGCGCCTCGGATGTTGAATGCGTGAGCTGCGAGAGGAGTCCGAGTCCAAGGCAGGTGGAGAGTTAGGTCTTAGTTGTGGGCGCTCATCGGTCCATGTAAAGACGGCCTCAGGGGTATAAAAGAAAAAGGACTTTGAGTTATAGATCACCCGCATTCTGGCTGGATATAGCAACATGTATTGCAAGTTCAGCTCGCGTAGCCTGCGCTTCGCAGCCGTAAAGGACTGGCGCTGTTGCTGAACCAGACGCGTATAATCCGGGAACACCATGATGGTGTGAGAGTCATACTGAAGGCCATCTTTGTGAGTTCTGGCAAACCGCAAGATCGCATCGCGGTCAGCGTAGTTCAGAATCTTGGCGATGACCGGCCTTGGGGCTGCCCCCGGTGGAGGTCTTTGCGCCAGGGCTCGGTGGGCCCGCTCAACTACAAAGGACGATGATAGAAGATCCTGTGGCAAGATATCCGTGAGCCATTTGGTAATGAAGGCGGTCATTGATCCACCCTCGCATCCCTCCCGCAGGCCCACGAAGGTTAGATTGTTGCGCCGTGCGCGTCCCTCCGCCTCCTCCGCTCTGGAGGCCAGCTCCTGCGACACCACGGTGAGCTTGTTCACTTTTTTTTGGAGGGTGTCCTCCACCGTCGAGACCCGGGTTTCGGCTTCAGTAATCCGGTCCACTGCTTTGCGTAGATCTTGACGGAGGAAGGAGACCTCGGCCCCCACCGCCCCTATCTTGGCATCGAGAGTGTCCCTTGCATGGTTGATAGCTGCCAGGAGGGCCGCATTGTCGGGTGCAGCAGCGCCACCATCTCCCCCCGTGGCCCCCCCAGCGGGCGTCGTGAATTGGTCGATAGTGCCCTGCTTGGGGCCAGCGCCCCCGGGCCCCCCCTTGCCCATCCCCGAGGGACCTGGACGCGGGGGACACGGTAACACGGCGGAGAGTCTGTCCCAGATCGTTAGTCCAGCAGTGTCCTTGTGTGGGGGCTCGATGTAAGCCGGCGATCACCCTCGGCACCCCCCCAACAGACACACAGTCCGGCCACTATGGGAAGGACCCAGCCCGCGTCCCTCTCTCCGGGACGGCATCGGCCAAACTCCAGCTCGGCCGCGTCGCGCAGATCGTCCTCCACAGGGGCCTACACACAGGCCCGGTCACAAAACAGGATAGCCAGTGGGGCCCCACAGATCATCACAGCCACACTCGCATCAGGTCACTCTCCCCACTGCAATTACAATTTGGGCGACCCAGGGCAGTCTTTGATGCGTTCCGGGGCACCTGTGTTCACCTCACTAATCTCATAACAGGGCGATGATGCCACATGGTCGGAATAGGAGGGGAGGGAGGGCCCGGAGCAGCAGTCATCCAGGCAGCGCCGAACACTGGCGCGGGCCTCCCGCTCACCGCCCAAGGCCGCAGCCCGGCCCCAGCGCCGCCAATCAACCAGCCGTGCGCAGTCCGATTCTCCAGGACCCAGTCGCGCCGTCAGAATCTGCAACACCGCACCCCGATGTCCTAGGGGTTGCCAGCCAGCCACGAGTTCCCCCAGAAGCTCTCTGGCCTCCAGGACCTGAGTGGTGTCAACGGAGCTGCTCCACCACAAGTGCAGCCCGACGCGGGAAAGATGGCGGCCGTGGAAAGAAGGGGGAGGGGCGGCGGCACCTCTTCGCAGGGTCGAGCCCTCCGGTGCTAATCCCCCGGGGAGGGGGCACCAAGCGCACAGCAGCAAACCCCGGCGCTATCTCTTCCAGCCTCGGCGGGGGCAACCTCCCCGCAGCTGTGTCATGCAGGCTCCGGTCGGGTCGCCGCGGCGAGATCCGATCCCAGGCCACCGGGCGGGGACATCCGGGATCCGCAGCTACGGCACCGCCACAGTATCCGGAAAGTTTCGCACCACCAGGATGTGGAGGGAACCGCTGCGACAAAGTAAGACGTCTCTGGGCAGGATTATGGTAGGATTACTGTTGGATTATGGCGTGGATGGACGGAGCTCGCTCAGGCCACGTCCACCATGTTGGCTTGCCAAGCCACGCCCCCGAAAGTGGGATTTTGAGAAAAAATATATTCACTCCGGACGAGAAACACCAACTGCTATTCAAATTTGAATACTCAAGATGTCAGATTCAACCAAAAAAAAGGAATTTTCAGACCTTGTGGAACCTGTGGGAAGAAAAGGTTACACGCAGAAGAGCCTCACAAAGAATGCATTCACTGCCTCCACCCTTCCCACAAGGTAAAAGACTGTAATATTTGCCTTACTTTTTCTTAAAAACCCTTAAAAGGGAGGGGATGCTTTTGATATGGCTTAAAAAACTTAGTCAATAACGCTCCACTTTCTGACGATAATGAGGAAGATTCCTTGAAATCTCAAAGGAAGCTTCAAAAAAGGGAAAGATTAGAAGGCTCAATGCCTCATGAACCACCAAAGGAAGCTTTAAAAAAAAGACTCTTCATGGGTCTCCTCTAAAGAGTATGTTTCATCAACTGAATGTTCCCACAAACATTTAAAAGAGGATATATCCTAAAAAATGTCAATCAGAATCTACAACACAATGTTGACATTACATTTCAAAAAGCCCTCCTTAGTACTGTCACTGGAGAAATCCGCCGTAGCGATCCCGAAAAAACAGACGTCACCGACATCATCGGCGGCAAAGATAACACCATCATTGGCATAGACACATACGTGATCCACAGAAACATCAAAGAGGAAGCAGTCAATGATTCACTGCGACACTGTCAATGACATTGTCAACAATGCAGTTGACAGCAAAAGCAATGCATTCCCAATCCACTTTACTGATGCCAGAACACACCTCTCCAAGCAGTTTCACCACTTCTACCAATCTATTTGCTAGATGAGGATTCAGCGGATGAAGCACCCTTTGGAACAGCCCATAGCCCTCCGAAACTAAATGTTAAATATCAGGAGGAAAATGAGGAATATTTTGAGGAGGGCTATTACTCTTCGGAGGCACAATTTCCTAATAAACCCAATTCCATACATGGAGCACTATCTACCATGTAGTCCTTATCAACCTCAAGAGGACATGGTCCAAATACCAAGAGCTTTGGTTCACGATCTACAAAGCATGCTGCAAGACTATTGCAAGAGATTTCTAGAACCCTCAAAGGTTATATTGTCACCAAAACCAATTAAATCCCCAAAAACTCCTTGAGTGCAACCTCCTACTCTGAGCACACTACGTCATATTCTGCTGATGCATACACCAAAAAGGACACCAGTATCAAACATCGTAGTTCCATCTGCAGGTGATGGAACATCTGATGAGGAAGGTGAAGTACCAGACTACCAAAGTGCATCCAATGAATGGGGCAATTACTTGCTTCTTACAACTTCAACACCGGCTCCTCATCAGGTGGATTCTCCTCCTGATGATATTGGGGGATTTCATACTCTCATGGAAAGAGCAGCAAAAAGGTTTGTCCTTTCAAGGCCAGTAAAGCGATCAGATTGCCTTTTGGATGACTTTAAGGAGCCTGCCAGAAAATCAGTTAGGGCTATCCCGGTTGTGAGTTTAATCTGGGAAGAAGGTGTAAAAATAATAAAATCCTGCAGTAGTCTCTGCTGTCCTACACAGACTAGATAAAAAGTATAAGGCACCTGAGAGTTCACCAGCTTGTTTAGTGGGACATCTGAAGCCGGACTCCATCATATCACAAGCAGCTCAACGCCATTCAAAAAATCCTTCTATGCCCATCTTAACCCCACCTGATAGGGAGGTTAGGCGCTAGATAACATAATCAAGCATTTTTCTACATTGGCAGCAACTACTGTTATAGCAGCCAATTCTTTAGTGATCCTTAGACGCTGCAACAGGCAAGTGTGGTCCGATAATGCTCTATTCATAGATCGACTGCCTGAGGATATAAAGTTGGAAGCAAAGAAGATTCTACAGGAGGGTGAAAGAACCTCATCAGAAATTGACTGTGCAATGGACATTGCTTCTACGGGATTTAAACAATTAGTAGGTGCTGCTGTCCTCCTCCGATAATGGTTGCTTAAAGCTACTTCCTGCAGGCCCGAAGTCCAAAGTAGGATACTAGATATGCCATAAAAGTTGTCCAACTCTGGTAAGTCCCACAAGAAGAGTAAGAAGTCGAAGAGGTCTTTGACTTCACTCCGTCCGTCGAAGTCACCAAACGAGACGAGGGAGCATTGTCACTTGAGGCCTTACTCTGCTGTTGAGCCTGAGCCGTCTGCGCCTCCCTGAGTTTCCGGGAGTGGGAGTGACCCCCGCCCAACTTGGAGAATTTTGTGAGGCCATGCACCTCTTATTTGGAAGTTCAGTTCCCGCTGGAGCGCCTTCGGGCCCGGCATGTTTGGGAGGGGCCCCTACTGATTCCCTGATGGTGAGTCCATCCGCGACGTCAGTCGGGCCTCTTGGATCCACAGATCGAGCCGGACCGGCATCGGTGGACCTTCCCCCATTACCATCCCCATTCTTACCCCGACTCGGAGATGGAGGGGCGTCACCTGGTGCAGACTCCAGCGCCGACTTGAGCCATTGCATCCAGGCCTGAGCCCTAGTCCTATGGGCTAAGACTTGGGAAAGACTGAAAGGGGCCACTGGACCCTGAATAATACCAGCCCCTAGATCCCAATATGAACTGGTGTGAGGAATTGGTGGATGCCAGTAGACTGGACACCTCCCTAGATACTGGCATGGTCTCTCTGCCTACCGTGGCTACAGAGCCTTATTTGCTGTGGTGGTGAGTAGGGTGGCCGAGGCCCTGGACCTTCAGCTGCTCTCCGTGGCGGTCAAGACTAATGTCTTGACAGAGGTGCTTCCGCCGGGAGTCACCCCTTCCGAACCGCTTCTCCGATTTAATGAAGCCCTCATGGACGTCTGGCTAAGGACCTCGCCCAAGCCCTGCACAGGGGCTCCTGTGAACAGGAAATTGCCCAACCCCAGGGGACCCATCTTTTCTCACCCAACACCCCACTCCGGAGAGCTAAGTGGTCCATGCCTCCACTTCCCGAGCAAATCCTTGTGCATTCCCTGCTACCCCACCAGATTGGGAATACAAAAGACTGGACACCTTGGGGAAGAAAATGTTTTCTTCTGTCAGCCTGGCATTGCGATCTGTGAACACTGAATGCCTTTTGGGGCGTTAATTTCATTCCCTTTGGGATTCATTTGAACTGGTGCTGCCCATTGTCCCGGAGAAGACCCAGGCCATACTCTCCCAAGCCATGGCTGATGGGAGAGATGCAGCTAAGTTCACAATTCGATGTTGGATGAACACGACCGACTCGCTAGGCAGAGCGGTTTCTTCTTCGGTGGCCTTACTGTGCTGCGCCTGGCTGAGGACAACTGGCTTTTCAGGGGATGTCAAAGTGCTTATGGACATGCTCTTTGATGGCTCTGTCTCTTCAGAGGCAAGGTGGACTCCGCGCTGCAGTGCTTCAAGGGCAGTAGAGCTACTGGCAGGTCCTTTGGCCATTCCATGGCCCTCAATCAACCCCAGTCCATCTTTCGCGACCATGTAAGGGATTTCCAGTTGCGTGCTTACCCATATTGCCATCACTGCGTGCAAGCTCCCCAGCCTCAGTGTGGCTGAGGGGTGGTACCTGCAGACCCTGTGGGTCGGGCAGCCAGAGGTAAGGCCAGCCCCCCTCCGGGCATCCACATCCTCCAAGCCTCTTTAGTTTGTCCTCCGTCTAACATAGGCAACCAGTGGGAGGCAGGATATGCCATCACATGCCCCACTGGAGATTGATAACAGACCGCTGGGTTCTCCAGATTGTTTGAAGGGGCTACTCCCTTCCATTCATGGCTACCCCTCCACCCATGCCACACACTTCCCACAGGCTGACGGAGGGCCATCTCTTATTACTCCACCAGGAAGAGTCGGGGTCTGTTGGCCAAGGGAGCCATAGAGAGGGTACCTAAGCCAGAAGTAGGTTGTAGTTGTTATTTCTGCTACTTTCTGGTACCCGAGAAGGGCAGAGGCTTTCGTCCTATCCTAGACCTGCGCCTTTCAATTTCTTCCTAAAAAAAGGAGAAATTAAAAATGCTCACGCTCGCTCAAGTTCCTCGAACCTGGAGACTGGATCACAGCATTGGACTTGCAGTACGATACTTTCACATTCCCGTCCTGCCTTCCCACACGCATTACCTGCTATTCACTGTGGGCCATGAGCACTTTCAGTTTGCTGTGTACCAAGGTAATGGCGGTGTTGCAGCTCTTCCGTGGAGATCAGGGGTGCCAGTGTTCCCCCTATCTTGACTGGCTGTTGAAGGCAGGCTCGCCCCAGGCGGTCGTATCCCACCACCAGACTACGGCAGACCTCCTGCACTTGCTGGGGTTCACTATCAATGTGCCAAAGTCACACCTGACTCCCTCTCAGACGCACCCTTTCATTTGAGCTGTTCTGGACACAGTGCAGTTTCGGGCTTTTCCTGCCTAATGGCAAGTCTGGGATATTCAGGCTAGATACTGATATTTCAGCCTCTATCCTGTGTTTCAGTGAGACTAATTCTGAGGCTGCTGGGTCTCATGGCCTCCTGCATTCTTCTTGTGCCATATGCCTGCTGTAATATGCGGGCTCTTCAGTGGGACCTGAAGTTCCAGTGGGCGCAGCATAAGGGGAATCTCTCTGACATTGTCCAGTTCTTGGAAGGATCTGCAGTGCTGGTTAACGAACCACGATTGGGTGAGTAGCAGACCCCTCTCCCTTCCCCAACCAGATCTGACGGATGCGTCACTCCTGGGATGGGATGGCCATCTGGGAGAGGTGGAGACCAGAGGCCTCTGGTGGAATCTGGACTCCACATCCATCTATTGGAACTCCGAGCGATCCGGCTGGCATTGAAAGCCTTTCTACCCTCCATTAAGGGAAGGCTAGTACAGGTGTTCAAGAACAACCCCACCTCTATGTGGTACTCTAAGAAGCAGGGTGGGGGGGGTTTGTGGACCCTTTGTCAAGATGCACTGCGTCTTCGGACATGGCTGGAACAGCAGAGCATATCCCCAGGGGGTTCAACACCTGGCAGGCTCTTGGAATGCAAGGGTGGACAAACTCAGTCGAAGATGCCTAGCGGGTCACAAATGGTGTCTCTATCTGGAGGTGGTGCAAGGTCTCTTTAAGCAGTAGAGAGAGCCTCGGTTAGACCTATTTGCCACCGCCAAGAATGAGCAATGTCAGCGGTTTTGCACGCAGGAGTTTTCAAGGTAGCACTCGCTCTGAGACACCTTTTGTCTCAAGTGGAACTCTGGCCTCCTCTACGCCGTTCTGCCCATATCACTCCTGCCCAGAGTTATAAAGAAGATCAGATACTACCAGGCCCAAGTCATTCTTGTGGCTCCGGACTGGGCTCAACGAGTTTGGTATACTGAGCTCTTGAGCATGGCTGTTGGTCCTTTGATCAGGTTGCCCCTTCGGGAGGATCTTCTGTTGCAGCAACAGGGGAGGTTTCTCCACCTGTACCTATGAATGCTCTGCCTTCATGTGTGGAGATTGAGTGGCAACAGTTGACAGCTTTCTACCTTCCGTCCGAAGTCTGTAATGTCATATTGGCAGCCAGGCGTCCCTCCACCACACCGTTTTGTGGCATGGTATGCAGAAAAACAAGTTGACCCCCTTTCTGCTCACCTTAAAAGGCTATATTTCTGCCTGATCGGCCATCCCTGTTCAAATTCCCTATTCTACGTATGTCTTTGAAAGGTCTCCTCCTTCACCCTTTATCATGTCTCAGTGGGACTTAAATTTAGTCCTCATCTTTCTCATGTGCGCTCCCTCCAGTCAGTGTTCTTCGTGGCTCTGTGCTCCTGGCGTGGAAAGTCACAAAAAGAAACTGACGTCCGCATGCTGGGATGGCGCCTAAATAGGAGCTGCACAAGTCACTTCCGGCTCAGATGATGCCACGTGGAGCCTAACAATGCCACCTACCGGTGTGCAGGGGTACTGCTCACAAAAAAATTCTGCATCCAGTCTGACGACTGGGGATAATTCTAAAGTAAGGAATCTGAAGCTAGAAAGAGTCTCTACCAGATAAGGCAATATCGAAGAGAAGTAACTTGTTCTATGGACACAGATAAGTTGCTAGGTACTCTGCAAATGAGGTGAATGCCTTTTCAAGGAGCAAGAAGCAGAGGTCTCTTTTTCCTGCAGAGGCAAATATCAACCTTATCCATTCCAACAATACCAGCCTTTACAGCATCAATACAGGCAGTAGAATTTACAACAATAGAGGCAGCTGCCATCAGCAGCTTATAAAAACACAAAGCAGGGAGGAAGCAAACTTCACAAGGAAGAGATACAATTAGAAAACAGACAATGTGAAATTGCTGGTTACTCTCGCACTGTTCCCGGAAGTATGCGGCCAAATAACACACTATTTGGAACAGCGGAAATTAATAATGGAAAAGTTGGTTTTCAGATTAAATCACCTACTGCTATACTTTGGAGTTCACACAAAAACCACCTCATACCCACCTCTCCTCCAACAACTGCAACTGGAAATGTCAACCATTCTCAGCAAAGGTGCTATAGAAAAAGTTCCCTTTAACCAGGAAGGGATGGGGTTCTTTTCCCTGATTCTTTTTAATCAGGGAAAAGAGTGGGGAATGGAGGCCCATCTTGGATGTGATGAGATTGAAAAAAATACCTAAGAAAGTAGTCATTTCACATGGTCACTCTTCCAGACATCTGTCAACTTCTAAATCACAGAGACTATGTAACAACACTTGATCTCCAGCATGCCTCTTTTCACATCCCAATTCACCCAAAGCATCAACATTTCTTCACATTCAGAGTAGCCGGCGTTCGCTATCAGTTTAAAGTCCTCCTTTCGGACTCAAATCGCCCCCTGCAATTTCACAAAATGTCTAGCTCCAGTGGCAGCTCATTTGAGACAGAAAGGCTAGCAAATATTCCCATACCTCGATGGTTGGTTGATGAAGGCACCTACTGGTCACGAAGCAACCAAAGCTACAAGAACCTGCCTTGCACTATTCAACAGACTGGGCTTAACTCTGAACCACCCAAAAATCGCCACTTCATCCATCACAAACTTTAAAAGTTTTGAGAGCCATTTTAGACACCATGCAGGACAAAGCATATCTAACAGAGGACAGGAGAGCCAGACTCCAGTTATTAGCAGAGAAGTTACTGTGGAGAAGGTCCGTTTCAGTTTGCCTCTTCAAATTTCTGCTAGGGATGATGTCGTCTTGCATTCCTCTGGTCCCATTTTGCCATCTTCAAATGCGAACTCTAGAGGAAAAGTTGGACAAACAATGACTACAAACTCAAGGCTCTTCCGAGGACGTCATCCAGATCACCCCAAGAATAATGAAGTCCCTTCCTTGGTGGACTCAAAAATGTTTCCTTGGGGTTGAACTTCTTACCTCAAATGGCAGATTTTGTGGTGACAATGGATGTTTCCATAGAGGGTTGGGGTGCTCAACTTCTAGATTTAGTAATAAGAGGAAAATGGGCTCAGCAACACAGAAGTCTTCATATAAATATGTTGGAACTCAAAGCAGTGGCACTGAATCTGCAGTCCTTTCTTCCCAAAATATCATGATCACCAGTGATAATACACACAGACAATAGCACCACCATCCACTACATCAACAAACAGGGTGGCACCAGATCCCGAGCACTGTCTCAAGCTCAGAAGATTTGGGAATTGGCACTGAAACAGGTGAAGTTAAGAGCAGAACTTGTTCCAGGAATAACGTAACAGCAGATACATTAAGCAGAACCAAAAACAGATGTCACGAATGTGAGCTCAACCAAGACACTATAAACAGTATATTTGATCTCTTGGGCAAGCAAAATATAGATCTGGGAGGAGTGACCTAACCAATATGGCATGAAGATGCATCTTCCATGAGCTCCCAAGCCACGGACAAAAATCCTGTAGCAATCCGGTCACTAACTAGGATCTAATTTGCTTTTTGAACAAAAAACGCCTTGCGGTTGAGCCCTGTTGTGTATGAAACTGGGGCTGCCATTTCTGATTGAGGCGAGAACGGCGAGTAGTGAGAAGTGTGCCCGGTGAGCACTGCAGCCTAAGAGGCTGGGGCATGGCTCGGGAGCCTGGCCCGGTGGAGAGGGTGATAGATACCTTGCCGCTCTGGGACATCGATTGGAACGTGCCGCCAACTGGGGCTGCTATACCATAGAGATCAGAATGGTGGTGGCCCTCTGACGGAACCTGGAAAGCAGAGCCAGCTGAAAGTGGAGCGCAGCTTGTAACTCGATCCTGGCTGGAGGGAGAGTGGTGTGGAAGGTTTATCAGATTGGTGGACTCCCTCACACACGACCTGATACACAGTGACATTTGTGAGGGGAAGCACTGTGGCGGACATGGTGAAGGACAAAGGCCATAAGGTTGTGTGCCAGATCCACAGAGACAAATTCGCCTGTCCGCTGCCGTAGCGGACTTCTGATGCAGGTGATGAGTAAAAGGATCCGCTCCCACCCTGCTGGATGTGCTGAAGGCGGTTTGGAGATGAACACCTCACTTGAGCACAAAGTGGACTCAGTAGCGATATATCTGAACCTAGTCGGGCGGTCCTCCACAAAGTCACTGACCATGTCATGCAAATAGAACAACAGGTCACAACAACAGAGCCGAGCGACGCCAAAAGATTGACTGTAGACCTGCTGTGCATAATCAAGCACCTGGAAGTCTGTACAGAAGATGCAGAAGGGAGGTCCCGCAGGAACAATGTGCGCTTGGTGGGACTACCGGAAAGTGAAGAGGGTGAAAGTCTGTAACTCCATCTTGAAAAATGGATACTGGAAAATTGGCAATCTAATGGACTCATCGCAGCCACAATGACATTTGAATCATCCTGGACTGAGGAGAAACAGCGGCCCTCATCCTGCTCAACCTCTCTGCAGCCTTCAACACTGTCTCCCATAACACCTCCATCAGAAGACTCCACATGATTCGCTTACAAGGGATCTGCCCTCAAATGGATCTATTTATTTCCCATGGTAAGACCCCAAAGGGTCAGGCTACCACCCTTCACATCAGAGACCAAGAAATTGATATGCAGTCCCTCAGCCGCACCCTTTTCAACGTAGACATAACAGTGCTTACCAACATCATTCGATCACAAGACATCACCGTCATCTCCTACGCCGATGACACCCAACTCATCCTCTTCCTGATGGACAGAACTAACTTCACCAACTGCATGACCATGGTAGCTGACTGGATGCGAACAAACTGGCTGCAGCTCAACTCCGACAAGACCTCCCCATGGGACTCCATGAGGTGGACATCGGAGCTATGACCAACACCCACACTCCCTGCAAGAAATATAAGGATCATCCTAGACGACAAGCTTAATATGACGGCTCAAGTCAACACAGTGTGCACCTCCTGCTTCCACATCCTACGCATGCTGCAAAAAATCTTCAAATGGTTGCCTCAGAACACCAGCTGGACCTTCACGCAAGCTCTCATCCCCAGCGGGCTGGACTATGGCAACATTCTCTACTCTGGAGTCTCCAAACAACTCCTACACAGACTTCAGACCATCCAGAACACCACTTCAAGGCTCATACTCGACCTACCACGCCGCACCCACATCACACCGCATCTCAGGAAGCTTCACTAGCTCCAATTCAAACTTCTCACGCACACATACAAAGCCCTACACAACATAGGACCAGAATAACTGAACAGCCACATACACTTTCACCAGCCCACCAGACACCTACGCTCTGCCTCACTTATTCCCTGCATGTGCAAAAGCAAAACTGGAGGTTGCTCATTCTCATACAGCACACCCAAGTCATGGAACTACATCCTTCAACACATCAGAGCCTCCTCCTCACTTCTTGAGTTCTGCAAGAAGCTGAAGACATGACTTTTTGTATACACACCTTGGCAACCACAAACCTACACCTGCCCAAGCACCTGGATATCCTCTTGGGTGATTAGTGCGCAATACAAATCAATATAACATAACAAAGGACTGTCCCATTTTTCTTTTTCTTTTTTTATAGACAGAGCCCACAGAATGGCTTCCAACCCCAGCCACAAACTGTCATTTTTCGCCTGCTCAATTATAGGGACCATGATGTCTTATTGCAAATGGCGTGACGCAGCGGGGAACTTCACTTGCTGTTCCCCGATTACTCCCAGCAGGTGCAAAAACTACGATACTCTTTTGAGGCGGCGAAGAGAAGATGCAGGGAACTAAATGTGAAGTATATGATGTTTTACCCAGCAAAGCGTAAAGTTCATCATGACGGCAAGGGACTTATCTTCTCTGAACCAACACAAGCATGGGACTGGTAGACACACGCAGCAGCATAGCACCGCAACAAAACAATCAGATGAGGAAACACCATACCAGCAGGAAGCCGAAGTACCTAGCACTACGAATACCCCACAGAGTCAGTCTACCCAAGAGGATATGCGTGACCCAGACTTAACAGCGAGCACTGACATATGTCTAGTTCAGCCACTGTTCTATAAAGGCCGGAGAGCACAGAGGGAGAAGAGAGAAGTGGTGAACTGCAATGGTGTGTATATTACCCCCTACACACTAGGGCCTGGCTCTACTTCCAAGACCCTGCATGGGTTCTCGCCTACCGTAGCTAGATGGGTAAGCGTAGACATTGCCTATAATGAAATTAAGTTTGCTGACGCAAAACATTATGATTTATAGATTAATGTGTAGTTTAGCATGTTGCCACTGTTATTGGTTTTTCATTTGTTACCACTGTTATTAAACGCAGTAGTACCTACAAGAAGGAAGGGGAGGCACTCATATCTCCGATATAGAGGCTTGGGCATCACTAGATGTGCCTGCATGTGGGCATTTGACATATAGGACATGGATAGACAGATACAGGGCAAAAAAGCTCAGTGGATGAAACAGGTTGCACTTGGGATATGGGCTGGCACGAACACAGCGCGAGCATGCCCCTAACCCATGGACATAATTAAGTTACTCACATGGAATGTCTGATGGCTTAATAGCTATTCAAAACGGGCAAGAGTGGGAGCATATCTGCGAAGACATGGCACACAATTGGTCTGTCTGCAGGAGACTCATTTACTGGCACCAGAAGCCACAAAGCCAGCACGTAAATGGAGGGGGCATTTCTATCATGCGGGTTTCAGCACACATTCAAGGAGAGTAGGTATATGGGTGACGCCAGGCACACCGTTTATACCAACCGCAACACTAAAAGATGAGTCGGGCCATTACCTCATTCTGCAAGGTCAGTTAAATGGCAGGGAGCTCACCCTGCTGGGTGTTTATGCACCAAACACAGACAACGCATTCTCCCCTCGTATTAGATTAGATCTCGCAACACACATGGACAGCCCACGGATATGGATGGGAGATCTTAACTGTGCACTTGATGAGATGCATGATCGTGCCCCCACTCCCTACATACATAAGTACAAAATGGCCACCTTACTTTGCCAAGTGATGTTGAATCGGAACCTTTTAGATTTCTGTAGGGAACAAAATCCCCATATGAGGGAATACACACAGTATGGATGCCCCTGTCACACATATTCAAGACTAAACTATAACCGATTGGACAGAACTTAGGCGCAATATGCGTCGTCTGTGACCCACATGGGTAGGGCATGACCCGAGCACTCACCAGTGGGAATGAACTCTGTCATTGCTAAATATAAGGCGATGATCTTCACTTGGCGGCTCCCTGAATCAGCGTAATGTGACCCAGAGCTTTGCCAAGCTCTCAATGAGGCCAGAATAGATTACTTCACCCTGAATGCTGATACAGCTAGTAACCGAGACAGAATGAGATGCATTAAAAGTAGTTATGAGAGGTACTGCGCACTCACGAGTAGCCTCAATGAACAGGAAATGGATCACAGAACTCCGAGACAGAGACATAGAGCTGACCCGCCAGCAGAACGCCTCTGGTAAAGATGTTCAAGCTGAAATTGGACTTGAAGCTCTTCAGGCAGAAATAGTAGAAAAAACGATGCAAAGAGAACTGTTACTGTTACACTCTTTTCGTCAGGCACTGCACCGAGAGAGGGATAGATTGGGATTCCTTTTAATCTGGCTGCTAAAAAGGGAACAGTCACCCACTTGTATAATGGCCAGTAGAGACACAGATGGCGCCATAGTAACCGCGCGAGGGAGGGAATTAATAAGGCCTTTCACACGCACTATAAGACACTTTCTAAAGACACACAGCCCAATCTCGAACCAATACCATGCGCAATACTGGCAGTGCAAGGACTGTGCCACTTGTCACAGGACTAGCGGGAACAGCTAGAGACACCATTGATGGTAGATGAGATTTTAGAAGTCATAAAGGATCTAAACCTGAACAAAACCCAGGGACCACATGGGTTCCCAGCAGAATGTCACTGAGCTTATAGTGGTCAGCTAGCTGACAAATGTTGCAAGTTTACCAAGAGGAACTATGGTTGGGGACACTCTTGTGCTCAACCAGGGAGGCAGTGATAATAGTTATTCTGAATCCAGGGAAGGACCCTGTAGACCAGTGGTCTTCAAACTTCTTAATGCTGCGCACCCGTGTAAAAAAAATCCTTAGGCCCCCCCCTCAATTTTTTCACAATTATTCAGCTAAATTAGCAATGTTTAAATATGTCGAAACATATTTGAACATTGTAGGTAAGCTCTGTTACCCCTTTTTAGGTCGAGCCTCGAGTAGCGCGCAAGCGCTGCTTAGAGGCGAAGACTTTTAGTAAGCGAGTTTAAAAAGCAGTCCCAAAAACGCTTGTGCGTCGTGGTTGGCCTTTTGGGATGGAGTGCGCGCGGCAAACATGTGTTTCCAATTATCGTGCCCAGACGCGGGCGCGATAAGTGGAAACACATGTCTGCCGCGCGTACCCATCCAAAGGCCAGCCACGACGCACGCAGCGTTTGGTCAGCTCTGCAGGCTGCCGCGCTCGCTCGCCCCCGCTCCCTGTCCCCCGATGCGCCCCGTAGTTTCCGGCTTCGCTCCCTTCTGCGGCTTACCGCTCGCGGCCCCGCTCCCCTTATGGTTCACGGTCTCGATCCCCTCATAGTCACTATGGTTCCCGGCCCCGCTCCCCACATGATTTCCGTCGCTCGTTCTGTTCCGTTTCCCCCTCGAGGAGCGCGAGCCGGGGCGCGCGCTAATCCGTCAGCCGCCATTGCCGCGCCTCCGCGAGGCGGCATAATTATTTACACGCTGTTCCATTGTTTCAGCAACACGTTCCTTGCCTGTCCCGTATATTTTCATATTAAGTAGACATTTGCTTTTGAAGGATGGGAATATGTTAGCATGAATTTGCGACATATATTTATTATGTGTGAATTGTTAGGCCTCCCCGAGGGGCTGTGCGAGAGTTACCGAGCAGCGTGGGAGGTTGTCCAGCCAAGCAATATTTTAAATCAGAAGCCGAGCTTTGTTTTTTCCAGCGACTGGAGAAATGGATGTATTTCAACTGGCTTTTTTCCCCAACTAAGTAAAACGCTCATGACTGGAAGCGAAGCTTACGGGCTGGATTACAGATCGGTAAATCTACATTTGTCTGTGTCCTGTGATGGGAAAAGCTTGTGCTGCTGATGTCCCCCTAGCTGTATCTGTTCTCGGATGGAGGGAAGCTTGCATTGTGTTCAAGGTCTACCTGTTTTTTTATTAAGAATGGGGGTTTACACTGCTGTTGCCTCATCTTAAAACAAGCATTGGCATAGCCAATAGGTCTCGCCCTTGGGACCTTA
This sequence comes from Calotriton arnoldi, assembly GCA_963921515.1. Lineage (NCBI taxonomy): Eukaryota > Metazoa > Chordata > Amphibia > Caudata > Salamandridae > Calotriton > Calotriton arnoldi. Next base: position 182,847 of record CAWUFW010010811.1, on the reverse strand, counting down.
TAAGTGTTTAACCATGCGACAGTTAATGTTGTTGCACTAAGGATATTGTGCTGCATAACTAAATACTTATAAGGTCCCAAAAGCGAGACCTATTGGCTATGCCAATGCTTGTTACACATACTCCCAGTCAGGAAATAAATGACAAAAGTTGTGAGTGACGGCCCATTGCAAGGTGGCTTACTGCCGCTCATGCTTTTAACACTTAAAACAAAACACAATGCTTCTCTTGGCCAGAGACTGGCGCACCACCCTCCCCCCCGCCTCCCCGAGATCACTTAAGGCCCCCCAGATTTTGAAGATCTCTGCTCTAGACTGTAGGGCATATCGACCGCTCTCACTATTGAATACGGACAACATGATAGTGGGGAAAGTCCTTGCATGTATGCTCACGCAGATTGTTGTTGCCCCTGTGCACACAGACCAATGCAGCTTCACACTGGGGAGGCAGGCGGTGCTTAACATCAGGAGACTAGGACACATTATGAGCGAGACACAATTAGAAGAACAGATGGCATTAGTGTCATTAGACACAGAAAAAGCTTTGGTCCGAAGTATCTCGAAGTTGCTCGAGTAAGAACAAATGGGATAATTTCAGAGGAATGGCTCCCTGGAATGTGGAACGCGTCAGTGTCGCACGTTGTCCCCAATAATTTGTGCACTGGCGGCTGAACCGCTAGCTTGCCAACTCAGGTCCTTACTTATCTAATTGGGCTATACCTGTGGGGCAAAGAGTACATTTGGTATCGCAGCGATACTATCGCTATAATTAGACAACATGCTCCTTTACTTCAAGAGACCGGAGGAGGCACTCGCACGTCTTCCTGATATCCTTCACAGTTTTGGGCTGAGGTCTGGCTTACAAATGAACACAGAGTAATCAATAATGTACCCTATTGCAGGTTTATCGAAGGTGCCACGCGCGCAATCGCCCAGACTCGAGTTACCATGGGAAAACAGAGGCCTTTTGATATCTGGTAGTCATGGTAACCTCAGAACGGGACTGGCATGCTCTGAACACTAGTAGACTAATACGAGGAGTCGGGATCTATGGACTTCTGGACCTCTCTGCCCTTATCGATGGCTGGGAGAAGAGCGATATCCAAAATGATACTACTACTGAGATATCTGTATCTCTTCCAATACACCCAAGCATTGGAGATCCTCCAGAGCATCTGCGCTGTTTAGTAAACACCCGGTATGGGGAAGAAAGAGAAGTAGAGTCAAGATGGACAGGCTCACCTGGGCATATGAAGAGGGAATCCCTGATTTAGAAACGTATTACCTAGCAGCACAACTACAGTGTGTGGCTGGTTGGTTCGGAGCAGACACTGGCATGGACGGTGCCCTGTAACAGGGACACTTAGAGACGAGAACTTGCCCGCTAAGCTATTTGAACCGTCGCAAGCTCTGATTGATGGCCCACGTATGATACAAGACTTGTTGCGACTCTGAGACAGATACTGCAGACCATGAGGCAAACACACCCCGTACGAATCAGATTTGTCGGTGTGGAGTCTTCCGGAGTTTGCCCTCCTAGAATGACACATGAATTTGATAGATTGGAAGGGGGGCGCCTCGCACCAGCTGACACATGGGAGACGGATGCAATGTCCTCCTTAGAGTTGGGAGGGCACATTACGGAGTCGGTACGGGACAATACTGTGCTATAAAGTATACGATGCGCAAACTGTGGGGGGACACTAGGACTCTCCCGGCAAATGCTGCCACTTCTGCGCTGCTGGCGCAGGCCGACAGTGACCGGGCAGTATCACCCGACTATACACTGCTATTAGAGATAACCTGCACAAACACCCACTGCACGATAACGATAGCACAAAAGGTGAGGCAGACTGCAATCAGCGCTTCTCAGATGCACAGTGGAAGCAAACGTTACTCTTAATAAAAGGAGTTTCCTGCAACGCTAGGTTTTTTGTTACAGTTTAATTATATACATAGAACATATATGATGCCAGCAATGTTGCATCGAATAACAGGTCACCACGAGTTGCTGCCCCAAGTAGGGGACCCAGAGGCCATATACTCTCACCTGGTATGGGACTGCCCTAAAGCAGCAGATTTCTGGAAGGAGGTGGTGGACCGATGCCTGACGCATATGTTGCTCACAATATAATTAGAGCCAAGCACATGCTTATTGGGCATAGATGTCATAAAAACGAAGTATAAAATAATGTCATAGTTTGTACTGTTTACACTCCTGCTAGCAGAGATATGTACAGCTATAGGCTGGCTAGGCCTAAGGACCCCAGAGGTACAGCAATTGGTCCTGGATGTGGCAGAGTGGACGGCAGCGAAGAAAATTAAAATGAACCTCACTAGGACTGATGACAAACTGCAAGAAGACCTAGACCTGTGGAAAGTGCTGTTGTGCATGCTGAGCTGCCCCCCATACGATAGATCCCCCTGAAGATTGCAAACTGAAGGAAGTGACCCGATTAGGGCCACCCGGGTCACTCACGACCTCCTCTCAGCCTTCCAAGAAATGAAGAGTCGGTAACGCAGTAGAGAATACAAACCAAAGTTCTTTATTGTAAATTGCGCTGCAGCGGAGTCCAGTCTGACTAGCCTCCTAAGATGCTACCGAGGGACTGACTTCCAAACCTTTGGTATGATGAAATAAACCTACCAACACCTCTCGAAAACCCCGCCCCTCATGGAAAAGTTCTGCTTGGGCACAGAGGCTAACAAAGGAGGCACTGAGAGATGAGCTAACACCTACAGTATGGGTACATGTTATCAGACTTCCAAGGCCGTCTTACTCGATCTCAGCTCTCTCTAGTGTGGGAGCATAGCTATGTCCGATGATAGGAATGCAGGGCTGAATAAACTATTCTCTTCGTACATCTGGGTTCCGATCTTGGATGAGATATGAGAACCTTTCAAAACAGCAGCTTCTGCCGAGACTGAGAGAGCGGGGGCACAGAGACCGGGGGTTGTTCACAGCACAACAGGGCCAGTGTAAGTGAGAAAAAATGGCGTCTCAGATGCTAACTTAAGCCTACACTACTCTACAGAAGCCGGGCACATGCACAATAGAAATCACGATTATATGACATAGCTACATGAATGCTAACACAGCATAGCATATATCATGGAAGACGGGGGAAACAGTTCAATTCTAACAGACCATCCTTTTAGCATTCATTGCTAAGTCTTTATTGGTGCTATCAGGTCAGGGTCTTTACAATGCTAATGGAAGGGAAGGCAGAATGGCACATATATAACAGTGAGTTGTCGGGGCAATCATTAGTAATATAGAACAGATACATATATCAATATTAAAAAATGCCTTCATCAATTGACATTAAATCTTGAACAGCCTGTACCATCATGACAGTATTTTTATCCTTTTGTCCTTGAACTCCAGGCTTGGGTGTTAGCTTCTGCATACAATAAGAGCAACAGGCAGGAAGACAATGGATGCACAGGCAACAGGTGAATATCACACCGGCAATGGCCACTAAAAATAGGAGTATTTTTCAGCCCCATGTCGTTAGCAGACCCCAAAACCACCCAGATAAGGACCATGTACCATTCTCCTGATGGATGTCAGATGCTAATCTATGTGACTTTTGTATAGCTGCATATACATTCAGGGCGTGAGCTGGTATGTATACACAGCAACTACTACCAATGACGCGACAGGCCCCACCCCGATCAGCAAGGATGACATCTAGCACCATCCTGTTTTGAAGGGCAACGAGTCTCGTGGCCTGAAGCTCAGCTGTGATGTTGGTCAGTATTCCTGCAGTAGTGTTAATAACTCCCTCTAACACCCTTGTGAGTCGGCGTATGCTTCGGCTGTTGTGCATGGGGCCCCAAAAGGGCAGGATACCCTTCATGGCATCTGTAAATTGCTGCAAGGCAGTGTCGGTCTGATTAATATCCTGTGTGTCAAGAACTCTCTTTACTCGAGTCAAGTACACACTCCTGCGCTGTAATCTGTGGTCTCTATGGTAATTGGAAGGTGCAATATACACAGGGGGCAAGAGAAAGGACACATAGCACACACCAGACCACCCCCTAGGAAGCCATATGTAAGCCTGGGACCCGCAGACAAAATACACATTGTGGGGTGGAAGCAATGGTGGAGTACTGGTGGTGTTCAAATCATAAGTGTAATTACAGATACTCTCTCCCACCGGGACCTTCCCAAACCCTCGGACACAAAAACTGGTGGTGGTGTTAATCACTGGCACCGGCATAGCCTTATCTTGAGTAATATTGCGTAACTGGAAGGACCGAAAATATTCAGTGACATTAAAATCTTGAAAATCGGCCATCTCTTCTAGAAGCCATGTTACATTTTTCTTCCTTTCATACACATTCATGCATGCTGCCGGATGAAGTGTGTCAGCTGCCCCATTCTTCCCCGGAGTATACCCTTGGTGTGTTACTATATAACCCAGTACAGTCTCATAATCAAGGTACGTCATATTCATTGCATCTGAATGATAATGTATATATACCATAGTCAACAACTGGAACCAGGCTTCGCAGCTGGCTAGATAGGACAGGGGTAAAGACAACAACAGATCATTTTTGTGCATTACTGAGGGGAGTAAGCCACAAACTCAACAATCAGTGACATTGGTGGTATGGTGGGCCTGGTGGAGCATTTGGAGAAAAACATTATCCACATAGGTCTGCCTATGTTTTTCCTTATGCGGGGCTAGAGTGACAAAGACATGCTTGGGGGGAGCTGTAGTTGTTGCAATCAGTGTGTGTACAGGATGTCTTTCTTCTAAAAACCATAGGATGCCTAACACTGCCACCAAAGCTATAAAAACTATTACTAGGAACACTATCTTAGTCTTAGTGGGCCAGCTCGACCAAGTGGGACCATGTTGGTCAGGGCGACGCCCCTCTAATAGCTGTTCCTCTTCCATAACCATACGACCAGAGGGGTACATTTTCACCTATAAAACTACCAGAGGAGAGTCCGTGTTATGGAGCCAGGTATACAGGGCAAAAAGAAAAATAGTCTCTTAATGTCTATTATCAAAGGTGCTAATGAGCACTTCAGAAAAAAAAAGAAAAATAGTCTCTCTGAGTCTTCCAGCGGTGGTGCTAACGAGCACGTCGCGGTGGGGCTGCACAATCACATCCCTTGCTGTCTCTCCGCTCAGGATAGGGCGACTTCCCTCCTTGGAAAGCACCCCCCACTTATTCTGTCCAATGTCTCAGACAGTGCACCAATCTCTCTGTCCCTAAACTATTTTTGGTACCATTGGCAGGGTGCACGAGCCCTATTCTTCGTCCAGAAGTCCATCCCTACTAACCTGACTGTCCCTCGGGTGCACTGTCCCTCCGCCGGGGACGCAAATTGTATCGAGCCACTCCTGGCACTGACTTGTCTCGGAAAAGGACCTTAAACTCAGGGGAGTCAATGGACTGAGACTCCTGTTCCTGTGGACCAGATGGAGGAGAGACCTGGGCAGCCTTTATTTCCGGAGGCACCGCCTCGTTCAAAGCAGCATCATTCTCCTCTTCCGTCTGTGCCCAGGTCAGCCGGGCATCAGAAAAGGGGATAAAACGAGGGACCTTCTCCGTCTTGTGGTCCCCAATCCCCTCGCGGACCCACTGGTCGTAGGGAAGAGGGAGTGGGACCCGCTTACAGTGAGAGGTATGAATCCAGTTCTTCCATCCCTCCACCTTCACTGCTGTCCTTTTTGCGAGGAGGACCAGCAGGGGCCCCCTCCACCGTGGCTCCAAGCACCCTCGCCTCTGGAAATTACGGACCAGCACATACGCTCCAGGCTGGATCCCGTGCCCTGGCCCCTCAGGTATTGGTGGCAGCGCCTCGTGGACCTGTTGATGAATAGAACGCAAGTTTTTAGTTAGCTCATAAAGGTAATCCACAAGCAATGGGTAGTCAATATCAGAGAAATGACATGGGCGGGGTACACCCCACACATTCGCGGGGCGGCCAAAGACCACCTTGTGTGGGGATAACCCCGTTCTGGAATGCGCTGTCACTCTAGTGGATAGTAGTGCAAGGGGTAGTGCATCCGGCCATTGCAACCCTGTGCTCTCCCTGATCTTAGCCATCTTCAACTTGAGAGTACCATTGTACTTCTCAACTAAACCAGTCGACTGGGGGTGGTTTGCTGCATGGAACTTTTGCTTAATATGCAGGCCGTTGCATACCAGCTGAATCACTTTTGCATTAAAGTGACTTCTGTTGTCACTCCCAAACAAACAGGGCAAGCCGAAGCACGGGAAGAACTCCTTCAATAGGTCTTTCGCCGTCGACATGGCTGTGTTCTCTTTAGTGGGGTAAGCCTCAATCCATTTACTGAATGCACAAACGACCACCAGCACGTACTTCAGGTTGTTAACCCGTTCCATTTTGATGTAATCCATCTGGAGAACCTCGAAAGGGAAAGAGGGGGGGTGCAAAATTACCAGGAGGGGTAGAAGTGCCTTTCCCTGGCCCCCTTGCACTAATGTGAGCTGGACCATGAGCCATCGTAACTACAGGTAATACGTATGCATCTGGCAACATCCATCTCTGCTTTTCCGATTTATCGGTCCAGCACCCTTCCTCATCCAGGCGCCCCGTACTCTCCTGCCACGTTGCCAGCTCCTCAACTGTTGCCTCACTTTGAAACTCCTTCACATTCTCTAATGTGTCCTTAAACATCCCACCCTCAGGTACCCATCGAGCTGGCCCTGCCACAAACATCCTCTTCATCTTGGACCTAGCTGTCTCTTTAGCTGTTTGGTCTGCAAACGCATTTCCCCTCCCCACATCATCAGTGATCGCTTTATGGGCACTACACTTCACTATCGCCAGTCTTTTGGGAAGCGCTAGAGCTGACAAGAGCCTATGTATCAGAGGGACATGCTGTATCCTTGCGCCGTGTGAGGTCAGGAATCCCCTCTCCGCCCAGAGCCGCCCAAAATTATGGGCGACTCCGAACACATATTGACTGTCAGTATAAATATTGACAGTCAATCTCTCACTTAGCTCACACGCTCGCAAGAGGGCAACAAGCTGCGCAGCTTGTGCCGATTGGTAAGGAACACGTGATGTCTCAACTACAGTGCACAGCGTAGTAATAGCATATGCTGCAGTGGTGGTGCCATCTGACAGTTTGAAACAAGAGCCATCGACATATAGTTCCCCTTGTGGGTCAGATAAGGGAACGTCAGTCAGGTCTACCCGTCCCTTCGTCTCTTCTTCCGTCCAGTATAGACAATCATGGACATCTGTGTCCCCATTGTCCGAAGGAAGAGGTAGTAAAGTGGTCGGGTTCAGAGTGGCACATTGTTTGATTGTACTGTGTGGTGCAAACAATGTTAATTCATAACCAGTCAGACGAGCACTGGTGAGATGCTGCGTCTTTGTCTTATTCAAAAGCGTGTCCACAGCATGGGGTACCATTACTGTGAGGTCAGTATTGAGGACGAGCCCTGCCGATTGTCGAAAAGAGACAGCCACGGCAGCTCTTAAACAGCTCGGGAGGGCTCTGGCGACAGCGTCAAGAAGAGCAGATAAATAAGCACATGGCCTCTGCTTACCTCCAAAGGCCTGTGTTAACATCGAAAGCGCACACCCAGCCGTCTCGTGTACATACAGCACGAAAGGCTTCTGATAGTCAGGCGTACCTAGCACAGGCGCAGAGCAAAGCGCAACCTTTAATTGCTCAAAAGCTTGCTGGCATTCATGCGTCCAAGGTAAAGGCTCATGCACATCTTTAGTTGTTAGATAAAGAAGAGGTTTCGTTAGTAAGGAGTAACCGGGAATCCAGTGGCGACAATACGAGGTGATGCCTATGAAAGCACGCACCTCTCTCTGAGTTTTGGGGACGGGCATCCTAACAATGGCATCAACTCGTTCAGGTGTTAGTCTCCTACCCTCCTTCAACAGTAGGTGACCGAGATAGGTGACCGCCTGTTGACAATATTGAAATTTGGAAAGGGACACTTTATGTCCATGCTGTGTCAAATGTAACAGCAATTTGACTGTGGCTTCTTTGCAACCCTCTTCAGTATCGGAGGCTACCAACAGGTCATCCACATACTGCAATAATACGTTACCTGGAGGAAGAGAGAGGGAATCCAACTGACCTTTCAAGGCTTGACTATATATGCTAGGACTTTCAGGATACCCCTGAGGAGCACGACAGAATTGAAAACTCCGGCCCGCTATGTTAAATCCAAATAGGTACCGGCTATTAGGGTGAATTGGAAAGCTAAAGAAAGCATTTTTCAAATCAATCACAGAGAAGAATTTGGCCGTGGAAGGAATCATTGTCAAAAGAGCAGTGATATCAGGAACCACCGGGAACTGAGGGACGACTATTTTGTTAACCTCCCGCAAATCAATTACAAAACGATAGACATCGGGATGCGCATCAGCCGAGTCAGAGGGTGCCTTTTTGAGGACGGGAAGAATAGGGCTGTTACACACATTCGTAACTGTCTCTTCAACCACCCCTGATTTGATCAAATCCTGTATAATCCGCAACAAAGCCCGTTCTCCCGCCTGCGGTATTTTGTACTGGGGAATACGAGGTAGCACGGCATTGTCTTTTATCGCAATAGATATCGGCGGTATCTGCAACAACCCCACATCCGTATCTCCTGTTGCCCACAACGTGGGCGGTACATCTTTGAACTCAGCAGGAAGCGGTGCTTCTTTCGAAAAACACTGTTTGGTACTGGCCACATCGGGTCCTATTGTCATATAAACACCATCCGGAGAACATGAAATCTTAGCATGCAACTTCTTCAGCAAATCTAGTCCCATGAGATTTTCGCCACAATTCGCAGTCAACAGAAAGGGCGAGTCCACAGTGAAAGGGCCAATAGTTAAAGCAAGAGGTTCAGAGATGGGGCTCACAACCGGTATGCCAGAAAGCCCTACCGAAACATTGTTATGGCCAGACAGTGCTTCCCCCGGGACCAGTGAACGAGAGACAGAGGTATTCATTGCACCTGTGTCCACCAAAAACTTCTTAGCCGGAGGGGGCGTGGCTAACAGCCGACAGGAATGGCCGCTCGGTAACTTAGCTCCGGAGCGCCACTCCTGCAACATCCTGAATTCCCTAGCTCCCGCTGGCCCTGTCCCCACCCTGGTGCCGTCGGAGTGTAGCGGGGGTGTTTGGTGACTCGCGGACCGAGTTTGGGGACGATTGCGGAAGCGGCCCTGAGCGTGACCCGCGGAACGGGTCAGAGCGGTGTGCAGTGCTGCTCAAGGTGAGGGGACGTGCGGGGCGCGTTTCACGCGAGCCCGCGGCTGCGGCCCACCTGCTTGAGGCCCTGGGAGAGTGCTGTGGGGCCCCTCGCTGCCGAGTGTGTGGACAGGAGAGCGGACGGCAATGGTGGTGATCCTCCTCGAGGTCCAGTGAGGGACGAGGGCGGATCGGGGGAGACGACGACCCCCTCGGCGAGACGCAGCTGGCACCGGAGCGCGACAGGGGTGAGCGGGCCTCCGGGAGCCCGAAGGAGCCTGGGAATTTGTACCCCATCGCTGCCGAAGAGACCGCTGGTGGGCCCCCAACTGGAGGTGCATCTGGGGGACCCCCGAGGCGCGCGGTGGTGCAGTAAGGAGCATGAGACCACGTGTGGGCCAGAATGAGCTCTGAGGTCGGTGGACAATAGATGGGCACAGTGTGTTGGGTGGACTCCCGGCTGGGATAGATCCCCGGGCCCCAGTTGCGCTGCAATCGAACTGTGACGCAGCGGTAATTCTACAAGACTGCACCTGGTTGCTACAGGGCCCAATAAAACGCAAGATAGACCGCGGCCGCGGCGCCTGGTGGGGGACCCCGGAGCGTACAGAGTATATTGGCCACTGGAGGGAGCGCGGCGGACCATCGAATAGAGAGGGTTTTCGCTATCAGTAGGTTGAGCTTGACCCCATACCAGCGGCCTACAGCTTGAACAGTGGAGTGCGCGGTCCCCACGGCCGCCAACCTACGCTACAGCATCTAGCCTGACGCCTGGTGGTATAGGGTGCCCACTGCGGAAACCGACAGGCCGGGTGGGTGTGTTGCTCACAGCGGACGGCGAAGAGTCGCAGTGGCGCCCTGACTCCGGAGGAGCCCAACGCCGCGATAAAAAATGGCATCTGGACGTACCAACCGGACGGCGGCGCAGTCCAAGCTGGATAAGTTTGTATTGCAGAAGCAACAAGCTGAGGATCGAACGGAGACGGCGACCCCCGGGGATGCCGCGGAGCCCTCGAACAAAGATCTGCTGGAGGCAATTACAGCGATACGGACCTCCCTCGAGGTTAAAATCGACACAGTGGCCACGGAGGTGGCCCTCATCCGTGCGGACATGAGAAAAGTAACGGAAAGAGTGGGTGCAGTAGAAGACACCACCAAGGAGTTGGCTACGGACGTCACATTGCTAAAGAAACAAGTAGACGAGCTGCGCTCCGCCCGGGAGACGATGGCCCTCCAACTTGACGACTATGAGGGGCGAATGCGGCGGAACAACATTCGCATTATTGGCGTTCCGGAGCGCGCAGAAGGGCAGGCAGCGGACCTTTTTGTGGAAGATCTGGTTCTTACACGGTTACAGCCTAGAGGTCTTTCCAAATGCTTTACGATTGAAAGAGCTCACCGGGTGCCTGGGGGCCGACCCAGGCCGGGGGCGCCCCCTAGACCACTCCTGGCTCGAGTATTTAACTTCCGGGACCGGGACATTATTCTTCAGACGGCGCGGGTGGCCCCACCGCTTACCCTGGATAACAGCAAGATCCTGTTCTTCCCAGACTTCACGCTGCGGGTCCAGAACAACGCTGAGGCTTCCTTGACGTAAAGCGGGCCCTCCGAGAAAAGGCAGTAAAATATGCAATGATGTTTCCGGCCAAGCTACGGGTGGAAGCTAACGGGAAATCATGGTTCTTCACTCGACCTGAGGAGGCCTGGGATTGGCTGGAGGGCTGGCGTACGGTCGAGAAGAAATCACAGAAAGGACCCTCGGCGGCAGATGGTCAGGCTGACTGGTGCCAGCAGAGACGATCGCCTTCACACTCTGACTCAGACTCTCAGGGACACACAGGGGGGCGCTGACTTCATGAATGGTAAGACTGTAATTGCTTGACCCTGGATGGGTGAGACTTCCCGGGGAATCGCAGAAGGTAAGCTCAAGCATGAGACCTTCCGAACTGGCGAGCTCAGCTGGGTGGATTGGATGGCAAGTGTGAGGGAGCTCCCTCCATTTGTACGTTGATATGGATCCAACTTGAGGGAGCGTCCTCGAGTTTTATGGTCTGTCAGTCGTGTGGATTGATAAACACACCCAAACGGTTTCATAGAGCTACGGGAGGTTGGGGTTGTCCTTCTATACTTTGGAAATTAGGCCTCTGGCGGAAAGAGAGGGCTGCGAGACATTTGTTGTGGACAGTAATGGGCCTCTGGGCTGTGGGTTATGTTAAAGGGGGGGTGGGGCTGGGGAGTGGAGGGTTGATTGAATGCAAATGATTATCAGGGGAGTGGGGTAGCGGGCGTTCCCTAGAATTGTTAAATGGGTGGGCGACAGGCACTCTGCATGTTGGGGGTGGCGGGCGGTTTTAGTCCCGTTAAGCAGGGAGGCAGGAAGGGGGTATATTTTCAGGGTTCGGGGTATGTTTGCCTTTCAATTGTTGGAGGGATTGTATTGTTGAATGTTTTGCAGCAGAACAAGTGGACAGATCGAATATGCACATTTTTGCCGACATCCATGATATATTTGTGGTGGGAGAGGCTCGACGAATGATGTCCAAGGGGTGGACCTTGGGGGGCCCAGATCGGGATTGATAACTGCTCGCGAGGCTGTGTGCCCCACGAAGCTATCGTTATATTGTTAATTATCACTCATGGCACGAAGTCAGGGAATTAAAGCTATAACGTGGAATGTCAATGGGCTGGGTGACAAGATTAAGAGAGGGATTGTGATGCAATATATCCACCGACAGGGACTTGACCTAGTGTTGTTACAAGAGACCCACTTAATTGGTAACTCCTGCAAGGCCCTGGATCGGAAGGGATATCGTATGGTGGTACATTCGGGGTTCACTACTGGGTCCAGAGGGGTGGGAATCCTGCTTCGTAAGGGGTGCCCCTATGTGCTACAGACGGTATGGACGGATCCGCAAGGAAGATATGCAGCTTGCACTGGTCTGTGGGAGGGAACGGTCCTAAACGTTATAGCTGTGTATGCCCCACCGGGTTTGCAACGATTGACATTGACTGACATAGGGCCGCTGTTATTAAACTTACCGGTTGGAATCTTGCTTATGGGAGGTGATTTTAATTTGACAATGGACGACCTGCTGGACAGGTCCCCGCCCAGGCGCGGTACTACACAATGCTCCCAGTTACGTGATTTTATAGATGCCTTGGGGATGATAGATGTCTGGAGATGGTCACATCCGCGGGAAACACGATTTACATTTCAATCTGGAGTGCATGGCAGTCGCTCACGACTTGATTATTTGTTCACACACGCCCAGCATATACACGCATTTTCTGACTCAACATGTTTAGCGCGAGGCATTTCAGATCATTCCCCTGTTTTCGCGATACTTGGTGCACCACATGCACCACAACCGGGTCCGATCCGAATCCAACCCTGGGCACTAAAAATCCCACACATCCGAGAGACCCTGCGGAGGGACACTGAATACTTTTTACAGAAAATACAGGCTCGGTTAGCTCCGCAATTACCTTGTGGGGGGCATATGGGGCCGTGATTAAGGGTAGGGCCCTATCAGCGATGGTGGGCTACAGGGCTGAGCGCTGTCGGAGGGTGGTGGAATTGGAAACTGAGATTCTACACCTTGAGGGCTCTGGCGACCAGAGCCCAGAGGCCGATACTCAACATCTGCTGAGTATTAAAAGACAAGATTATAGGCAGTTGCTCCTGGAGGACGCTAATAGACGCGCACTTGCCACTAGACATCGGGTATATGAACAGGGGGAGCGCACTGGTAAATTGCTGGCATGGCTGGAGCGCAAAGAACAAGCTGCGAGATGGGTACGTGCCATTAAGAGATCGAACGACGAGATCGTGACTGACCCCCAAGGCATTGCCGAGACCTTTTCGAAGTATTATGAGGATGTGTACAGTGTCCCACCTGACTCCCAGGCGTCCATGGCGACAGAACTTCTCGCCACTATCGAGGTGGTGGGCCTCTCCGAACAGGACAGTGTGACGTTAGATAACGACTTATCGGTAGAGGAAATTCAGAAGGCAATTCAAGACGTTCACGCAGGCAAAGCTATGGGCCCCAACGGACTCCCGATTGAGTTATTTAAGCCCATGACCTCCATACTCGCACCCCATTTACTTAATTTGTACACTGAGAGTTATGGAAAAGGCGTCCTCCCGGCTGATATTCGGGTAGCTACCATCGTGGTAATCCATAAACCAGGTAAGCCGATAGATGAATGCGCCTCCTACAGGCCCATCTCGCTCATAACAGTGGAGGCTAACATTTTGGCCAAAATACTGGCGAACCGCTTGCTCCCCTATCTATCAGACTTGATCCATCCGGATCAATCGGGGTTTCTGCCGGGGCGGAACACAGCGTGTAATCTACGTCGGATACATGGCGCATTAGGCCGGGTGGCCACCCTGGAAGAAGCTGCGGTCTTATTAGCGCTTGATGCGAAAATGGCGTTCGATACCATCGCATGGGATTATTTGTTTGCTGTTCTCACCCGTGTCGGGGTCGGACCCAAATTCCGGGGTTGGATTAAACTTCTATACACCTTGCCCCTGGCCCATGTTTCGGTTAACAACCACCGCTCTACCCCCTTTCCCCTTAGCCGAGGAACACGGCAGGGGTGCCCGTTGTCACCGCTGCTCTTCGCCCTTGTGCTCGAGCCACTCGCAACTTGGATCAGGGGGGACCCTGCTATCAGAGGGCTTAAATGGTCCGAGGACCACGAAGACCGCATATCACTATATGCGGACGATATTTTGCTTTACCTAGCCTCACCAGAGCGATCGATCCATCGGGTATTACACATCTTTCATATCTTTGGGGCACATTCTGGATACCAGATCAATTGGTCTAAATCCCAATTGTATCCTCTTTGGGGAGCCCCCCCACGCAATCCACGGGGATATGATATACCAGTGGCGACCCGAGGCTTTCGATACCTGGGAATTTTTGTAACAACTGATGCCACACTATTTTTTGAACAGAATTTACTAGACCCGTTGCAGAGATTTCGCGCGGACGTCACGAACTGGAAGACGCTCCCCCTCACACTACTGGGGCGTGCGTCGTTGTTTAAGATGCTAGCCCTGCCGCGCTTTCTTTACGCCCTCCAAAACACTCCCATCCCTATCCCTTCCACGTATTTTTTACACATCGAGGCAGCAGTGAGAGACTTGTTGTGGGACGGTAAACAACCTCGCATAGCTATGGTCAAACTCACCAGGGGTTGGTACGATGGGGGGATTGGATTACCGGATTTGCGCCTCTATTATCAGGCCTCGCAACTTGCGGCCATTAGCCAATGGGTGTTCGGGCGGCGCGAGGATCCTGGTTTCCGGACTGACCATTGGCTGATGGGGAAGGGGGGCTATCACAGAGCACTGTATACCAAACACAAGAAATTGAATCTTACGGGCCCGACGGCGCGTACGGTGGAGGTGTGGCATGGTGTTCAGCGACGGATGGGCTGGCAGGGACGCCTAACGAAGGCTACCCCCTTGTGGGAACCTGACATTTTGGGGCGACTTAGTGCATATGCGGGTTTCGATAAATGGGACCTCATCGGGATTTCAACAGTGGGGGACATGTGGATTAAGGGCATTAAGGCATCGTTTTCTGATCTTCAAGTTAAGTACCACCTAGCGCCAGGTGAAAAATTCCGATATCTTCAAATTAGTCACGCCATTGACTCCGCTCTACCTAAGGACGCCTCTTTGCCGGACTCCTCTCCACTGGAGGATAGGCTCCTGTTGGATCCTATGCCTCGTAAGGCTATTTCCCTCACCTATAAAAAATTGATTAATAATCGGACTGATCCACTGGTGAAATTACGTATGACATGGGAGGCAGACCTGGGGGACCTAGCTGATGAGGATTGGATGGAGGCGCTGGTCTCGCCCAGAGAGGTAGCTATTCCGATGCGTATACGTTTGATTCAACTTAAAGTCCTCCATAGAGTATACTTTGATGCCCCGCTGCTGTATCGGCTGGGTAGGAGACCGAGCGCTCTCAGTCTTCGGCACTGTAATCAGACAGGTACCTTTATGCATATTTTATGGGACTGCCCCCCCCCATACGACGGTACTGGACAGACGTCACCAGACAACTAGCTAGGACCTGTGACAAGCCCCTACACTCAACGTCCGCACTGTGCCTCCTTAATATTTGGCAAGCAACTGACCTCACAAGCTGAACAAACTTGGGCCATGATGGGGTGGGGCATAGCGAAACGGAACATAGCTCAGAAGTGGGGTGTGGACACACTACCATTGCTGTCAGACTGGGCTAGGGATATGGAACACGCCATGATTGCGGAGAAAACTGTTTACAAAGGAAGGGGATGCCCACATAAATGGGATCACAAATGGGGACGATGGAACAAATACAGGGGTGAGATATGTGTTTCCCCGACGGTGGAGCTGAGACGGGAGAGACTGGTGGAATGGGACGGAGTGGATGTTGAGAGCGTGTAGTGAGAGTAATCAGGTTTAGCTTAGACCGCTCTGGCTTACCTATCTGTGGGTGGGCTTTCTCCCCCCCCCCGAAGGATCGTAATGTGCTGCTTTGGATGTACTGTGCTGGGCTTCTACTGGGTCAAGAATTGGATTTATTGTGATGTCCTCTTACTCACCTTCTATCCAAAATGTCAATGTACTGTCACTTGTTGCTGCATATGTTTTAATAAAAAACTGTTTAAAAAAAACCAAAAAAAAAACTTCTTAGCCGAACCATGCAGATCCGCCGTGACATAAGGACCACGCTGATCTACAGGTATTGAAACTGGTCCCTCACCCTGTCCCTGGCTGTCCTAGTTATAGGACATCCCTGACACCTTGTCCAAATCATAATCATCGTGATAGTACTGCCTTCCCCGGGGATCATCAAAATAATTCTGGTCAGAGCGACCCCCGAGGATAACCACCCTGTGTCTCATCACGACCACCTTCACCACGTCCCCGTCCACCGGCACCCCGACCCCTGGGTGGGGGCGGCGACCTTCTGAAACAAGTCCGGACACTCACTCCGCCAGTGCCCCTCTCTCTTACAATACGCGCACTAATTCGGCCCATGGGACCACTTCCTCTGCCTGCACCACGTGATCGCTGAGTCGGACCACTACCACGTCCTCTACCGGACCCTCTGGCTGCCTGTTGCATTAGTACTTTGGTCTTCAACTCCTTATTCTTCTTCTCTACCATCCCTTCTCCTCATTCTCCCTATGCTCGTAGTACTGGGCCATACTCAATATCACTGAAGGGGAGGAGGTAGTCCAGGTGCTTTCAGAGGCCTGCAACGAAGCAGCTATCTCGGGAAGCAAATTGGTTACAAATCTGTTAACAAACAACCTGACGCCGCCCTCCACTGACAACTCCTGTCTACTAAAATCCCAAAACACCCCTTCAAACCGAGTGAAAAAATCTGACACACTTTCATCCTTCTTCTGTCCACATGCCGCTAACTTTTCCCAATCTACTCGTCTGGGTGGGATGAGAGAATGCATGTAAGTAATGATACGACACGGCAAAGCCAATATCTCAGCTCTAGGTTTTTTGCCGGGCTTCCGCTCATTATCCCACGCCCTAATCGCATTCCAAGTGCCACCTAACTCCGCAACATGATCCTGCGTGTGTACCTGCCGCCATATATCCACCGGTATCAACAACCCGAAAAACATCTCAACATCGGCCAGTGTCATCACCGTCGATGAAGCGGCCTTTGTTAATTCTTTATAATATGCTGTGGGATTTTTCCCAGGGTCCAGTAGCTGACTTTTAAGGGCAAGTACCTCACTCCTTTTCCATGGAGTGTAAACCCATTGCTCCTGAAAGCGAGCCTCTACCCGCGGCTGAACTATAATATCCTGCGCATTACGCCGTTCTGGAATCTCGGGATGAAAAATAGGATGGACCTCCCTCTTTGGGAATTGGGACACCGCTGTTGGCGTTTTCTGGTGCAACCTGCCCCTGTACCCGATCATCGTCGCCACATTGCTGAAGACATCGTTAGGGGCCATATCAGCAGCATATACACGATCTCGAATATCATAAATTATCTGGGGTGCTACACCACCAAAAACCTGCTCCCACAACCCTATCAATGTAGCCGACATGTGCTTGAGGGCATGCTGCTGCACCAACGGCTCGAAATCCTTCAGCACACCCCACACATCCTCTACACTGTAGATCGGATTCCGCGCCCACTGCGCAGCCTGATTAGCGACTATCTGCTTTTCCTCATTCCCCACATCAGATCGAATCAGCACTCGCCCCATCCGTTCCAATGCCGCAGCCCAATTCCCCTCATCCATTCCAAGCACCGGTGTCCCAGCTCCCAACGATGCCGGGGATGAGATGACCGGGAAAGACACAATAGATGAAGGAGCAGGCACCAATGTGAGTAAAGACTGCGTTGAAGGTGTAAGAGAAGGGGGAGAAGTAGGAGCGGGGACAGCAGATACAGCGGGAGAGCCCACAGCTACTGCACTTGCAGCTTGCGAAACATAGGGGGAAACGGGCGGGGCTGTAGCAGTAGCAGCTGGATCAGAGGCAGCAGAGCCAGATAGAGAAACAAGAAGAGAAGCAGGCTGAGATGCTGGAACAACAGGGTATATCCTTTGCGGGGCATAGGGAGGCGGGGGTCTAGCGTCCAATAGTTCATCCACAAATGCATCCCCCTCCTCCCGGGCAACATAGGACTTATCACATTGTAATCGGAACTTCCTATCAGCACTCTCGATACCCTTTTCAACTTTATCCCTATCATAGGCTACCGCTTTCTGAGTGATCGTTTGCATTTTCACTCTCCGGGCCTCCTTCTCCGCCCACATACGTCGCTGCCTAGCTTCCTTTTGCCATACCTGAAGAGAATCAAACATCGACTGTCTACTTCTCCTGGCAAATAATTATCTTGCAGATAATTCAATTTCTGTTCGTCAAAAGTACCTGTTGGTGGCCACTGAAGCTCGGCATTGTCCCTCGTATATCTGTGCCATAATGTACTAAACATAATAGGGCCAAGGCCATGCTTCACATACATATCAAAATTCGGGGTGCCTTCCGGAGGCGCAGGTTGCCTCTCCTCCAACCGAGCCTCCGCCGAGCAACAGCGGCACCCCACACACCACAATTTACTTAAACAAGGCATCTTAACAACAGACACATACACCACTCGCACAAACTGAACGACACACCAAACAAGGGCAAGACAAAACCAGACAGTCTGTAGACTGTACAAAAACAAGACAGTCCGAAGACTGTACCAAAACAAGACAGTCCGAAGACTGTACCAAAACAAGGAGGCAGGCTCTAGCCCCAGGACTTTTCAAGAGTAAACCAAATTCAGCAGGTGGCCCCGCAGAGCGTTCGCAACACTCTGTACCTCAAGGGTCCACAGACCCACCAAGTTCGAACAAGCCAAGAATGGTCCTCAGACCATATTCAAAATACCAAGAGACAAGACAAACTCACCTGGTGCACACAGGTCAAGTAAAGTTATTCTCCACTGCCGACTCTTCGGACCAAACGGTCAGATCCAAGGGTTTCGCCATTTTAGGTCCCCAGCCGAGATGACCACTAGACGAGGAGCCACCCGATCAGACAGGCGCGGCAGCCGGGAGAACCAAGCTCGGTCGTGTGGGGATCCCCGATCCGCCCATCCGACCGGACGCAACCCGACCTCCACAACCCGACTACGGGCGAGATGGGTCACCTGGTGGAGTCCCTGTTCGGGCGCCAACTGAAGGAAGTGACCCGATTAGGGCCACCCAGGTCACTCACGACCTCCTCTCAGCCTTCCAAGAAATGAAGAGTCGGTAACGCAGTAGAGAATACAAACCAAAGTTCTTTATTGTAAATTGCGCTGCAGCGGAGTCCAGTCTGACTAGCCTCCTAAGATGCTACCGAGGGACTGACTTCCAAACCTTTGGTATCATGAAATAAACCTGCCAACACCTCTCGAAAACTCCGCCCCTCATGGAAAAGTACTGCTTGGGCACAGAGGCTAACAAAGGAGGCACTGAGAGATTAGCTAACACCTACAGTATGGGTACATGTTATCAGACTTCCAAGGCCGTCTTACTCGATCTCAGCTCTCTCTAGTGTGAGAGCATAGCTATGTCCGATGATAGGAATGCAGGGCTGAATAAACTATTCTCTTCGTACATCTGGGTTCCGACCTTGGATGAGATATGAGAACCTTTCAGACCAGCAGCTTCTGCCGAGACTGAGAGAGCGGGGGCACAGAGACCGGGGGTTGTTCACAGCACAACAGGGCCAGTGTAAGTGAGAAAAAATGGCATCTCAGATGCTAACTTAAGCCTACACTACTCTACAGTAGACAGGCACATGCACAATAGAAATCACGATTATATGACATAGCTACATGAATGCTAACACAGCACAGCATATATCATGGAAGACGGGGGGAAACAGTTCAATTCTAACAAAACACATGTTGGTCTAGTACATTGTTACTATTGTGTCATAGCAAATAAATACCCGATGTCCATAGTAATATCAGCTACTGCTGACCAGTCTCTATGTTGTTCATACAAGCCCCAGTTATTGTATGTACTTTGCTGTTAGTGTACAACCTGTGTCTGTGTATTGTCTATGCACAGTTTTAAAACACTAATAAAAAATTGCATTTAAAAAAAGTTGGTATCCACGGCCGGGGTCATGGGAAATGCATTTTGGATAAGATGCTCAGGGATCTTTGCTTATGCTTTTTCCCCGATTCCCATTGATCCTGAAGCTTCTCAACAAGATGAAGCGAGAGCCGTGCAAGATAATTCTAACAGCCCGAAATGGCCCAGACAGTATTGGTTCACCAAACTAATTCTGCTATCAGAGAAACAACACATTCGCCTTAAACTATTTCTGGCTTTGTTATCAATGAACCACACCCAAATCCTTCATACTGATCCGACAACCTTATACTTATCACACTGGCTTCTGAACACAATGAGTTTGCTAGCATGAATATCCCATAGGAATGTAAGGAAATTCTTGCTAAGGCCAGCGCTGATTCCACCAACAAAACTTGTCAACTTAAATGGAAACGCTTCTATTTATGGGGTCAACAGTCACAACTGCATCCTATGTCAGTTACGCCAGAACGTATTCTGCCCTGTCTGCTACATTAAGCCAAAACAGGTTTGTCTCACACTTCATTTAAAGTACATTTAGCAGCTATGTCAAGATTTTTTAGCATATATTTCAAGATTTCGAAAATCATCAGGTTCGACATTTCAGTGGGCCAATAGAATTAGCAACAAAATCGTTAAAGGGCTTTTCCGAGCCTTCTTCCAAAAAACATGTCCATGCAATCTAGGCATCTTAATTTAGATTTCTCACAGTTGATGAAGGCTCCATTTGAACCCATTCACAAAGCTGAGATGACATTTCTGTCTTGGAAAATGGCGCTTTTATTAGCCTTGACGTCTGCCAGAAGAGTAAGTGAAATACAGGCTTTCACAATTAAAGAACCCTTTCTACAGTTCAGAGAAGATAGAGTGAACCCCAGATTCATTCCAAAAGTTCCAGCAGACTTTTGCCTTAATGTACTGAAGACATTCTTTTAAAACAACAAGACTTAGCGGAAAGGACGTTGCACACATTAGATGTTAAAAGATGCCTAAAATTCTATTTGCACCGTATGCAACAATTCACAAAATGTGATAAACTACTGGTTTCTTATGGTAACCTTTAATCTTCGAAAAGGGTTTCCACTCTCCAAACCGAGTATTGTATGGTGGAAAGCTTCAGCTATCCAGTTTTGTCCTTGAACAGTCGGAAAACCTCTAGTGGCTAGAGTACAAGCCTACTCTACAAGAAGTGTCTCTATGTCCATTGCTCTTTTCGCTGGAGTGTCTCTTCAGTACATTTGTAGAGCAGCTACATGAAAGAGCAGACACACGTTTACGCAGCACTACTCTCTACTCTCTGGACTCAACAGTTCAGAGATTTGCGGCAATGGGACAAGCAGTATTGCGTCATTTATATCAATAAGGTGAGCCTTTTTTTCTTCAATTACCCTACCATCCGTTACTTTTCCTTCATCCTCATTTTTGTGCATTGTTTTAATTGCTCGCTATTCTGATTCAAGTATGTGAATCTAGGAAAGATCCAATACTGGAGAAAAAAATAATGTACTTATCAGTAACTGTGGTTCTCCAGTATTGGCATCTTTTATAGATTCACATGCGACCCACCCTCCTCCCCGTAGAGGCTCACCTTATCTGATGAGATTATATTTCTTTCCCACTAATGTTGAAAATCTGAGGGAGCGAAGCCTTTGTGGGGAGTGTTCTACAGGGTGCTGTCGCCTGATTGGCTGGAGCTGTAGTGAATGTTTTCTAGCCCTACTGGGCTATATATAATCTGTACTTCTTTTTTAATTGTATCGCGGGTCTTCCACTTCGATGACGGGAAATATTCAAGCATGTGAATCTATGAAAGTTACCAATACTGGAGAACCACAGTTACAGGTAGTAACTTATTTTCATCACCTGAGGTGAATTCATACACAGTAGGTCAATTCAAAAAAGTGTTTAAGCTATGAAACTACTCCTACAGCTAACTAACCATTTGGTTCATAAACACGAAGATATTCCTGCAGGTCTATTAGGATACTAGAGCACTTTCAATAATATACACAGACGCTGCCAAGGAATTAGGTGCTGCATCTTTAAGGCTCACAGGATCTCAGTTGTGCTTTCCACTCAGCAAGCAATAGTACTTGAACACTTCATTAACAATGTGCAATAGATTTTCATGATGTGCATAAGTTGTCTTTCAGTAGTAATAGAAATTTATGAGGATTTCGACTACAAGCATGTCATAAATGAGTAGTTCGATTTACCTAAAAGCTTTTTTTCTGCCTTTCTATATGGAAATAAGAGTGGTATTTTGGACAGGTGTGTATAGTTCATTAGCAGAGCACACACAAACAACCACTACAGTGCACACTTGGGTATGATTTGCAGGATTTTTTAGGTTTGCAGCTTGTTAATGTAGATCACACTAGTGCACTTCCCGCTATCCAGTGTTAGGTTTAAAGTAATGCAACTTGCTTTTCTTCTAAGTTTTATTTCCATTTTGAGTATGTGTATTATTTTATTATTTATTTATTTAATTTATAGAGCGCTACAGCTACCCAAAAGGGTTTCCCGGCGCTAGGCAAAGAGAGACCAGATAATAAAAATTAACAGCAAAAGATTACTTGTTAAATAGCCAGTTCTTCACAGATTTGCGGAATTGGACGTAGGCTGTTTCGTTCCGAATGGCTATAGGGAGGGCAATCCAGAGTGAGGGCCCAAGATAAGAAAAAGATCTGCCACCCATCCGAGACAGCCTGACTCTTGGCACGGAAAACCTCCCTTGGGTGGAGGAGCGTAGGCATCGGGAAGGCACATATGGGTGGGTTAGAGCACATAGGTATTGAGGTGCGGTTCCTGCTTTAGTTTTGAACATATAACACAGAGCTTTAAACCGAATTCGATTTTCCACCCTGAGCCAATGCAAATCTCGTAAATGGCTGGAGACCGTAGCGGCCCTGGGAATCCGGCAAAGAAGTCGAGCCGCAGAGTTTTGAACCATCTGCAGCCTACGAATCACCTCCTTATTAGAACCAAGATAAAGAACATTACCGTAGTCCAACCTTGAGATGATTAAGGCCTGAACTACTGTTCTTTGGGTGGGCTTTGGTAGCATCCAGATGATCTTCTTTAGCCACTTAAGAATGGTAAAACAAGTGGCAGCTACCTTGATGGCTTGGTGATGCATTGTTAGTGAGTCGTCAATAATAAAACCCAGGTTACGAACTTGACAAGAGGGTTGAGGCAAAATCCCCATCTCACAGGGCCAATGTTGTGGGCCCCATAGACCCAGGTCTTTGCCAAGTATTAGCACCTCAGTTTTTCCCCATTTAGCTTGAGAAAATTAGATTGCATCCATGATGCAATTTTCCTCAAGCCCAGTTGGAGTGGGGACAGCCCATCTGCTTTTCCTGCGGAAAGAGAGAAGATGATTTGGGAGTCGTCCGCATAAGAAAATAGGGACAATCCCGCATCTTCCGCTACAGTTGCCAAAGGCCTCACATATAAGTTGAAAAGCAGAGGGCTAAGAATGGAACCCTGAGGTACACCATAGGGAGATGAATAGATATCAGAGCTGGCCGTTGAGGAGAAGACTTGGAAAGTGCGATTGGTCAGAAAAGAAATAAGCCAATTGAGAGCAGGGCCGCAGATACCTAATGTTCTCAAAGTATTAGTTAGAATGGTGTGAGACACTGTGCCAAATGCTGCACTTAGATCGAGTAAAATAAGGGCAGCTGTATCTCCGGCATCCAGATGGTAACGCAATCTTTCCGTGACCCCCAATAAAGTTGTTTCAGTTGAGAAGCCAGCTCTGAAGCCTGATTGAGAGGGGTGGAGAAAACCTTGAGCTTCAACAAAGAGTGAGAGCTGAGAATGGACGTGTTTTTCTAGAATTTTCGCAAAAGCTGGTAGTAATGAGATGGGTCGATAGTTGGAAAATACAGCAGAGTCTGCATTTGGCTTCTTAAGAAGTGGAAGCACCATAGCATGCTTCCAATTTGATGGAACGGACGCTTCTAGTAATGAAAAGTTCAAGAGGTCCATAATAACAGACAAAGATGAAGATTCCAGTTGTTGGAGCACAGAGATAGGTAAAGGATCCTTGGGTGACCCTGATTTGTGAAATGATTTGTGCTCACGCTCCCCAAAAGCCACAATGCCTCGGGATACAGAGTCTATTTTAGGATTATTTTTTTCTGGCATCAGATTCAAAGCTGATTCTGTGCTCCATTTAGAAACTACTTAGCATGTGAGAAATTGACAAATGGTCAACAACACAAAGGCTGACCTTTGCTTCTGCATCATAGTAGCCTTCACTGGAGTCATACTCTTATTATTCCCACCTGCCTCATAGGATCCACGAACACTAAGCTTGGACAAAGTATTAAAAGGAGGTAGGAAAACTGTAATTTTCCGAATTCAGGCACAAACCTCCATAGGTTTAGCAGACTATTTTTTTGTTTAATAAAAAAAGCCTTTGTTTCTAGCCTGGGTCTATATAGATATATATACTGTGCATACTTCTGCCATCTAGTATTGAGTGTGCATAATTACAAGTTTGTTTTTTTAAGTATGTTTGTACTCACAGTACTCCTGGTGACTCCACCCTTGGCCCAAAATACACTAGGACAAGCGCTCCACCTCAGGTTGTTTTTGTCTGTCATTGGGACTGACATTGTTTTTAGTGGGCACCTTTGGTGCCAGCCGTTAAGACTTCAACCCCAGCAATGGGAGAACTTCACCAAACATTGACCGGTTTCGGTGCTAGATGTTGCAAACTGTGACAGAAGAACTTTTCTGGACAGCGGGGACCAGGGCCGGTCCTTGCACCTTTGGGGCCCAAGGCAGAAAGGGAATGTGTGGGGCCCCTCTAATTCGCATACAGTGTGAAATCGCAGGAAATGGCATCACAGGAAGTGCCATCAATTGACTATTTTTGAGTTTCTTTGCAAGAACCAACTTTCTTGGTGCGGATATCAGTAAACAATAAAAACATAAATATTAAGACTAACAAAATAATTATATATATTGTAAAGTTCTACTACATGGAAATATATCTACTAGTCCTGTGGTACAAGTCGTGCCTCCCAGTTGTCATGTTAGCAAATGCTGCCCACCTCTGCACAGTGGTTGTTTCCAGAGTCAGTGTTGTGACATCCTACTGGGATGAGCTGCTCCAGCCGTGCCAGCTAAACTATTTATTTTGCACCCTCTATTGATTAGACTGCTTGCCTACATCAGTCCCTTAGCAAGAAAAAAAAGTTGGACCTTTGGCACCAACAGGAGCTGGCTGCAGGATGCAGGACAAACATCTAAAATGAAGAACAATCCTGCACCCTGCCCCCTACTTTGGAAGGCCTCGGAGCACTGGACTATGGCTGTGAGGTCCAGGGGAGAAAAGGAGTCTCTTGGGCCTCGCAGAACTGGATTGCGGCTGCGAGGCACAGAAGTGCAGGGCCAGTTGTGTTGCAATGCTACCAAGGGCCCTGGTGCAAGCAAGGTAAATTGTTCTTCCCCACTACCCTCTGGTCACTCCACATCCTACACTATTGATAGCTATGCCCTTCAGAGTATGTCTCTTGCCCTGGGCATGGAATCCATGAATCTGTGCTGCAAATCCCAGGGCAGCAGACTCCCTCCCTTGAGCCTCTCAGCATTGGACGATGGATGTGAGGCATCGGGGAGGGTGGGCCTTGCGTGAGCTTAGCAGCTCTGGATCATGGCTGTGCTGTGCAAGGGAGAAGGAACCAGTGGCATAGTAATGTTGCCTAGGGACCTGATGCAAAAAAATGACACCAGACAGTAAAACACAGCCATAATTTGGGTGCATTGGGTTCCTAACATCCTTGAACTCTGGTGTCACTGCACCTGCTGCACTAATGTTAACTACACCCCTGAGAGAGGACCCATGGGCCTTATAGCCATGTTCCAGTGCTGCTAAGCTCATAGATATAGGTGAGTGCCTCCTCCCCTAAGTGTCCAACCATGGCTGTGAGGCCCAGGGGAGGGTGGGCCTCTCGCTTGCCTCACAGCTCTGGAACATGGGTGTGAGGCCCATGAAAGAAAGGGAAGTAGCACAGCAATGGTGCCATGGTGCAAAGTAAAAAGCAAAAGGAACAAATGATGGACGGAATGCTGAACAATGCAGACATTCACCCCCAGTCACAAGGATCTGGGTTTAATCCATCGTTCTTTTGCTCACCACGCCTCCCCAGTCTGGACCCAGCCATAAGCAAATCAGTCTTGACCCTGCTCCTCATGGGAACAGTCCAGCCCGAACTGCCAAGCCAGGTCCTCGCTGGAGTGGAAGCAAGCATCCTGGGACCGGTTTCGGGTCATCGCCCCTCATCAGCCAGGCCTGGCAGTTCGGCTGTACTGTTCCCATGGGGAGCTGGGTCAAGACTGATTTGCATATGGCTGGGTTTAAACTGGAATGGCATGGGGAGCAAAAGAACAATGGATTTAGGCCCAGATCTCTGTACTGGGGTGAACGTTTGACATTGTTCAACATTCTGTCCATCAATTGTTCTTTTTGCATGGTGCAAAGTAAAAGTGTCCCCTCTCTCTTGTCCATTGGCTGCACAGTACAGTAAAGCCATAATATGAGAACATTGGGCTCTTAATACCCCTGAGCCTGGTGCCATTGCACCTGCTGCACTACCAATTGCTATTCCCCTGTCAGAGACCCATGCACAGGGTCATGGTACAGCTCTGTGAGACAAATATAACTGGACCCAGGGGTGGGGGCTTACGTGCAGCACCCTCCTCTCCTGGGCCTCTCAGTCATAGGCTCTATATCATACCCAGAGCCTATGCAAACCGACTTGCCACCTAGCCCAGTGGTCCAAGCTATCCCTTGCTGACACCCGGGGACTAGGCGAATCCTGTTCCAAGCCCAAAGCCAGGCTGTCCCTTGCTAACATCCAGGGACAAGGAGGACCCTGTTCCAAGCCCAAAGCCCGGCTATCCTTTGCTAACACCCGGGGACGAGGCTGAACCTGTTCCAGGCCAAAGCCAGGCTTTTCCCTGCTAACACCTGGGGATGAGGCGTACCTTGTGCTCTACGCCGAAGGTAAGGTAGCTACCTTTGCTTTCTTCTAGCGTGCTGACTAGGGCAAAAACAAAAGCGGTCTACTCATTTGTCCTAGTTTGCCATACACTACAGGTTGGGACTAAGGATCAGATATAGAATTGAGAAGATTAGAAGAGACCCATGGGCCTAAAAGCACTGAACCATGGCTGTGAGGCCCAGAGGAGAGGGGCCCCGTGCAAGGCCTTTCAGTGCTACACCATGGCTGCAAGGCATAGGATACTCCTTAGGCCTTACAACCATGGCCTAGTGATGCGAGGCCCAGGAGAGGGGACCCAGAATAGGGGAGCCCTCTTCCATGGGTCTTGCAGCAATAGGGTAGCACTGCAAGCCCAGGGGCAGGGTGTTTCCTCCCCTGGACCACCCCACCATGATCCAAATCTGCAAGGCCCAGGGGAGGTCTAGTTCTATGGTCTAGTGCGGAAAGGCCTAGAAGAGGAGAGTCCCCTTCCCTGGGCCTCGCAGTCTTAGGTCCCAGCCATTGCTGTGAGGGCCAAGTAAGGTGGTCAATTTTCCATTATCACTTCACAGGCCAATTTGTGCCTTTGTATGTGTACACACTGTATGTGTGGAGACACACTGTGTGTGCAGAGGCATCAGAAGATGTGTAATGGGGGAACAGGTGAACTATGAGTCACATAATGGCTTTTTGTGGTTTTCTTTTATTCTAAATCCCTCCCTCTAAAGCAGGCCATGTTAAAAGATAACTCAGCTGTAGATTGAGTCTATTAAGCTTGATTACTCTTCATACTATATTTGAGTTCTAATCCCTTTACCACCTCCTGGAGTAAGCCTTGACTGCTCACTATTGCAAATTTTGAGCAACAAATTTAGAAAATGAACTCTGGTATCCAAATGGAATGAATTAGTTTAAATATCTACCACATATAAAGTCCAGTAAGTACCCTCTGCCACAGGACCTGGTCCAGTGGATGCACTTTAGCCATGGATATTTGACATCTAATCTCAGCTGTATGATGGAAATAAATGCTGTGTTCTAAAGTCGGGCAGGACACATAACAAAGTGGCAATTCCCTGGGAGGGGCAGTCCCTTCTCCTTGCCATCAGAATCACTGTCACCCCAGTTGTGGTCTAGTGGACTAGTTGGAAATGTAAACCCAGGAGGAGCAGTTTTTTATCCCGGCCTCCCACTGTGTGCTCTTGGGCAATCACTTTTCAGAACTTATTGCTCTGCTGCTCCGTTTTTGGCAACATTGGGAGTATTTTGTTTCAATGTAAAAACTACTAGTCAGTGTGATTCAATAAATGGATTGAATATTACCTTGGAGACGAGAGGTGCCCAGTTACATGGAATAGTCACCTAAATGCAGAACAGTGGTAAATATATAGCCTTTACCCCAAGTAGGAGTGCACTGCAGTCCTGAGTCTACTAATTTACCCAACTGTTTGATCCTGGGCAAATACTTTTCTCCCTGTGCCTCGTCCACAAATTTGACAATATGGTAGCACTTTGAAACAGGCTTCATGTAAGAAAAATATGTTAAGAGATTACTGGTAGCATGGGTGCAGGAGGGGAGAAGATGTGGCATTATGTCTGAGCTGCCGACTTTGGAACTGAGGAATCAAGCTCGAGTCTTGGCCTTGTCTCAACATACTGTCATTCTCGCAAATCACTTAATATCGCCATACTAAAGTAAAAGAATACATCCATGCGTAATGTAATTGGTGTTCATGTAAAGCACTTCAATACCTTTTGGTCGAGTTTGTGCTATATAAAAACTGCAGAAAAAATGGGGTTCATTTAGTCATTCAAAGCTATTTGCATCTAAATAATGGAAGGTGCTCCTGACCCTGCATGGTGCACGACCCCTCCTGTACTGTAATGCCTCCCTGCCTGCCATTGACAAGCATGTCTTTCACAGCTCATCAGCTTCTGAAAGAGTGAGAGTTGCTTTTCTTCTCAAATGGCTAAAACTGCCAGGGGCCAAAATGCAGGATAATAGTCATTTGAGTGGGAAGTGGACAGCATCCCCAATCGCAGTCCAAACCTGTCAAATGCAGATGGGCCTCACAGCCACATGTGGGGCTTCAAGACCCAAGGGAGAAGGGCCCTCTCCCTGGGGGTTTAGCAGCCATGATCCAATGCTGCGAGGCACAGGGGAGGTGGGTCTCTTCCCCTATTCCTCACAACGCTATGCATGCCTGTGTTGGAATGGGTGAATAGGATGTCAAGGAATGTCATGATATGTGCAGGCCCGGCAATATCAGTAAATGCAATATCAACGTATGCCATAACCTGTGCCCACATAACCGCGACAATGCCCGTCAATGCAATTTCAATGTATACCGCAACTTGTGCCCGCACAGCAACGTCGACATCAGCAATAACGATACCAATGTATGTCGTAATCCATGCCTGTATGATAATTTTATTGTTACCAATAAGAACAATGTCAATGTACTTTCAGACCAAAGCAAACATACCTATGATAACACCAATAACAATGTATAACAATGACAATGTGCAAGATGACAACTGTATGCACAATGTTGGTAATGTAAAAAAAAATGATACCAGTGGCTGCCATATTATTATTAGGAGTTCCAATAAACTCACCTCATTGCTGTCGGATTCACCCGAGGTGATATCCCTATCAGCCCAAGTCAGAGATACAGGGTCATGGAGGCCCTGCGACTCATGCCCACACTTATTGCATAACAGGTCATGGGTGGGGTCACCCATAAATTACAGACAAACACACACCCAGGGAAAACCCTGATTGATTCCACAGATAGATAGTTGCACAACAAACAACTCCCAGGTTATTTGCCCCAATAAAACCTGTTTGACCAAAGACTCGTGGTCCCCATAAATACCACAAAGCTAGATACCACATGTAGATAGGTATACTCAACCAATCAGGACACAACATGCACACTACACGTAGTGACCACGCGCTCCTCACACCAGACATTTGGACACATACACACAGGCCCACAGGTCGAGAGCCATCTGTGTCCTTAACAGATGCACATGTGATTGATTTACTTCTAAAATGCTCTTTTGGAATGTAGAGAACATTTTATTATACCTCATGAACTGTATAAATGACGGCCAAAACTTTGTACATCAAGAGATTTTGAGCAGATGCATTCTGTCCAGGATGTCCCGGCCGCAGCATTTAATTGAACCAACGTGTTCCTGTTTTGTCAAACGACTCTTGTCTTTTCACTTATTTAAGGTAAATTCATATCTGAGCAATATTTTGGTGAGCCAGCCAGGAGAGATTGGTTCATCGAGCCTTATTGCTGTCAAAGGAAGGACCCTGGCCCAAACTGATTCATCTGAGCAAAAAAGATCGGTGACCAGATGCCATATTTTTTTTTTTTTTTTCTTCACTTTATAAACATTTATTTAAGATTTTTATCATATCATGTAACGGTACAGTTCGAGCATAGTTACAGTGAGTCTCATCATATCATTGGCAGTCTCTTGTATCTAATATCTTAGCTACAATACATTTGTTGGAACAATAGACATAGACATACAATTCACATTCGAATAGAGTAGAACAGGCATCAGAGGCGCTACATACACAGTAGGCGTGTACACTCCCTAGCATTGTTCGAAAAGTAAGCAACATAACTTGACGCCATTTCCCCAGTTTGAGCAATGTCTCTTGGCGTTGAGCAGACCTGTGAAAAGAAAAGAGTAGTATATACACAGTATTTCTTTTAGAGTGGTCATTGGGTATCTCCTGGTATTACGCATGGATCATTAGATAGTAGGTATCCATTAAGAGGCCCCCATATGTCCCTAGGTGTGGATGTGCGAGGTAATAATTCGGCATAAAGGCTTGTCTGTTCTTGACAATATATTAAGTCAGCTATCCATCGCTTGAATATCGGGGCCCGTCCCCTACCCCACCTACAGGCCACCTGGCGTTTAGCTAATAATAGCGATATTGCGAGAAATTTCCTATGTGTTTTGGGTATCTGTTCTGTGTACCCTAGTACTGCAAGTAGCGAGTTTCTCTCCAGGATACTATCCGTCATTTGTTCGAGTGCTGTGATTACTTGTTCCCAGAACTCCCGCACCGGTGGGCATTGCCAGGCCAAATGTAAGAATCCAGCTCCCGGCTGTCTACAGCGTTCGCATCTATCATTGTCTGCAAGATTAAATTTATGCTTCTTCACTGGCGTATAATATAAGCGTTGCAAGAATCTATAGTGTATCACCCGTAGCCTACAACTAGCCGATATTTGTGCAGTTTGGAGGCAGCAGTAGTGCCATTGACCATCAGTCATTTCTTGTCCCAACTCCTCCCCCCAGTGTATACGGGCTGGGCTACTGAGTGCTTCTCGGTGCGTTCGTATTGCGCTGTAGAGGCCTGACACTAGGTGTTTACCATCCGTGGATCCCAACATTTGGTGTAACGGGGTGAAAGTACTCGGCTCTTGTGGAAATGTTGGGATAATTGATCACATCCCTTGTCTTAGTCGCACATATAGGAATCTGTCCAAGGGGGTGCATTGTATTCCCTGAAACATATGATCCATAGAGCGAAATGTCCCTGCATGGAAGAGATCTCCCCATGTACCAATATGTACTCGTCTACACAGGCCTTGAAACCCCCTCTCCTGCAGTAATGAAAGGCCGGGATGATAGGACAACGGAAGTCGAGAGGAGTAAAGGAAGGGAGATGCCAGCAATGATGTCAGTCGGTTCCAGGCGTCAACTGTACCAGTGACCATGGTAGGTGATGTCGCGCGAGTGCTCGCAGGTCCATGTATCATGCCATTCAACGGCACAGGATCTGCCAACCATTCCTCCACGGCTACTTGTGGCATGTATCGTGGGGGATATATCCAATAGTAGGCGTAATGAGCCTGCGCGCTAAGGAAATATATCTCAAAATCTGGGATGTCAAACCCCCCTGATGGTACGGCCTTGTTAATATGGACCACTTAAGTCTCGACTGTTTCCCCCCATAGCAATCTGATGAGTTCGGTGCGTAGCGTTTTAAAAAAATAAGACCCTGGATGATACGGTATATTCAAGAATAAATACAAAAATTGCGGGAGTATGACCATTTTTATAAGGGACGCTCGTCCCGCTAACGAGAGGGGTAGTGAGACCCAACGGGTCACGTTAGCGGCCAATCGCGTCATTGCCGTACCGTAATTCAATCTAATCGTCTCTTCTCTATCCCTCGTTATTTGGATACCAAGGTATCGGAGGTCAGATTCACACCACTCCAGTGGAAAATCAAGCTGGAATTGGGATACTGCTGCCGTGAGAGGGAAAATTTGAGATTTTCCCCAGTTGATTGTAACACCAGATAGTCTGCCAAACACTATAAATTCTCGAAGTATGGGGTTTAAATTTTGCTGCGGGTCTCTAATGTACAATGTTACGTCATCTGCGTACATGGAGATTAATATTTGGCGCAGACTACACCGAAATGCTTTTTCCTGATGATACTGGCGAAGCCGGGAGGCCAATGGTTCTATCGCAATGGCGAATAGGAGTGGGGACAACGGGCAACCTTGTCGCGTACCTCTTGTTATTGTTATCGGGTGGGAGAGATGACCATTTATCAAGATTTTGGCAGTGGGGTGGTGATACAATAATTTAATCCAGGATATATAGGGGAGCGGAAATCCCATTCGCTGTAGCACCCCAAATAAATAATCCCACTCTACAGAGTCAAATGCCTTGGTGGCATCCAAAAAAACTGCGGCAAGTGGAAACTCTGGTGCTACCGTCTTCATCAAAGAGAACAGCGTACGGAGGTTATGGGAGGTGGCTCTGCCTGGGACAAATCCCGATTGATCGGGAAGTATGAGTTTGTCCAGGAGGAGAGTCAATCGGTTGGCCAGAACTTTAGCCAATATTTTTGTATCGCAGTTCATTAGTGATAATGGGCGATAAGAGTCACAGGTCTGTGGGCATTTCCCAGGTTTTAATAGGGAGGTGACTATTGCTTCCCGCATCGATGAAGGAAGTATTCCCACTTGCATAGATTCTTCGTATACTTCTTTCAGCACCGGCGCCATGATATCTATGTAACTCTTATAAAATTCAGCCGACAATCCGTCTGAACCCGGTGCCTTCCCATTTTGCAACTGCATTATTGCTTCTCTAATTTCATCGATCTCGAATGGTAAGCATAGAAATTCTCTCTGTCCGTCGCTGAGCCATCCTAGCGCCACTTCTCCCATGAAACTGTCTAGTTCCACTGGTTCTTGTCTTTGAGTCGTGTATAGCGTCTTGTAGTGTGTTGTAAACGTATCTAGTATTTTGAGTGAGTCTCGGTGTACTACTGCCCCAGGACCCTGTATCTCCAACACTTGGGTATTAAATCTAGGGCGGCGAGTCAGTTCCGCAAGTGTTTTACCCGGCCTTTCCCCTTCCCCGTATTTGCGAGCCACCCAGTATCTTCCTTTAAATGTCGTCTCCCTTGCCGCAGTTGTTTCATATTCAGACAGTTTTTCTCGAAACTCTGTGTGTATCTGTCCTACCCCCCTCGTCCCATTTGTCTCTCCAGTCCCCGCATCTCCGTCTCCAGTCGCTGTAGCGTTCTACGGATATACCTGAGGACCCCAAAGCTTTTAGATATGCAAAACCCTCGTACCGTTACCTTAAAGGCCTCCCATATTATTTCCACTGTGTCAACTGATCCTTTATTCCTGCTAAAGAAATCTTTAATTTCCTCACCTAATTCGGCGTGAAACACTATGTCTAATAATGCTGTAGGCTGTAGTCTCCAATTTAGTCTATGCCTATCATAGCCAGGTGATGTGAGCGATAATTTTACTGGACAGTGATCTGAAAACGTCCTGGCTAAGTGCACTACATTTTGTATGGCTGTCCCCAGTCCCTTGGAAAGTAAACAATAGTCGAGTCGCGCCCATGACCCTCTGTGTGCCGTGAAATGTGTTCCCTCGTGGGATTGTGGGTGGGTATATCGCCAACTGTCAATGAGCGCACCCTCTTCCATTATACCCTGCAATGCCTCTTGCGAGTTTGTGTAGTGGTGCATACCTGCATTGGACCTGTCTTGTGTAGGATTTAGGGCAACATTAAAATCTCCCCCCCAGATTACGTGAGTGGATGCTATCGACACTATTTTACCCCACAGATTAGTAAAAAACTCAGGGCTATCCGTGTTGGGACCGTAGCAGGTTACAATCGTGACGGAGACTCTGCCCAGCCGGCCCCATGCTATAACATATCTACCGTGTGGGTCCAAAATCGATCCTGCCAGTGCAAAATTGGTCTGCTTTTTAAAAAGAATAGCCGTTCCTCGTGCATATGAGGAGTAGGAAGAGAAGAGTCTACAGCTCGCCCATTTACTAGCGAATGTGTTCGGGGTATTTGGATTAATATGAGTTTCTTGTATCAGGGCCACTTGTATTTGTTGCCTATCCATGTATGCCAGGACCTGCCTTCTCTTCCTCGGATCCCCAAGGCCTCTGATATTCCATGACATTATCCGGATCGTTGACCAATCCCTCCATATCTTGACTATTGAATTGCGTGTTACTGTTCTGTGATTGTCGCATATATGATGAGACCTGTGTTACAAATGCATACCATACATCTTCCTCACTGCCGCTCTGAACTCCCAGTCCCTCCACCCCACCCTCCCACTGAAGCATCCCAATTATGCCAGCTGTGAACATCCCTCCCCCCACCCCATTAACCAATAGCATATCTGTTGTAACATGAATGTCCATATTCCCCCTATTCGCCACTGAAAATAAAACAGTGGTGCACAACAATCAAACAAAGGGAGAATAAAGAAAAAACAACCCCCCCAAGAAACGAATTCCAATTCGTGGGGTATTCCCAATCGGGGTTATACAGCTAAGTGGCCCACGATTACCTCTCACCAGTCCAGGTGTAGTGCGGTTTGGTCTTAGTCCCTGATCTGATTTTGAGGGTGTCCAGCTGCATATTGTCTCTGTGTCCTCTCCGAAGCCTGTGTCATCTCTGAGGTCGGTTCCCTGCGTGCATGGCATCCTGGCCCAGGTCTAAGGTCAGTGTTCCAGGCCCGCTTATTTTATTGGCAGGTGATGTGAGCTGGATCATTGTTTTATGCGTCTTTGGATCAGGTGTCATTCCCGTTCCGGCGTTCGTGCCCCTGGTGAATCCTCCGGCGTGGATGGTGCTTTCCTGTGTTGTTTAAGCTGCTTTAAAAAATCCTCCACTTGTTGAGGTTTCGTAAAAAATGTTTGAGTTCCCTGATGTGTAATGCGGAGCCGGGCGGGATATAGTAAGGCATAATCTATCTGGGCTTGCCTTAACTTCTGCTTAACTGCAAGGAATTTCCGTCGCTCTTCCTGTACATGCATCGTGAAGTCAGGGTACATAGTGAAGGGAATACCGTCATAGTGCAGTTGTTTTTTTTCCCTGGCCACTCGCAGAGCTACGTCTCTGTCCCTGTAATTTAATAGATGAGCAATTATAGGACGGCTGGGGCTCCCAGGGGGTGGACGCGGCCCAAGAGATCGGTGAGCTCTTTCCACGATGAAATGAGGAGACAGTAAGTCCTTTCCCACCACTGTGACCAATAACTTTTCTATGTATTCCTCCATCTTGCCCGTGTTGGTACTTTCCGGTATGCCCAAAACTCGTATGTTATTTCTACGACTTCGCGCTTCAATGTCCTCATTTTTAGCTGCTATGAGCTTGAGCAATTTATCCATCTGCGCCGTGGTTTTCTGTACTTGGGCCGTTGTATCCTCCACCTCGGAAATGCGCTGTTCGGCATCTGTAATACGTGTTTCGTGACCTTCTATCTTGTGGGCTATTGCGTCCATTCTTGTTGCCATCGTGTCCATTTTTTCTGCTATGGTCGCGAACCCTTGTCGCATTTCCAGTAGAAGTGACTTCATGTCATCACCTGATGTCGATGACTGGTCTTGCTGCGGTGTTTCTTCCTCAGTACCAGTCTCTGCCTGTTGTTGTCGGGTGGACTTTTTGGTGTCAAATGTCAGGCGCGGTTGGCGGGCATCTGGCTTCCCCATTGTATTGCGGTCCCTGGTCGCGCCTCCAGCGTTAGCCTTGCCGTTGGGAGTCTTCTTTTGCGTCTCGCCGTGTCCTCCTGGTCTTAGTAGCTCTCCGGCGCTGTGGGAGTCTAGTATGTGGTGGCCTTGCCTTCAATGCTACTGCACTATCCCAGATGACCTAGTGCAGGCCGTCCCGTTGTCTTGCCCAGCACCCGATCTTGGTTCCTGTGGTAGGGCCTTTGCGCGTTTGTCCCGCACCGCTCCCTCAGCCCATTTGGCGTGGTGTAGGCCTTATCCCTGCCGTGCACCTAATGCAGTGTTCTATTCTCCCTCAGTTTGGGGGCTGCTCTGTTCACGGATTTCTACCGTGCCTTAGCGCTGTATGCGGCAGACTGTGAAGCGCTTTGCCGTCACCTGGGGGATGCAGGTCTTGCCAGTTCTTACCGTTGCAGCCAGTGGGTAGCGGAGCGACTCACCTCCGTATATGCGGTGATAATGGATGTGCTTGGTCTCAGTGCGGGGGGTCGCCAGTCAATTGCTGCACCTACTCTCCTTGTGGGGTCAGCTCGTTACTCTGGATGTCCTGTAGGGCATGTACGCCTGAGCCCCGGTGCTTCTCCACCTCCCGGCACTGATTTCACCCCCGCTTCTGATAGTGCAGTCAACACCTCTGCTCCCCCACCTACTGGAAGTAGTCCGTTGCTTGTCGGCCGCCGGTCGTCGGTGCTCCGCTACTCGGTTTCAGATTCCGGCCTCACCCGCTATTGTGAGCCCGGCCTATCCGCCTCGTGGAATCCGCGGCATTTGCGTAGTCAGTGCCGCCGCTCTGACGCACCAGGAGCTCTCACGCCTCGCTCCGGTCTTCACTTCCAGCCCTCCGATCCTGCTCCGATGTCTTGCAGGCAGTTTTATTCGTACCGCCGCTGGGTTCCGCTGATCATTACCTCTCTTTACCGCTATTTATTTATACTGTATGTCTTCAGAGAAGGAGGATTAATTCCGGATTATATCGCCGGACTGCGGGAGCCTCACACAGTGGCGGCCATTCCGCTCGTGCGCCACCTAGCGCCCCCAGCAGATGCCATATTTGATTAGAAGTTCAGCTGAATCCACGGGTGGAGGTCTGTCTGGAGGCAGCCGTCATAGGGTAAGAGGCTACATCTGATCCTTAGTCCCAAGTGGCAAGTCGGTTGGGCTGTCGATTCCAACACTGATAGCACCTGAAAGAAGTGAGAGGTGTTCCCTTTTTTCTCTCCACTTGGATTGCTGGGCGTTAGTCAGTGATACGCACAACCCCTGGGTGTAATATAAGGTGTAATTCGGAAGTTAGGGAAAATTTCTGACCTGGGTGAATCAGGTATAACTTGTGTCTGGCCGCAGAGGGCTGATAGTTATCAGGTTGTTCCTGTTTTTCTGTTTAAATTGTTGCTAATTTTGTCCGCTGAACCGGTAGTAACAGACTATCAGGCTCACCCAGCTCCGCGTACCGTGCGGAGCATCTCCTCTCCTTGGGCTATATAGGCATTAGGAGCGGGCTCAGTTTTTTGGACAAAATAATTATTTCTGTCAACCTTTTTAGTCTGTTTTAGATGTTTCCCATTTTTATACATTTATTAATATTGTGGTGCTGTTTAATTTTTTGCAAAACCATGCTGTATGTTTAAATGTTATGTCTCATTAATAAGTCTAGGCTATTAAGTGATCATAACTGTTTTTTCCAAATCAGAAGTTCATGATTGCTCGTTTATTGCTGCAAAACAATCTGCATTGCCCTGACCTAACAATTGCACTTTTATTACAGGTTGTTATTGCTTCATTGCATTATTGTCTCTGTTTTTATGTTAACCAATTTTTTGTTGATGCATCAGGTTGTTTTTTGATTAGATTTATAATTTTATATAGGACTCGAATGCAGCCGTGGCCCATGCAGGTAAGGGCACTGTGGCACGGTGGGGGGGGGGGGAGGGGATTTCTACAGACGATGACAACGGAAAATTAAATAATTAATTTTCCTTCGTCATCGTCCGTCAAAATCCCCCCCACCAATCTTACCTGCACGGGTCGTGGCTGCTCAAATTTCCTGAGGCGTCTTGGCGCTGCTGCTGTTCTAAATGGGAAAAGGAAGGTAAAACCAAAATAAGGCTGCTCTACTGACTAAAAAGCCAAGTCTTCAAGGATTTTCAAAATGACAGGAGATCTGCACACTTCCTTAGATTCATGGGGAGGGAGTTCCATAGTTTTGCTGCGTTCAGGACAAAACTCCCACCTCCCCATGATGCTCGTTTAACCTTAGATAGTACTAAGTACTTTGGATCTAAGGATCCGAGTGTCCTAGGAAGGGTGTACCAGTCAAATTTCTTGCGAAGATAGTAGGACCAATATTGTGCAGTGCCTTAAAAGCAATACAGAGCACCTTAAATTCAATCCTTTTTGCCACTGGAAGCCAGTGCAGCTTGATCAAGGCCTGTGATGCTGATTGGTATTTTGGTATTTTTGCAAGAAGCCGAGCTGAGGTATTCTGTAGCATCTGTAGTTTTAGGATGGATTAGTTTAGCTAGGACTAAAGTAGTAACCACCATTTTTTGAAGGTCCGAGGGGATAAAAGGACAGATCTTTCTAATTCTTCTTAAAGTGAAGAATACTGATGAGGCAAGAGCACTGACCTGATCTTCAAAATTGAGTTTATTATCAAAAAGGAATCCTAAGTTCTTCACTTTCCGCACTGGTGTGGGTGGAACCCTCATATCCTGTGGTCACCAGCTTAGTGTCCAGAAGGAGTTGTCTTTACCAGAAAGAAGGACCTCTGTTCTTCCGGAGTTAAGCTTTAGGCAATTTAATCTCATCCAGCGTTCTACCTGGGACATACAGGAACAAAACTTTTGAGCAGTCTCCTCAGGATTACTTGATATGGATACCACAATTTGGGTGTCATCGGCGTAAGACACCACCGAGGAACCCAAAGATTTTATCAGTCTTGCCAGTTGAGTAACGTAGAGATTAAAAAAAGTAGGGCTCAATGAGGAGCCCTGGGGTGCCCAACATGGCAGACAAAACTGTACAGAGATGAGATCGCCCATAGCAACATGGTTCATTCGATCCGTTAGAAAAGATGTTATCAACTTGAGCGCAAGGCCACTTATTCCTAGCTCAGCAAGTCAGTCAATTAAGATATTATGGGTGACAGTATCAAAGGCCGCTGAGAGATCTAATAATATCAAAGCAGCCCAACCTTCATCATCTAGAATGAACCTCAATTCCTCTGATGCAACTATCAGCACTGTCTCTGTACTGTGTGCCTTTTTAAAACCATATTGGGTGCAATCCAGAAGGTTGTTATTGTCAATAAGTTCAGAGCCTTCTCTAATAATTTGGCTGAGAAAGGCAGTCTTGAGATGGGCCTATGGCTACTAGGCTCTTGAGGATCCAAATCATTTTTTTTGGCACCTGGCCAAGGAGTGCATTTTTCACACTGGGAGCCTCCTCCTTGTTCCCGATACCGGGCCGAGACAAACGACAGCGGCAGGAAAGGCGACATGTCCGACAATCAAGACTCCCCCTCAGGGAATTGTCCTGGTCAGCCACGTGGGAGAAAACCCTGAACCTACAGTGAACAGGCCACCTCCTACATTTGCCACCCCGTGGTTCTGCTGGAGTGACGAAGAAACTGATGAGAGTCCCCCCACAGGGGTCCGGCGACCATAAATGTACACGTGGCGCCTGATTGGGAAATAAATTATCTGCGGGAACCCAGGGGAATCTAACGAAGCACTCGGGCCAGGGAACCAAATGGAGGGGGGCCTCAAACTTCATAGAGTGCCATTACTGTCTCAGAAGAAACCACAAGGTCGCCTATTGTCAACTAAAAGTATATCACTAATGGAATAGACTGTTATCAGGGTTACGCCCACTGAATCCCTACACACAGAACAAACCCCAAACCCCCCCAGCAATCAGTGTATCCAGAACATCAGCACAAGCATACCTCTCATGCCTGCTGCAGGAAGCTCTCCATGAACGCAAAAGGAAACATCACAACATTAGAGAACACTCAATACCTTTAATTCAACAACAACAGTAGAGATAACGTAAAACCTTTAATTCAACAACAACAGTAGAGATAACTTAAAACCTTGAACTTAACACCAAACAGTAGGAAAACCTCAGGACGGCCATGCTATATTGACTGGGAATCCACACTAGAGTGCTCCATCCGGGTACCCACAGGAGGCCCAGGGCCCCCTCAGCTGTTGATCCCCCTCGGTGGGTTAGCTGACCGTGCCGCTGGAGGGAAGACAGTTTGATAAGGGAGCAGGATGTCCCCCATCGGTGCATGAAAGCTGGCACCCTGATCCTTGTGCCCATACCACCAGGGCGCGCCACAGCTCAAAAGGACCCTACTCGCCAATGTCTTTCAGGCCTCCTCCAAATGGAGGCCCGCCTAAAGTTCCAAAACTGGGCGAAATGCTCCTGTGCTGGAAGCCAGACCTTTCATGTGTTTTGGGGCAGGAGGCTTGAAAAGAACACTAAAGCTCCACAGGTTTCACACCACTCCAGAACCGAGTCAGTAGATCCACCAGCGAGTAGCTGTTTCTGTTTGCTTGCTCACCACGCAATAAGTCTCCAACTGCATACCGGACTCCCCGCTGATGGCAGAGCATTCAGCTCCATTCTCCGCTCTCCCAAAATGCTTCCAAAACCTTCTGAGGTCGACTCATTGGATCACACCTCGCCAGCAGTGATAGATCCGGAACATCTAGGGTCTGAGGGAGAGGGGAGCAGCGGGAGGTAGAGGGTCTCCACAGATAACCTACTTAGCCCGTGTTCGGGGCACAGGGGTGGGCTAGTCAACCATGCCTAGCTTGTCAAAATGACACTTACGGGGCCCCATGAGGCAACATCCAAAGAAGTGGACGGCCCGATCCCAGCCATGGCCGCGTCTAAGCCACAGGGTCCATAGAACAGCGTCCCAGCGACGGATCCTCAGGCCCCAGAAAAAGAGCCCAGCACATAGGCCCTGTTGCATTGGAAAGTCCCACCAAGTTAATTTGCGCCACCTCCATCAGGCCGGACACCTAAAGTCCCAACGGGACCCTTGAATTGTGCGAGACAACACTGCAATCAAGCATAGTCCAAGCCATTTTTCCACTGCAGGTCCCCCACAAGGGGTCCACACACGACCTTCCAACCACCTCCAGTATACTTTGTTAGAAGTGTCAATGCCCCAGAACAGGAACAGCCCACTGGGACCCACACAAAAGAGCCCAAAGGTTCTCAACCCTTCCAAAAGAAGGGCGGGACCCGGAAATTCAGCCAAAATTAGAGAAACCTTGTTCCACAACATGTGCAAAGACCCAAGGGGGCACTCATGTGTCAACAGAATAAAGAGTAAATATCTGCCTTTCCTCACAATCGCATGCAGCCCGATGGGTCAAAAGAGCACCCCAGCACTTGCTAAAATATCGTACCCTGAACAGAATAGCCTGCAGAGAAAATACTGTCCTCGCTGTAGCAAGGAGAGGGGGGGAAAAACTCATAATACGAATCGCATTAAAATTAGTTTAAAAATCCCTGGTCATCCCCAAAATTCTAACGCAAAAATTAGTCATCCCCAAAGTTCTAACACATTAAAATTAGTCTTCTCCAAAATTCTAAACCTCACTAAAATTAGTTTAAAAACCTTAAGAAAGCTCACCAGTGCCATTAAAAAGTCTACCACTTCCGCCCAATCCCGATGGGAAAAGTTGCTCCCCAGCAAAACCATATAGCCCCCTGGTAAAACCATATGCAGGATCATTTTACCGATGAAACCTGAATGTCCCAATAAATTGCCTAACAAATGTGTTTTTTCCAAGTTAAATTACGATGCACAGCTTTTACCCTACAGGTCCGCGATCGAACTGTAAGTGCACCAATGTTGCCGTAACCAGCAATTCCTTTAATCAGGACTCTAAAAAGACTTTCAAAAGACTAGTTGCTCAAGTACTTCTGAATTAAATTAACCTTTGTGACTTCGTTTTTAAGAGACATTCTTTCTGCACCGCACCAAGACGAAAACATCCGTGGGCCCCCAGACAACAAACATCAGACGCCAAAGCACAAGACAACAGTCACCTGACAACGGACCACAATGAACAACCAAAGGCAGACCCAGACAACAGGCATCTCTCCTGAAGACAAGTCTACATTCTACAAATGTTCTTCAAGTTATGTGCTCTTACATTTTTGTACATGCTCTCCTTAGCTGGGGTGCTCTCGGGCCCCTCCAGAACCAAAAATGTACATGATTTTGTAAGCTCTACTTCTACACTCTTGCAATGCATGTGCAGACACCTCTCTCACCTCACCTACACTGAACCAAATGCTAGTATTCCTCACACACTACACAGCACACTCCTACACAACACCTGATATCAGCATATGAGCAGTAAATGTACTCAAACTACGAATAGATCATGTTACATCTGCTCACTGATACCTCACGCCGGAGGCATAGACAGGCTTTACTTATCACAGGAGATAGTCCCCGAAAAACCAAAATGCCTCATCCATCTGTACCTATGTAGGATCAAGGCAAAAATCCAACCCAACTGAGTAGAACCCCGTAGGACTCTAGTAAACTTCGCCCGGTATGAGACCAACCCCACTGCGCTATATCTTTTCACAGAGCCAAGTGATATCCAATCTGAGGTAGACAGGATCCGCAGGAACGGCACCATAGAGGAGGACACTGTTTGGCCCCGGGATTTTGTAGAAAAGAGGTTCCTTGAGGTAGCAAGACCACCGTAACAGTGCACAAACACGACTGCTCCCACCTCCGTCTGCGGTTCCAGGGTGGCCCTTAAAATCATCGGGGCCACCTCCGTTAACAATCAATGGACTCCGGACATGGAATTCCAGTGCGGGGCCGCTCAATCATGCGGGGGGAATGAGTTCCATGGGAGGGTGTCAAACGCCAGCATACACACCCTGTGCCAGGAAATCTGTGATAGCGAGATCGATAGGTACACATGGTTGTAGGGGAAGGGGCAACCCCTAATTGTACAGAGATTTACTTTGTACTCTTTATGTTTCAGAGGCAAAGGAACCATACCGTTGGGCAGTAATGAGAATTGCGGCACGATAATGCATATACCGGACCTGCAATGGGGCACCTCTTCATTGATGGATCTGTACTGCCAATGTGGGGACCTTGCCTACACCCAGCTCATCCCTGGATAATGTGGTATCTGCACCCTCGTGACCATACACACCCCAACACTGGTTATCCTTGGAGAAGATCTGTCTGAGTTGTCTCAACATCCGTTACAGAAGAAAACAACTCTGTTACATCACTGCTCGAAGGAGAAAAACTGCTGAGTATTTTGGCTGGGTCAGTACAAGGACATTCCAGAAGAATTCAGCCTGTTCACAGAAGCTCAAGTAAAATCAGGAGGATCAAAACCCTTTTTCACCATGCAAACAAAAGCCAACGCCTGCTGGTTACAGGTAACCAGATTGGAGATGATGAAACTCATAAACAGTACTGAGCTCGGCCTTAACGCTATCCAGGAGGAACTGCGAGCCAACCGACTTATGATGATGCAACATCGGTATGTGTTAGACTTGATTACAGCT
Organism: Calotriton arnoldi; assembly: GCA_963921515.1. Classification (NCBI taxonomy): domain Eukaryota; kingdom Metazoa; phylum Chordata; class Amphibia; order Caudata; family Salamandridae; genus Calotriton; species Calotriton arnoldi. Next base: position 139,380 of record CAWUFW010010811.1, on the reverse strand, counting down.
ATGGACGGTGGGGTGAGTGCCAAGATTGGTGCTCCCTGTTGTACTTTTATCCCCAGGAATGACCTGGATAAGGGGTCATTAGCCCATGCTATCCAAGAACTGCATCGTCTGTAAACCGACATGAAGGAGGGAGGTGCCCCGGAGCAGGACTGGTTGCATGGTATTTTTTCATGGATCCCCTTATTGGTATCTAAACAATTTACGTCGTCCGCACCAATTCTCGTTGCTGCACTTCTGTTATGTGGTTTCCTACAAGAAGGGTTTCTTGCTGTAAAAAATGCAGTCCACAAATTAGGTAGTATACACTTAACTAGGGAAAAAGCCAATGACACTACACACACACACACACACTTTCAAATAACATAACTGCCATGACATACCAGGATGATTCAACTCAACTAGATGGGGGAATGTGTGAATACGATGTCAATGAATGTCATGATATGTGCAAGCCAGACAATGGCAATATCAGTAAATGCAATGTGAACATATGCCATAACCTGTGCCTGCAAAGCCGGGACAATGCCCGTAAATGCAATGTCAATGTATACCACAACTTGTGCCCACACAGCAGCACCAACATCAACAATAATGATACCAATGTATGTCGTAATCCATGCTTGTACGATAATATTATTGTTACCAATCAGAACAATGTCAATGTACGTTCAGACCAATGCAAACATACCTTTGGAATCACCATTAAGAACAATATCAATGTGCAAGATGACAACTGTATGCACAATGTTGATAATGTCGAAACAAATTATACCAATGCCTACCATATTAATTTTTAGGAGTTCTAATGAACTCACATTATTGCTGTTCGATTCACCCAAGGTGACCTCCCCATCAACCCAGAGTCAGAGATACGTGGTCAGGCAGATCCTGCCACCCATTCCCACGCTTATCGAGTAACAGGTCACAGGTGGGGTCCCACAAAAAGTACAGGCAAACACACACCCAGGGAAAACCCTGATCGATTCCACCAATAGTTGCACCACAAACGAGTCAGAGGTTATTGGCCCCAATAAAACCCTTTCGTCCAAAGGCTTGCGTTTCCCTGAAATACCACAAAGCTAGATACCACATGTAGATCGGTACACTCAACCAATCAGGACCAGGCATGCACACCACACATCACGCGCTCCTCACACTGGACATCTGGACACATATACACTGGCCCATATTAGTTCTCCCCCAGGTCGAGAGCCATCTGTGTCCTCATCAGATGCGCACATGTAATTGATTTACAACTAAGATGCTCTTTTGGAATGTAGAGAACATTTTTATTGTACCTCATGAACTGTATAAATTGACGGCAAAAACTTTGAACATCGAGATATTTTGAGCAGACGCATTCTGTTGAGGCTCTCTCAGCTGCAGGGTTTAATTAAACCAACTTGTTCCTCTTTTGCCAAAAGCCTCTTTTCTTTTCATTTATTTAAGGTAAAGTCATATTCAAGCAGCACCTGCGAGGCCAGGAGAGAGACGTCCCTTCCCTGGGCCTCGCTGTGCTGCAACATAGGTGCGAGGCCTAGGACGGTGAGGGGAGAGGAACACTTTTGCGAGGACCCATGTTGGTGGGCTGAGTGCGGGGCCCTGGGCAGCAGCCCATGCTGCCCATGTCTAGTCCTGGCCCTGATGGGGACTTTACTCCAGGCAGTGTTAACGTGGCTCCCTTGAGGAAACCAGTCATATCAAGAAACACTGTTGTGGAGGGTGTTACAGAGACAACACCTTTCCAATTTTGTCTTGATTGCAAGGCAAATTTCCTCTGGTCTGATCAGCCTTGGGGGTGCAACCTTTGGTTCCAGACCACAGTGAGGCAGCCTGCTAGGCATGTAAAGTTTTCAGGTGCAAGAAACCATCCAGCACTGACATGAATGGCACTGGGCACACCACAAATTTAGCAAAGGGTTGACTAAAACATCAGACCTGCTCGGCCCTGAGGACATCTTTAGCATTGAGGGAGAAGAGCATGGGCCTTTCAGTGCACAGCTGGTGTAGGGAAAGCAGAGCTAAGATGTGCTGCCCTCCATTGTCTCTATGGTGGAAGAAGAGGAATTCCCATCACACCAAAGCACATGTCCCCGGACAAAGCCTAACCCCCAGGCTTACGTTACACCTCATGCACTCAAGGATCAACCCCTCAGGGTTCGATCACTGAAGTGCTTTAAAGACATGTCCAAGCACTGCTCCTGACGGAGTTGGGCATCAAGCCCTAAGACCAGCCTTTCGGTACGGCTCCTGCACCAACACCCATTGGCCCCTAGGGACCCTTCGGCATGAGCAAGCTTTGAGCAAGGGCTCCCGAGTAACACCACCACACTGAGGCCCCAAGAAGCCTGTCTTGGAGCTGTAATTCATTTCAAAGCAGACTCCAACACCCACACCGAGATCTGCTCTGAAGCAGGTCTCGACGCTGAAGTCTGACTCCAGGGAGGCCTCAGATCACAATAGAGCTCCCCGAGAGGAGGAGAATATTAAACATCCTTCTGCAGGAAGATCTTGGTTGAAAACCCTTCTGCTGGACCATCCTCATATCCCAAAGAAGAGGAGCCCACCACGAGGAGCTTCAAATCAATCCCATCCTCAAGAAGGTTAGGAACAAGTCCACTAGCCTTTCATCATATTTTCCTACTGCTAGGCCTCGTACTCAGTCACCACACCCATTGTCTCATTCCAATTATGCTCGGAACAAGGCAGCCCCTATGATCCCCCAAGACCCCAGTTACAACCCTGTTACATCTGAGGATGGGGAAGACCCTTGGGAAGATTATTGAGTTGATCCCTGGGATGATCCTGACTTACACTCCCTACCTGTTATATCTTTCCCATCAAATAATGCCGCTGCCTACCACACAGTCATACAGAGAGCAGCACTGCACTAAAAGGCAAGCTCCATTTATTTTTTTTATTTTTTTTATTTTAAGAGTTTTATATAGCGCTGGCTAGACCCAGAGGTATCAGAGCACTTTACATTAGGTTACACAATGTTACAGACAATGATAACAGATGACACTTTACATCAAAAAATAAGCAACAGATTGAGAGAGGAAGGAAAGGTGAGACAGATAGAGCGGAGGGGGGAAGGGGGAAATGTGAAGGGGGAGGATGGGGGACGAGACGGCAGGAGAGACGAAAGGAAGTTTGCCCAAAGACCGACTGGGTAGGTGACGTCCGAGGAGGGAATCCACAGCCCGTCTCCCCTATAGCTAAGCAAGGTAGCTCCATCGGGCATAAGTCAAAATCACTAGGTCTCAACTGACGAAGGAAAAGTTCACAAAAGAAAGTCAGATGGATAAAAGAGGGTGGGAACTATGAGCAAGGACAGGTGAGGGCAAATGTCAATGGCTACAAAGAGGAGAAGAGTAGAGCGGAGAGGGGTAGGGTGGAGGGAGGAGGGAGGAGGGAGATTAGGTCCAGAGAGACATAGGAGAGTTTGCCCAAAGATCGGCTGGGTAGGTGATGGTCAAGGAGGGAATCCATGGCCCATCTCCCCTATAGCTAGCGAGGTAGCTCCTCCGGGCATCAGACAAAGTGGCTATGTCTCAGCTATTGGGGGAAAGTTCTCATAGTAAATGTCCTAGTAGGTGAGCAGGAACAGGGTCGGGTGAGGGCTGATCAACATCGGGACGATGAACAAAGATTTTAGACCAGGAGAGATAAAGCATCGAGGAGGGTCCCACGGAAGCGGCCATCTTGAAGTCAGGCAAGGGGGATGGGTCATTGAAGTTCGAATTCAGTCGGTCTCCATTATTCTCTGGTAAAGAAGTGCACGACATAGCAACAACAGCAGTCCATTTAGTCCTGCGATGTATACAGCTAGCGCTAACCATCCTGGTGACCCACCTAACAGCGGCTCCAGTCCAGGAAGCAGCGACGGTAATAGAACAGACAGATCCAGCAAGAAACTGAGCAGGCTAACCCCGTCCCTCAGGTGGCAGCCGCACCAGAGCCATGTCTGAGGCGGTAAAACAGTGAATAGTATCGCGACTCCCGGTCTCCAGAGAGAATCCACCAGGCAGTCCCAGCCGCCAGAGCACTCGCGCTGCAGCAGTAAGCAGCCGCGGAGGCTCCCGCGGCTCGCCGATGCAGTCACTCTTGACTGGGCCTTCACATACAGCTCTGCCGCTCACCTCTGCAGTACGGGCTTCACCGGAGGCACCTCCGCAGCACCGGCAATCTCTCCGCAACGGACCACTTTCCCCCTTTCAGCGGCGTCCGGTGGCGCGGGCGGGGATCACGGCCAGCGCTCGTCCACCCTTCCCCCAGCAATATGCCCAGAAGTCCGCCACAGCCACCAGCAGACTCACCCCTCGACGCCGGACGGACATTCTCACTGCTATGGCTCTTCAGGTGCACTCCGACTTTGACAGGTTTCAGAGCCCAGCCGCTGCAAGTACGGTAGGGCTGGGCTATGCACTATTTACTTTCCAGGCGCCATTTTGCGTTTCCCTCCCGAGCTCGGTCATCCGGGCCGGTGCAGCGTTCTGCCACAGCGTCCCGTAGCTCAAAACACATCAGTGCAGTCCGCATGTGTTGCTGCGCTGGATTTCGTGCTTTTTAGGTTCCGATGTGTAGGTTGCAGCCGGATGCCTGACGGATTATTATGCTCAGGCCGGCAGAGCCACCTAGAAAGCAGCCATCTTGCCGCTTGAACATTGTGTTCAAGGACACCATAGGGGTTTCCAGGAGCTTTTGAGCACGGCGTGACAGGAACAATTGCAAAGCACACAACTTGAGTGGCGTGCTGGTGAGGTACTCTTACCTGCAGCGGCTTAGTGCGCGCCCAGCATTCTCTACATGGAGCATTCCGCCTCCGAATGTTTTACGTACAGTGTCTTCAGCTGCGCAGTGCTGATGTAATGTAATGTAATGGTAGAGGAGGAGGAAGATTTTTTTTAGTCAAGAGACTTTAGGACAGAGAGATCTGTCCAATATCTCCCCCTGCACAGAAGTATGCTTAAACGTAGTGCAGGCAACTTAAGAGACCACATGAAAGTTAGGGTTGTCGCTCCTCAGGTTCAGAAAAAGTACCAGATGGCCTGGTTTACATCATGAGTCAGGTCCCACCTAACTGGTTGTCTAAGCTGCAAGAAAGAAGGGCTCAGCTCAGGCGATAGGAGATGCTCCTCTTCCAGACAAGGAGAGCAAGATCATCGATGCAAATGGTTTAGGGGACAGCCACACAGTGGAGGATCGCCTGTTCAGCTGGAACTACTCTCCAAGTGAAAACGCCATTGGTGGGAGGAGAATGAGGAACCACTTCCTAAAGTCTACCTCAACAGCGTGAGGAAATGGGGTGTATTATATGGTGTGGTTGTGCGACCTCACAGTGTAATACACTTACCACCCCCTTTAGGACCAGTAGGTTTAGTTTATCAAACCTTCCCTCGACTCTGGGTAGCTGTGGCTCTGAGCAGCAAGGCGTACACAAAGAAACAAGTGTAAAGCATTTAAACAGCACCAAAACAATTGGAGAAGTGATCGACAAGACAGCAAGAAAATCTGAAACCAATTTATAAAAATAGACTGTATTTTTATGTATTTTTAGACACCACAATGAAAAGGATCCATCGGAGGGTTCTGGAGATATAGAATTTACAAGGTATGGGGCGCTAGGGGGCACACGAGCAAGATGGCCGCGCGTCTGTGAGGCTCCCACGTCCCGGGATTATAATCCAACAAACTCCTGCCCGTACACCCATGCTGGGGGCTGAAAACATATCGGATCAGGGACAACTCTGGGGCCAACAAGTGGAAGAGTCTGCCGCTGACCGCCGATGCCATCGCGACACACGCCAGAAGACGTGAGGCGGGCTGGATATAAATATATACGAGATCCCCGCGGAGGAGTATCACGTTAACCCGCGGGGTAGCTCCGAGACGCGGAGTGCCCAGGGGGAGAGGCGAGCGAAAGGCAAACAGCACAGGTGTGAAGCTACACAGGGAGGTGTGCATGCAAGGCCCCCCCTTCAGGAGAGTTGCATGGAACATGGACAACGCTGCAGGGCACCATTCGCAGCAATATACGGATCGCGGCCCGATCGGCAGGAGGCCTCCTCTCCCCCGCCATGCAGATCACTGACTTGAGCTGCGGGAAGGAGTGAGGCACCGGCGATCTAAGCAAGATTCACGGGGGACTCTGTCAGCAGCAGTAGCGCATCAAGTTGTATAGCAGAGGTGTGAAGGGAGAGGAATCTGCGCAGAGTATCCTAAGGCAGTGACAGAAGGCCTCGCACTGTGTGACTCTGCTCGGGGAGTGTGTGGAGGACCCCGACCTAACTAAGACTCAGTGGAACAAACAGGAGCAGCAAACCCAGAATACCATAGCACCATAGCACATACCCTCGGCGCTGTGCAGAAGAGACACCCTGTTGAGGTGAGACATGAGGCGACGCTAGGAGAGACGAATCCCCTGCGAGACTGATAAGGATCCCCCTGCTCCTGGCTGCCCCGGGGAAGGGGAACCGGCCAATACAGTGCAAAGTGGAAGGTTGGAGGAAAAGGGGAGGAAGAAGAATATGGGTAGATCGGAGGGCAAACAATCTAGGCTATCCTTCGAACCCCGAAGAGAAGCGAGGTCCCAATCTAGAGATACAGACAGAGAGATGGCAGAAAGACCCCAAGCCAACCAAGACACCACTGATGATGACGCTAAGACCCTCCTGAGGACTATGAAGCAGAGTCTTGTGTCAATAGAAGGCAAGATGGACTCGATATGCACCCGGGTTGACTTCCTGGCGCAAAAGCTGGAAAAGCATGATGGCAGGCTACAGGAAGCAGAGAATAGAATCTCTGAATTAGAGGACACATCAGGTGGGAGAAAGAACCAGATAGCACAAATGGAGGGCCTCCCGAAAGTTATCGCTGCCAAAAATGAGGATTTAGAAGCGAGATCGCGGTGCAGTAATGTGCGCATCATGGGAGTACCGGAAAGCACCAACTCGGGGCGAATGGAGGAGTATATAGAACGTATGCTGAAAACGCTGTTTGGAGTGGAAGCCCTCTCTGCACAGTTAGTGGTCAAAAGAGCACACTGCTTGCTGGGGCCTCGTCCTCTCCCGGGTGCACCCCCACGACCGATAATCGCTCGGGTACTAAATTACGGAGACCGGGAATTGGTCCTCCGCCTATCCAAAGAGAAGAAGCAACTGCAATTTGAGGGAAACAGCATAGCATTCTATCCGGATTTTACAATGGCGGTGCAAGAGGCCAGGAAGAAATTTGTACCAGTTAAAAAGAAATTGTGGCTGGCCCAAATAGACTATGCAATGCTATATCCGGCGCGGCTTCAGATTACGCACCAAGGAAAGCAATTCTTTTACACCAACTCGCAACAGGTGGAGGACTACCTAAAACGTGCTAACAGAGCTTCAACTGGCAGGGATCCGGAAACATCACCGAGATGAGCATCGTCCCCATTATCGGAACAAGGATGAACACGATCTCGAGCGGGAGGAACTGGTTTGTACTCAGGGCGATCCCGCACCCACAGAGAGCCTCGGAACAATGGCTAGTGAGAAACTGGAAAACGACAGACTTCATTGAAATCCCATGAGCCAGGCCACATGGTTGTACTGGGACATTGATGAAAAGATACCCGGGCCCCCCCTTCCGTACACCATAGGGGACTGGCAGAGGTGCCCCTCTGGGAATAAACACCCCAAAAGGAGATCCCTACTGGACAATTGTGAGTACCCCCTCATACTTCACTGTTCTTGTGTATCACTAACCTCGTTCCCTTTTTTCTCCCCTCTTCTTTGCCCATGTTTTCCATCTTTCTCTCCTTCACCTCTCTTCTGCGTTCTTTCCCGCTCTTTCTCCCTTTTCTGCCTTTCTCTTCTTCAGAGGCAGCTCACCCTCGGTATATTAGTTTTAGTTTCCAAACGTTTCATTCTTTGACCTCTATATACAACTCGTACTGCGGGACATGGGGAACTGTACTTGGTCACATTTACAGGTGAAACGCAGGGATGAGATGGCTGCACAATGCCAGTTTGGTGTCGCAAGCACAGTGACTGTGAGCTGTGAAGAACCCCACAACATGACAGTATGTTCGTTAGAGGTATTGGGGATTGGGGAGGGGGGTTTCTATGTCTTCGACAAGTTGGGGTTGTCGTTGTGGGAGGGCGTGGGAGGGGCAATGCATCTTATCACTTGTATGGTACATGTCATAATATGGAAACTATTAGTCATCAGATACACTACGCCTCCTGGGGATGGGAGTCTCTAGCCGCAGGGCGCAATATGTTCTCTTCCCCCCTTGAAAAATGGAAACACAGGGAATTGCAAGACTAAATCTACTAACCTGGAAAGTCCGTGGATTGGGCAACCCGCGCAAACGTAGACAAGTCCTGGCATACTTAGACAGGCACAACATCCACATAGCCATGTTGCAAGAAACACACATCGCGCCTTGTACCAATCCCACATTTGCCACCCGGTGGGCAGCACATAGATGCTTCTCCATGTATTCTACGTATGCTAGAGGCACAGCGATACTGATACAGAGGGGTACACCATATGTGGTGATGGGTTCGTTACAAGATGCGCAAGGACGGTACAGCATTATGTGGGGAAGACTGGTGGCATATTCTAGGAGGAGTGCTGCGAGATATGCGTGGTACCCTCATCCGGCTAGATACAGACCTTAAAAGATTGGAAAGAGAGCTTTCGAGCTCCCCCACAGGAGCCACTCAAGTCGCCCTCAGAGATAAATTGACGGAGTACCGGGAAACAGCAGAAAGGGAATATCTATTTTGCGGCTGATATTTCAGAGCACGTAGATACGGGGAAGGAGAAAGACCAGGGAGGGCATTGGCCGACCAAATCCACCGCCCTGGATTTGCTAATTATGTACTGGAAATACGAGAAGTGAATGATAATTTACATAAGGACACGATTAATATCATGCAGACCTTTACCACATTCTATTCATCCCTATACTCCACGAGAGGGGAGCAGACTACTCCCCTAGCGACATACTTGGAAGACGTAGCACTAGGGTGGATTGGAGAGGCACAAAGGGAGTTTCTGGTGGCGGAAATTGAAGAGGACGAAATTAGAGAGGCTGTAATGCAGCTACACTGCGGCAGAGCGCCTGGCTCGATGGGCTTCCGGCCGACTTCTATAAGATGTAGGCGGACGATTTGATCTCGATTCTTAAACAGGTATGTGACAAGGCTAGGGAAGAGGGGGTTCTTCCTCAGTCCAAGAGGGAGGTGATGTTTGTTTCATTGTTAAAGCCCGGGAACCCTGGGGACAAGTGTGAGTCATATAGACCATTATCCCTCATAAACTGTGATGTTAAAATATTGGCCAAAGTGCTCCCGAACAGACTGTGTCTTCTTATGAGCTCCCTCGTGCTGCCTGATCAGGCAGGGTTTATTCCTGGACGATCAACCTCGCATAATCTGCGCACTCTCTTCTCGTTATTACAAGATGTGAACCCGGACCTAGAAGCGTTGGCGGTCTTCTTAGACGCTACCAAAGCGTTCGATTCGGTGGAGTGGGGGTACCTACTGGAGGTTCTAGGACGCATGTGGATACCATCCGGATTCCTTGCCTGGATACGACTTTTGTACCAGCAGCCGCAGGCCAGAGCGTTGGTCAGTGGCGTGAGGTCTCCCCCATCTCAATTTTGCGGGGAACGAGGCAGGGTTGCCCGCTCTCGCCCCTATTATTTGCATTGGCAGTAGAACCCCTTGCAGCCAAGCTGTGCCAGCCATACCGGGAGCATGCGATTCTATACCCCACGAGGCAGATCCTGGTATCCCTATATGCGGATGACATTATGCTCTATGTCCGAAATCCACAAATTAGTCTTAATCCAATACTGCACAAGTTCATTGCATTCGGAGGGATCTCAGGAATTAAGGTTAATTGGGAGAAGACGCAGATTTTTCCACTCACTATGGCCACTCACCCGCACCCTCTGGACTACCCTTTAGTGTGGTGCCAGGCGGAGGTGAAATATTTAGGAATAACAATCACTAGAAACAGGACCGAACTTATGTGTGCTAATTATGGGCGAGTCCTCCCATCCCTAACGGACAAGATAACGCGCTGGATCACACTACCCCTCTCTATGGCAGGGCGCATATCACTGATCAAAATGATAATACTACCCAAACTGTTGTACCTCTTCCTAAATATACCATACAACCTGGGTGGGAATTTTTTAAAACACTTCAATCACAACTGACCAGGCTAGCGTGGGAGGGAATCAACCCAGACTTCAATGGAGCATATTAACGTGTCCCTTTGCACAGGGTGGCTTTGAAGCCCCCGACATGCAATTATATTATTTATGTGCACAAGCGCACTTCGCCACATATTGGTTTCACCCACCTCCATATATGCCACATTTAGCCGTTAAGCAAGGTTATATGGACCCCACCCCACTAGCGGGCTTTATCGCACATAAACCCAAACTTAGAGACTTGGGGGCATATGTATCAAAGAATGGTTTTACGATTCTCAAATAGCGATTTTTAGAGAATCGCTATTTGAGAATCGCAAAACGAGATGTAATAAAAAATTAGCAAATATTTTGCGATTCCTTATTATTCCTAATTGCGACTCGCAAATTGCGAGTCGCAATTAAGGAATGGCTTCCTATTCATTTCTATGGGCCAAGAGGCCCATAGGAATGAATGGAATTGCATGCGCAATTCTGCGAGTACCCAATAGGTACTCGCACATTGCTGCATGTAATTTCAAGGTGCAAGGGTTCCAAAAGGACACCCTGTTGCACCCCTGAAATGTGCATGTGTGCACATGTGGCGCACATACATGCCCTAAAGGCATGTATGTGCGCCACATGGCACTTAGAAAAATGCAAAAAAGTGCATTTTTCAAAGTAATCGCAAATTACCACCAACCTGAAGATGGTGGTAATTTGCGATTCCTTAAGCCAAAATCGCACAACTTGGGTGCTACCTACATTGCATTTAAGGAATCGCAATTTGCGATTCCTTAAATGCAATCGCAAAATAGGGAATCGCAAATTTCACGATTCCCTATTTTGCGATGGCCTTTTGGGATGATACATCCCAAAAGGCCTTTCCCCGTTCGCAAACATGCCAATTCTGAGAATCGGCCCGTTTGCGAACGGGAAAAGGGCTTGATACATATGCCCCTTGGACCCCAGGACTGCAGATTGTATGAATGCCACATGGAAGGGCATCGCTCGCAGACTAGAGATACCAATGCTGTACTCACCAAGGTTACAAATTGCACATTATCCGACCTTAGAAGTGGCGCAAAAAGTAGGATGTCGACGAATGTTGCAGAAATACAAAGATGTGTGAGGTTACGTCAGAGCGTTAAGGCAACTACACCTGACTTTCCAAGGGAGCCACTCACACTTGGTCCACTACACACAATTTTACAAAGTACACCCCCGTCGCATGAAGTCTCCCTGTTATACCGTAGCACACAGGCATCTCAGATACGAACCCCCACTACCTCCAGAACTCGAAGGGAAGCAGATCTGGGCATACCCCTATTGGGCAAACAATGGACATATAGCTGCAACCATTTCAGCTAACAGTCGTATACGGATTATACATTATACATTTCTCCATCGCCTATATTACACTCCGGCGAAGATGTACAGGTTTCAGTTGTGAGCAGATGATAGATGCGACAGGTGTGGGCACGGGGCTGCAGACTTCCTGCATTTAGCGTGGGAGTGTGCACCTCTCAAGGCATACTGGCAAAAGGTTCTGGAGGCCCTCGGGAGATGGTTGGAGTTTTGCTACTGGCCTCCCCGGTGATGGCCCTGCTGGGATATACGGAGGATATTGGTGCTACTCATAGGAAATTAGTTGCCCTGGGGCTATTATTGGCTAAGAGAAGGGTTGCCTGCAGGTGGGGCCGGGGCAGAGCACCCAAATTTAAGTCTGGATTCAAGACCTAATACTGTGGCAAGAACAATTCCTGACATATGCTGAGCTTCTCCCTCCTAATTCAAGGCTGAGAGACGTATGGGACCCTCTGCGAATGTATATGCTATCTCATTCATCATAGGGAGTGAAGAGAGGAATGGAGCAGCTGAGAGACGGGAGGTGAGGAGGGGGAGGAGAGCAAGAGGGTATGAGGGACCAGGCTGGTCATAAACTGATCATTGAGAGGACATCCCTGGGGCATGAGATATGTTATTTGGTGATACTGGCATGTACCCTTTTCAATTGTCCGACCACTGTATGATGATATTGATGCATATTTCTGATTGATGTTTGTATCCAAACTTAATAAAATAAAAAAATAAAATAAAAAAAAGAATTTACAAGGTATAGTAAATTAAAGCATTTCACTCAACCGCAAATAAGTGTTGGCAAATTCAACAACATTGACACGTAAAACATTTTCACTAAAAAAATGGGCTAGTTGTAATGCGGTCATTTAGATTCACTTTAGGCAACCAACTCCTGTAGGAAGCGAGTCAGGGAGACCAGCAAGGTCATCGGAAACAGTAGGCTCTAGTGTAGAAGCACTCTTCATTTAGTTGCAGGCATTTTATCCATAGCAATGGTTTGCTATGGAAGTGGTCCTAATCCAAAGGATGCAGGATGCTGAAGATGCTCAAGGATGCTGTGGATGTGATGCGGTCGACGGGGGTCTTCCTGCAGCTACTGCTTGGTCCACGAAGAGGGCGGGGTGGTCCTGGTCACAGTATTGACATCCCTCGAAGTCCTCTGTGCTGGTAGAAGTCCAGTCAACACTGGGCATTAACCCTGTTCTTCCCTGGACAATAACTCAGCTTCTGGACAACCAAGCTGCACTCCGATGACTCTCCAAGACTCAGTGAACTTGGGTGGAACTTTGAGTGTCGGATATTGGTCTCTGGTGCTGCATGGTAGCGGTTGGTGGTGGCTTGAATATTCTGGGCTACCAACTTGTCCCAGCAGGCTTCTCAGCTGTTGTGGCCCAATGCTGTTAACAAGAGGTCAACAAACTGACCCTTGGAGTTTCTTTGCAATGGTTTGGCTCAGGAGCAGGACACAGTAGGCACAGTCCCTCTTCTATGCTAGCCACCAGGTTCAGCAGGTGCAGCCCAAGCCAGTATAGACTCTCTTTGCTGGTTCCACAGTGCAGCAGGCTAGTCCTTATTTGGTCCTTCTTTCAGTCCAGATAAGATCTGAGTTCTGGGTGCCAGGGGTGCCCTATTTATGCTCAGAAATGCCCTCAGGGTGGGATGCAGTTGGTAGCCAATGGGCTACCAGGTTCCCCCCTCCTGATGACCACTTCCTGGGAAGTGTGTCATCTGGCTATCCCAAGATGCACCTTTCTGCCCACTCCCAACATGGCAGAACCCCTCTCTAGGCATCCAGAGCTCCCTAGCTCAACCCAGAGGTGTGGCTACCAAGGCAACTACATGCCCCTGGGAAACCAGTTTGACACCTGGCTTCCCTTTCCCCGTCCCTAGCGTCAGGCTGTCCGCCTAATCAATGGAGCAGCCCTTATCCCAAATGTTTCCCATTTGCCCTTCAAAGGTGGCTTCTCCTTTGAAGCTTGCCTTTTGGGCCAACACCTATGTGGCTTCCTGCAGGAGGGAGGTAACACCTCTCTCCTGAGAAGGCCCCTATAGGAGGGCAGTATGTTGTCTGCAGTACAACAGTAAATGGGCACTGGAAACTTTGGACAACTAAAGTGGCAACTTCTAAAATTGTACTTTGCCCACCAGAGACATTAAATTCGATGTAACCATTAAATCAGAATTTAATGCACTGATTCTTTTGATACCATACACTACCAACTTTAGTAGTCCCCTTCAGAAATTATCAGGGCAGCCTGTAGCTCTGCACTTGCCAATGGGGATACTAGCCTTTCCACAGTAAAAACGACAATTTAGGGTTTTTACTGATGGAACATGTAAAAGGACATGTTCCACTTTTTAGACATGTTCCACTTTTACAGCACCCTCCCTTAGTGGCCTACTTTAGGGGTGACATATATATTAAAAAGGGAGGTTTAGGCTTGGCCATTACCTTAAATGTCAAAGTCGAGTTAGCAGTTTTAAACTTTCCTTCCGGGCTGCAGTGACAGACTGGGAGCCATGTTCTACCTTGTCCTACTCGTGGTGACACAACCAGTGCTGTAGTCCATAAGAGACACCTCAACTTACAGGCCCCGGGTACTCCTGGTACCATATACTAAGGACCTACAAGTAAGATGGGCTGTGCCAATTTGGGACAAGCCAATTAAACATATACCATTTTAAGGGTCAGAGCACATGCACTGAGCCCTGTTTATCAGAGCAAAGGGGGGCAAAAAAGTGGGTACATCTTGCACTACTGCGCTACTAAATCATAGGGACACCATGCCCACTTTTATTATGAGATGGCCCCTCTCTCCATTGTATGCATTTGTTATGCTTCACTGTTCCTTGGTGGCAGTGGTAGGCTTGCTACAGTTATGGCATGTTTACTGATTCCTTGATGGCAGTGGCAGGCAATTCAGAACACTTTCTCATGCTGAACAAAAGAAACACGAGTGAATAGAATCCTCATGTTGAGTGAGGAAACAGGTAACAAGGAACACGTACACATGGTCACCCGTGCGAGTGCAGCCCGCGCTGAATCAGCACTGCAGGTGCGAACACCTGCTGAGAGACAGACTTGCGCTGCACGTGTACTGGATCCTATTTAAACCCCACCCTGGGCTAATGTGAGTGCTTAGCCTCTTCGAATTCCCCTATTCTGTACTCCTGACGTGAGGTCGGACTCCCGGCCTGCTGGACTTCTCCTGCTTCTGCTGTTCTTCCCCCATTGAGGTTTCTGCTCCTAGAGAAAACAAACAGAGAGATAGGACAATAAATCAGGTACCTCTGCTTCGCGTCTTGCAGAGCCCCGGCAACCAGAAACAAAACAAGCATTTGCAATGCAATAGGTCTCGCATTTGTTAAAGTTAGAGCTGTTGGCGTTGAAAATAACAGCGTTTTTTAACTTTTGTTTTTTTATTTGCAGTGGAGGTATTATATATGCATAGCACTATTGCCAATGGTATAACAAAGCAAAAGTAAAAAACATTGCCATTTTCAATGCCAACAGCTCTAACTTTAACAAGTGCGAGACCTAGTGCATTGAAAATGCAATCAGTCTTGCATTTGTTGGAGTTGGAGTTATTGGCATTATAAATGCCAATGTTTTTTACCTAGCCATATTGAAGGGTGCAGTACCATATGTGGCCGGATATCAGATTCCTCTTGTGGTTAATCCGCTTTTACAGCAAGAGCAATCTGCTTCTACACTTCACCTCCACCATTACAAACAACTCACTGCCCTTTTTGGATCTGGAGATAAAGGCGAGAGAGGGGAGATGGATCACACAGGTTTACCATAAACCGACCGACGAGAACAACCTACTGTCCTTCAACAGCTTCCACCTGAAATTCTTCCCCAAGAATTTACACTTTGGACAGTTCATATGTCTCCGTAGAAACTGTTCCAATGTAGGGGATTATTGTCAGGACCAATGTCTTTCCTCTATTGAACCGCACAGGAGCAGAACGACGTTAGTTCCAATGCCCTTCTCAGAACCTTCCCTGCTAGGCCTTCTAGCATTCCATCGCAGGTAAGTTCTAAGGGGGGAAAGGGGTTGGGGACAGAGAAGAGACAGCTTCCTGCGCTCTGCCTGTTCTGCAAGGTCTTCTTTTCTTCTTACTTCTTGCAGACCTGTACACAATTCAACTTTAGCATTTACTCAGCACTTACTTGTGACCAACTTCTCTTTTATATTAGATAACTTATCTTACCAGGGAAACTTGGGAAGCTTGCTACTCTTCTTACTTCTCGTGTTGTTTGTCTGGTTGAGATGAGAAGTTTTTACTTAGCTTGTTTATTTTCTTTTTCTATTTCAGGAACGTCCTGCCGCAGATTCTGGCTTGTGGCTATGATGCAAGAAAGATTGTGGTAAATGTTTGCTTTTTATTCTTTTCTTTTTGAATTGGTTATATTTATTATGCCCTTCATCTACTGTACTCACTGTGTATTACGCTCCTTTATCTTATCAGTTTTATTCTTATTAGGCTGCTTTAATTCTTCTTTTCTTCTGAATTAATAAAAGAGCTCTTCACAAGTTTTTAGTATAGCAGAAATGATAGGGTTCTCTTGAGCTCCCTTTCAGTAGTTAATTAAATGAATTGTAGGCAACTGTGCTAATTTAATTTGTCTGTGCAAGCTTGTGCTTCCATCTTATTTGATTTATTTAGGAGCTGGAGATTTCTTTAACAGAAACGAATTTCAACTACAGAGTTAGTTGACCCTTTTAACCTTGCTGACAAGTGGATGACTAATCTCTTTCACATGCATTTAACAAATGCGGTAAAAAGGAAAATGACTAAGTTACTTTAATTCATCACGGTCTTTAACCTTCTCAACCAAGCGTGACAAGAGTCTTTTTAAATATAAGCACTGGGAATTCTTTGAAGAGTGCTATTATTTGAACGTTCAGCTTAAGCAGAAAAATGCATTTGGTTCTTTTAAATATACACTGACCTTATTTCATAGTGCAAGAGAATTCCGACGAAACTAAAACCCGATATTTAAACGCAACTACCCTAACTAACTTTCGCGACGCCTCAGGAACAGGTGCTCTCTCAGGAATTTCTTCAGTGAAGTGCACTGTGGAATGTTGAAGCGCACTTCACCTGACCTTCATTATTTAAGAAGACTAGACTGCTAAACAGCACTATGCTGTAGCAGTGCTGGAATTTTGGCAGCCATATTACAATTTCTGCGATGCCAGCTAGCACTCCAGCTAAGGGGATAACCTGCCTTCAGTTTAGTCTGTAAGGGAGAGATAGTCATCAGTGTAGAGATGGAAGGAGGAAACCTACCGTGAACCCTGACAGTACCCCCTCCCAACGGGGTTTCCTCCAGTCGAGGTTTGGCTGGGAATTTGGCATGAAAGGCTTTAATTAATCGGGGGCATGAACATCAGTACTTTTTTCCCAAGAACGCTCATCAGGTCCATAACCCTTCCAATCAATGAGGTAGAAAAGTTCATTACGAATGATGCGTGAATCTAAGATGCGTTTAACCTCATACTCCACCTCACCATTAAGAATTAAAGGATCCGGAGGAGAACTTTTACGCAAATCTGGTTGAATGGGTTTGAGGAGAGAAATATGAAACACTGGGTGAATTTTAGTAGTGCCTGGGAGAGATAATTGATAAGTGACAGGATTGATAACCTTCTCAATAGGATAGGGACCCATAAAACGGGGCTGGAATTTACGGGAACCCTTGAGTCTAAGATTTTTAGTGCTCAACCAAACCAAGTCTCCTGCCTGAAGATCAGGTTCTTTTTACGTTTGCGATCAGCGAAGTGTTTATAACGATCCTTCGCAATCGACAAGTTCTGGATTACAGAGTGGTGGATTTTAGTCATTTGTTGAGCAATGTCTTGAACAGCTGGAACATCTATCTTATCAAAATTAGCATGAGAATTAGGATGTCTGCCTGCGTTTACAAAGAAAGGGGAATGACCAGTAGATACATTTTGAGCATTATTGTAGGAGTATTCAGCTGTCCATAAATGGTCAGGCCAATCACCCTCTTCATCTAACAAATAAAGCCGTAAGTATTGTTCTAGTTCTTGATTAATGCGTTCAGTCTGCCCATCAGTTTCTGGGTGAAAACTGGTAGAATAACGATGGTCTATATTAAGACCTTTGATGTAGGCCTTCCAAAATTTTGATAGAAACTGGGAGCCTCTGTCTGAAATGAGTACCTTTGGAATGCCATGAAGGCGAATGATATGTTGATTAAAAAGTTGGGAAAGTTGTTTAGCAGTAGGTGTTCCCATGAAAGGTACAAAGTGTGCCATCTTGCTAAAGGTGTCCACTACCACAAGAATGGTATCATAACCATGGGAAGAGGGCAGATCTACAATTAAATCTAGGGAGACTGTGTGCCAAGGATGTGGGGGGTTGGCATGGGTTGTAGAAGACCTTTTGGAGCCTGCCTGTCCGATTTCCCCGTGCACAAATCTCACAGCCCAGAACGTATTGACGAATGTCTCTGCACATGTATGGCCACCAGAAACTACGTCTAAGTAACTCTTCAGTTTTGGAGACGCCCTTATGGCCCGCCAAAGGGTTATCGTGACATTCTTGCATTGCCTTCAACTGGAGTTCCTTAGTAGGTAAATACAGATTGGTGCCATGATATGGAAGACCGTTGTGGACGAGACGTTGAGGATCTTCTGTGGCCCAATTCTCCATTTCCAGGTCAGACATGGTATTCCGAACGTGATTTTCGAAGGGCTCGAGAGAGATAACTCCAATGATTTTATCTTCAGGTATGATTTGTTGGTTAGTAATGACAGGAGTTTGATTTTCGGTGTCCAATCGAGAAAGAACATCAGCCTTTCCATTCTTAGATCCTGGACGAAAGGTAATTACAAAATCGAAATCTGCGAAATACAGAGACCAACGTAGTTGTCGTGGTGTGAGAGTACGAGCAGATCGCAGGAATTTCAGATTGCGGTGATCCGTAAACACCGTCACGGTGTGCTTAGCTCCCATTAAGTAGTGCCTCCAATCTTTAAAGGCATCTTTGATTGCCAAAAGTTCTTTCTCGGTAATTGTATAATTACATTCCGCAGGGTTGAGCTTACGGGAGCGGTAAGCCACCGGGTGTAATTGTCCCGTATCCTTATGCCTTTGTGAAAGTATTCCTCCGATGGCCAGGTCCGAAGCATCTGTCTCCAAATAGAAAGGCTCAGAGGGATCTGCATGAAGTAAAACAGGTGCCGTGGTAAAGCTGTCTTTCATCAATCTAAAGGCCTCTTCAGCTTCTTCAGACCATTTAAATGGAACTCCTTTCTTTAGAAGACGAGTTAAGGGGAGAATTTTCTGGGAGAATCCGTGAATGAATCGGCGGTAAAAGTTGGAAAATCCAATAAAGCTTTGAACCTCTTTGACACTGGTAGGGGCTTTCCACTCCGTTATAGCTTTCACCTTCTGCTCGTCCATTCTCACTCCTGCAGGTGATAATACAAAGCCCAGGAATTCCACTGTATCAGTATTGAATAGGCATTTTTCCAGTTTTACGTATAGTGAATTTTCTCGTAATCGTTGTAAAACAGCTCGGACCTGGTTTGGGTGGTCTTCAACTGAGTCTGAATAAATCAATATGTCGTCTATATAAACTATGACGCATCGATCAATAAATTCACTTAGGACATCATTGATGAAGTACTGGAAGGCCGCTGGAGCGTTGCAAAGACCATACGGCATGACCAGATACTCGTAAAGGCCATATTTAGTCCTGAACGCAGTCTTCCACTCATCGCCTTCCCGGAGCCTGATCAAATGGTATGCTCCTCGTAGATCTAGACGAGTGTAAATCTTTGCTTCCTTCACCTGATCAATCAATACGGAAATTAGGGGTAGCGGGTAACGGTTTTTAATTGTTATCCTGTTAATTGCCCTAAAGTCAATACAAGTCCTGAGATCCCCCTCTTTCTTTGGTACGAAAAAAAGAGGGAGGAGACCGGAGACTGGGATGGTCTGATAAATCCATTCTCTAAATTTTTGGCAAGGTATTCCTTCAAATGAATGTTTTCTTTCTCCGTCAAAGCGTAGATCCGGCTGCATGGCAAGTTAGCCCCAGGTTCAAGGTCGATTTTACAATCGTAGGGTCTGTGGGGCGGTAGCTTCTCAGCCTTCACTTCATCAAAAACATCCACAAAGTCTTGATACTCTTCGGGTACAACAGTAGTTTGTATGACACACACCGAACCTCCATTTTCACACAACTGGGCGACTGCACTGGGCTGAGAAGGATTTGTTGGACAATTGAAACAATTTCTTGTACAATATTCCGAATTTAGTTGAATAGTTCGTGCTGCCCAATTGATCTGTGGGTTGTGCTCTGTCAACCACGGCAAACCTAGAATCAATTGGAATTGAGGGGCGTCTATTAGATTGAACTGCAATTTTTCTTGATGGCCTTCGACTGTAATCATGTGCACCAATTCTGTGTGACTGGTTATGGGCCCTGAAGTTAGATCCGTACCATCCACCGCTCTAACCTTCTCATTTTTCTCTTTTTAATTGCTTGTAGTCCAATTTGGCTAGCGAATTTGTGATCGCAGAAATTTCCAGTTGCTCCAGAATCTACCATAACCGTAATTCCCGCCAAAGCTTCATTCCTGAATCTTAACGTCACTGTCATAACCAAATGGGGTGAGGAGACTTGTAGAGTGTTTGCCAACTGATGATTATGTGGAGTTGTTCCTTCATTCGCATCCACCAGTCCAACTCCGCTGACCGGTGGTGCCGCTAGTTTTCCTTCTCCTTTGCGGGCAATTTAGGTCTTTTTATACAATTTTTGACAAAATGTCCACCTCCACCGCAGTACAGGCACAACTTATTCAGTCTTCTCCTGTCTTTCTCCTCCTTCGTCAGTGGACCTCTGACCACACCGATCTGCATGGGTTCTACTCCAGAAGAACTCTCTACAGCCCGCGTAGACTCGACCTTTACCCGATCAAAACGGGGAACACTGGACCTGAACTCCCTCCTTCGTTCTCCTTTCCGTTCGCTTTGTCGATAATCGATTTCTAGAGTTAAGTCTACTAATTCTGAGATGTCAGAAGGGCGATTGGGAATTTGGGACAACACGTCTTTGAGTTCCTCTCGCAGTCCTCTGTAGAATACAGCTGCTCTTTTATCTTCGGGCCAGTTGGTCTCGACCACTAGTTTGTTAAATTGGGCCAAATACGACACTAGCTCTCGATTTCCCTGTTTCAACTCTAACAGCTCGTTGTCTGAAGCCTGTGATGCAGTTCTTCTATCAAAAATTCGGAGAAATTCTTTTTGAAGTTGTCTAGATTGTACAAAATTGGGTCATCTTTGGTAACAAGAGGCATCGACCAAGAAGCGGCATCTCCACTAAGATAGGAGAGGATAAAGGCTACCCGGGATTGAGCATCGGGGAAAATCGTTGGGCGGCACATGAAATGCAGAGAGCACTGTGTCAAAAAAATTTGTGCTTTGTGCGGGTCTCCATTAAACCTCTCCGGAGGAGCAAGAGGGATTACTGGGGACAATGAGTGGATAACTTGTGTGGGGGCTATGGATATAGGACTTGTGTTTGGTCCTTGGGTTTCTAAGAATGTGGTTCCTTGACTGGTCCCTGAAACTGTATCTCCCATTTTAAAGGTAATTATTTCTTGTCTAAGGATTTTATTTTCCTCCCTAACTGCCTCCAAATCTCTTTGAATGTTACTTAAAATCTCACCTAGATTTTTAAAATCAAACCCCTCCGCCATTCTGCTCGGGTGCTTGTACCAACGTGGGCACTTCACTCTGTCAGGACCAATGTCTTTCCTCTATTGAACCGCACAGGAGCAGAACGACGTTAGTTCCAATGCCCTTCTCAGAACCTTCCCTGCTAGGCCTTCTAGCATTCCATCGCAGGTAAGTTCTAAGGGGGAAAGGGGTTGGGGACAGAGAAGAGACAGCTTCCTGCGCTCTGCCTGTTCTGCAAGGTCTTCTTTTCTTCTTACTTCTTGCAGACCTGTACACAATTCAACTTTAGCATTTACTCAGCACTTACTTGTGACCAACTTCTCTTTTTATATTAGATAACTTATCTTACCAGGGAAACTTGGGAAGCTTGCTACTCTTCTTACTTCTCGTGTTGTTTGTCTGGTTGAGATGAGAAGTTTTTACTTAGCTTGTTTATTTTCTTTTTCTATTTCAGGAACGTCCTGCCGCAGATTCTGGCTTGTGGCTATGATGCAAGAAAGATTGTGGTAAATGTTTGCTTTTTATTCTTTTCTTTTTGAATTGGTTATATTTATTATGCCCTTCATCTACTGTACTCACTGTGTATTACGCTCCTTTATCTTATCAGTTTTATTCTTATTAGGCTGCTTTAATTCTTCTTTTCTTCTGAATTAATAAAAGAGCTCTTCACAAGTTTTTAGTATAGCAGAAATGATAGGGTTCTCTTGAGCTCCCTTTCAGTAGTTAATTAAATGAATTGTAGGCAACTGTGCTAATTTAATTTGTCTGTGCAAGCTTGTGCTTCCATCTTATTTGATTTATTTAGGAGCTGGAGATTTCTTTAACAGAAACGAATTTCAACTACAGAGTTAGTTGACCCTTTTAACCTTGCTGACAAGTGGATGACTAATCTCTTTCACATGCATTTAACAAATGCGGTAAAAAGGAAAATGACTAAGTTACTTTAATTCATCACGGTCTTTAACCTTCTCAACCAAGCGTGACAAGAGTCTTTTTAAATATAAGCACTGGGAATTCTTTGAAGAGTGCTATTATTTGAACGTTCAGCTTAAGCAGAAAAATGCATTTGGTTCTTTTAAATATACACTGACCTTATTTCATAGTGCAAGAGAATTCCGACGAAACTAAAACCCGATATTTAAACGCAACTACCCTAACTAACTTTCGCGACGCCTCAGGAACAGGTGCTCTCTCAGGAATTTCTTCAGTGAAGTGCACTGTGGAATGTTGAAGCGCACTTCACCTGACCTTCATTATTTAAGAAGACTAGACTGCTAAACAGCACTATGCTGTAGCAGTGCTGGAATTTTGGCAGCCATATTACAATTTCTGCGATGCCAGCTAGCACTCCAGCTAAGGGGATAACCTGCCTTCAGTTTAGTCTGTAAGGGAGAGATAGTCATCAGTGTAGAGATGGAAGGAGGAAACCTACCGTGAACCCTGACAATTATAAAATGCAATCAGAGAAACTATGGGAGACACTGCATGAGAAGAATTACCCTGAGCAGGTCATACATCAGGCACAGCGTTGGGCAAGGAACTACAACAGAGATGTTCTCCTCGAGCACAAGGACAAGAAAAAGATGGACAGGACAATCTGTGTGACAACATCCAGCACAGCTTTAAACCAAGTGAAAAAAATAATGACAAAAAATTGACGGATCCTGAATTCAAGTGGCCCATTGTCCCTACCCAAAAACCCAGACTGTGGGATCTTCCGCCTGTGGTAGGTCATACTCCTTGCGGGAGTTGTGGAGTATGCTCCTTAACCAGCAGTTCAAAGTTTGTGGATGTAGGACTGAAACATCCTTGGGTCCAGACGAAACATACAAATTGTAATTCTGAAAATGTCATCTATCTAATCTGTTGCCCGTGCAATCTTTTTTATATAGGGATGACGACCCGCAAGGTGAAGGCACAAATAACAGAACATAAGAGCAACATAAAATGCAAAAAAACCATGACTAATCCCACAACTCACTTCGTAGAGGCGAACCACGAAGAAAGAGATATCTATTGGACGATACTAGACAAACCTTTTATCCCCCAGAATATGAGCGATATCAATACTTTTCTCCTCAAAAGAGAAAAGAAATGGATTTATAGGATCCGGAGTAATATTAACAGACTCAACGATAAGATACCGTGGAACCAGCTAAGCAATCTCTAATGGAGACAAGGTTGTGTAATTAATAGGCTACATGGGGAGTAAAATAATTAGTTTTTCTCCTAGTTTCATCTCTGGGATGGAGAGAATAATTTTGCCCCCATATCCCACTGGTCCAGACTATGGAACGTCTACGACTATGGAACGTCTACTTGCATCCAACAAGTGATTAGATCTCCCTGCCGTTGGCACATTTATGAACACACTTTGGATGATGCTCCCTGATAGTCATTTCCACCCAGCCAATCCGAGTATAGTGATTGGAAATAACCAATCACTATAATTTGTTCTTTTTATCTGCCATGAACACAGATATATACATAAAAATATTGCGTATCCAAACTCTAACTTCGAAGACAAAATTATGGTGGAAAAACTACAATTTCATACATGGCCCGCAGTATCGCTGAGAGACCAGTGTATATTAAAATTAATTAGGAATCAAAAAGAATGCGGACATCCATAGTTTTCAATAAAAATGAGCCAGCACAGGGGACACAGAGGCCCTCCCCCGCCCCTCCATACTCCCCCCACCCCTCCCCCCAAGCCCCTTTTTTGTTCAAATTTTGACCGGGTTATACAAATAAAGGACAACTAAATCTATGGTGGTGGATAGCAACTGGTATTCACGTGTGAGGATTCTCTCACTTGTTTTTACTATGAAGAACCTCAAAATGAATTATTCACGAAAAGATGCTCGCCGGGGTAAGTGAGTATTCGTTGAGAGAGGCCATAGTGAGGTCAGCATTTCAGTGTCTGCCTCCTCCCGGTTTCAGAACTCATCCGACCGGAAGGCAGAAGTGCTGTTGCAGGACTACAGGAAACACATTTGGGGTTTCCATCGGTGTGACAGCTACATGTGGTGGCGAGAGGCAAGAGAAAGTGGCACCCCGCCCTTGATTAGGTAAGTGGGGTACAAATGGACGAGTGACTATCGCAGTTACTGATTTGCAGTTTTTCATGAGCGCGACCTCTGTTAAGTTGGCAAGGGTGAGTTAGTGATTGAGCACCAAGGAATAGATATTTTGTCACTTGTGGAATCAGAAAACGGGACATAGACATGCACGGCCGGCTTTAGCACTGGTGGTGCCCAGTGCGACAATGTTTTTTTGCGGCCCCCAATGACCACCTCCGCCACGGATTCCCTCCCTACCACCCTTTAACAATCTCCATAACCACTCTCTCTCAGATGCATTTAATTAATTTTATAGTGTCACTCATAAAAGTGGAATGTCAGAGCACTTTACATAACACACGCATTACACAGAGACAATCAATCATAGGTGTGTATAGGAAATGTTACATAAGACAGAGGACAACAAGGGGTGGATTCACATGTCATCCATACAGGTAGGCAGTATAGTTGAAGAGTACTTGGTCTGAAGAAGCACAAACTCTGAATTTAAAAAGTAACACAATGGATTGGGGCTCTCTTTAACAACAAGAACTGATTTGTACCCAAATGAACCCTTTTTGCAACATTAGAATAATGAGTCTGAGAAAAATCTATACGCTCTAATCTATACCTTGAAGTCTGCAAGCAGTTCTTTGATGACAGTTAATAGCTCACTGTAAACTGCAACTAACAAAAGGAAGTCTCTGACAAAAGCAGTAGACCACTGCCATGTTAACATTATATTCACTTTGTGATCTGCATGGTACATGTTCTTTGCAGCAGGCATATTAACCCTCTGCGCTACCTTACCATGAATCAAAACTTCCAGTCAAAACTTCTACTAGACAAACTCCGATCTCGCCAGGAAGAACATTAATCACCGGAGTTTTCTTGACATTTTAATTGTTGCCTCAAAATTGCTGGAGGCAAGGAACATGGCAGAAGGTGCTTTTAACCACAATATAAACAAACAAACAGGGGCCCCCATGCGAAGTCAGCACCCAGTGCGGTGGCACCGGTCGCACCGCCCTAGAGCTGGCCCTGTAGACATGCCCCAGTTGATTGGTGTGCTTAAATCCACAGTGTGATGAAATAGACTTTATGAGCAAGCATCGGAAAATGGAATCACTATTCCCGATGTAGTGAGAAACACGTTGCAGAGTTAAATTCACGTTGTGACTGTAAAGGCTTTTTTGAGTGAACATGGGGGTTAAGATATATTAATCCTGAAAGTAGCATAAAACATGAGGTTTAAAAACACCCTAGATAATCTGTTTGAACAACTAAGAGGAAGGCTGTTTATGCGATTTGTGCTTTTCCCATAATACTGAGTGTGACCACGGGGATGCTCCCGCTTGCACTCCAGTTTGAGTGGCTTTACTGATGAAACTTTTTTAGATACATTTTGATTATATTTTTTTCCCTTATGCAAGAATCACTAGTGTTGTTTCGCTTCTCTTTTAACTGGTTTTATTTCACCCTGGAGTGGGTTGGCAGTGTGATCGAATTACAGCATGCTCTGTTATTGACTCATGGAATTTCCATGATACAGCTGACATGCGATTGTGATTAATGAGAATTGGGGGGTTATTTTCCCTTTGAATCAATCAACATATACATGATGAAATGTGCAGCTCCTTGGGGAGCAAAATATATATGTGTGTATTGGAAAACTTTTGGTGTTGTGTTTATGTTCAGAGTTTGTCTTTTCAGAAACACCCGAGATTGTCGACATAGAAAGTGACAAGCAAAGTCATTATATGTAAAAAGTTCTTTTAACACATATATCCATTTGAATACCAGGATACTTACCTAAAAAGGGATGAGCAAGAACAGGATTGCTAGTCCTGAGGAAGACTAGACGACCCTTAGTGGGCGGTAAAAGTGGCCGAAACATGTTGACATAGAATGCAGTAAGGAGAGACAAAGGGGTCCTTATTATCCCCTAGACCATCTCCATTTCATAGAATGTTTTATCCTTTCCAAGGTACCCATGATTAAAGATTTTTGAAGGGTGTTCTTGAGGTAGTTTTATACTTATCCTATCATTGTCTGTCTATATGTAGTTTACTGTGTGGATCCCAACATATATATGTTTGTATTGTCTTCCCCCTCCCTTTGATCCATCCCAGGTGTTGGTCTGTGCAGGGATGTTGTAGCAACCCTAGGATGAAGCATACCAATACTTAGTGGGTGAGGGCAGTTTTAAAGAACCTTATGTTCTTCCAGAGAGGGGTGTGTTTCTATATACACCTGCCTCTTTCCCCTTTTCCTCTTTTTGTGGATATTGAAGCTTATAATAGGGAGGATGGAAAAGGAGAAGTACTTCTCTCCCCTTCTTATTTGTGTGATGACTTGTAGCTCATGCACGGGAGAGTAGAAGTAGTAATCCCTAGTCTTTGGATGAAGGGCTCACCAAACATCCACTAAGAACCAATGAGACAAACATTGCGTGTTGTACATGTATGAGGTAATGGGGGTAAGATCCAGCTAAGTGTATGTCTATCATGCTGTTGAAATAAACATTAAGCTAAAACATGTCATCTGCAGTTTCTGCAAGATCATCTTGTTCCAGAGAGAAGTGGGATACTAGCTAGGCGACAAGGGGTGCCAAGGTAATCCGGCACGGCCCGTCAAAGTTAACTATGACATATATGCTAGTGTTAACTGGACAGTTTTTTGGAGAGCAAGTTTAGGACATGCTAATAACATCAGGACGTACCCTTGTCAAAATTCATGAACCATTCCACTTCCCCATTCCGAGGCTGGAGAGAGGAGTTACACATATGCAAGTTGCAGGGATAGCATCCCATCAAAATGCAGGCTATGTAGAGTGTAGTATCTAAGACTGCATCATATCACCATTGGTGTCCATAACAAGCCTCTGTTCAATCCTTACATGGTAAAATATTAATTCAATCTGCTTAGAACAATCAAATGAGTTTCAATAAGAGCTGTTGGTAGGTAAAGCAATCAGCGTCATGGCTCTATAATCATAGGAGGAGTCCACAATAATCAGTAAGGAGACAATTAGATCAGCTCATCCACAGTCTGAAGCATTACAGAGGGGAGAATATGCGATGTGTCACACATTTGGGAATCTATTGAGCCTCTGCCGGATGAAGAAGAGTCTGAGACTCACACAAGTGTTTACATTGGGATCTTGTGACTGCAGAGCCATTGACAGTGCAGAGCTTCTTCCCAGCTGGGACTGTGCCGTGTAGGAGTACCTGAAGTGGACTGATGGGAGTGGGCCCGCTGGTCGGCATCATGGTTTTTCTAGGGGATTGATGCTGGGGCCCGCTTAGATTCCGGTGTAGTCCACCCAGTACCATCCCTCTCCAGGTTCACTGAAAAAGGAGGTGTGTCGGCTGGCTTCCATCTTCAGCTTTGCAGGAAAGAGCAGAGTATTTGAGACCAAGGTCCCGAATCCTACGCTTAACACCCGTAAATGAAGCTCAACAGTGTTGCACTGCAGCAGATCATAATGCCAGTCCCTCATAGGGAAGCTGGTCCCCTTGCCTCGAAGCGTGTAGCACAGTACATCCCTGTCCGATACTGCAAAGCTTTGCCACTATCGGTCTAGACGGTGCCCGCCGGTGAACGATGGGCTGGTGACCTGATGGGTTCACTCAAAAGTAAAGAGGGGAGAGAGGCCGCTGGGAACAAAATGTTTGTACAACCAGTTTTCAGTGATGGTGGTGGGGCCGTGGCCCTGCGCTCCCTCTGACAGGCCGATGATAATATGATTGCTGCGGAAACAACCCTCCAATGTCCTATGCCCTTCCCTCCATAGTGCCATTATTGGCAACACACCCCACTCACACAAACACATAGCATGCATGCTAAATAAATAAATACACAACACAACTTTTGTTTGGGAAAATATTGCTGCAGGTTTATTCCATACAAGAGTATGCAATATGGTGGGTTATCTTACGGGCGATCCAAGGGCAGGCAGCCCCTCGCTGCCCGCCCGCCTGATGAGCCAAGCACTGTGGAGAACCCAATCAGTGCTACCTTATGGGGTGATCCTCTTTCCGGATCACGTGACACATTACTCATGCCCCTTTCAGGGTGGAGCGTAGCAAGGCAAGCCCCCGGTTGTTCAGGCCCACAACCGCCCGAAGGACTAACGGGACGCCGACACGGTTTTCCAGGAACCTGCCATGAGGCTCCTGGTATTTGGCTCTGGCACCCCTATTGTGCCCTGCAGAGGTACCCTTCTGTACCCATCCGCTTCCAGATCGCCCTGTAACTCCGCCACAGCTCTGGAGGCGGCCCCCGTCGCCACCAGAGCCCCCCCACCAAACAGGTATACTCTCACCTGCAACCTCTCAGCCCCAGGGCCTCCTGCTGATCTAAAAGGAATAGATCCATCCCTGTTGGTGACAAGTGAACCCCATCTTTGTCAAAGTTCCCTTGCACATTATCTTGAATCATCTCATGTCTGATGAAACCCAGGCCCCTCTGGTCTGTGAACTTACGCATTGCACGATTCACCCTCTTCCGGGAATGTTCAATGGCCTCCCCAGACCTGGCCCCGTGCCACACCCTGCGGGGAATGATTTCAGACCACCAGAGCTCACATTGACCCATGCATTTACTGATCTCCCCTAAGTCAGTTTTCATGGCCTGTAATAGTGACCGCTTCCCCAGGGCAATAAGGTCGTTGCCCCCTAGGTGTATCACTAAAAATTGGGGGGCTCCCCTTGGGCCAACCTCTGTTCCAATCTGTTCCTGAGGCTGCACCATCTCATTCCGGGGAAACCCATCCAAACAAATCGCGTGTATGAAAAACCCCGCATCCAATTTCGGCGCGCAGCCCACTGTGCCAACCTGGCGATGAATGAGTGCCCGATCACCCATACCTTAGTACCACATCGGCCCCTCGCCCTGTCTGATCAGTTTGTCTGAACCTCCTCCAGACAATCTGCGTCTGGGAAAAACGCATGGAGCTATTTATCCTTCTCCGTGAAGTACAACTGCCTCACATTACCTGTAGGAATGTGATGGCCTCCCAGGAGGGAACTCTACTCTCACCATAGATATATTATCCTTGAGGCTAATGTAGGCTCCCACCTCCTGCAACCTGTAGTTGCAATCCTCCAGTCTTCTGAGTGCTTTAACACCCTTTTCCCCAATTTGTGGGACAGCAGCACCCTTGTTAGATGACAGCTTCCACAACCAGCCTATCTACCGGGGCTATCAGGGCAGAGACTATTGTGCTTAACTGAAGCAACCCGAAACCTGCCCTTAGAGCAGGGTGCCCATACTCTGCTGCAGTTGCCCAGACATTTGCACCGGACCCTTTGGCTTGCTTAACTAAAGCTCGATCCCGTGACCCTTGGAGCTCAATCCAGCTATAGACCTAGTTCACTTTGTTATCCCTGGAATGATTGCCCTCCACAAATTCAAGTCCGCATTCAGCTTACCTTCTAGTCACCATAAAATGACCAGGGGGGGTCATGTGTATATTACCAATGATACTGTTAGAATCTAAGGTTCCCAGTTTCAAGTATTGCCGCAGCCCCCTTTTGTGGGTCTGCTGAGACCACACTGCCTCACAGCACGTTACCTCGCTACCTCATGCTACTCCATTAATGCCCTAGTGTGTCCCTGACAAACACCTGACAGGCTGAACTATCTGATGAACCAGTAATAAGTGATAATAAGTAAGTGTGTCCTCATGTACTTGCTCTGAACCCTTTCTGTCTTACAGAAATGATGCCTGTTCAGCTCCATCTGAGGGGACTTCCAGTTTGCTTAACTGCTAGCACAGTGTGCAGTTGCGACATTAATGGGTAACATCCCGGTTTGTGCCCAACTTAATGTGCCATGCTGAGAGCAGCTAGGTCCCCCACATACCTCTTCTCTATGAAAAGATAAAACAGCCGGCTGAATACACAAGGCACAGGCAGTGTGCCCAAAGAGAAACCCCCAGTTCTGTGTACTACAAACCCTACCGCACAGTGCGCAAGTTTGAGCCTATCCTTTTGGGGGTGACTAAGCCCTATTTTGCCCTCTTACTTGAAGCAACATCACGAATCAACTGAACTCTTGTACCGCCCCATGAAGCAGGTAAAATGTGTGTAAAACCCAGCCGTAGCCAAACGAAACCACTAGAAGCAGTTTATCAGGGAATTGTAGAGACCACCGGAGTCCCTCCGCGCCCCCGTACTTCCGCAACAGCCAGACAGGTCACCTGCGCGCATGCCAGGTGCCGAAACCAGAAACCACGCAGCTCGGTACCCGTGAACCACGTGCCCCACGATGTAGGAGTCAACAACCCTGGTGCTCCAAAGCCCAAAACCAGTAAAACAAGGCACACAACCAGAGCACCGTGCCCGAACTGTCTGCCTGTAGCGAAGACGCCCAGATCTATAATGCGTTTCTTGTAAGTTTACCTCCCAGTACCAACATGCCACAAAACTACTGCGCTATGGCAGCGTTATATGAACATTGGCAACCTATCCAAGTACTACAAAACATAGCTAAGAAATTGAGCCTCAGCCTTGAAAAGTAACAAACACTGGCCCTGAAGCGAGGCAAACAATGCTAGAGCAACTCAGCAGCCACTACGAAATTTCATGCAGGTTATTTGCTCACAAAAACGGGCAGCCAATAGCTAAATGACCAGAAATATTGATTATCTTTATCAGTCCGTATCTACCCTTTGTCCGTAAGGAGAACCGGGTCCATTTCCTGGAGCACCGACAAATCTCACTTTGGACTGAGTCACAGCACGCAAACAGCAAAATAGTGTGCTGGCCAGGCTCAGTGCTCCGCGATCAGGTTGCCTGCCTTGGAAAAGGCCTAGTTTGAAGATTCTGAACTTGCACGCTAGTTCGGCCCCATCCATAGCTGCCAATGTTTCAGATTGCTATGTATGACATTTGCATAATTTCAGTGCATCTGTGAGTGACATCAAGACTACGCCTGACATTTCTAGCCAGCAAAACAAACCCAGGAATGCGGGAAACATATCAATGTCAGTGATTACACGCATTTGAGCAATGAGAAAACGCATTTGAGCAATGAGAAACCCAGGGGGACCATATTTTAGGCGCCGTTTGTTCTTCAAACATATCGCACCTGGCGTGTGCCCATCTGTTATAATCAGCATTTATGTGTGTACGTGACACTCTGGGCGACAAAAGTGCCGAGGTATGGTAAGAAATTGACGTTGCTCAAGTGGAGCCGAGTATCCTAAATATACACAGTCCAGCTAAAACAGCCCGGTACGTTAGGTGCAGGAAATGGGCACATGCTCACTACAAGCCATGGGGACCTGGAGGGAGTGAAAAGCAAGCTGAGCACCAGCTGAGAGTCTTTATCATAATAACTGCAGCTATCCCTGAGGTCTATACTGCTCCTGTCAGTCTCCTCACAGAGTTAGCCTGGGGAGAAAACTGAGCCAGCTCAGAACGACAGGGACCATCAGCCTGACCGATGGCGCCATGATACAGGCGAAAAGGCACGAAAAAGGCCATGCATGGGAAACATTTGCAACGCACCGAGGGCACGCCGCGTGAGCCTCCCAGGAGCAGTGCATGACCACCCTCCACTGGAAGTCAGGCCGTCCCTGCTCCCAGATGACCAATGAACGTGGCACCCATGCCCAGCGTGCCGCGCCGACGACACCGATGTGCGCCCACGACTAGAAGTTGTGCGAGAGCTCACCAGCGACCCACCCACCGAGCCGCACACAAGCTGTCCCGGGGCGCCCGGCTCCACAACTATGCAACGCAGCTCTTTTTGAAGTCCAGGGTTGACTTTCTCACCCTGTGTATTTCACGAAACGAGGCTGGAGCTTAATGCTAAGCTCAAATCTATAAGGGGTGTATCCCTGTGCTATGTTGGCAGGGGTGAGAGTGTTTGAGTCCCTCCCCCTGTAGTATACAAAACCAAACGTAATAGCCTGTATGCGAAGTACATGATACACATTAATTGTAGCGAGACTTATGCACCCTGCCAGCCAACCCTGTAAGCGGCGAAGACAGCGGCACCCCTCCCCTAGCCAAGGAGAAAAGTGTATAGCAGTCCCACCTTGTGGCCTGACACTTAAGCCATCGAGGGTTGATACAACCACTTCCTCTCCCTAAAGATGCAGGATAACTCAACCGGACCTACAACCTACCCCTGAAATCTATGGAGCACTAATGCCTGCTGCCCGGCCATAGCGTTGTGCCTCTGAAAAAATCACCCTGGGTAACCAATTCAGGCCGTACCAATGCCGCTGTTGAAGCTACTTCATAACCCTGACCATCTGCAGCGATGTGGCACACGCCGAGGTCCGGTTCATACTGCCCGGCAATGTAGCCATATAATCACCACTAATGCAATTCTGCCCTTCACCTCAGAATTGCTGGCAGAATTCACCTTACGAGCTAAGAGAAAAACATACCACTTCGAGCCAACCGGAAAATTTTCACTTAAAAAATTGTCAATCTTTCCCGCTCGACTATACCCTTTGTAGAATTTTCCTCCCTTTCAAACCTCCCCTTAGACTTCTTGGCCTGGCAAAACTGCAGCCGATTTCAACAGCTCCAGCATTAACTGGACCATCAGCATGTAAGCGTTCTCTTCTCCGTCGCGCTCTCGCCCGCCCAATTAATTTGAAAACTCGTGTGCTCGCTCCCCTATGGGCTTAGCACATTTAAAGAGAAAGGAGGGATGAGGTGATATTTGAAGAGCCTCACGAACCTGAGGATGCACTGGACCCACCGTGCACCGCGCCGAGGCGGCCCCCCCACAGATCAGCAAGGCAGTCGGAGCCCCTGGAATGGGCGATTCCTCGGGGGGGGGGTTCAGATCCCGCACTGCTCTGGAACACCAGATATAAATGGTCTCTCGCTGTCAATGTATTTATTATGTGCAGACCAAGGCTTTAAGTGCGATTAATAAACTGGCGTGGCCAATGTACTTAAGGGTGTGATTTAAAACACGTGCGCTAAAAAATCTGTGATTAGACTGGTGTGCCACCCGACTTGATCTGGCTGTTTCTTTCATTGCATCCAAATATATGATATAACACGTAACATCAACCTACAACAAGTCAGGGCTGATGGCTTAGTCAATGGTCGTTGGTTGCATAAGATAAATAAATAAGCAGCACTCGAGATGGGCCGCAATCCTGACTCCAGCTAGAGCAGACCAGGGCTGGGACACGAGCCGGAACCCCCAGAAGCAGACCGGGTGGGGGGGGGCGAGGGACCCATGCGACCGCCCAGTTCGGTACCCACGGCTCCCCGCAACAGTCAGGCCTCCCTGCATTCAAATCCAAAGAAAAGCTGAAAGCTGCTAATAGCCCCGCGGCCACCTGGCCCACTCACTCATGCCTTCAGGCATGCCCGCGCCCCAACAGAAATTCTGTCTCACTGTGGAGACCCCAAACTCCCTTTACCGCCCACTGCCCATGAAGGGGGGGGCAGGATCACACGTTTCATGACAACTGCACGTATCTTCTCTTGTGCCAAACCTTTGTTCACACCACCGCCCTGTGTATGATTCTGTTCCTGATAAGTAGCCGCGCGAGCGGTGCAGGAAGAGTGATCAGTCGATCCCACCGCAGCTATGACTGACCCTGATCCGGCTCCCCAGTGACTCCTGCCGACGCCCGACACATTCCGCAGCGCACACACCATCTGCTGTCTGTTCCCCGCAGCATGGCGCCCGCGTAGACTCATCCTGGCTGAGACCTACTTGGCGGCTAGCTCCCCGAAGCCAATGCCGTGGAGGGAAACAAACACGCAACACCAACTCGTCTCTGCTCAGCAAAGTCCCCGCTACTCGACTGTGACGAGCTGCAAGCACACCCCTGCGCAGCAGTTGCACCATGCCAGGGCGCTTGGAGCTGAGAAGCCGCAACGGGACACCACCCTGGGCAGCCAAGGCCTAACGCCGCATCCTCTCCATGTCGCTGCAACGTGAAACTGAAACAGAGGCAGCCCTTCCCCCCAGGGGGCACCGCCAGGTAGGCCACTGGGTCCCGAAGTAATGCGCGGAATCCCTGAGGAGAGTATCCAACCCACTGGTATCCAACCTAGAATGGCAAGTATGTATGGGGTTCCTAAAATCCATAAAAGCCAAAGTGACCCCCCTTACAGGCCTATAGTAACTACAATAGGATCTGTAACTGAACCTCTATCAAAATATCTAGATGCCATTTTAAGACCACATATACAGAAAACACCGGCATATGTGCAGGATACAAGGCATATAATAAATCTCGTGGAGGGTATATCTTTCCTTCCGGAACAACAATACCTTGTCACCTTAGATATAGAAAGTCTTTACAGTAACATACCTATCCCGGGAGCTGTACAAGCTGTAGAATGGTTTATGGAACAGATGAATATCGACTGTAATCAGACATTCATGTTGAAATGTCTGAAAATAGTACTGGAGGAGAATGTATTTGAATTTAATGGCCAAATGTACAAGCAAATAAAAGGCGTAAGTATGGGCGCATCTTGTGCTCCAACAATAGCTAATATTTATATGGCCAAATTCGAAAATACTTTCATCTATAATGAAATAGCCCCATTTTTTGAAACGGTACTTAAATGGTCCCGTTTTATAGATGATATTTTTTTCATATGGGCAGACGACACAGATACCTTACAAGAGTTTTTATCTTGGTTAAATTTATGTGACAGCAATATCCACTTCACATTTACATACAGTGCATCTCACATAGAATTTTTAGACATTATCATCAAAAATGTGAATGGCGAACTGGCGGTGGATCTATACACTAAGCCGACAGCTCGTAATACACTTTTACATTACGACAGTTACCACCCATCAATACAAAAAAACAGTATTCCTTTTGGACAATTTTTAAGAGTACGTTGTAATTGTACTAGTCTTACAGACTTTGATCAAAAGGCAGCAATCATGAAGGACAAATTCCTAGCACGAGGATATCCCCATAAGTTGGTGAGAAATTCCTATAAAAGAGCTAGGTTTTTTGATAGACAACATCTGCTAACCCATAAAAAAGAAAAGACCAATCTAGAGCTAGTGTTCGTCACACGACATTCCATGTTGAATGAACAAATACGGCGCATTGTGTGTAATAACTGGCACATTTTGAACGCCAATAAAGACAACCTGGAAAAAATACCAAAACCGTTATTTGCTTACCGCAAAAACAAGAATTTAAAAGACCATGTAGTAAGGTCAAGGATGCCCCCAACGAAAAAACCAATACAGAGAAGTATTGTGGGGTTACAACCTGTACAAGGCAATTTTAAATGTGGCATATGTAAGATTTGTCCTCAAGCCATAGAAGCTAGGTCCATTCAATACAATGGGCGCACTGTCATGTCAAATGGCATGACAAACTGCAAAACAAAAGACTTGATATACCTATTAATCTGCCCATGTAGTAAAGGATATGTGGGAGAAACGGCGCGTACTATGAATGTACGCCTTACGGAACACAAATCAGCAATCCGCAACCATAAAACTACAGCACCTATGGTGCAACACTACATGGAAATGAATCATCAAGTGGAAGAAATTAAATGGTTTATTTTAGAAAGAATACAAACTAAGGAAGGTCAAACTACAGAAAGCATAAGGAAAAGACGGGAAGCCTTTTGGATTTTTTCCCTTGATACCTTCAAAAATGGATTAAATCAAGATATGCCTTGGGAGCAGGCAATTAAATATAACTACTAGATTGCCATTGGCCAGTCAGTAAGACATTGTCTCAATATAATCGTACGTAGTGGATTGCAATTTGCAACTAGTACTTTTATTATTAACCAGGTATTCAGACAATTTTCTTTTTCTCCTTTTTTTCAGTTTTAGATAGATATATCTTAGTCTAAGATACTGTAGTAGTTGTAGTTATTAACTCAAATTTATCCCACATTATATTTGATAAGTATTATTTTTAATAATAATTATGCACAAAGTAGAACTGGGGGGCTCCCTCCATCGTTGCCCCCTTAATATTCTCTTTTTTTCCCCTCCCCCGCCTAGGTATAACAACAGAATACTAGACTAAAGAGAACTATAAATAATATATAGAAAGATTTAGCTATTTAACAATATTAGCTTCTCAGCATTAACATATTTGCTGATTAAACCACTTATGGCAATGGCCACACACGTAAGACAAACATGGCGCTAGAGGTTCACTAAATAGCCGATTGATCGTATTCATTCGCGGAGTCCTGTTTCTATTTCCCTGAATTTACCATTTGCGCATGCCACGACACGTCATAGCACGTTTTGTACATGTAATCACATGCTTTAGGTACCCAATCAGGATACTCCAATTGTAAGAAGAAACAACTGTTTAAAAATGAGGAACTCAGTTGTATCACCCTGTTAGGTACCTGCACGCTATCACAGTAGGACCGCGTTTTGCCAGCACACGGTAAGCAACATGCATTTCATGTGCATGGGGGCGATAGGGAACGTATAGCACGTCTTTCCCCCCCCCCCTTTTTGCAATACATGCTATAATTTCTGCTTGAAAACGTTGCCTTCTCGTACTTCGTTTTCTAAAACGAAATGCACGAAGAAAAAGGGTTCCATTAGTTGGCGGTTAATTATTTTGAAAATTTCGAAACCTTATATCGATTTAAACTACTCTTTTCTAGTATCTTAATTGAATACAGTTTGCCGAAGTCAAAACAGGGTCATCCTACAAGTACATGTTTAGTCGGCCACTTAATGTGCTCAGAATTCCGGCACTTTACTTTAACTGTTTTTTAGCAATTCCGTCTGAAAACAGTTTGTTTTAGTTAGAAAAAATAAGTAGCATTGCAACAATCTGAGGCGCTTTTCACTACTCATTATGAAATAGCAATCTATTCAAATTAGGTACGCCGAGTCAAGAACCGAATGAAAGAGTTATATTATTTGTGTTTTTTGTAAAATTCTTTTTGCCTTGAATATAATTTGGCCCATTTGGTATCCCTTAATGATTATGTAGTTGATATGGTCTCATGGAACATATTGCAAATATTTTTAAAGATAACATAATATATAAATAAAAACTAATAGTTTAGACTCGTATATATATAGATATATGCTTAGTTCGTTCTAAGCTATATAACTAGACATTTTTTTATAGGATTCCATGCTTTCTTCACAGATGCCCTGAGCACATTGGACATAATCCGGTTGGAACCCTTGGTCATATAGGGACCACATACAGGTATTCGCCTTTTTAATATACATAGGCTTAAAACCAGGTTGAAACCAGATTATGTATAAAACTTAGAAAGAGCTTAATTAGTAAACCTTGTTCTGGTCTTTCGTTTTCAGAGCAATACATCTGCGACTGCATCAAATTTTCAGACAACACCAACATATCCTAGAGGTGTACCAACTTTATTTAAAATATTGAATGGTTTCGAATATATACTAATTACAAAATAAGGTATAAAATTAAGCTTACATAATTCATCGTAGTGTTAAAGATCCTGAGTTTGTTTTTAATTAGATATATGTTTTGTGTTTTTTTCCATAGACTCAGGGACTCTGTGCTTTTTATCAAGTATAAACATGGACATTTATTTGACTTTTCTGTCTAATTACAACAAATAGGTAATTACAATATTATTCTACTCTGCGCTTTACCATCCTCACTGATGTATGTGAAATTGACACCATTTCGCGCTAACAAATCTTCACCTTATGTGAATATGTAATGCACCCAATAAGAGTATTTTCTTATATGGGTCAAAGTAGGTACCTCGAGTATACGCAAATTAGAATGATATGGGGGGGAGATTTCCACTTTTTTCACAAATCTTTTTCTCTTCCTTTATTCTTGGTTTTATCATCTAATTACTTTTTCTATTACTTTTTATAATTTTTCTTTTTCTTTTTCTTCTTATAAACTTGGTTGTCACTTTATTTAAATGCACGGTTTTCAACCTTTAGAGATTCCCAACAAAATACAACTGAACCTTTAAATAATTTAGTTGATTTTATTGTAAACATATTAAATAAATGTATCACAGGACATTAAAAGTGTAATGACAAATCGGCATAAGTGCATGTAATCAATGTATTGTGCCTATTGTGTATCCAATGCAGTGAAAGTTGAGACGGTGTCCTGAGGAAGGCAACTTGCCGAAACGCGCGTAGTCTCATCTACCGCCGACCCCCCCTTTCTGTCCATGTTGATCTGGACCCTATTGGAAATATAAAAGAAAGGATATTGTATCAATTGATATCAGTATAGTGTTTGTTTTAATTTATAACTCATGTGATTACGTCTTATATGTTGTTGATGCATTGTGATTATATGTTGTTGATACATTGTGATTACAAAACATACAGAATTATGTATTTTTGATATGTAAAGGAAAAAAATGATAAAATAATATATAAAATAAAAATATATTTTTGATAATAATCGAGCACTATGTCGTTTGATTAAGTGTAAGATGGCCTGATACAACTTTATATATTCATGCTTGTTATTAGCTTGTTTTTCTCCCTTGACACATTTTCCCTACCAGCTAGCAAGTATTTATTGTTAATGTAGGGGTCCCCATATTTTTTCAAACTAGAGTATCCAACCCATATCTGCATTAGAAAACTGGACAAAGCAAAGACTGCTCAGCTCACCCCACAACAACAGGACCGAAAATGCCTGCCTCTACTCATCTCGCTGGTAAGTGCCGCCGGGACTCCCCCCCCCCCCTCGGGGAAACACCAGAGGGGCTCGGCACGCAGTAGAGAACCAATTGGCAAGGTCCAAACGTCGGTCACTCCTCGGGGATGGGAGACCTACCCCGCCATACTCCCCCTCTCTCTTCCTCAGGGCAGCGGCCAGCATGTGCAAGCGGCGCGGCAGAGGCCATCACCCCCGGTCCATGACCTACTAGCCTCAGTCGCTACTCCCTCTCTAAACCAGCTGGTATAAGATAAACATAGCGGCAGGCTGAACTGCCCATCAGCACTTCGGAAATGGACATGACACACTAGGATTGGCCAGGGTACACCCAAACCTCCAATCCTATGTTACCTTACACATTGGCGGTACCGACTACTCCCAGACGGAACCTAGAATACATAGAAGCGTCGGATTGGTTGATATGTTATGTTAAAGAAATTTCTTAAGCGCACGTACACCAAGCGGTTTCTTGGCGCTGAGGGCAGAAGGGACGTAGCGTCGGCGGGCAGTTACCTTACTGATATGCTTGGGAAAATAGCCAGGTTTTAAGCTTTGTCCTGAACTGAGCATAGGAGATCGCTGTTCTCACTTCCGAGGGGAGCGAGTTCCAGAATTGCGGGGCCAGAACCGCAAATCTGAGCCCTCCATGCTTTTTGCGTTTGAACGGTAGAGTGGACAGTAGGTTGAGATTGGAAGAGCGCAGATCTTGAGAAGGGATATACCGCTCAATCCTTGAGGAGATAAAGGCCGGGCCATTCCCTGCGAGGGCTTTAAAGATGGTACGGGCGATTAACCTGGCTGCGTGGTTTTGCGCCAACTGCAGACGGTGTAATTGATATGCTGGGATACCAACATATAATGAGTTGGTGTAGTCAATACGCAAAATTACCAAGGCTAGAACAACCAGAGTCAGGGCCTCAGTGGTCAGGAATTGGCTGATTTTCCGGATTCTGCGCAGATGGAAGAAGCAGGCAGATACCACCGAACCAATCTGGGCTTTCATGGACAGATCACTGCTATGTTACACGGAAGTGCTGACATTACGAACGAATGAGGACATCCGCTAAAGATCAGCTGCGGAAGACCAGCCCCGAGCAAGCCCACCCCCGAGGCAGCCCGGGGTCGGCATGGGACAAACTCGTTGACCCCGTCGATACCCACCAACACCTCATGAGGAACCGACCGGCCCACCTCCTTTGGCATTGCCGACGGGACTTATGTCCACCACCTCGACGCCCAGTGCCACCCCTGCTCCGCGACCGCCCCTCCACGAACCATCCCAGGGAGCCATGAGCACACCCCGTCCGGGCCCTCAGCCCCTGCTGTTCCCCCGCAACACACCACCATGCCAGGGGGGCTCGGTGACGATCTGGACCCCGAACTCCTGCCCAGCTCCACCCGTGCTACCAGGCTCTAACCACGAGGACGGGACCTGGAGGAACCCACAGCGTGTCCAGCGGAGGACCGCATGGTGTGGGACAGACGGCGTGTCCGGCGCAACAGAGGACTCCAGGAAGGTGGGGGAAGACCTATATACCTTCCCCCCGCTCCACGGCGCGCCGGAAGTGACGCGCCAAGCGCGCCACAGGCAAGGAGGGGGGGACTCCACCCTGAGTCCCCAGGATTGGAAAAGGGGGGGGGGGTGGGTTGGTGCCCAAATGGCACTAGAGGGCCGCCCGCTTAGGTGGCCCCCTGCGGGGGCTGCGGGCAGCCGCAAAAAACAGACTGTGCCCTATAGGTCGCCTGTTTGCA
The DNA here is from genome assembly GCA_963921515.1 of Calotriton arnoldi. Classification (NCBI taxonomy): domain Eukaryota; kingdom Metazoa; phylum Chordata; class Amphibia; order Caudata; family Salamandridae; genus Calotriton; species Calotriton arnoldi. Next base: position 98,633 of record CAWUFW010010811.1, on the reverse strand, counting down.
TATGAAGGTCGGCTGCCTGCGGTGGAAGCTCCTGCAAGGAAGCCTCATTCGTCCGTACTCGGTCTCAAAGATTTCGCTGGCCATCGCGTAAGAGGCCGAGTTCACCTGTCACTTGAGACTTATTTACAAGCCCATCGCGCCGCTGGTACGTCACTTTTTCTTATATTACAAGTGACGCACCGGTGGCGCAAGGGGCTTGTAAATAAGCCCTGTGTCAACCTTACATTCTAGCGCTGATCTGGTACCCTCGATGGCTATTAATATCAGTCCGAGTTTCTCCGTTGCAGCCAGGCCTGTCATCGTTCAGGTCTGACAACCAGTAAGAGGACAGACCACGGGCTGCATCATCCTCCGGGTGTTCTTGAGTCATCATGGATGAGTAGCAGGTGAGGGGAGCCTTTGCCAGCTCATAGTCTGCCAATAGTGTGAGACTCCTAGATACCAGAATGGAGTACGGGGGTCCGGTGGTCCCAACTCTTGCTAAACCCTCAAGTCGTGGCTAGGCCCCACATGGTATCGTCCAGAGAGCGTCCGTTCCCCCTTGGCAAAGACATGGCCGGCGCCAAGTAGGGGAGGCACGAGCAATTTCAGCAGCAAATGTAGTTCAGTTGTTGCGGAGAGAGCCCTTCATGAGGAGATCCGCCTCACCCCACCCCTCGTCCTTCATGTTAAGTGCTCACCATGTAGGAAGATCAGAGTAGGCCTAGGCAACAAAGAGTACCCTAATTGGTTGCTGGCGTGATTTAGCAATTTAACTCCTCATGTAGCTCTGCGCAGTCGTACCGTGAAAACAGGACGCCGCCAGGCTCGTTCAATAACAGCTTTTCCCGCCAGACAGTCTCACTGCTAAGTGAGGAGTACTAAACCAGATCTGCAGGCAAACAAATCCCAGTACATGGGCCCAGGAATTTACATCTGGATGGGCCAAAGGTGCGTTCAGGTGGGCCAATTTTTGACAATTCTGGAGGCAGCCTACATGCACTAGAGTTACATTATATTTTCTTCCACACAGTCATACAGAGCACGGGGAGAGTTATTTGAGAGTAAAAGCTAATGTCTATTCTCGTAAAGACCAGCCCTCATAATTTCCAGCAGGACAGGCTTCAATAAAAGCACCTGGATGACAAGCAATTTGTAATAGCAGTTCAAGTTTAAGGAGGTCTCTGTGCCCAAACCCACGCCTTTGCATCTTTGCACTAGGAAGACTGGCTATTTACTTCTTGCAATTTACCTAACACCTATTTCTTTGCACCCTATGGTCTTCGCAACTGTTTATTTTTGTGTCATTCTTTTGCTTTCTTTGATAAAACAGTTTAAAAAACAGCAACACATTTGGAACAAAAGAAAGCAGTATTCTTGATACCCAAGAGAAGTTTTCATGCCTGCCAATTGTAAAACTGGTAATTGCAGTCAAAGATGTAACCTTTTCGGGTGTATCAGACAGAGCACCAGGAACACAATGGCCCGCTTTGTCCACCCTGGGGCACTATGATATTACAGAAGAGGGCCGCTTGTGCAGCCCCTTCTGTAATACTGACAGCTCTGGTGCACATGTAGAGCCAGGCCTATCTTCACAGCGCATTCTCTCATTTTCATGGGAGCATGGCCACATGCAAATTAGGGAATGACTTTGCCTCTGCGCCTGCCCCATATCATGGATACTGGCACAGGGATAAAAAGACCCTCAGGATGCGCGCTGACAATATGCCACAAAAAGGTGATCACAATCTGTGTGCTTCCTTAAGCCAGCCTTCTGGAGGGTGCCTTGAGGCTACTATGGACCCCCCAGATATTGCCCTGAAGGCATGTGCAGTCACTAGCTGCACCTGCCTGCAAGGGGCTCTCTCTCCCCTCTTTAAATTGCAGGCACCATGCCGCCTGCATTGTGAAACACATGATTTCCATACTCATACACAGCTATTTCTTATTTCACTGAAAGTGCTGCCCCCAGGGCAGGTGCAGTTTCCCGGCTGTCCTGAGGGCAGCACATTAATTATAACAGGGTGCACTGTCCCTGTTTGCGTCCAGCACACCTGTTTAAGGGTGTGCAGTGACGCAAATGGGGACAGTGCTCCCTATCTGTAGTACAGGTCCTGTTGTTCTTGGAAAACTCTCTTACAAACTCATTCATACATAAGTTTGCTTTGAGCTCCATCTCTTGCGCTAAAATGGGCAAATTCTGTTTCCACTCATTGTGCGACAGAAAGGTGTGAGGACAGGAGATAGTGTGGAAAAGGTGCTCTCACAGGCTGCATCTGCAACCCGTATAACAACTACAGACACATACATTTCATGAAGTACTGGAAAAGGTTCAGCATAATCATGCAACAGTACACAAATGGTGGGAACATCTGCACCAGTGTAGCTCCTTGAGGTGGTGGTGAGACGCATCTTCAGAGTGCGGAAGCATGAGGGGGTGACAGCACTGACTTAGGCTGTCATGTCGAGTTTGCAGTCAGTAACGATCCCGAGGTTCTTAGCATGGGTGCTGAGGGTGGGAGTAGTTACGTTGGCCACCAGTGTCGTCTCATAAAGAAGAGCTCTCCCCAAAGATTGCAACTTCAGTCTTCTCAGTGTTTAATTTCAGCTAGTTGGACTTCATTCATCATTCATTGGTCATTGTGATATATATTCTAGGCATATTCAGCTAAGGGGAGAGAAGCACTGAGAGCTTGTGGGGCTTGCAGTTTTGAGTCCCTGTTTGTGAATAGTGAAAGTTTGTGCTTGTGTATCTCTAGTATATGGGATCTACATATGTGCATGTGCAGTTTGAGCGAGAATTGTATGTATGTGTGTGCCTATGGTGTTTTGTGCATGTGTGTGGCATGGCCATTCTGGTCTAGATGTTTCTGTGTGCAACATTTGTTTGAACCTGGTGAGTGTGCTTATGTGTTGTGTGTATGGGTATAAATATGGTGCTTATGCATGCGGCGGGTGCGTGTATGTGGTGTGTTTTGAGTTCATTAAACACTGGATGGATGTGCAAAATGTTATTGATAAAATGACACAATAACTTATTTGAGGCAAGCAGACAGCATGCATTTTCTGAATGTGTATTTGATGTAGCTTTGGGTCCTGAAGTTCAAAGTACCACACGCTCTGCAGCTTCTGCTCACCTTACGGGTGAGTAGTCGCGCTTAACAAACACCTGATTGATTCTGTGCATGAATCATCAGCGGTGAGACCTCTCACTGTAACAGCGAACCATATCAATCCTAATGCTATGCAGTGAAATGTAAAAAGTAACCAAACACTATTTAGGAAATGTGACAAAATAGAACAGAAAAGTTTGTCTTAAAAATTTTACATATTTGCTTTTAACATAGCTGTAAAAGGTATGTGCAGCGAAGTACACAGAAACTATCTATTTATCTGAAAATCTTACTTTGTTTGTGGCAAAAGTTTAGCAATATCAATTTTAAAATATACATGTGGAATGAACTTTTTAGTTCTAAGGTAAGTTTGGATAATTAAGCTTCATTGCCACCATATGCATATCATGCCACATTGCATAACTCTTGGTAGCTCTTTATTGAACTAAATTTTGATCAGTACCATTGCTAGTACATGTGAAGAGTAAGATCACTGTAGACAGGACGACTGAAATTATACGGCAGGAGAGGACCAAATTATGCTGTAGGGTTAACTAAATTATGTAGCAAGGAAAGACAAATAATGCGGGGTAATGAGGCACATTATGTGTTAGTATTACTTTGTTATTTTGTTTTTACACTTGTTATCACTATCTTGGCATAGGTTGCACCTCGGACGTACAAGTTTACCACCCATGTATAGCAATAAGCATCAGAAAAGTGCCCAGTCAGCCTTTGTGAAGGGCCTTCAACTGTGTGGCAACTCGTGTTGCAGTATTTTTACCAACTTTTGATCCAATTGAGTAAGAGTTTTTTTTTTATTCTGTAGATTATGCATCAGATAATGGATTATGTGGCAAATGCGATACATCCATAATTAAACACCATAGCTGCAAAAGTGCATGCTTCCAGTGGCCCCGACTATAACCTGGGACTGTGCAATGTACTGTGACAAGATTTCAGAATATGGAATGCGGTCATTTGTAACCCTGCCACACTGGGAAGAATAAATCCAGCCCAGCACAATTTCTTACTTGAGATAAAATGGTTATTTACTTTACCACAGCATCTGTCAGAGACCAGACGGACACACATATCCTAGTAGGCATTGCAATTCCACATTATGGCTGCTCATCCAATGAGGCATGAACTGCCACTATCTGAATAGTATAATGCATGCCCCATTCCACAGTGTATTCCTGCACGCATTCTACACCGACTAAACTACTTAACTCTCTCAGAACCCCCACACAGAAACAGACATAATTGAGGTGCAGATGGCCGTTCATAGCTCTGGGCCCTGGTGTTACTGCACCTGCTGCATCATTGGCAGGTAAACCCCTATCCCCTCTCCCACAGCACACAGCTCCCCATGCAGCTTGCCTCAGACATGAGCTAGGTTTGCCATTGGGGTGTTTTCTTTTTACCGGCCTGACCAGTATTCTAATGTCTCAGCCAGTACAAAAATTGGGAAAATCATCTAAAGCCAGTATTTTTCTCCCTAGCAGTACAAAATTAAAACAGTGGACTTTAAACTGTATTCTAGTGGTTCCTTGATGACCCTGACTGATAATTAAAGTAAACAAAGTGAAAAAAATCACTTGGAGGAAGCAATTAACTGGTGCTTTCTCTGTGGCCTCATCTGCTGTGACTGGGAGGGCCAAAGGTCATGTTTGGGTGGGCCTGGCCCACATGGCCCACCCGCTAGAACTGGGCCTGGCCCAGAGTAGGGTCAAAATATTATTATCCAAGTTCGCCAGTTTAATGATGGGAGGAGCTTGCACATCATTTCACCAAAAGAGCTGGGACTCAGTGCGCGTCCGGGTGAACAAGGCGTGCCCCACGCCAAAAAACGTTGGGTTATTCGGCATGGAGTAAAATAAACGCCAAGAGCTAATTTGGGATATGATCTCTGTTTGAGGTGAGTGCGCGTCCCGTATGATACGTGCAGCAATCGGAAGTGGCCTGGAGTGTATACATATATATATTTCCCATACGATGGCCCTTCTCCCTGGGCCGTAAATGAGGCGCACACTAAGAGATTCGTATTTCCTCAATTTATTCCAGCCACGAAACAAAAACACCCGACAGACGCGTTTCGGCTACACGCCTTCGTCAATGTCGGTAGGGTAAACATTATTCTTCATTTTTAAAGTAATTGATAAACATAGAAAAGGGAAAGCAGGTCATTCAGACTGTGAATGGAAAGCAACGAGGGGTAGGTTCAAATCATAGCGGGCCCTACAGTATCAATGGCGGCCATATTGGAATGCTTTTTAAACCATACAATTCATTAATGTGGGTGGTATCTGCTGTAATTATTTACAATTGCCTTTCAGACATTAATTTTCTACAGCCTATATACAACTATTTACATTCTGTACAACTGATTATTTCATTTTTAGTCTAATATAGCCCTGAATGGGCAACGGATATTATGTATCTTGTTCAATTACATCCTGTAATGGCACTATTTCCAAACACTTAAACCGAAGGCTTAGTATACTCCATTCATCACGCCCTGTATGGGCAATATTCCTAAGTGCTTCGATCAAAGACTTGATATATCACTACCGTTTATATTTCAGTGTACAGTGGTTCTTATAGTGGCTTAAAATTCATACATGTCCTACAGGCACCCTTCAATCGTTGCTGAGAGCTGATCCCATCCCCTTCACATATTCAAGTGTCATTTTGGTGTAGACTTCTTCCTTTTTATTAACCTCTTTTTTTATTTTGTTATTTTTATCTTTATGGGATATGTATCCATAACTCTTCCTCATTGTTCAAGCCTGACGGACTCTTTGTTTGCAATTCGATTATGTATTTAGATTCTAACCTCCTGAGCTTCCTAATTCTATCCCCACCCCTTTCATCTTCGGGGATCTGGTCAATACAGAAAAACTTCAGGAGGTTCTGATTAGATTTGTGATGTTCCTGAAAATGGCGTGCTACCGGATAAGTAACATCCCGGTTCTTTATGGCACGCATGTGCTCAAGAACCCGTTTTTTGGTCGGATGGATGGTACTTCCCAAGTAATTTAACTCACAGGGACAGGTCAGACAGTACACTGCAAAATCAGTATTACAATTCATTAGTTTGTTGATTTTTCTTTTAGTTATCCTGCCCGGAATGGTAAATTCCTTAACCTTTTTGCAGTTTTTGCATGCTTTGCAATTCATGCATGGATAAAATCATGTTACGGCATCTTTCTTTTGGGATTTTTCAAGAAGTGGCTTCTCACTAGTTGATCTTTCAGAGCCGAACCTCTCCTGTAGGTTATCAGGGGGTTCTCTGAGATATGAGGCCCTATGATGATATCTGATTTTAAGACTTTCCAATTTCTCCGAAAGATTTGGAAAACTTCAGAAGACTGGGCTGAGTATTCCGTTATCATTCTTATTTCTCCTTTCTTTCCCTGTCTCTGTTCTGCGGTTTCTCTTTCTCCCAGTATCAAATTCTTCCTTTCTAGTTTTTCAGCTTTCCTCTCTGCCCCTTTTAGCACTGTTTCTTTGTATCCTCGTTCCCTTAGTCTATTGAATGTATCAGTTTTGGATTTAAGAAACTCTTTCTCTGTGGTACAATTCCGTTTTAGTCTAACTAATTCACCATATGGAACCCCACTGATTACACTATCAGGATGAAAACTTTCCACATGTAAGGTACTGTTTCCAGCCGTAGGCTTCCGATAAAGTGTAGTCTGTATGGTGTTCTCCTCTATATAGACTAGTAAGTCTAGGTATGGTACTTGTGTTTCACTGATGCATTCCGTAAATGTCAGGTTGCAAGTATTGCGGTTGAGGGCTGCTTTATAGATTTCCGCCTCTTCTCGTGGAAAAAAAAATATATATATATATACAATAAAATAAACAACCCTGCTTTCAAAAGAAACCAGCACCCACACGAAGACTGCAGGAATAAGACTATTTTTTAATGTAATGGGCCTCCCAGGACCCAGCAACCAAGAGAGACACGTTTTGGCTGAATCAACAGCCTTTATCAATCTGGTGAGCGCCATTTTCCTCTTACTATTTATAGTGTCACATTAGTAAACATAGTAAAAACACCTCATGTTAGAAACATAAACTTGTGCATATATCTTCATTGCATTCAATGTGCATAAGTCTATTAATAGCTATTAAAAACGACAAATCGCTACACAATAAAACATGAAGTGCAAAATAACATATTTCATCTTTTAAAACACCTTGTATAAATTTGCTTTCAAGGTTGGCGCAAAACCACCTCAGATAGCACTAGGAAATGAGCTGCTTGCACTTCCCACGTTAAGAAGACGAAAAAGATGCCCAAATTATTTACATACTCTGCTTGTGATTACATGGGCTGAACATCATACTGGCATCACAACTCCGTCTGGAGAATAAAATATTCATCAGAATTGAAACAAATTGAATACATAACTTGGCTTTGCAGGGTTGAGTTAAATTAAGCATAGCAGTACCGCGCGCACATGTAATGCATTAGTCATCAGCAAAGCGTTCAAAGTGCCATACAACTAGTTCAAGACTCACGAGGGACTACTGCTCCCATAATGCCACAGTGGAGCATCACCGCAATTTCAAAATCAATTCAGGCATGAATCAAACGTAATTGAAAATAGCATGCTGTGCCGTTTTCGCTTTACAAAGCTACGAATATCCAGCAAGGTCAAATGTTATTGTTTCTGTGTTGTACTCGGGTTGTGAACCGAAATAACTTTTCAGTCGAAATTAGTTCAGCCTAATGTGTATTGACAAAGCAGAGCCAAGGCATCCATGTCCTCAAGAATATGTGAGTATCCTGTTAGAGAAATCTCCAGCGGCAAAAACAGCCCAATATAAACTAACTCACAGGGTCGAGGGAGATCTTAACAACCAAAGATTAATAAGCACAACAGTCCTCACCAAATAAAGCGGATGCTTAGATGGTGCCCAGTCACCATACCTCCCTCAGCTTTCTGAGTGAAGCTTGTGTAGGTATGGAGAAACACAGCCCAGCGCTTAAAATCAGCAGACTTCCCCGCGCTGAGTCCACGTCTCCCACACTGTCCACGCCTCTATGACTCGTCCCGAGGCTTGATCTGGGGGCTGGTCGGTTTAGCACTTCCATGCTGCTTCCTCCACGTTGCGGTTACTCCGACTGCCCAAAAGGACTGATGGTGCGTGAAAAACATCAACCGCTGATGTTTAATAATAGAATAAACAACCCTGCTTTCAAAAGAAACCAGCACGCACACGAAGACTGCAGGAATAAGGCTTTTTTTTAATGTAATGGGCCTCCCAGCAACCAAGAGAGACGCGTTTCTGTGAAACCTTAAAATCTGAATCTCTCGTTTTCTAATTTAGCTGTGCTTCATCTATGCTTACCTTTGACCTGTTTCCAGCCTGACTCTACCCTTGACACCACACCTGCATAACATTAGGTCACGAATCTAAAGTTGAGATATTGTAGGCTGCGTAGACATGCAAAGTCAGCACAAAAGAACAGCTGATGTCTGCACTGTGGGTTTCGTGTGTGTTTTAAACAATGGTAAAGCCTTAGATAAAGTTTGTTCAGATAAGCCTATCTTGTTGTGCAGCCTCAAAGACGCGACAGTTACACAAGGCACGAGACTGTTGATTCTTGCCTTGTCTCATTTGTGTGTTCTTTCCAAAGTCCTATTTACCTCTGGGCGTTCCTAGTCTGTGATTTTCCCTATATAAACCCATGTAACCATCGTTCAGTGTGCTTTTATCCTTGGGTATCTTGATGGTACTTGTCGGATGAAGACCCATTCATGAATGATTAAACTATCCATGGTTTGCCTTCGCTCCAGTGTCGAGTCCTCCTCATTTTGATAAGGACCCGTGGCAAGAGTGGTGACCCTGCACCAGCAGGTTATTAATTAATCTGCTCCACAAATTGGCGCCCGAACGTGAGTCCCCATCAAAGGCTTGCAGTCTGACCAGGGGAGGAGATCAGGTCGGTAAGACAAACTTCGCTGAGGAGCGCACCACCTGATGAGATTAGTGTTGCTCGTGGGCCAAGGTGATTTTTCAGCTCTCCAACTCTGATCTTCCTGGCGGCTGCTAGCCTTGACTGGGGCCTTCGGACGGTCATTTTTTTGGATCAGGGAGGATCGACAGGTGGGAGTCGAAGACTACGCATGAGGTAAATCTGTATTGAACCGGTTCATTTGTTCATTTGGTTAGGATCTGTTTGATTTTTGCTTGACTTGGTATTTGTCTTGACTTGGTATTTGATTGGTAATCTGGTCAGAATTTGGTAATCTGTTCAGACTTTGCTTTGAATTTTGAAACCTAAGCTTTGTTTTGAGACTTGCTATTTGTTTTGACTAACATTTTTTCTTACAGGTAAATGTGAGAATATTTTTTAATTCTCTCTGTTTATAAGTTTTTTATATCTTATATAACATACCTGTAATTAGTACGCCTTGGAAGTTTTGTTGTTGCTGCTGCGATAAGCAGAGCATTTAGGAAGCAAGTCAGCCGGCGCCACCAGAAGGTACACTGAATTTTGAGATGTACATCAAATATGGTATTTGTCCCATCATGTATAATGCATTGTGGAACAAATATACAAAAGGGGATCCCCAGTTAGAATGGCCATTAGAGGGAACCATGGACCCTCACAAACTCGAGTATTTAGAGAAACAATTGTTTAAAAAAACCAAAAAAAAAACAGGTTAAGCCAGCTATGTTTGACAGTTTGCGTATGTAGAGGAAAGAAGTGAAGGAGCGGCAGCTCAAGCCAGAGAAGGTACAAAGGAAACCGGAAAGGAAAACAGAGTATCAGAAGTATAAGGACTTGAAGGATAAGGAAGTTCAGGAGAAAAAAGAATGTTTAGATAGGGAGCATAGATTATTAACATCTAAGGAATATATAGTTAGACCAACTGTAGCAGTTTAGGTCCACCAAGAAGATGTGGATTCAGATATTGATGGGTTGTTGATAGAACGACCCCCACCCCCATATGTACCTTTAACACCTCTTCCCCCAGGACCACCAAATGTTGCCCGCCTGTACCCCCGGTTCCCCCTCCTTTGCCCGTGGTTGTCCAACTCCCTATTTTCCAACCAATACCGGTACATCCCTTACCTCCCCCATCCCAGGCCACTGCACCCCCACCCCAAGCCTCTGTGCCTCCACCTCAGACCACTGCATTTGAAATGACTAATGATTCTGTGCTTCCTGCATCTGTCCTGACCCCTCGAGTCCTTCGCTCTACTGTACCTCAGTTTCGTCAGGAAGCGATAAAGTTGATGGTATTAAATTGGTTAAGTGATCTAGAAATGGAAGTAGAAGAAATGATAGATTAGATTCAGGATTTTTCTGAAGGCGAGCTTCTTTGTCTTATAAATAAGCTTTCTCATCAATTTATAGTTCAATGGGAGATGACTACAGGACAAAATGGCCCAGATGATGTTAGAGCTATTAATCGACAATGTCAGATAGGGGCCTTCTCTGTAAGTAGAGTTAATAATGCTATAGCAATGATAATTGGATATCGTAATGAACTCTCTTCCTCTCCCCGAATAAGACCTATGAGGGAAGCTGCGCCACAGTTCATTCCTGAAAGAGGGAATGCAGATAATGATAACCCTAATAATCCCAATGCTAGAGCCCATTTTTTGTATAATTGGATATATACGCCCTGGAAAAGGACGGATGTACTTACTCTAAAGGCCTCCTTACCAGACATACGGAAAAATCCTAGAGGATTTTATGATGATGTACAGGCAGCCATTGATTCTTGTATCATGACTTTAGCAGATATTGATATTTTTTTGGGCATGATCTTGCCACCAGATATGTGGTGACTCACCCGGAAATAGGATCATGTTGTTGATTTGGGAGGAGATTGGACTGCCATAATAGCAGCTGATAGCGATAGGAAACCTGGTCAGAAACCTAATCAGCTCATACTGGACCTCCCTGGCAACACACTAACTTATATAAAGACGATAATTCTGGCATGGAAAATATATTGGACACTCCTTACTGCTTGCAAGCAAAAACAGGGAGAGTCCTTCCCTGATTTCTTTACTCACTTTGAGGAAGTTTCCTCTAATGTATGTAATAGCCCTATTCTTCCTGTCCTTAAAAGAAGGGATGGAATACAGGATAAAAGTTTATTGATTTATAATTGATTTGAGAGAAAGTAACAGGATAGCAGTCCCTCAATATCTTGTTGTTTCTCAGGTAAAGTTAATACACCTGTGGGATTTTCTGGCATCCCCGTTCAAAGCCCTATTTCACAACAACTGAATGTTAGTACAAGGGTCTCCAACATTTTATGCAACAGAAGTCACCAGTGATGAAAAAGTGACCACCTCATCCAAGAGTATCAGTAGTGATCACATCAATGCATTAGCCAGGGTTTTCAGCAGTAAAAAAAAAAGAGGCTTTGACAATTTGAACTGAAATATTACATGGGTACTAGATACAAACAATAGCTGCAATACTCCTTTACGCCAAGATATAATTATGAGTAATAAATATCTCCAACTGAAATAATAGCTGTAAGTACATTTTCAAAATGTAAATTATTTTTCTGTAGACATCAGTTTATGTGTTGTGAAAATACAAAAGAAATGTTGTCTTGAATGCATGAGTTTTGTTTTTTAAAATACAGGTTGGACTGCACACAGGAGAGCTACTCACAGGTACCTGGTAATCTATTGGTAGCTCACGAGCCACTCATTGGAGACATAGCAATGCAGCAGAAGGTTGCAAACAGGCTACAGTGAAATTATTGCATCACTTGGCCTCCTTGGGACAAAGTATCTCTTTTCCAATTACAGTATTGTCAACAGAAGGTTACCTATTTAGGTCTCCTCCTGTCAAAGGTGGTAAGACGCTACACCAACATAGGATATAATTGGTGCAGAATTTGCAGAAACCACTGACTCAATGTAATATCTGTGCGTTTATTACCAAATATTTCACTGATTACAAAACCCCTGCTTGCTTTAATAGTAAAGCACGTATGCATGCTGCTTCCTTGGACTAATTAGTGTGAAGCTGTCTTTTTGTAATTGAAAAAAATGCTTTATGTAATGCTCCTGCTTTAGGTAAAACCTGATTATTACAAATTTGTGCATGTAAAAGATGGTTGCAGCTTTGTACGGTCCCATGTAGGAAGGAATAGGTCATGTGCATATTTCTCCTCCACATTGGACCCTACTGCGATAAAGCAATCTGAAATGTATATTTAAGGTCACAATTTGACAGTTATGGTACCACATTTAGTGGATATCTAAGAAAAAAATAATTCAGACCCAGCACCTGACCAGTGCGATATTAACAGGGTATGAGTTGACACTTTTTGCTCCAAACATCACTCTGAAATGCTGTAACATTTTGAATCCAGCCACTGTACTGCCCCTTTCTGAGTCCCAACAAGATGAGAAGCATGATTGCATATTTATTACTCAGAAGGAGACCAAGGGACGGGTAGACCTGACAGATACCCCTATATCTGACCCACCAGGGGAACTGTCCGTGGATGGTGCATGTTACAAACTACCTGATGGCTCTAGTACAGCGGCCTATACAGTTACTCCCTTGAAATCTGTGGTTGAGTTATGTAAAATACAACAAATGTCAGTGCAATCTATGGAGCTGACAGCTTTGACTAGAACCTATGAATTAAGTAAAGATTTGACTGTAAATATCAATATATATGCCTTTGGAGTTGCCCACTCATTCGGGCGACTCTAAAAACAAAAGGGAGCTCCTTTTTTTTATTTTGCATAGTGATAAGATACAGTATGGGGAATGAATAGTAAAGATACTGGATACCTTGATGTTACCAAAAAGGGTTGCTATTGTTAAATGTTTTGTCCACAAGAAAATTATAGATGAGGTAATACAAGGAAATATTTTTGCTAATGAAACAGCTAAACGATCAGCCTATTTAGAGTATAGTTTAATGTATATTGTAGGGACAGCTAGATGGACACCAGAAGTGCCTATGTTTAATCAGACTAGATTGCATTAGGGAAGTACAGGAAGAAGCTACGGAGGAAGAGAAGGAACAGTATAAAAGATATGGGTGTCAGGATGCGACAGGATGTTGGATAGATCTGTCAGGAAAGCAAAGATGAATGCTTCCAAATTGTTATGTGAATGCTATTGTTACCATGGCCCACAGTTCAGCCCACATCAGTGCTAAAGGAATGGTGGCCATGTCAGATCATGTATGGATCAATAATCTGATTCCCAGGATGGCAAAGTTCTATGTCAAGAGGTGCATGATGTGCCATACTTATAGCACAGGAAAAGGTACCCCGTTTCAACAGGATATTTTGCACCCCCAGATCTGCCCTTTGAAGGTCTTGCAACCAGTTGAGATGGTTATGGAGAGGCCAGCAAAATGTATAGGGTGTACCAAGATTAAGGACAATCTGACATTGAATTTACCATTCTTGTTGATTATTGTGTTGACTAAAGATTTGCATTTGATCCATTCACAGGTGAAGGCCAGTCTCTCTCCCAGTCTTAAAGGTCCAGGTCACAAGCTGAGGCCTAGAGACGGTGTCTTTACCCAACAGTTTCAGAGGCCAGTGCAAGTTCTCTTCACCACCCAGACTGCTGTTAAGTGCACAGGGCACAGACACTAGATTCATGCCAGTGATGTGGAGAAGGCAAGCGCCACTTCCTTTGCCATATGATCAGTGGATAACAAGAGGACTTTTAATATGATCAGATCTCTCAGCAAGTGCCTTTTTGAGATGGTGATCTTTTGAAACATGGTGAAGTGGTGTCATTGGAACAATAACTTGCTGCCATCATGCCTGACCCAGATGAACAGATTCTGTTTGAACATCCTGACATTGTTCAGCCCTGATACAAAATGCGGCCAAGGGCCAAAAGAACTATAGACTTTGATTGAAGAAACTATCTCTGGAGAGGTAGCAACCCATGCCGGTGGTCAAGACCGCCAACGTCCGGACCGGTACATAAGCTTGCCAGTGAAGCTTTGAAGCAAAAGACATTGGGGACTTAATGCTCTCTGATAGTGTAGTGAGGGAATTTTGGGAGAATTGAGTTACATTGCTCTGTCTCTGGCTGATCATTACGCTACTCTTTGTTACCTTGGCAATCAAACAACAAATACTACAGTAAGAGGAAGGAAGGTTAAGAAACATACAGGTTGAATATAAAAGATTAGTATAGGGAATAGTGTTAGGTGTTCTTCTGAAATAGGTATTTGTATATAGATTAGGTTGAAATGGGTAGAGTTGTCGATCTGTCATTAAGGCCCTTTGGGAAGGTGTTTTTTTGACCTATTAGGAGGAATAGAAGTACTTGCCCCGAATGCCCCCGCTAAAAGCTGACAATTTTGGATTAAAAAGAGAAAAATAGGGATATTTGTATGTTTTCTATTGTTAATGTTGGGACTTCACCTTGTCCTCTCTTAAGGATTCACACTGCCAAATATATAAGCACAATACATTTGTTCAATATTTGCAGAAAAAGCCCTTAATGTTAATTGAGCCATCTTTCTAACTTGCTGCTGCTGCTGCATTCAATATGCCCCTATGATATGCACCACTTGCATAAATATTTGTAGTAGTATTAAACCTTCCACAGTCAATGTTCATGAATTAAATAGAGAAATGATGGTACAACTTGAAATTAATGAAATAATGAAAATCGAGATATAAATTAATACATGTACCTCTAAGTATAGATTCAGCACAGCTGAAAAGGAAGGATTGTGAAACCTTAAAATCTGAATCTCTCGTTTTCTAATTTAGCTGTGCTTCATCAATGCTTACCTTTGACCTGTTTCCAGCCTGACTCTACCCTTGACACCACACCTGCATAACATTAGGTCACAAATCTAAAGTTGAGATATTGTAGGCTGCGTAGACATGCAAAGTCAGCACAAAAGAACAGCTGATGTCTGCACTGTGGGTTTCGTGTGTGTTTTAAACAATGGTAAAGCCTTAGATAAAGTTTGTTCAGATAAGCCTATCTTGTTGTGCAGCCTCAAAGACGCGACAGTTACACAAGGCACGAGACTGTTGATTCTTGCCTTGTCTCATTTGTGTGTTCTTTCCAAAGTCCTATTTACCTCTGGGCGTTCCTAGTCTGTGATTTTCCCTATATAAACCCATGTAACCATCGTTCAGTGTGCTTTTATCCTTGGGTATCTTGATGGTACTTGTCGGATGAAGACCCATTCATGAATGATTAAACTATCCATGGTTTGCCTTCGCTCCAGTGTCGAGTCCTCCTCATTTTGATAAGGACCCGTGGCAAGAGTGGTGACCCTGCACCAGCAGGTTATTAATTAATCTGCTCCACAAATTGGCGCCCGAACGTGAGTCCCCATCAAAGGCTTGCAGTCTGACCAGGGGAGGAGATCAGGTCGGTAAGACAAACTTCGCTGAGGAGCGCACCACCTGATGAGATTAGTGTTGCTCGTGGGCCAAGGTGATTTTTCAGCTCTCCAACTCTGATCTTCCTGGCGGCTGCTAGCATTGACTGGGGCCTTCGGACGGTCATTTTTTTTGGATCAGGGAGGATCGACAGGTGGGAGTCGAAGACTACGCATGAGGTAAATCTGTATTGAACCGGTTCATTTGTTCATTTGGTTAGGATCTGTTTGATTTTTGCTTGACTTGGTATTTGTCTTGACTTGGTATTTGATTGGTAATCTGGTCAGAATTTGGTAATCTGTTCAGACTTTGCTTTGAATTTTGAAACCTAAGCTTTGTTTTGAGACTTGCTATTTGTTTTGACTAACATTTTTTCTTACAGGTAAATGTGAGAATATTTTTTAATTCTCTCTGTTTATAAGTTTTTTATATCTTATATAACATACCTGTAATTAGTACGCCTTGGAAGTTTTGTTGTTGCTGCTGCGATAAGCAGAGCATTTAGGAAGCAAGTCAGCCGGCGCCACCAGAAGGTACACTGAATTTTGAGATGTACATCAAATATGGTATTTGTCCCATCATGTATAATGCATTGTGGAACAAATATACAAAAGGGGATCCCCAGTTAGAATGGCCATTAGAGGGAACCATGGACCCTCACAAACTCGAGTATTTAGAGAAACAATTGTTTAAAAAAAAACAACAAAAAAAACAGGTTAAGCCAGCTATGTTTGACAGTTTGCGTATGTAGAGGAAAGAAGTGAAGGAGCGGCAGCTCAAGGCAGAGAAGGTACAAAGGAAACCGGAAAGGAAAACAGAGTATCAGAAGTATAAGGACTTGAAGGATAAGGAAGTTCAGGAGAAAAAAGAATGTTTAGATAGGGAGCATAGATTATTAACATCTAAGGAATATATAGTTAGACCAACTGTAGCAGTTTAGGTCCACCAAGAAGATGTGGATTCAGATATTGATGGGTTGTTGATAGAACGACCCCCACCCCCATATGTACCTTTAACACCTCTTCCCCCAGGACCACCAAATGTTGCCCGCCTGTACCCCCGGTTCCCCCTCCTTTGCCCGTGGTTGTCCAACTCCCTATTTTCCAACCAATACCGGTACATCCCTTACCTCCCCCATCCCAGGCCACTGCACCCCCACCCCAAGCCTCTGTGCCTCCACCTCAGACCACTGCATTTGAAATGACTAATGATTCTGTGCTTCCAGCATCTGTCCTGACCCCACGAGTCCTTCGCTCTACTGTACCTCAGTTTCGTCAGGAAGCGATAAAGTTGATGGTATTAAATTGGTTAAGTGATCTAGAAATGGAAGTAGAAGAAATGATAGATTAGATTCAGGATTTTTCTGAAGGCGAGCTTCTTTGTCTTATAAATAAGCTTTCTCATCAATTTATAGTTCAATGGGAGATGACTACAGGACAAAATGGCCCAGATGATGTTAGAGCTATTAATCGACAATGTCAGATAGGGGCCTTCTCTGTAAGTAGAGTTAATACTGCTATAGCAATGATAATTGGATATCGTAATGAACTCTCTTCCTCTCCCCGAATAAGACCTATGAGGGAAGCTGCGCCACAGTTCATTCCTGAAAGAGGGAATGCAGATAATGATAACCCTAATAATCCCAATGCTAGAACCCATTTTTTGTATAATTGGATATATACGCCCTGGAAAAGGACGGATGTACTTACTGTAAAGGCCTCCTTACCAGACATACGGAAAAATCCTAGAGGATTTTATGATGATGTACAGGCAGCCATTGATTCTTGTATCATGACTTTAGCAGATATTGATATTTTTTTGGGCATGATCTTGCCACCAGATATGTGGTGACTCACCCGGAAATAGGATCATGTTGTTGATTTGGGAGGAGATTGGACTGCCATAATAGCAGCTGATAGCGATAGGAAACCTGGTCAGAAACCTAATCAGCTCATACTGGACCTCCCTGGCAACACACTAACTTATATAAAGACGATAATTCTGGCATGGAAAATATATTGGACACTCCTTACTGCTTGCAAGCAAAAACAGGGAGAGTCCTTCCCTGATTTCTTTACTCACTTTGAGGAAGTTTCCTCTAATGTATGTAATAGCCCTATTCTTCCTGTCCTTAAAAGAAGGGATGGAATACAGGATAAAAGTTTATTGATTTATAATTGATTTGAGAGAAAGTAACAGGATAGCAGTCCCTCAATATCTTGTTGTTTCTCAGGTAAAGTTAATACACCTGTGGGATTTTCTGGCATCCCCGTTCAAAGCCCTATTTCACAACAACTGAATGTTAGTACAAGGGTCTCCAACATTTTATGCAACAGAAGTCACCAGTGATGAAAAAGTGACCACCTCATCCAAGAGTATCAGTAGTGATCACATCAATGCATTAGCCAGGGTTTTCAGCAGTAAAAAAAAAGAGGCTTTGACAATTTGAACTGAAATATTACCTGGGTACTAGATACAAACAATAGCTGCAATACTCCTTTACGCCAAGATATAATTATGAGTAATAAATATCTCCAACTGAAATAATAGCTGTAAGTACATTTTCAAAATGTAAATTATTTTTCTGTAGACATCAGTTTATGTGTTGTGAAAATACAAAAGAAATGTTGTCTTGAATGCATGAGTTTTGTTTTTTAAAATACAGGTTGGACTGCACACAGGAGAGCTACTCACAGGTACCTGGTAATCTATTGGTAGCTCACGAGCCACTCATTGGAGACATAGCAATGCAGCAGAAGGTTGCAAACAGGCTACAGTGAAATTATTGCATCACTTGGCCTCCTTGGGACAAAGTATCTCTTTTCCAATTACAGTATTGTCAACAGAAGGTTACCTATTTAGGTCTCCTCCTGTCAAAGGTGGTAAGACGCTACACCAACATAGGATATAATTGGTGCAGAATTTGCAGAAACCACTGACTCAATCTAATATCTGTGCGTTTATTACCAAATATTTCACTGATTACAAAACCCCTGCTTGCTTTAATAGTAAAGCACGTATGCATGCTGCTTCCTTGGACTAATTAGTGTGAAGCTGTCTTTTTGTAATTGAAAAAAATGCTTTATGTAATGCTCCTGCTTTAGGTAAAACCTGATTATTACAAATTTGTGCATGTAAAAGATGGTTGCAGCTTTGTACGGTCCCATGTAGGAAGGAATAGGTCATGTGCATATTTCTCCTCCACATTGGACCCTACTGCGATAAAGCAATCTGAAATGTATATTTAAGGTCACAATTTGACAGTTATGGTACCACATTTAGTGGATATCTAAGAAAAAAATAATTCAGACCCAGCACCTGACCAGTGCGATATTAACAGGGTATGAGTTGACACTTTTTGCTCCAAACATCACTCTGAAATGCTGTAACATTTTGAATCCAGCCACTGTACTGCCCCTTTCTGAGTCCCAACAAGATGAGAAGCATGATTGCATATTTATTACTGAGAAGGAGACCAAGGGACGGGTAGACCTGACAGATACCCCTATATCTGACCCACCAGGGGAACTGTCCGTGGATGGTGCATGTTACAAACTACCTGATGGCTCTAGTACAGCGGCCTATACAGTTACTCCCTTGAAATCTGTGGTTGAGTTATGTAAAATACAACAAATGTCAGTGCAATCTATGGAGCTGACAGCTTTGACTAGAACCTATGAATTAAGTAAAGATTTGACTGTAAATATCAATATATATGCCTTTGGAGTTGCCCACTCATTCGGGCGACTCTAAAAACAAAAGGGAGCTCCTTTTTTTATTTTGCATAGTGATAAGATACAGTATGGGGAATGAATAGTAAAGATACTGGATACCTTGATGTTACCAAAAAGGGTTGCTATTGTTAAATGTTTTGTCCACAAGAAAATTATAGATGAGGTAATACAAGGAAATATTTTTGCTAATGAAACAGCTAAACGATCAGCCTATTTAGAGTATAGTTTAATGTATATTGTAGGGACAGCTAGATGGACACCAGAAGTGCCTATGTTTAATCAGACTAGATTGCATTAGGGAAGTACAGGAAGAAGCTACGGAGGAAGAGAAGGAACAGTATAAAAGATATGGGTGTCAGGATGCGACAGGATGTTGGATAGATCTGTCAGGAAAGCAAAGATGAATGCTTCCAAATTGTTATGTGAATGCTATTGTTACCATGGCCCACAGTTCAGCCCACATCAGTGCTAAAGGAATGGTGGCCATGTCAGATCATGTATGGATCAATAATCTAATTCCCAGGATGGCAAAGTTCTATGTCAAGAGGTGCATGATGTGCCATACTTATAGCACAGGAAAAGGTACCCCGTTTCAACAGGATATTTTGCACCCCCAGATCTGCCCTTTGAAGGTCTTGCAACCAGTTGAGATGGTTATGGAGAGGCCAGCAAAATGTATAGGGTGTACCAAGATTAAGGACAATCTGACATTGAATTTACCATTCTTGTTGATTATTGTGTTGACTAAAGATTTGCATTTGATCCATTCACAGGTGAAGGCCAGTCTCTCTCCCAGTCTTAAAGGTCCAGGTCACAAGCTGAGGCCTAGAGACGGTGTCTTTACCCAACAGTTTCAGAGGCCAGTGCAAGTTCTCTTCACCACCCAGACTGCTGTTAAGTGCACAGGGCACAGACACTAGATTCATGCCAGTGATGTGGAGAAGGCAAGCGCCACTTCCTTTGCCATATGATCAGTGGATAACAAGAGGACTTTTAATATGATCAGATCTCTCAGCAAGTGCCTTTTTGAGATGGTGATCTTTTGAAACATGGTGAAGTGGTGTCATTGGAACAATAACTTGCTGCCATCATGCCTGACCCAGATGAACAGATTCTGTTTGAACATCCTGACATTGTTCAGCCCTGATACAAAATGCGGCCAAGGGCCAAAAGAACTATAGACTTTGATTGAAGAAACTATCTCTGGAGAGGTAGCAACCCATGCCGGTGGTCAAGACCGCCAACGTCCGGACCGGTACATAAGCTTGCCAGTGAAGCTTTGAAGCAAAAGACATTGGGGACTTAATGCTCTCTGATAGTGTAGTGAGGGAATTTTGGGAGAATTGAGTTACATTGCTCTGTCTCTGGCTGATCATTACGCTACTCTTTGTTACCTTGGCAATCAAACAACAAATACTACAGTAAGAGGAAGGAAGGTTAAGAAACATACAGGTTGAATATAAAAGATTAGTATAGGGAATAGTGTTAGGTGTTCTTCTGAAATAGGTATTTGTATATAGATTAGGTTGAAATGGGTAGAGTTGTCGATCTGTCATTAAGGCCCTTTGGGAAGGTGTTTTTTGACCTATTAGGAGGAATAGAAGTACTTGCCCCGAATGCCCCCGCTAAAAGCTGACAATTTTGGATTAAAAAGAGAAAAATAGGGATATTTGTATGTTTTCTATTGTTAATGTTGGGACTTCACCTTGTCCTCTCTTAAGGATTCACACTGCCAAATATATAAGCACAATACATTTGTTCAATATTTGCAGAAAAAGCCCTTAATGTTAATTGAGCCATCTTTCTAACTTGCTGCTGCTGCTGCATTCAATATGCCCCTATGATATGCACCACTTGCATAAATATTTGTAGTAGTATTAAACCTTCCACAGTCAATGTTCATGAATTAAATAG